>OX451218.1:23733329-24933329 GCA_949628195.1 Phasia obesa | reverse complement strand
ACCACGACAACCCTAATCAATCATTTGTCTGTCCTACTGTCTATTTAATAGAATTAAATTTGCATTGCTTGGCTTTTTTAATTAAAAAAAGTTTCTGTCTGTATATTTTAATGTTAAAGCATTTACAAGTTCTTTGCTGTTTTTTTTTTTGTTTTTTGTTTTAGTTGTATTTGTTATTAATTTAAATTTTAACATTTACTTAAAATTTGTAATTCTGTTGTAAATATAGGTATAAGTTGATTTAATACAAATTTCATATTTTCATAAGTTGCTATAGCTATCTCTTTCTAAATTAAATAGATGTACAACTTTGCTTTTGCTACCTTTTTCCCATAGATGTCCTTATTTGCAATAAATCTTGGCCTCACCTGACAAATTGATTAACTCAATCATAAATATTTAATTGATTTTTTTTTGCGTTTGTGATAAACTATCAATGGTGGTAAACTATCAATTAAAACTATGATATAAAAAAATCGTGCGTTAAGGGGTTAATAGGTGCTCAATTGTTTTGAACCAATTTGCTTAATTAAAAATCTCAAAATTGTTTTGAAATTACTAAACGTAAATAATTATTAAGAGAATTTAATCAATTTTGGCAATTTACGCATGCAAATATATTAATTTAATTCCAATAAATCACTGCACAGTGGGGCAGAATCAAAATATTTTGGAAATAACTCAGCCATTTGTAAAGGGCTAGGCCGATTGATGCAAAATTTGGAATGAGCATAGCAAAGAAGTTAAAGCTTAAGATTTGACGGTGGGCACCATTCACCTGCCAGGCGTGGCGCTATGTGGTGTCAAAGTTGGGTACCTCACCCCTTAAAATTTTTGTAAATTTTCAATTTTTATATGATTTTTAAAAAATTATTAATGGTCTTAAAGGTCAAGTTAATACCTATAAAATGAGGGTTTAATCTGTAAATTATGTTTTAAAATAAGCGAGTTATAAGCATTTTAGAATTTAAATTTTTGATAATTTAAACAATTTTGTGCAATTTTTTTTTAATTTTTCTCCCATAGCGAAGTATAAAATATTTCTCTGCTATGCTCATGCCAATTTACAAACGGCTGAGCTTTTCCAAAATATTTTAATACTGCCCCACTGTGCACAGGTCGATTTGAGTTGTCAGGCATGGAAAATTAAAATTATAAAATGTCATTTTGCAGCTTAAACGCTTATATATTTATAATGAATTATTTAAAGGATGAAAATTATGAAAATCAGAAATTTTGCTATAATATAAGAAATCAGATATAGAGCTGCTAAGAGTTTTTATAATTTTTTAATAAACAACCAGA
Organism: Phasia obesa; assembly: GCA_949628195.1. Classification (NCBI taxonomy): domain Eukaryota; kingdom Metazoa; phylum Arthropoda; class Insecta; order Diptera; family Tachinidae; genus Phasia; species Phasia obesa. The sequence goes on along the minus strand of OX451218.1, from coordinate 24,932,024 downwards.
CCAAATTTTCAAAGGGTTGATAAGTTTGAGGATAGGATATAAAATCAGCTGTCAAATAAATTAAATTTATTTAGTAAAAAATTGATAAATATTTTTATGCACCACTACACTCGTAAACAAGGAATTTCAGTTGCGATATTTTACTATTTTCTTACTTTTTAATGAATTAGTCTGCATCATTGAAGCGCTATATCAAGGCTTGTAGTAATGTTAATGATAATGAGACCATAAAATGTGCTCATAGCAGGGCGGTATCATTGGGCTACAAGAAAAAAAAATTGTGCATCAATCAAAGGTTTTAATTAATTTCAAATACACATTTAATTAAATTTTTAATTGATTCAATTATTTATTAAATAACGTTTTTATTTTACTATACTTTCTTTCTTTTTGCTAGAATTGTTTCTTTCTTAATTAAGTGTGTAATTGAATTAATTAAAAAATTATTTAAATTTGTATCTGATACTAATTAAAAACTTTAATCGGTGGAACATTTTTTTTTTCAGTGTATATAAAAATCATTGTAAATTTCTTACTCCACAAAGCCATAATAATTAATTGTTTGATCTGTACTCTCAGCAAGACGGTCCACGAGGACCGATTATGAAAACTTCTCTGATCCTATACTTTCCCGATTTGCTGATATCAAGTAACCGCCTCGTTATTGTAATTAACCGCCCTTGGACAATTTTTTTCTGAGGCAATTAATAATATCGGGTTTACGTGCATAAGCCAGATATAGCTGATGCTCTGTGAATATAAATTGCATTATATCCTTGAGGAAGTGAAGCGCTTTTGAAAACGTAGTTCAAAATTAAACGTCTGGCAATGTGTTGGAGATAGACGTTTTCACATTATATTTATTCCCTTATTTATGGAGATAATTTTACTTTATATTGGTATCATGAGTTTGAAAATGGAAAGGTTATTTCTCAGCCAACATACTGCCCAATCTCCAATGCATCTATACCTTACATAAGATTAAGCGTTGATAGAATTTACGACTTTTTCTTAAATATTTGGCAAAGCGAAGCAAACATTTCTTACGAGGTCGCTTAAAAATTCCCTTTGGGTCTTTGAATTGTAATGATCTTTGGGTATTGGGATTGCAGTGATTTTAATTGCAATACAAAAAAGATTAAAATCAGGAAAATTTTGTTATAAAAACTTAGGTTAGAAGCTGGCGTAAAATAAGTTGATTAAAAATGTTGAAAAATATGAACTGTACAAAATGCTAAAATAATAAAAAAAATATTTATTCTGCAGCGAAAAATGGGAAATATTAAGGAAAGATTTCATTTCATTTAAATTTTGGAAAACCTGGGTACTTTACCGACGACACTACAGATGGTTTGAAATAAATTTCCTTGCAATTTAAAGGAAAAAAGTGTCAAAAGCAAAGTTGCACAGAAAGTAATTCAAGAGCTAATTAAAGATTTTAATTAATTTAAGATACAGATTTAATTAATATTTTAATTGATTCAATTATATACTTTATAAAAAAAAGAAAAACATTTTGATTAAACAATTGACTAAATCCATTAAACATTTTATTAATATTGTATCTGAAACTAATTAAAACCTTTAATTGATGCAAACCTAAATTTTTTTCAGTGTATTTTCAGTAAATATAATAAATTTAACTTTATGTTCCTCAATTTTTCCTTTATACATTTGTTTTTTTTTGTTGTCTTATATAATTATGTTTAAATCTTTCTTTTTTTGTACATGAAACTAACTAAAGCTATTTTTAAAAAGTTATAAAAATAAAAAATATATATTTTTAAAAAATTTGCACATAATTTTAAAAACAAAAAATTTTTTTAATAATTTTTTTTTTTTTTTTTTTGTTACATATTTCTATATTTACTTTTGAAGATCAGTGATTAAGGGCTCTATTCATTATGATAATTAAATTGCCATATTTTAATTACAGAAGTTTACATTGCGTCTTAATAAGTTATTTTCTATTTTACAAATCTATTCTTGTTTCTCTCTTAATTAAATTAAATTTTAATTTATTAAATTTTTTTTTTTTGGATTTTTGTTTTAGTAAAAACTACATCAGTCATTTGGCACACAAGTCAGGCAAATAAATGATCGTTCTGTTTGTGGTTGATAGTAAAGTTGTTGGAAAATATTGTAAAATGAGATCATATTTTTAATTAAATTTAAATTAAAATTGCTAAGCCATGAATTTTTAACAAATTTGAGTGCAATTTAGACAGGATTACTAAAAGCTTGGTTTTCTTTGCATATTTAAGGACTTTATGGATTAATTTAATGCTTTTGTTGAAATAAAACGTAAAATTCCAAAAATAGCAATATAATTTTGGTGTACCTTTTGGCTATCTACTGGCTTTAATTATGATTTTGCCTATAAATTTGGCTAACTTTGCTACAACACGAATTTATTTTGCAAGCTGAGAGCAACACCTTTGACAGTTTGGTTGCATAGACACAACACATACAGAATAATACACACAGCAAGACAATGTTAGCATTAAATAAAGGTTTTAATTAGTTTCAGATACAAATTTTGTTAAAGAATTAATTGATTTAATTATTTAATTAGGAAAAATTTTTGTTAGTTTAAAAAAAATATAAATAATAGAATCATTAAAAAAAAAATTGAACTTTAATATAAAACTCATTAAAACATTTAATTGGAACAAATATTTTTTTTTTGAACACTTTTGACAAAATTCTTGCAAAATAAGAACAGCAAAAACAAAAACGGTTATAGCGCTGCCACCTGTTAACAATTATTCAATGCCAATGGAATTGAAAATATGCCTTATCTTTCGCTCAGTTCGGGGATGCAAGTAATACATTTCAGAACTTTTAAACCAACATTTAACCTTCCTAAACACTTATCATGGGGTACTTTTAACTTGCAAAAAGCTATAAAAAAATTCACTAATATTGAACTTTCTTAACATTACAGATTTATCAATTAAAACTTGGGAAAATATTCTTTTTTGAAAAAGTTTTTGACTGCTTCGAATGGAAACCCTATTCGGCATTAAGATAAAATAATAAAAAATGAGTTTTCTTCTATTTTTACCCTTTAATATAATTTTTTGTTATAATATTTTGCTCTCTAAGATAATGATGTTCTCACATCGAAAGTGCACATCCACCCTACCCAACACACTGGTAGTGATGACGGTATTTCACTAACTGGTGGAACAAATCTAATTAACTTCATATCATATTTTTTCTGTTACCTGATTGCGTTATGCTATGGAATGGCGAAATATGGGATTTAAAAGTTAAGAGGTCTTTTTTTAGTATAAAAAGTATCAAAATATTATTCGAAGCATTTTACAAAGAAAAATTTATTCGCATCAATTAAAGAAAGTTTCAGATTAAATTTTAGTTAAATATATAATTGAATCAATTATTTATTTAATTATAATATTTTCTGTTGTTCTTTTTAATATATACATTTAAATCAATTAAAAAATTAATTAAATATCAATGCGAAATCAACTAAAACCTTTAATAAACAAAAAAAAAATAATATTTTAATTGTTTAATGGGTAGGAATCAATATACCCTTCCTTGCAACAATTAAAGGTTTTAATTAGTTACAGCTTAAAATTTTATATAATATCGAAATGACTCAATTATTTATTTAATTAGAAAATTTTTATCGTGTTTTTTTATTTAAATATATAATTGAATCTATTAAAAAATTATTGAATTATCATTGTGAAATCAAATAGAAACTATAATGCACAGAAAAAAGTTTTTTCAACAATTAAAGGTTTTAATTAGTTTTAAATTAAAGTTCAATTATTTTTATAATTGATTCAAATAAATATTTGTTTAAAATAGAACAAAAAATTCCTAGTTAAACAAATAATTGAATCAATTAATAATATTTAATTAAATTTTAATCTGAAAGCAATTAAAACACTTAATTGGTGAAAATATTTTTTTCTGTGTAGGCAAAATATTTTTTTTTACATTCAACGGAAATAATTTGTGTGGCAAAAAGGAATAAATACTTAAGTCGACTTAAGCTCTTAAGTTTTATAATCGTGAATAACTCATTTATTTGGATTTTTTTTTTTGGGAACGCAGATCGACATATTTCTTAATTTATATAGTCCCGACAGCAAGAAATATTCTTAACTGAAATGACAATAAATTAATATATATATATATATTCCCATTGGCCCTATAAGGGCATAGGGCCTCAAAAAAGTCTTTAAGTGTTCTACTTTAAAACACATATACAACATAAGCAGTTTTTCCTTGTAGCCAGAGATTTATAAGATTTTACTTCTCTATTTTATTTTTTAGCCTAAAAAGATTTTTATGCCCAAAAATAATGTTTGTTTAATTAAATGTTTTATTTAGCTTTAGATTAAAATTTAGTTAAATTTCTAATTGATTCAATCATTCCATTCATTTAATAAGAACATTTTTCGCTTATTTTTCAATTAAATATGTAATAGAATCAATTAAAAAAATTATTAAAATTCGTTGCAAAACCTTTAAATGAAGAAGTTTTTTTGGTTTTTTTAATCAGAAAGGAAATAATGTACACTTGATTTTACACTTTTTTTTAATTTTATTTTTTAGCCTTAAGAGTCTCTTGGTTAAAACATTTTACATATATAAAGATTTATTTTTTTTAAATAAAGAGTATGATATTTGAAGTTTATTACACAGGAAAAATAGTTTGCCCTTATTAAATGATTTTATTATTTATTTAATAAGAATATTGTTTACTTCTTTTTTAATTAAAAATGTGTTTAAATCAAGGTACAAAATTTATGAAATTGCATTCCGAAACTGAAAAAACTTTTAACTGGTGTGAAATACCTTTGACTTTACTAAATATCTCTGTTTTACTCTATTTTTTAGACTTAAAGATTTTATTTTATAAAACACATAAACATTTTGCTTCAATCAAAAGTCTTGCATAGTTTCTGATTAAAATTTCAGACTAAAATTTGATAAAAAAAAAAAAATAGATCAATTATCCGGTTAATTATAATATTCTTTTGTTCGTTTTCAATAAAATATATGATTGAATCAATTAAAAAATTAATTAAATTTCATTGTGAAGACAAATTTTAATTGTTGAACATATTTTTTCTGTGTACATATCACTTATAACTGGAAAAGTATTTAAAAATTTTAGATTAAATTTTCATCACTTAATTATTTAATTATAATTTTCTTATATTCTCTTTTCATTCAATATATGATTGAATTAATACAAAAAATAATTAAGTGCCGTTGTGAAACTAAATAAAACCTTTAATTGATGAACTCACATTTTCTGTGTATCAATTGTAATTAATTATATTTTCTCTGTTAATTAAATATATAATTTAACTATTTAAATTTTCTAATAATAATTAATTATAATTAATTATAATTTTCTTAATTTCTCTGTTGATTAAATAGATGATTGAATCAATTAAAAAAATAATTAAGTTCCGTTGTTAAACCAAATAAAACAATTAATTAATTGTATTAATTATAATTCAGTAAGGAAGGAAAGGAAGTTTTTTAAACAAAAATAAATTAAGGCAGTCAGAAAATTATACTGCATTTTTGTTAATTTTGCAAAACTTATGCCCCTATTACGGTTTAGTTCAGTTAGACAACTCAACTGAGTTGTTTAGACAAGACAACTTGAAAGACAACTGCTACTGATGAGTTGTAATTTTTTTAAACTTTTGTAAACCGAACTAACACAGGGTTGTAAACGGTGAAACTACAACAGAGTTGTAACACAATTTAAATTCAACTTAAAAATTTTTGACAAGTTAAGTTGTAATTGATAATACCAATTTGTAAAATTTCAACTGAAGTAGAGTTGAGTTATAAACCGTAATAGGGGCATTAATTTTCAAATATTTTCCAACATTCTCCGACCTCAGCACAAACACTACATGGAGACATAGCAAAATTATGAGTTAAACGAAGAAAACTGAAAGCCAGGGTTTTCATATAAAAAAGTTAAAATTATGTTTGATTATTCTTTAACAACGAAAATTTGTTTTAAGAGATTAAAATGAAATAAAACGCTCAATAAATTAACTGCCTGTCCCAAGAATTCGTTCTTTCGCATAATTACATTTTAAACAAATTCAAATATTACGTTTTTATTTTCAATGTTAATGTGTGAAAGAGTAAATTCATGCGACTGGCAGTAATTGTCATCTGATAGGAATTTTCAAACCAAGACTTATGAAACAAGGTATCCTCGCTAGGGTACCTTAAAACAGAAAAACTGAGAAAACTTTATTTTTTATTTATATCAAACTTATCAAGGTTGAATTTAACTATCAAAATATATATAAAATCGGTTCTCTCAAGTTCTCTACTCTGCCAAACGAGTTTACCTTATTTCAGATGCCAGGTTTTAAATCATTTGTGCGACTGAATTGAAGAAAAAATCAATGAAAACTTCAAATTTTTGGATTTCAAATCTTTATATAAAAAAAAAAAATATATTGCAGACAGACATATCGTCGCTTATGTGACAAAATAGCATAAGTAGAATTTTTAAAATGATAGAGTGAAGCACTTTTGTATGATCACTTACACATCCGACTAAAATGCTTTAACTTTTAAATTTTCAAAATAACAAGCAGTAAATTTACATACAAGATGTATTATACACCGTAAAAAATGTTTGTACCAATTAAAGATTTTAATTATTTTCAGACTCAAATTTAATTTAATTGATCTAATTAAATATTTAATTATAATTTTAGTTTTTTCTTTCTTAATTAAGCATATAATTGAATCAATTAAAAAATTAATCAAAGTTGTATCTGAAGCTGATTAAAACCTTTATTTGGGGGAAACATTTTTTCTGTGTAATTAACAAAGTATACCAAGGAATCGAAGTTATTTTCTTAAAACATATCAGTTAATCCAGTTGGTCAACAAAGCGGCGATATAGTTTTCTTCAAGTGATTTATATGTGAAGGTGGTACGTGTATTGCAGGCTACTTACTGGTGGTGTGGTTGAATGTCATTTTCTAAAACTCGGTCTTCCTACTCCATTTAAATTGCACTTGTAGTTGCAATGAGCTTAAAAAGTGCACATCTTAAAACTAAAACACTAAATTGTAAAAAAAATAATTGTAATGCATAAATCAATATAAAAGTGTTTCTTTCACATTTTCGACGTCATTTTACATGTTACTTTCTGTTTACCCGATACATTTGATTTGGAAAGGAAGGCATTTCATTTTTACATACAAGCTAACAAGATGACGAAGATGGAGTGGTAGCCACAAGTATGATGCAACTATTAGTTACACCACCATCGCCGTGACAACTAACACTACCCTCGTCATCAGTGTTAGAAATTAGCAACTAAACTTCAGTGCCATCTTCACCCTCGTCGTCAAACAGTTGACTTGTGCTGCCATGGCCACTGCGTTTTGTTGTTACCGACATTTTCTTTTTGGGTTTCGGTGGTGGTCTTGGTGGTATTTTCGTTAGTTTTGGTTCTGTGCTACTACTGTTGCTACCTTTAGAGGGTGAGTTGGTGGCCGAGCAGGAGCTGTTGTTGTTAACACTGGTATTATTGTTGATAATACTGCTACTGGGCACAAGGGTCAGGCCAGCATGATGGTGGGCTGAACCGTACAGCGGCTCTGTGTCTGATGTCGTTGTCTGGTTAAGCTGATTAACCAGCTCGTGTAGGGGTTCGTAGATTTTATTCGCATTATTGGTCATATTGTTTGAATGCTGCTGTTGTAGTTGCTGCTGTTGTTGTTGCTGTTGGTACATCGAATGCTGGTGCTGTTGTTGCTGCTGGTACTGCTGCTGCTGCTGTTGTTGCTGATACTGCTGCTGTTGTTGTTGCTGCTGCTGTTGTTGTTGCTGCTGCTGCTGTGCTTGGTTTGAATTGACCGAAGTTAGGCTGGGTGTTGCCGGCAGCGGCCGATCACGCATTGTATAACGTACTGGTGGTTCTTGCAAATGGCTCTTATTCAAATTAAGAGTAGAGCTACCGCCAGCGGTTGTTCGCAAACCCAAATTATCATAAACAGGCTCTACTGTTAATTCTGCCGTCGTTGCCGTACCCGATTCACTTGGATTCGGTGAGGTGGGTGATTGAAACTCACTCAGCTGTGTCGAGTGGGTGTTCGATGAGGAGGGAGCCCAGCTAGGCACTCGCGGTTTACGTGGTATTGTCATGTAGCCCTGTTTCATAACAACCGAAGCCGTAGCTGCAGGTGAGTAAACAACTGGTGCTGGCACAAATGGTGATTGTTGCTGTCTGCTATTTGCTGCAGCAATAAGTGCTAAATTACGTGTCTTTGGATGTTGCAATGTCATAAATCCATTAGGTGTGGCTGCCGCAATGGCTGTAGTACCATAAATGCCGTGCGGTGTCATATGAGCGTACACCGGACTGGTAAGTGGTGGAGAACGTATGCCGTAAATAACCTGATCGGGTATATTAGACTGTGACGATTGCATTGAGGGTGATGTAGGTGGGACACGAGCAGGGAATGCTAATAAATCGGGGGGCAAGCTAGTGCCGTATGTATCGTCAATGTATGTGTGACGAGTACGTGGTGTGGTTGTATCTGACATGGCTACAGAATGAGTTTCGTCGTCTCGTGGATGGTGGTTGCCTGCAAGAATGTAAAAAATAATAAAAATAATGAAAAAAAGTAACGACATAAAAACATTAGCTGTATTGTATTTGAATTAGGAATTTCTTGATTTAAAATAAAAGCTGGGTTGATTGTTATATTCCAAATAGGATAAAATCGTAAAGTACATTTCATTAATCATTAATTTCCCTCCTCTTCCAATTTCAAGTGGAATATATGGTACTGTAAATATGGGAATGCTATTTGGTGGGTTTCATATATGCTTCGAAAAGCTGTGTATTAATATTAACATCAAAATACTACCCTGGGAATCCATGGCCTTATATGGATGTGTCGAGCTAAAAAAAAGCTCCTTCTTTAAGTATAAACTTTCGAAATATTTTTTTTTAATATTTGCCTGTATCTATATTTTTTCATTTTATTAAACTAAAACTATTAAAATAAACTAAACTATTAAAATAAAATTAATTTTATTAAACGAAATTATAGGTTTTTGTTATTGTTTCTTTGAAATTATATAGAAGATGGGCGTGTCCGTTGTCGATTTTTTTCCAAAATTTTTACGCCATCTTTATTTGCCTGTAAGAAATAAGTGTGTCAAAGTTCATTTATCTACAGTAAGTTCCTTTGTATTTGGGTGTTTGTTGTTTGAAAACAACCCATAGTGCGCTAGTCCCCGAGGCCTGCCACCTGCAGGCCTCGAAAAAAATCTGTTTCTTTTCCTTTTTTGCCGTAAAGTAAAACTGTAATTCTGAAGTACAAAGGCCTGATTCAGCATTTCAGGCATTTTTCTGGTAAAAGCATACTTTAAAATATCTTAGAGAATGACTCCGAGCTGAGGGTATCTGCTATTAAATTCGACCGATTATGGGAAGCACAGAAAATGTAATATCCTTAATCCTGATAGACACAGCACCGTTGAGACAATCAGACTTGGTGACATTAAACAGCCGATCAAGTTTGGTTGGGTCTGAAAAAACAGGAAAATGGCAACACAGGAAGTTCTACAAAAGGCCATTTCCAAGGGTAAGCACTCCAAGGGTAAATGCTCTCTCAGATAGAATTTGGTAAGCTTTGAGGAGGAAGACAAGCGAAGTAAAACTTTTGTCTGATGTCGGTTAAGAGTGTTTCATACTATAATAATAATCCGATTGTGAGCTAGAATCAAGGCCCAGGCAATCCTTCGGGATTCTTGTAGTTAAGACCCATTTCGTGATTTCCCTTAGTCTGTTGTATTAATAATTTTGAATAAAATGCAACCCTGATCTAATCGCTATTTAAAATGTTTCACAAAAAAATAACAACTTATCATGTCAGGGTTTCATTTTTCTCAAAAGTATTATGTACTTGTGATATAGTATGAAACGGCCTTTATTAAAATTTAAGGAACTTCAGTTCTTCATAGATATAACACCATAGATATAACATATGTCAAAATAATCAATCGTATAACATTAAAATTTTCTTAACAAAATAGTATCAGTATCATGACGGTGGTCTGTCAGCCTTTTCTCTTTCAAAAATCTATGGTTAATTTTGTTTCCCTTTTGATGAACAGACATCTTTTTTTACTGTATTATTTAAGACGTTTTCAGAAAGCTAGACTTGTAACCCTGAGGTCAATTCTCTACTGTTGTTGCTCTACCGTTTCCTTTTAAATATAATTTTACTTCACTGTGGTTTTGTGCTGTGATGTGAAACATAAAGTTTATTTAACCGGTTAAAGTAAAGAGTTGCTTTAGTTGTTTTTTTAAAGCCAAGCGAAAAATATGAGGAAACAAGCAGACGCCAAGAAGTAAAAAAAAAAATATTACGGAAAACCTGGAAACTAAGTAAAAAAAGAAAAAAGAATGTGTGAAAAGGTGAATAAAATAAGCAGTTTTACGGTGTTAACAAGTGTAAAAACCACTACACACTTGATTGCATTTTAAAGCAAAAAGAAAATGAGTTTTTGATTGACTTCTGCCGACATAGATGTTCTGATTCGTTCCTTTGTTTTAAATTTTATACGTTAAATTGGAATTTTAAGTAATTACATTAAATAAAATTAAACAAAAAGCGTAAAACTATAAAATAAGTACAATCTATATCACACACACATACATACATACATACATACATACATACATACATACATACATACATACATACATACATACATACATACAATGTATCGCTAGATGGCAGTTGCGCTGGTCGACCTCGGCTAAGGGAAGATGGACCTACTTATTGATACCCGATATAGTGACATGGCTTAAAAGAGGACATGGTGACCTCAATTATTACATTACCCAACTGTTGAGCGGGCATGGCTGCTTTAGGTCGTACATGTACCGTTTTGGTCATGATAGTGACCCCTTCTGTCCGAGTTGTGGTCGAAATGTGCTGGAGGATGCCAGACACGTTTTCTTTACCTGTCCACGTTTTCGAAATTGGAGGGTGAATTTGGAGTTGGCAATAGGTCGCAGTGTTAGGCCCGATAACATAGTTCAAGCTATGTTGTCTTCGTTGAACAACTGGGCGTTGAGCAATACCAAAAACCACAAGCTCAAGCAAAACGCACTAAGCCTAAAGAAAATGTTCTTCGCAACTACTAAACAAAACACACCGAGAGTTTCGAACATGAGACGAGTAAACACGGTGCTCACTAGTATAGAAAGTTCATTTTACTCGGTCAGCTCACTGCGTTTATGATACGAACAGAAGTTTGCTCACTAATAGTAGTATGGTATGATTAGGCATAAGTTGAGCACTTGCTTATGACCACACATAAGATAAACTTGCTTATGCAATTGTTTATTGCATAAATAACAATGGCGTCATTTCAGTGACATAACATCGCTTAAATCATGCTTTCTGTTGGAGGAGAACATGATCTGGCTCAGGTTTGATGTTTCAAAAGTCGATTTCTTTTTTGTTTCTTTTTGGTACTGAACTATTAATTTTTTTTTATACTGAAGCTTCGGTACCTCAGGAGCCTAAAGTGAAGACGAAAAATTTCCTACGAATTTAAATCTCCGAGCTTAATTTACTGGAAAGATCTGAGAAGAAATTACTGCGCAACTATCTAAATCCGAAAGACAATCAACATTTGAACAAGTTCGACTAGAAAAAGGAAATACTCCTAAAATAGGATATCGGAACGAGATGGTTATAAATCCACACAATAGGAAGTGAGATTTATCTCATTAGTAACAAGCGAGTTGATTGCCCGTGAAATTAGGGGATTGGGGAAGACCAAAGTCTTCATCCGTTCTTACTTGGAATTAGTAGCAGTTTATCTACCTGTTGTTGCACAGCAATTATTATCTCAGCTGTTGGGACAACCAGAATTGGTGGAACGATGTAGAAAACAACGTATGGTTCACTGACGGGTCTAAACAGGAAAAAAGTGTTACGGGAGCCGGCATTCTCGACCCAAACTTTCAACGGGCCATTCCCATGGGCAAATACCTAACGATTTTTCAGGCATAAGTCTACGCCATTCTCATCTGTGCCAGGGCATGTATGTATAAAGAGAAAGATACAGGGCAGCTAAGCTGTGTTAAAGGTCTTAATCTCATTTGAACTAAGGTCTGGGGGTAGTCTTTAAGTAAACTCGGTTCCCAAAATAGGTTAACACTATGTTCGGTTCCTAGTTACGAGGGACATGTTGGTAATGAGCGGGCGGAATGATTAGCCAGCAGGTTAAACGTAGATTTAGAGGACCAGAACCTTTATATCCAATTGTTATGCTAAGGAAAAACTGATTCTGGGCCGAAGCAGTGTTTTCTCGCCATTGGGAAACTCTCACAGTGCCTAAGCAAGTAAAAAACTTTATCGTGTTGTCTCGGTGTACATCAAAGGCTACTAACATTCAATAAGAGTAACTTAAAGCTACTTACTGCAGGGCTTACCGGACACTGTGGTCTTCGTTACCATCAATTTAGGAAACACTAAGATAAAAATTTGCTGGTACTGTGAGCTGCACGATGAGACTTCGGAATACGTTAATTTTGCATGTGCTTCCTTGGGGTCTCATAGAATAAAATTCCTAGGAGGTTCCCTATTGTATCCAGCTGATATGAATGATCTCTCACCGTATAAGATTATTGGCTTTATCCGTAGCCAAGAACTTGTTCAGTGAACGTAAAGGCTTTATAAAAGATCCTTTGGTTCGCGATACTTACGGCATATTATTTAATAATAACTTTGAAGGGAGAATCCTAGATTTTGAGGGTAAAATGTAAAAGTCTTACAGTGGTTAGACTTTGCAAACCTAAAAACGTTGTAAAAAACTATTTGAATGGAACTCATTATGCTTCTAAACAGAAATGTAAATAAGTTACATAAAAACTTGGGCAACCAAAACTGATAGTTGGGAGGTAACAGGACATGGGCTTATAACTTGAGATATCATCTAACAACCTATCAGAAGCTGAGATGACAGCTGATAAAAAAAGTCAAAATAAAAAAGACAAAACTAGTAGCGAAGCTCTTACTTAGGATGTCTCCAAAAATACAACCACCCATTATCTTTGGTGGAAATTGAGCCCGAAACTCGCGGACTGGTAAACTAACTAACTTCCAATGACTATATCGAGACAGTCCTGCACTAAAACCGAAAGTAAGAGTATTCATTAGGTTGCACTTAGCGTAAGGCTGTCGACTATTACCAATCGTGCAACCTACTTAACAGTAAGTAACTAAAGAGGTTTGGAAACATCCAAAACCTTAGTTGTATGCTTTCTTAAATGAATACTAATATGCTAAGATTTCTGTTTAGTAGAAAAATCCTTTAAAATCTATTCGCTTATTTCTTTACTACACAGATAGTTATAGCGCAAAATCTGTTTTTTTTTTTTTAAGTTTTACTTATAACACTTGTTTCTTTTTTTACTTCCTACATACTGTTGTGCATGCTGATGTGGTTTACTATTATGTATTCATTGTAAATTTTTCTTTGCTAACATTTTTTACTTACCAAATTGTGTTTCATCCAACAAAGTCTTTTTAATCTCATGCCCATCATCGTTAGTGCTACCAACGCCATCAATGCTTTCCAATTCGGTACGACGTGGCGGCTTTTCAACGGGATTAACTTCTGTCAACAGGCTTTTTTGCATTTCCATGATGACGGAACCTTCTAGCATCGAACTATTGTGTGTTTTGTCCAATTTGGAGGAGATTAAACCGTTTTCACTCAGCATTGTACTGTCCTTTTGATACGTTTTAATGCGACGACAATACCAGCATATAACCAGTACAACAACTATAAGAAGCAACAACAAGGTGGTGACAATAAGGCAAATGATGAGCAATATATTGGTATCTCTATCAGAGGTGGTAGTGCCCATACTACCAAAGGTATTGACACCGCCTGTGCCATCCAAAGCACTATAGTTATCTCCATTGATAAGTAAAAGAAATTCAGCTTCAGCCTTGCCTCCACGATTATCGGCAATGCAGGTATAGGAACCTTTATCGGTAGAGCGTACACCAAAGATGCGTAATTCCGAGTTTAGCAAATTGGGGGTTTCGGAACGTTGCTGCTCCACCGAATTGAGTATACGAAATCTGGGATCATTAGGATTTATGGGACGTTTGTTGTACAGCCACGTTACATTGGGCCGTGGTGAGCCTTCTATGCGACAGGGTAGCGTTATGTTATCCGATTGAGCTTCCACATATGATCGAACTGAACCCAAAATTTTTGGAGTGCAGGCAAAGTTTTCCGAAGGTATTTCATTCCATAATTTTCCTCTTAGCTGTTTGGGCTCATTACAGTCTGTGGGCGGTGTATACAGACGATGGGCAATGGCAAAATCCCGAAACTCTTGCAATTCACAGGTACAATTCCAAGGATTCGAGGCTAGCGATAAGTGCACCAATTTTGGTGTGCGCTGAAATGTTTCTCTTCTCAGTACCGTCAGATTATTTGATTCCAAATAGACCGCCGAAAGTACTGGCAACTGGCCGAAAGCATGAATATCGATACGTTTCAGTTTATTGTTTTTAAATTCTACTCGTGACAAAAAATGCAAATCGGCGAATAGATGATTTTCCAGCAACTCGATTTGATTGTTGTTCATCACCAAATTACGCAGCTTAGCCAGACCGTTAAAGGTGCCCACGTGCAGCTCCTTAATAAAATTGTGCGATAAATCTAATTCTATTAGTATGGCCAGTCCCTTAAGAGCATCTCGATTCAGTTCTTGTATTGTACAATTTTTTAGGAAAATTTTGTGTAAATTCTGAAGACTTGCCTCCATGAATTCTTCTCTTCTGAGTTCAGGTATCATGTTGTTCGAAAGATCTATTACTTGTAATTCGTTACTCAAGTCATTGGGTATTGTAGAGATTTGTCTGCTTTTACAGTCGGCTGTCTTTTTGCCAGAATTCCAATGACAATGACACACGCTACAACTTTGCATCCAATCGGAGTTGCCATTGGTGGCTGTTACATTCAAAAGCAGCAGAAGACTTGTGGCAAGTATAACTTTTGTTAAGCAGTCTTGCAGGCAGTGATCTGTCATTTTGTTGGTCTTTTTATTAGGGGAATGGGAAGGAAATTTTCTTAATTCTGTTGAAATCATATTGATTAAAATACTTTATAATGCTGATGATGGCAATTAGTTTGTATAAGTTGGGCTAATTGATTGCAATTAGTTTAGTAATTGAATTCTTTCAAGCAGACATTAATTATTTTTGATATTTAAATTTGTTCTTGTTTTCGGCTAATTACTCATCATCTGTGTATACGTGGCACCAGTGTTTGTTAAGTGCCCTTAAATTAGGCCAACTTATGTGATGGTTGTGTGCAAATTGCTTCCTTGCTCCTTTTTGGTTCTTTTGGTCTTGTTAATGTCTTAATCAACTTGTTAATTCCTGTGGAATGTTCAATAGTTAAAAAGCAGAACCAAACCGTTTGCTGTAAGGATGATGTTGCCGATACCAACGACAACAGTGTAGTTAGTTGTCTTTGACAATGATGATGATGACGGTTTTGACGTTGGTTGTAGTGCCAAGATTCCGTGTCGTTTACTTATTATTAATTAATGTCCTTGTTCGTTGGTTGGTTGTTGGTTGGGTGTATGTTTGCTTGATACTGTACTGTGGCCTCTGTTTTATTGTTACTTGCTTTCTTTCTTTTTTGTTATAGGTAAGGATTATACTGGCACACTCCCTTGAATGTCAGCATTTGTTTGTGGATTTACAGCTGGTAATTAGCATAACATCACTGTTGTTACAATTAACACATACAGCCATAAGTAAGGATAAAACAGTCGCTTTATTTTTTGTTTTTATTGCTGGGGTTGTATCTGCAAAATAAAAATGAAAAATAAAATTATATAAATATTAAATTGTTGCAAAATAATTGTATGCAAAAAATGGAAAAAAAATTATACAGAAAAAGATGTGGTGAATCAATATTTGCTGAATGCATAGTGGGACACAGTAACTAAAATATATCTTCTAGAAAACTCACAAGGGAGGCAAAGCTGACACCGCTGTCGCAAAGGAAATGACTTCCAACGAAATTAATAAGTTTTTTCAGATTAAACAGTTGTATGAGCAAACTCATCTAATGGGTATGCTCATAAGCTCATGAACAGGTAGTTAAGCTTACTCACATCATACTATGAGTGAGCAACCCTCTCTTCGTATCATTAACGTAATGAACTGACGAGTAAAACGAACTTTCTAAGCTAGTGAGTGCCGTTTTTACTCGTCTCTTGTTCGTAAAACTAAGTGTGTTTTTTAGTAGTTGTGTGGAGCATTTGGATAAGGCTTAATGCGTTTTGCGTGAATAAAAAAAAACCTTAAAATGAACCGAAGTAATGTTGTTAACAAATTCTGTGTTGTTTTGTTTTTGAACTCGAATTGTGTTCGTGTTGCATAATTCTTCTTATTCAAGCTTGCTTATGGATACTCAGCAAGCTCATCGCTTTTAGCTCGCAGTTCTTCTCTGATTATTATTGTCCACTCATGGTTACTCGTGTGAAATGAACAAGAATAAATTCAATGAAGTTTGTGAGCTTCGTTTTTCTGTTCATGCAGTGCTTTAATATGGAAGAAGTAGAGTAGAAAAAGGTTAGTTGTTACAACTCTTAAAACTCCAAATCAATCCTATCTCAGAACGACATAAGTCGTATCGAACGAAGGTGAAATACAAACTAATATTTTGCGGAATTTAGAGACTCTAAATTCTGATTATTAACAAAAGAGTTAAAGACATTTAATAGTTAGATTCTACAATGAAATGCTAAGTGCCAGGAGGTACATAACTACAAGTCGACAGAAAAATTACTGAAGAATAAAATGGAGATAAAAATGAGAGAAAACAGTAGTGGCCTGACTCATTATCTCACACAATTATATTATTGAGACATTTTAAATAAAAAAAACAATTTTAGCAATCCAAAATTTACTAAATGATTGTGACCCTATTTTATAAAATCATGATAAAATAAGAGTGTTAAATATATACATGTAGAGAAGAATATCGAAGCGGACCACTAACTTTATGGATCTCTCTTTAACCCCCTACTTTGCTAAGTGAATTCTGGACCTAATTGGTAATTTAGGACTACCTAATTTTTATTTAGTCCCGTACTCATCAGCTTTTTATCTCAGCAGAAGAAATATAAGACTACACAGTGCACCAACCAAAAGTTTAAATTATTTTTAAATACATATTTAAATAAATTTTAATTGATTCAATTATTTGTTAAATAAAAATCGATTTTTTCCTTTCTTAGTTAAGTACATATATATATAATTGAATTAATTAAAAATTAATTAAAGTTGAATCTAAAGAATTTTTTCTGTGTATCGAATGAAAATTGGCGATCTCCTACCTCAACACAATTTCTTTCCTAATTGCTAGCATTTGTCTAAGGCCCCTTTAAGCCTAATGCTTACTAGATCTGGCATACAATGTGTTCTATTGTCTCAGCTTCTACCAGACTCTCCAGCCCTCAAGAATTCTTCGATTTTTATTTAGCCAGATTAACACATGAATTTACTCTGAACTGGCGCCAATGCAATTCTCCAGCTTGAAGGGTGCTGCAGCTTAAGTGGTTAGCACGTTGACTACTAAGCAATGGTCACGAGTTCAAATCTCAGCCGTGATATGTTTCTGATATGTTTAATTTGTCTTCATAATAATGCATATCACAGCGCCCTCCTTCGCCGGTATTACCACATAGCACTAAATCGCCGGCGAAGTAAAATAATTATAAATTGGCTATGCTAGCTTCGAACTAATTCGCCTAAATAACACCAGAGGCGCTGCAATACTGTTCTAAAAATAATCATAACGTGCAATTGCAGTGTTGCCAGAATCGAAGCTTTACTATCACTAACCATCTGTCTTATCTACTACTATCCCTTTCCAAAGGAAGTACCACAGTTTATGTAGGCATTAACTGCCTGAGCGGTACTTCTCTTTAAAAAAAAAAAAAAAATTCTCCAGTAGATTATATGCCGATGATCTATTTAAGAACTATTTAAACCTGTTTTACGTGTTATCATCTCTCTTCTTCAGTTTTAAATAGTTCACCTACTGCTGGATTTTTCCCGGACCATGCCATTAACTACCACAACAAAAAAATTTTGGTCCACAAAAATTCACAATAGAGAACCCCTTTTTGCTTGATTGTCAGCTGCTTCACTTCCAGCTGTTCATATAAAGCCTTTAACCCACATCAAAGATACCTTATTTACAGGTCGTGTTTTCATTAATTTCCCGAATTCCTAAAGGTTGGCTGGTAAAAATGTTCTAGCTCAGATTTGTTCTAAATTCTTACAATTTCGTATATGATTTTGAAAATAAATTTATATTTACTAGTCGATTTTTTTTAGATTTCCAAGAAATTTGCAAGGAATTTTAGGTTAAAAGATTTTCTTATATTCAACTATCCATTTGTTGCTGTTTTGTTTTGTAAACAGCAAATGCGCTGAATTTTATTGTTATTCTTTCTGATTTTCCTGGCTTATTTTCTTTATCTGATGTTCACAACGTCTTAATTTTTGACAAAGTCCTTACAGAAATAAACCCTTTTCCATCTAGCCGCAACAAACAAAAGCCATCAGCAAATATTTCATTGTGTTTACAAGTTCTTTAAATACGTATTTTAACATTAAATCCTTTGAATGTTATTTAATTTTGTGGGATTTGTTTTTTTGTTGGCTGAAATCTTGTTTATTGTATCAGAACTGAGAACGACTGTTTGGACTTTTGTAAAAGATTGTGAAAATAATAAATATGTATGTCTTTGCGTTTAATAACAATAAGTTTTGTTATTTCTAACTGCCGGCCATTTTGGGTTGCTTTTTGTGAGCTTCTTTTATTACGTTTTTGTTAACACAATAACTGTGTCACAGTTTTTTAAATAAAATATTCAACCTGTAGCAAATGACCTGATTGTTATATAAATATTTTTAAATTATTTTTATGCTTAAAGTTTTGTTTTGTCATAAATTTAGGAATTTTATCAAGATTTAGCGTTTTTACAGATATTTTTCTAACTGTAGTCAAACGATTAATACAAAAAAGTTTTGCAAAAAAAATAAATTTGCCCAGAAAACCACTTGGAAAACATAATTATATACTGTACAACACAAAAAAATACGAATTCTGTCAGAGATGAGCAAAAAGAATATACGTGTACTCGTACTTGAATTTTAGTACTTTTTATAGAGAATCGGCTTAGGAATCTATGCGACACTTACATTACACAGTGCAACACGGAAAAAAATAACCATATACGGACACCACTACGTGATAAAAGACAAAAAGTAAAAAAGACCCCTGTCTCCCAGTTTTGCCCAAAGTACTCCAGGTTTTTTTTATGGGCCCTCAAAGATGTGGAGCCTCGAACATATGAACTTCCTAGGAATGAAGAACATATGAACTTCCTAGGAATGATTCTTAGCACCGTTTAGGTAGCCGCAAAAGTGAAAAATTTCCCGGCTACCTAAGCGCTACCTAAACGGTGTTTAGAATCATTCCTAGAAAGTTCATATGTTGTAAAAAGCTGTTTATTGAGATCTTAGGTTCATTTTTGTAGTTGATTGTTTCCATGAATTTTGAACGGTTTGCTACCTATGGACCTGAACAGGGGAAAAAAGGTAAACAAAATTTAATTTTTTAAAGTTTTTTGCGATTTTGACCTTGAAGATGAAGTTTTTTTTGATTTTATATGTTCACAATTTTTGTTCTTTATGACAAGAGCTACAGCTTTGCCTCAGAGAGTATATCAAAATTCCAAACGGTTTGCAAAATATGAGCTTGAGTAAATGATAATTTTTTTTGCAAAAATGACATCGATGCACCACATCTTTGAGGGCCCATAAAAAAAACCTGGAGGACTTTGGGCAAAACTGGGAGACAGAGATCTTTTTTTTTTGGTCTTTTATCACGTAGTGGTATCCGTATATGGTTATTTTGCCATGACTTAAAAAATAACACAGTGTGTTATACTATATGATGTGCTCCGCTGATTAATGCGAATATGTAGAATATTTTAAACATCTAACGAGGGATACCGCAGTAGTCTCGTTATGATAAAAATATTTGATAGTAAAACTTCGCTTATGGCAACACTGCAGTTGCACGTTGTGATTATTTTTAGAACAGTATTACAAGCGCCTCTGGTGTTGTTTAAGCGAATTAATTTAAAGTTAGCATAGCCAATTTATAATTATTTTACTTAAAATTTAGTGCTATGTGCTAATACTGGCACTGTGCGCTGTGATATGCATTATTACAAAGAGAAATTAAAACATATCAGAAAAATTGATGTTGCCAAGGCTGAGTATTGAACTCGTGACTATTGCTTAGTAGTCAACTTACTAACAACTTAAGCTACAGCAACCAAAGTTGTTAATTTTTTTTTTTTTTTTGGATGTCATCATTCGACCCACAGATAATTTCGAAATGCACCTATCACTCCAACAAATTCCAAATTTTTTATCAGCGTTTTCTACAACAAAGGTCTGAAGTTCAGAATGATGTGCCCAATTAATCAATATAGTTGAAAAATTGTGCCTACATAGAAAAAAATTTTTGCATCAACTAAAGATTTTAATTAGTTTTAAATTAAAGTTCAATTAACTGTTTAATTAATTCAAAGATATATTTGTTTAAAACAAAATAAAAAAATATTCTAATAAAACAAATACATAGTTGAACCAATTAATTATTTAATTAAAATTTAATCTGAAGCAAAATAAAACTTTTAATTAATAAAAATAAAATATAAAATATATTTTCTGTGTAGAAAACAATGAGTTTATTTACAACGTCATTGGAAGCGACGAGAACCATTTTCACCTCAATAATCTGATGAATAAAAAACTTTTCAGAATACAGGGCACCCAAAAACCAGGAATAATTTTTAAACACCAAATGCAATTAAATTTAATCCAATTAATTTAATACCATTCACCCGTTTAGTTCAGAATGGTGAGAATTAACTTGAGAATCTTGGATCATATTTTCCATGCAGCTCACACTGCTTTTTCACCTATTGTTCTCCTTGGCGAAATTTTTGACCATCGTATTATATTGAGTTTTACCGATTTTAAAGGACCACCGCCTACGTCCAGTTTAAAGACTCCCGATTTATTTTTCTTGGGGCTACCTAAATGGCTAGAACTAGCCAACCACTTAAAGCCACTATCTGAGAGCAAGTTCTAAGAGAAGTTAAGAGAAATACTCCGGAAAGGTCACCTAAGATCGAAGTACAGATATTAACTTCAAGTCATAATGTTAATATTTTTTTTAACTATAATCTAAATTTCAGAATTGATATAATTAATTATTCATTAAATAAATCATAACGTTACATATGCGCCACCCAGTCTGAATGTGTCCTCTTTGTTTCTTTTTTAAATAGGAGAAAATGGATCCGCTAAACTAACGATATAACGGGTTTAAATGCCTCAAAATTATATTCACCACCTATATGTTATAGCGCAAGCAGAAAACACCCCGAATCTTTGGCGGAGATTTGAACCCGCAACCTATAGACTTATAGTCTAGCGCTCTACCAATCGGCCTCTCGAGACACCCAAAATAGGTATAAAGGTTAAAAAAGTGAATTCTGCAGGAGAGGCGCTTAGCCTATTTTTTTAACACTTCTAGAGAGTCTGGGTCCTCTTCGATTTCATGATAAATTTTACTTTATTTAAAAAAATAAAATGTTTCATGTTTTCAAAAAATTTTCAAAAATATTATTTTTTTTTTTCTGAACCCGACCCACATGCAGAAAAATCTTTACGAATTCATTTCTTCCAAGGTATGCGGGAGTATCAGAGCATCATCCTAGAACCTAAATTTGGGAGAACAGGTATGTATATATAGGTCTTTCGATGCCTCGCCAGTAACCAAACGGCATATACCACGGCAGTCGGTAGTCCTACAGAAAGCCGCTCAAATCTGTGAACGGTTATTGGGGAGGTTTCTTCGGGATACATGTGATGGCTGTGGTTTGGTCAAAGCTTTTTCAGGGATGCTGCAAGTGTGCTTAACAGACGGCACAAATAGAGTGTCAGGAGCTTGGTGGACTGCAAACCCCTAAACAAGGGGTTAAAACATCGGTCCAGGCTTTCCATGTTCCACAGATTGATACTTATTGTGGTATGAGCACAATAAGGTCGCTAGTCTACGCTTAAAATGAAGTCAGTGGTGGGAACACCAACATGCTAGTTACTGACGTAAATCTTAATAGATAACGATCATATAAATAAATTGGTTTTTCCAATTAGTGGAAGTTAGAAAGTAAAATACAACTTCTGTATTCCATTAAAAGTTTATATTATTTTTTTTGCTACCTCTCATTTGTTTGTTGAGCAAACAATTTTTATTTGCAACAATAAAAAATTAAAAGAAATAAAATATCAAAAATAATTGAAACAGAAAACTTGTTAAGTTTGATTCAAATTGTAACATAATCAGCAAAAGATTGTTTGCAACTGGTTGCCTTACATTTCATTAAAAGTACGTTGCAACCATGAAAACAGCAGCATAACAAATATTAAAATTACACAAATATGAATAAAATAATAAATAAAAAAATAAACATAGAAAATAGCAACACTAACAGAATCAAGAAATTCAATGAAATCTAAAACTTCAATATAATGATGTGCGATTGATACTGCAATACTGGAATATTCTTTTCGAGTTCTTTAGCTGGTAAAACATCAAGAAGATTCTGTAAGACAATCTTTAGCTAAAATATACATAAAATACTGATAATGTTTGCTTAGTGTTTTGTGCAATTATTTTGCAACCTCCCTCACAACCCGTCTATTTCTTGTAAGTTTGTAGTCTGATTCAAGCAACCGCAAATGCTTCATGACGTAATAAGGCGACACAAAAGTTTTGTATTTCAATTATCGAGATCAGTGCAACGTAGATACATACATATTTGATTGCAGTTTATTGCTCTGCATTGAACAGTTTGATAAAAGTATCAATAGATTAGTTTTTTCATTGCTCATGTTTATAATTTTTTAAATAAAGTTAAACATTAAGTCAGGGCTGGGAACAGGCAAAATTTCTACATTTCTCGTGAAAGTAAAAAACATTAAAATTTTAAGTTCTCTTTTATTTTGTACTAGCTGTGACTGCCACTTCGTCAGCGTCCTTGCAATATTTTGTTCGATTTTGCTTTGAAAGCTATCCACAAAAAAGACACTTACCTTTTTAGTGCTTCAGTTATGGTTTATGTATTTACTTTACTAAGATTCTCGTCCCTACTACAATAAGTGAATATATAAACCATAACTGAAGCACTAACTGATATGCTTAAACTATGCACATCGGCTAGTGCTTCAGTTATGGTTTATGTATTAACTATATAATGGCTGCTTTTTGTCCACTTACTCTTGGAAATAAAATATTTTTTCGGAAAAGATTATTCTATATTGGAATACGGATACTAAGGAACTTCCTCACAAAATTTTATCAAATCCATCCATCCATCCAATGCGAACAGAGACAGACAGGAAATGAGTTACTGTGTTATTATATGTATAGATACTCAGCTGAGCTGAGCTGAATCTGTTCTCCAGTCTGCGTTTACGAGGCAGCATTGTTGGGCCTGCTGCATGCATTGAATCACCTGCTAGAAAGCGGCGGCATGGAAGAAAGGACATCCAGTCAAATATAAAACGCATGAGGCAGGTGAACGTGTACTATAAACTAGTCCTGGAATGTCTTTTAAAACTTAACAGATGTGCCTCGAATATGTGGGTTAAAAGACACATAAACTGGCTGCTTCATATCCAAAGCTGGATATGAAGCAGCAGACCAACTAGCAAAAGGAGGAACTGCTGTAAATATCTGTGGACAAGAACCCAGAAATGGGAAATGGGTTAATGCGAGTGAAAGTCCTACAATGGGAGAGCTCATTAAACTTGAAAAGATGGAGGCAGGCTACTACATGTATGCAAGCTCGAATGGTGTTTAAAGAGCCCCTTGGCAGGAAGCCCAGTCAGGAGCTTAAGTATAGTAAAAGTATCTTTAGCTTGATAACTTCATTAGTGACAGATCATGGGAATTACATCAATTGTCATTTAGCCAAAATAAAAGTAGACTATGCCTGGAAGAGGCTGAGACGGTAGTGCACATTGTTTGTAAATGTCCAGCAATGGCTGGCATAAGGCTAAGGAACACGGGCAGAAACTTGTTAAATGTGAATTCCAAGGAGGATCTAAGCCTTGGACAAATTTCAGCAAGACTCCGTTATGATAGCAAGTCTGATAGCAAGTGATCAATGGAAGTAAGGTTGCCCTAAATTACAAATCGGTTGCCAATAATTATTAAGGACTGAAAGGTATCAAAAGGGGACCCATTAAGATAGCGATCTGCTTCGATCTTTTTATTACTTCAAGGGAAAGAGTTAACACAGTAAAAGACACAAATAATGCTGATGAACTGTGTCAATGTAATTTTTCTAACCAATAAAAGATATTTGTGGCAATAATGCTTAACGGGACTAGGTTTCCGGTAATATTAAATGGAATGCATAAGCAGAATAATATTTTATGGAAAATCAGTTCATTATTTCTGCTGATAGAACTCTTGTCGTCAAGAGGGAGGTATACGAGTACTTTGTAGACATGTCCCACTAGAAGAAGGACTACGGTATAGCTTTTTTCTAATTTGCTTATTATTTATGCGCACCTACAAATCAAAAACAGCTGCGCACTTAGTAGTCACTACATCAAACTATTAAACGAGAGGATGTTAGGTTTCTCAAACAAAGACGTTAGTCCCCTTTCTAAAACATGAGTCAGTTTTTTGTAGCCAGGTGCAGTTCGTGCCATAAACACAGCATTTATTAAAGCTTGAAACGGAAATAATAACTTCACCGAGGGCAGATTGGCTTGGCGACTTCTAACAGTTTGACGCTAATGCTTCCGTGCTGCGTGGTACACCAGTTGAAGGGGGTTTGCATGGGACCTGAAACTAGAAGATAAGGAACTTTGTGGTTTAACCAGTGTGCAAACGACTGGTACCATGGGAACCACTAGACCCACAACGATGCGTCTCAGTTATTGGTGAGAATTAACTTGGTGGCTGTAATTTGGACCGAAATCGCAGAAAGGGAAATTTAGTTTGGTACACTTTGGTTGTGCTTTAACAGAAGCCAAAAATGGAATCAAAATCCTAAACAAAGGATATGAGCAATATCCTGCCAGAAGATAAGAACCTTTGTGGTCTAACCAGTGTCCAAAAGACTGATACCATGGGAACCACTCGATCTCATATAACGCGTCTCAGTTTTTTTGGGGAATAACGTGCTGGCTGTGATTTGGACCTATATCTCAGAAAGTGCAATTTAGTTTTGTGCACTTCGTTTGCACTTTAATAGCAGCCAAAAATGGTGCGGGGGAAGTTTTGATGGTATCCAACTCTTAAACAAGGGATATGCAATGTATTGGTTTGCTTAACAAGGGCGTTGGCATTAAGTGTTAAGACAACCATCAGGTATGAGGACATGTAAGGCACTGACGTAGACCTGTATAATCATCTGTCCCCTAAGTATCAGTAGTGAATAAAAAGCATCTGATGGCAGTAGTCCTGTCAGTCTAAGCTAACATAACCACTCTCCACTAAATCCATAGAATCTATATGTTAAAAGATGTGAACAAGAGCAAATTTATTTTGCAAAAAACTATATTTGTAAACTTTTTTGGTTTACTCTAAGCAACAGCAATTATATTGAACTCAGTCCTTTAAATGGAAGGCAACAATCTCGAAACCACTGAGTGTACAAGTGAACAACAAACAAAATTCTTGCACACAGAAATAGCAGACCAGAAGTAATAAATGGCTGGTTGATGGACTGAATAACTGAATGATGATGTTCTACAATGGTTGGCTGATTCTTGGGTTAACTGCTTGATTGAGTTTATTTACAGTTTACAATATTATCATTATTGTAATCATTATTGTTGTCAAGATATTTTTTTTTTGCAAATAGAGATTTGTTTTATGCAAATGCAAGTTTATAGTCAGTGGTTTTTGCACAGGCTTTAAAAATAAGAATAAATTCAATGTTTATAATTGATTTTACAACAGCATGACGACCCATGCATCTACCAATTGTAATCATTTATCATTCATTAATCAATGCAAAATTGCATCGACTTAGTTTTGCACCAAGGCAACGAACGCAATGTTTAACGAACGCAAACATGTTGATAGAAGTCATGCAAAAAATACTGTTGTTTATTTTGTCATTATGTCTTTTATTTGTTGTTGCTTTTCATAAAACTGTTTGTTGTTGGGGCTGTCGCATTCATTTCACAACATTTCACTTAACATCCAGGGTGCAGAACGTGCAGAAATCATGAAGAACTAAAAAGAGATAAGCTAATGACGTTTATGGTTACAAATTTACTCACTAAATAAACACAGCATTCAGTATGCTGAAGCCCCAATGAAAAATATGAGAAAAATCTAGATGACCATATATGTGTGTATATATGTATATACATTTTAGATATTAGGTGTGGTTTTGTTTTTTGTTGGTTCTTATAGAACTAAAATGGGATTAAAACTTAAAATTAAATGCATTTTTTCCATTTCAATCACATCTACTACGACACATAATTTAAGTTCTAGAGAAGAATAAACTTTCATCCGAGTTAAAATTAAAAAAAAAAAACGAAAAATGTTCAAACAAGTAGCAGCGCAATAAACCGCTCAATCATAATCACCCCTATCGTGAATAATTATTCCCATGAAAGACTCCCAATTTTTCTATCGTGAATGATTTCTACCATAAAATACAAGTAAATTTATTCTTGGAATCATTCACGATAGAGAATTTTGGAGTTTTTTCATGGGAATAATTATTCACGATAGGGGTGATGAATAATTTGGGGTATAACTTATGTGTTGGAGTTTCCAAAAAAATAGCAAAATAAAAATGTATTCGAGATGTGGTGAAAACTTGATCTGAATCTTCGATTTCGATTTGTTGATTAAACAGATTATGCTTATAACTAACGTGCTAACGACGGACGTAGCTGTCTAGAAAATGCATGTCATTCTACTGGTATCTAAAATTAAATTTTTCCAATTTTTCTTCGATATTGATCACCTAATTTGTAAATTAAATTATTATTTCTTAGAAAGAATAAAACGAACTTAAGCTTGACTTCAAATTTCATATGAAAGGAAATCCGAAAACTCTTACAGTAATACCCATTAGTTTTTACTTGTACAGATGCAAGTTGAATTTATAATGGGTGATTCAAGTAGAGATACTTTATTCAATAGCTTTTTTTTTGACAGATCACGTGTGAGTCGTGACATGCTGTCATGTTATTTTTGTTTAGTATTGTTCGGCATTTCACAATAGAAACACTTATGCCTGAACAACGTTTACAAATCGTTAAACTTTATTACGAAAATTCACGTTCTGTGAGGAATGTGTTTCGTGCACTTCGCTCAACTTAAGGTCAATATAATCGGCCTACTGAGCGTACTATTCGCAACACCATCACCCATTTTGAGACCCAGCATTCATTATTGGAAAATATTCGACCGAATAGACCACATACAGCACGCTGTGAGGACACAGCGTGTACACTCTCAGCTACAGCTAGGAAGACTTGATTCGGCTCCATTCGCAGCAACTCGGACGGACGTATGGAAAGACTTGGCGATTTTACGTCGAGATCTTAAATTGAAAGCATACAAAATACAGCCTGTGCAACAACTGAAGCTGCTCGACCTTCTCAAACGACATCGCTTCGCTCTATGGACTCTTGAAAAGTTCCAAGAAGATCCGACGTTTTCGAAGCAAATTCTGTTTAGCGATGAAGCCCATTTCTGGCTCAATGGGTATGTAAACAAACAAAACTGCTGCATTTGGGACGAAGAGCAAAATGAAGAGAAAAACAACGGTTTGGTGTGGTTTGTGGGCCGGTGTAATCATCGGTCCATATTTCTTTAAAAATAATGCCGGTGCGAACGTAACTGTCAATGGTGTGACCATTATCGTGCCATGATAACCGACTATTTGATGCCTGAAATTGAAGCTCGTGATCTCGGCGACATTTGGTTTCAGCAAGACGGCGCCACTTCCCACACATCGCATCAATCAATGGATTTGCTGAGAGAATATTTCGGTGAACACATAATTTCATGTTTTGGGCCGGTCGATTGGCCACCAAGATCGTGTAATATCACACCGTTGGACTTTTTCCTGTGGGGATATGTAAAGTCTTAAGTTTATGCGGACAAACCCGCTTCGATTCAGTCCTTGGAGGAAAACATTATGTGTGTGTGATTCACCAGTTACCAGTCGAAATGCTTGAACGAGTCATCGAAAATTGGACTCAACGGATGGACCAGCTGCAACGTAGAAACGGCCAACATTTGATAGCCATAATCTTCAAAAAATAAATGCCAAAGAATGTTCTTTCAAAAGATAATAAACATTCTCCATTAAATTTGAATTTTCTGTTTTTTTTTTTTTTTTCTTTAAAAAAGTAGAAGTAGGAAACCTCGAAATGGA
Source organism: Phasia obesa (assembly GCA_949628195.1). Classification (NCBI taxonomy): domain Eukaryota; kingdom Metazoa; phylum Arthropoda; class Insecta; order Diptera; family Tachinidae; genus Phasia; species Phasia obesa. Next base: position 24,903,379 of record OX451218.1, on the reverse strand, counting down.
TCACGCGTTATTTTACATGGCTACTGCTTGCAGCATTTGGAGCTAACCTCTCTGATATTCGTCCAAGAGAAACTTTTCCTGGGGGGGGATATGTAAAGTCTTAATGCTAAGCGGACAAGCCCGCTTCGCTTCTGGCCTCGGAGGAAAACATCACGCGTGTCATTCACCAGTTACCAGCCGAAATGCTTGAACGAGTCATCGAAAATTGAACTCAACGGATGGACCATCTACGACGTAGCAACGGCCAACATTTGATAGACATAATCTTCAAAAAATAAATGTCAAAGAATGTTCTTTCAAAAGATAATAAACATTCTCCATTAAATTTGAATTTTCTGTGTTTTTTTCTTTAAAAAAGTATGAAAAACTCGAAATGGATCACGCGTTATTTTACAGGGCAGCTGCTTGCAGCATTTGGCGCTAACCTCTCTGATATTCGTCCAAGAGAAACAAAATCCCACTTTCTTATATTTGAATGTAACTACGATTCCTTACTACCTTATGGGCTAGCGGATATAAAAGCGATAGCTTATTTTAGGGTATTATCTTTAGATTATTTCAATTTTATGTTTTCTAAAGATAACCGGACAAAGCCAGGTATAAAACAGTATAAATTTAATACACTTTAAGCGCGTGTTTCAAACTACAAAAAACGATATTAAATGACAATTTGTTTCCAATGACTTTCGCCGGTACTTAAGTAAATGAAAGAAATACTGTTTCTTAATAAAAATGGAGTTTATGCAGAACGACTTGAATTTCGCATTTATTGTTCGTTATAAAAATATCAATGACAATAATATTTTTTATTCTCTTTATCCTACCTTCCATTGTAATTATATCTTTCGTTTGCATTATTTCTTCCCTTTGATAGCATTTTCATGGCGATTTTCTACTTGAAGAATTTTTATTGATGAATTGTTGAAACAATTTCTTCTTTGTTGTCTTAATAATCTCTTCTTCAGTGGCATTTCTCTGTTTGTTTTAAAACTTTTGCCAACAATATCGTTGAAATATGTGATATCATTCCCTTTTTTTATTTACGGATTTTCGAGAAATTTATTTTTAATTAAAATCCTTTTAAAATGCCTCTATAAAGAATTGTTTGTTTGTTTGTTTGTTTTAGTTAACATTGACGTTTTAAAATTTATTCCTGTTAATTGGTTTTTGATTTATCACATAATTGTGCTTTCATTCTGTTTCCCTTTTTTTTTTCATTTTTTTTTTTCGTTCTTTCGCAATTAAATTGAGATGGTCGTTTGGATATTTATTATTATGAATTTGTCTTTAATTCATATTTGCTTCGCCACAAAATTAATACATGAACAAAACTGTCCTTAATGCAGACATGAACAGCCCGCCAGCCAGTACTCTGCACTGATTAGTTTATTTTAGAAGAAATTTAAAAAAATGCTGATGAAAACTTGTATTGGGTATAAACATAAATTCTCATCATTTTGCACTAGATTTCGTTACTCTGTTAATACGTAAACAACACAGTTATTAGTGTCCTAGAGGGTAGTGTGCTAGTATAACAGCCTGGGGGTTGTAGGTTCGATTCCCATCAAACTCCCTGGGTGTTTCACTAAAACGAGTGAGGATCGTCGCTGCAATGCTCGAAAAATTAAGTTAGAATATAATTTGTAAAGGAAACTTTTAATAAATAATTTCAGTTTATTTAGATTTTGCAAAAAAAAATCCGTTCCAAAAAGCTACCTTATCTTGGGGAAAGTTTATGCGGATTATGCTCTAGCTGAGACTCCCCCAACGGGCCATATTATTTTAGCGACTCCTAATACCTAGACGTTAAGGCTTCAAGGGTATATGATCGCTCTTTCCCAGGGGCTTGCAAGCGGTCTGAAACTGGAAGAATCTCCGAGGTCTAACCAGTGATCCCCACAGGGATCAGACATCCCAGTGAACGATTATTGGTGAGGTCCTTCGAGGAGTAACGTTATGGCTGTGTTTTGAATATAAATCACAGCAAGGGAAATTTTAGTCATAGGAAGTGTAGTTTAGATGGTCACTTAACACATCTAACATTTAAACAAGGGGTATGACATAATTGCCACTTTAAGTGTCGCTAGGCGAAATACGGACGGACGTTGGTATAGTTATAATGATCAACTAGTGAGATTATTTCTGAGATCAGCTGAGATTATTGCGAAGTGCATTATAAGAAACATTTTAAGGAGAGACGAAAAAATTTAAAATGAAAAATTCGAGTCGTTGCTTTATCAAGACATGTGTCAAACGAAAGAAGTGCATGCAAAATCATTAGAAGTAGATCAACCAATAACTTCCTTTCGTTTAAAAGCCCTGAGATTCATTCAAAAACAAAAAAAACTAGGTGCCACACGAATTGAAGCCGAAAAGACCTGAAAATGTGGGTTTACCTCAAAACCAAGTCGTTGCTATCTCGAATAGTAACGACAGAGGCAGAGTAGGTCTTTTGGCCTTAAAACTGTTAGTAAAGCTCAACTTATTTTAAACATTGACATCAAAAACATTGACATAAAAAAAACAAATACGTCAAATTACGTCAGCTATAAGGACACCTTTTAATTTTTTGTAATTGCTATTTCTGATATAGCAATACACAATTTGTTGTAATACCAAGTTTCCGTCAATAACCGTTTAAAAATAAGCCGGCGTATACCAAATGACATCAAATGACAAATTTTGTAGTTTGTTATAGGGAACATGAGTGCTTCGATAGACTGATTCGTAGCGCTCTAGACTATTGGTCTGGGGGTTGCGGGTTTGATTTCCGAAAAAGACTCTGAATGTTTTTTGCAGACAAGGGGTTTGTTGTCTTAAAAAAAAAACATAGTAACACATATTTTGTGTAATTTTTATGTATTTGTCAATAACAGTTCAAAGGATAACGCCTTTAATCTATGGGACACCCTTTATTTTTTAAGTTTATTATTTTTGTTAATTTCTGTTAACGGGAGCTATAGTGTTACGTATTTGGTGAACATTTGTAATGCGTGTCCTTGACGCTTTAATACATGCATAATCAAATCACAGACAGATAACAAAAATTATTTTCACCAATTAAAGGTTGTAATTGGATTCATATTAAAATTTAATGAAATAGTTAATTGATTCAATTATTTGTGTATTTAGGAAATTTTGTGTTCTGTTTTAAACAAATATATTTTTAAATAAATTTTAATTTAAAACTAACTAAAACCTTTAATTGATCCAAACAATTTGTATTGTATGGAAACACACTTTAATTTAAAAATTATGAAAGTTTTGTTTTTTTTAGATGGGACCAATCTGTAAACAAAACCTTTAAAATAAAAAAATTAATTTATAAATGACGGCGAAGAATAGACAACCTTTTCCTTTTTTCGAGTTTCCTTCCAAACTTAGCTTTAACCCAATATCTTGTTTTTATAAAACTAGCATACACACATTGTGTATGTCCTGACAATATTTTGTCCGATTTTGCTTTGAAAGTAATCAACACCAAAATTTAAGACTCTTACGTATTTACTTTATATAAAGGCACCCATCCCTGGATAAAATTCTAATATTTATATGAAATTCTAAAAACTATTGAAAGGCTCTGTAAAAGGTGTTTGAAATATTTTAATAACAATGTAATTCCAGAAAGTAAAAATACATATTTTATTTGATTGGCTATTTGGCAGTAAGTATTTCATATTCTGTCATTATTTTAAAACAGCGCCATCTGTTGGGCAACCATGTTTAACATATCCCGCTTTCAATTCATATTTTGTCATTATTTTAAAACAGCGCCATCTGTTTGTTCTTATTTTGTCATTATTTAAAAACAGCGCCATATAATGCGCAATCATGTTAAAAATATTCTGCTTTCAAAAATAAAAGTTGCCTTAAAGTATGCAATACCTTAAAATCGGTAAAAATCGATATACTTTCACTGCTTTTCACCACTTTCTTTTGGAAATAACATAGTTTTGCGGAAAAACACTATGCTATATTTGAATCAGGATGCTAAGGTATCTCCTCACAAAATGTTGTTTAAACCCATCCAGTAGTTTTTACGTGATGCGATCATACAGACTAACATACAGGAAATAATTTTCTGTTTTATTTTATCTATATTCTGTTTTATTATATATACATATATAGATGACAAAATCCTGAATGAGAACACTGTTTATAGTGAGAGTCATATTGTTAGAGTCATTGGCCCTTATGCAAAATAAATAAAGTCTTCTTCAAGTCTACTTTAAAAAAAAATTTATTTTATGTGAGAATTTGGTCTTAAAGTACACTTGAATTACACACTGTGTAATTTTTTAAGTCATGGCAAAATAACCATATACGGACACCACTACGTCATAAAAGACCAAAAAAAAAAAGACCACTGTCTCCCAGTTTTGCCCAAAGTCCTCCAGGTTTTTTTTATGGGCCCTCAAAGATGTGGGGTGTCGATGTCATTTTTGCAAAAAAAATGATCATTAACTCAAGCTCATATTTTGCAAACCGTTTGGAATTTTGATATACTCTCTGAGGCAAAGTTGTAGCTCTTGTCATAAAGAACAAAAATTGTATAAAAGCAAAAAAACTTCATCTTCAAGGTCAAAATCGCAAAAAACTTAAAAAATTCAATTTTTTTACCTTTTTTTCCCTGTTCAGGTCCATAGGTAGCAAACGGTTCAAAATTCAAGGAAATAATCAACTATAAAAATGAATCTAAGATCTCAATAAACAACTTTATAGAACATATGAACTTCCTAGGAATGATTCTTAACACCGTTTAGATAGCGCTTAGGTAGCTAAAAAATTTTCGGGAAATTTTTCACTTTTGCGGCTACCTAAGCGCTACCTAAACGGTGTTAAGAATCATTCCTAGGAAGTTCATATGTTGTATTAATTTTTTGGCGTATCCTAACCCTAGCATTTTTTTTTAACGTGGTGGACTTATTTCTGATTGGAATATTATTGTAGGAAATATTTTCAAATTATTACCAAAATAATTTGTTATTAAACCACTGTGTGGCGTGTTCTGAATAGTTTTTTTTCGCGAATTATTTTTTTAATTTAGTTGTCTTTTTCCATAAATTTAAATTTATAAAGTGATTTTCTGTGTTTTGTTAATTGGCTTGCGGCAGTAATGTTTTTGTAACTTGTTTTTTTTTCATAATTTAAATTACACTTAAACTTTGTCATTATTTAAATTGCACTTTTTTTTAAACAAGAAAATTCTATTCACTTTAGGATTCTAAACATATTTTTCAAAAGTGAGGGTGTGAGGGTGTGAGGGTGTGAGGTGGGGTTGTGTGTTTAAAGAGTAAACTAATAAAAATATATGCTGCGCATAAAACGAGTAGACATTTGTGCTAAGCTGCAAAATAGTTATTAAAACGAATGTTAAACAAAACACAGTAATAATGTATGTATGTGAATAGAAATTTAATGGTCGTTTTAGATTATATTTATTATTCGCCATTTAACTTCAAGGCAAGCAAACTAAAAGTTTTATATTTCCTTTAAATATTTACACAAATATCCTTTTATATGACCACAAGTTTTATTTAGTTGAAACATGATTACATGACAGAATTTCCATTTCATTACGTAAAACATCTGTTAATCAGTTTCAAAAATAAAGGGTGATTTTTTATAGAGACGGAGAACTTTAAGTGAAATTAAATTAAAGAAAATTTTTGTAAATATTCTTCCACTTGGCTTTATTTAATAGAAAATGTTATGGCATTATTGTGTAAATATGATATCGAGGATGTGGCCGTAACCTAAAGGTCCAATATCACACACCCTTTGCTAAATTAAATCAGGCTGAATTTTGGCACTAACGCGTCGATTATTCGTTACTAAGTTCTCGCTCATTTCTGGATTATCTGCATAGACCTGCAACTACATAGTATCTAAAAATAATCTAATGGCATCAAATCATATGAACGAGGTGGCCATTTCTTAAAATTATTTGTATGGACCTGTGTGACATGAGCGTCAAACTGCTAAAACCACGAGTCTACAATGCCTGCCCAATAATGCACGAAAAAGTTAGTGAGCATGGCATATACCGCACATAGCTGACTATAACGTTGTGACCATCGGTATTTGTGAAGACTTATGGCCCAAAGATTCCAGTGGTCCATAAAGCGCACCATATAGTGAGTTTTTCTGGATGTTGTAAGTGTTTCGACAATGGTTTGAGATTATCATCGCTCCAAATACGGAAATTCTGTTTATCGACATAGCGATTTATAAAAATTAAACAAAATTATGAAATGAAATGAAATTGTGAAAAAATATACCCTTGGACCGATTCGAACGATAATCCTGACAAATTTCCAAAAAAAGAAAAACATAGTCCCAAAACAACCGAGAACTGTTTAATTAGAAGCCATATAAAAAAACAGTGCTGCCAAATTAATATTCTCCACCTCTAAAACAAGCACGCTTTGATTTAATAACACAAATGCAAACAAAACTCCCTAAACGAAAATGTTTTTCATAATAATCTAAACCAAAAATAGCACTAATACAGATTACGTTTTTATTTTTATCAGTTTTAGTGGCCTTGTATTGACCATTAAATGTAAATCGACTATAAATATCTTAACGTTCATAGTCACAATGTTGAAAATAAAAAAATATTTTATAGAATAAGAAAGCTATCGCTTTCTTAGTCATATTTAGTGTTATTATTTACAGTAGTGGTCATAACATTGTAATTTTACCAAAACGAGTATTGTCGAATCGCTCGAATCTTTAAAACTTTTACATTTGCATTTTTAGTGATAAAAATCATCTATGGCGATTAATTTAAACTAAGGTACTTCGACCATCACACAGAAAAAAATGTTTAATTCAACTAAAACTTTTAATTAGTTTCAGTTACAAATTTAATTTAATTTTTAAGTGATCACCGCCTAGTATTGGACTTTGGGCCGCTACATCTTTCTTTTTCCATCTCCATACCGACGACTGAGTGTCTTGAATACAATTTTTCTCTTGTAGTCGTTTTTTTTTCTCGTGCTGTCACTAGTCGTTTACTCTCGACTGTAATGATTTCAGACTGGCAACTGATACATATCGAAATTATTCCTCATTTCAGAGTATATCGTAATTTCTAACATTTGCTTAAGGCTAGGTCTCCACATCATCTCCATATAATATGTATCTGCCCATAGTCCAATAAATAGTGACAATATTTTATTCGATTTAGCCTTGAAAGTAATCCACACAAAATTTTAAGAATCTTACCTTTAGAGTGCTACACGTATACGTATTTTCTTTATATAAAGGTAGCCATCGCTGGCTAAAGTTCTCAATTTTATATAAAATTCTAAATTTTTAAAAATAATTGCAAAGTAAAAGGTGTTTAAAATATCCCGCTTTCAAAAATACATACAAGGTGCCTTGTTTCCACTTTCTCTAGGAAATAAGAAAAAATTTGATTAAAATACATCCAGTAGTTTTTAAGGTGATGCGAACACAGGCAGAAATAAAGTTACTGTTATATGCATAGATTTAACTAAGAAGAGAACCATACACAAATGCTATAAATATCTGGAAACCTACCACTAAAAAGGATTTTGCTTGGTTCAGGTTATTTGTATTATTTTGTAGGGGAATACCGAAACAGACTACTAACCTTATTAGTACCTTTTCAAAACACTTGGTTCCACAATGATTTGCTTATTTTCTCATTACTCTCGACTGTTGAGAATTTCTTTCGAACGTGTTCCTCATCACAGTGTCTCTCGTAATTGCTAACATATTTCTAAGGCTCAAGTTTTAGTATGTATTCTGGACACAATGTGCGCCACTGTCTTATCCTTTATCAGGCACCGTATGCAACTATCGTCTCCTTTGATTTTCATCTTGGCCATAAGATACTTGAAGTTTCCATGACCTCTCACTATAGACAGTAAGCATTTAAAAACATATAGCGAGCGGAGAGTGCAAAATAAAATTAGTTTCTAGATAACAGAACCAAGAAGCGAATAAAAACGTAACAATATTTAGAAAGAAATTTAGTTTTAATTTTTAAAAGTTATACGGGTATGTTCTGTAATCCGAAACCGAGTGAAATTGAATCCGAATGAATTTTTAAATAGTCATAACTTTTAAATCTTACAACATTTTGATATTATTTTTTATACATCTGATTAAAGACCATTCACATAACTTCCTTGATTGCTAATGTTTTAAAATAATAGGCGCAACTAAGTTATATTTTTCTTTAAAAATTTATTCGATTTCAATTTCACTCGGTTTCGGATTACAGAACATACCCGATAGACATTGAAAAATTAAAAAAATCTAAAAATTTGTTAATTTTAACAAAACGCAGAGAAAGTCCATTTAGTACCACCCTGTTCGCTGTGCTAATGTTGAAACCGACCAGTAAGATTTTGGCTTTCGAGGTACTCAGGTATTTACTTTTAAATGGGTAATAAAGCTTTTAAATCGGTAATCATAAAAAATTGATTTTTGGCCGGCTTCTCAAAAAATATGTGCCACAGTGCACCGTAACATACATTACATGACTTTACCATAGAAGTGTCATAATTAAAATGCTTAAATTGACCAATTTTCTTATTACTTTTTTACATAAAATTCAAGAGTAAAAAACATAAAAGTGGTACCCAACACAAAACAACACATCTCATCTACTATTGATAAATCATCCATAAGGTATGCAACTGACGTGTGACGAGACGCACAGAGGAGTATTTGGCCTGAAAAACTGGCCGAAATTATTAAACGTGTTTTTTGAATTAAAAGTTTTAGTTTTTTGATAGTTTTAGGTGTAGTATGATATAAAAAGTCTAGTGGCAGATTTTGAAAAAAATTACACTGCGCAACAAAAGTACACTGCACAACAAAAAAATTTTTCTCTACTCTAGAAATAAAAGTATGTGGACAATATGGATTTTGATGCCCTTAATTCAAATCTATTTTCCGTTTTTCTCTAGTACGTAAGGATTTTCTTTTAAAGGCGTGGCATATTTCACCCCGTAAATCGTTGGGTTGCCTTATATATTTTGCCATAACTTGAAAACGTGTTTTCCGATTTTAATAGCAAATGCTTAAACTAACCGTACACATTTATTTTTATGCAATAAAAAAATTTAAGAACCAAAAAGTTAAAATTTTAAAGATTTTTCTAAAAGCCACATTCCTAAGGAATAAAAGACAGCATAAATCGCAAAACTCAATTAACATATGTTGATTTTAAAGGTTTAAACTCATTCTTGACAGACTGTATGTGCATATTCCTCATATTTCTCAATATTAATTCGGTGTCCGCTAGTTATTGCTTCCAATATTATTTTCAGGCGGTTGATTAATTTTTCATTTATTCCAGTGATTTTCGATGCAGTTGCTGGGTCCGAAAAAAATCTTCTTGAAATCAATAATTCAAAAAACATAAAAGTTTATGACGATATAAATGTATAAGAAAAAGTGCCCGATGAGCAAAAATAGAAGAAATGTGAAAATTTAAAAAAATCGTCAAAAATAATAGCGCAAACTTGCGCACACTTTTTTTTTTTTTTTTTTTTTGTTTCTAAAATTAGAGATTCCAAATTTTATTATGGTAACAAACATAATTCGTAGACATGCTAACCTCACTTTTAAAAATTTCTTCTTTTGCTTTTTTTGCAAAAAAAGTGTATAATTTGTTTTTTTTTAGCTTTTGAACGAATTATTTCAACATGAATATTTAACATATTTTAAATTTTTTTTTTTCTTTTTTAAATAACTTTTGATCAAACCTTTCAGCGAAAAAAATAATCTTTGTTAAACCTTTATTCGTTTAGCCGCAAAAAAAAATATCATATAAACATCCAGAAACCGAAAAAAAAAATTTAAATCTCATATAATTTTCTTCACTTTTCTGACTTTAGCAGGGTCTCAGAGCTACAAACCGCAACTAAAAGTCTTAAAAATTTACAATATAGTGTAAAATATTGTTGTCGAGCTGCTTACTTAGTTCTTTAGATTTCTTAAAATTTAGTTTTGCCTTTTTGGCCAGCTTTTTGGGTGAAATACTCCTCTGTGCGACGTGCAATAAAAAATCACAACAGTAAAAAAATGTTATAAAAGTATTTTTAGTATTTTTTTAACTTTTTTAACTTTTATTATTTTTATTTATTTATTAAACGTTACAATACAATTTCAAATTATATTCTAATTTAAATATCGAGCATAGTAACTCGTTGTAGTGGTGGAAATCGAATCCACAACCTCCAGGCAGATAGATTAGCACACTACCTACGAATTTTAATTTGTTAATTAAATTTCAAACATCACTTTATTGCTATTATTTGTTATTGTAGCAGTCATAACGAAACATACACGTTCTGTGAAAATTTCAAGTGTCAAACTGTTACGATTTAAGAAATGAGACGGCCTGATATCGGAGCGAATTGATAACATTATTGCCCTACAGAACAGCAAAAATATTGGATTTGGGAATTTTCCGAATTGATGACCCGAATTTTTTTTCGCAATCTTTGGAATTAGCTTTAGCTTTAGCTTAGATAACAATAACTTTTCAAAAAGTTTTGACATGTTTGATCATAGATAGGATTACAGTGAAAGTTTACCCATTTTGATAGTACAACTTCATAAATAAAAATTCGATGTTTATTAAAAGAATACTCGTATCGAAGGACATCACTTCATGATTTTTCGAATTTTTTTTTTTAGTTTTTGATTTAGTCTTAATTAATCTTTTAATTGATTCAATTATATAATTAATTAAGAAGAAACAAAATTAAGTTGTTATTAAATATTTAATTGAATAAATAAAATATTTAATTAAATTTGTATATGAATTTGCAATTTTATCGGAATTTATGAGAATAAACAAATTAATTTTGAATGCTAACAAAACAAAATTCATAAGATTTAAGCCATATGTTTCAAAAGATGAAGAGCCTGCGTGTATCCATATTGACGGTCAATTAATAAATGAATCCAAAAGTGTTAAATACCTTGGTATAAACTTAAACCATAATCTTCTATGGGAAAATCACATTAGCCGTCTCAAATCTAAATTATCATCTGGAATTGGTATACTTTATAAATTTAAAAATAAACTCAATTTTGACACGAAAATGTTGATTTACCAATCCTTAATTCACTCGCATTTGACTTATCTTGCAGTAATTTATGGTAGTAAATCCAACTCAGTCCTGGGATCACTGCAATCAGCACAAAATAAGGCATTAAAAGTTGTGTTTAACCTTCCATTACAATTTGGAACAACCGATTTGTTTAAAAATGATGCAAAAACGACACTTCCAGTGAAAGGTCTTTATAAACAACAGCTATTAGTTTATGTTTATAAACGTATTAGAGGTATTGGCTCCCACACCATACAATTCAGTAGTAATATATCACACACACAAAGAATCACAAGACAGGCGATGGACCTTAATTTAGTACGATGTAGACTTGAGTTAACTAAACAGCGAATTTCTTTTGCTGGACCTAATGAATACAACCACTTACCTAACCGCTTAAAAGATATCTCAGTTTTATCAACTTTTAAAAGTAGTTTAAAAGAATTTTTATTGCAAAATGTTGAAGTACTTCTTGCATCTTGAAAGCTTAAAAACTTTTTATTTTTATAGAAAATTGTATAAAGTAAAATAAGTTAATTTTTCATTTGTAGATTAAATGTAAATATTTATGTATGTTGCCTACTGGCCTCTATAAAGCTTTATTTGGCGCTGAGGCAAAAATATAATTTTTTTTGTTAAAATGAAAATGAAATAAAGATACAAAAATTTAAAAAAAAAAAACTAATTACAACTTTCAGTTGGTTCAAACTTCTTTCTGTGTAAGTATTAAGGACTAGGAAAATTCGATGACGATGGGACAAGTCAGTTAACCTGATTAATTTTAACATTTTAATCGCTATCACGCACCATTTCTTTAAAAATATAATTCTGTATATAAAGTTTCTGCTTGACATTTAAAAATTTTATGTTTTGAAATTTTTAGAAATATGTTTTTTTTTTTGATAGCAAAAGAATACATTATTTTCTATTAACTCTAAAAATTTACAGTAAAATGAATATTTTAGAAATTTCAATAATTATACTGATAATTATCCTGGGGTATAAATAAACTATTTTTCATTTTTATAAATTCACATTTTTTTATTATTTTTTCTAACTGCGTATCAGTTCTCTCGTATTCTATTTAAATTTTTATTGGCATTGTTTTATCTGCTAAAACGGTAATATTTTGGTAGAAAAGTAGATAGAAAGCTACATTTGCAGGATTGTTTGGAAAAGAGATTAACAAACAAATTGCTTCATTTGAACAATTAATTCATTCATACAATTGTTTTCAATTCGATTCAAGGACTTTTCTTTACTTTTAAATTGATGATGCCACTGTCAACCTGTTAAAATAATTATTTGTATTTTGTTGCCTTATTGCCTTCAGTTAAAACTTTTGAGATACATACTCTATCTATTTTTTAGCTATAAAATAAAATTATTTAGCTCCAAGTCGCTGGTTCGTTGGTTGTTTGATTGTTGGAAAAGTGGATACGTGCTGATGCTGGCTACATACAGTTAATTCATGGTTGCGTTAATATAAATTCCCTTTTTTAAAAATATTTCTCTTGCATTAGTGGTAAATGCTTTAAGCTATTTGAATGTGGGTTTTGGAGTTTTGTCAAATATTGATTGTTTCATTTAGAAAATTATAGAAAAGTTAAAATAGAATAGATGAATACTAAATAAATAGCATTTCCGCTATTAAAAGTTGTTCAATGATTTATGGTTTTAGCATTCGCAAATGCACCTGCAAGTGTATGGCAAAAAAAAAAAATCAAGCCATAATTTGTGTCAAATTATAGATATTTTCTGTATAATATCAGGTGTTTTCTTTAGCTGCATGAGAACTATCAAAATAGATAACTGTGGTTTGATAGATGAAAATGTCAAACAGTGTTGACATTTCTCTATAGTAAGCTTTGGTCATCATGAATCATTAAACGCCAGATTAATACTTTGAAAAAAAAAAATATGTATATTATATCGGGTGTTTTTTTTTAGCTGCATAAGAACTATCGACATCGATAACTATGGTTTGACAGATGAGAACGTCAAACTGTGTTGACATTTCTGGTCAGTAAGGGTTTGCAAGTCATAATGAATCTTTTAACGCCAGAACTTAGAGATTGTATAAGTTTAGTTTGAAAAAAGTTAACCTATTTGCGAAGTTCATAGAGCACATCGTCCATTTTACAGTCAACCAAATCGGCCTAGTGAGCAAGCAATTTGTACAGTTATTGAACATTTTCGCTCTAAATTTACTCTTCTCGATTCAAACCCATGAATATTGCTACTGTAGCGTAAGTATTGCTACTGTAGCGTAAATTATTGAAAAAGACTCCAATATGTCGATTCATCGTCGTACTCAACCTTTGTCATTCCTCTACGTAAAATATTATTGAAGAAAAAAGCCCGACAATGGCTGACGTCCAATTTCTCTCATAGGACTCATTTGAAACTGGCGGAAGATGAGCATTTTTATCAAAGAATTATGTTTCGTTATGAAGCTTATTTCTGGTTAAATGGTTAGGTCAGTAAAAAATAAATGCGATATTTGAAACGAAGACAATCCTCAAGATTTACGCGGGTTACTCGCATGGCCTGTAATAGCCACCTAGCTACTCGAATGGCCACATCATTGATCCTTATTTGTGTTCTTATTATTACGGTGTATGGCGAGCGCTATCGAGCCATGCTAAATGAGTTTTTGTTTTCAAAAATTAATAAGCTAAACATTAACTGCATTTGGTTCCCACAACACGGTGCAACTTGCCGTACAGCGTACTTAAGAATCGATTAATTGAAAACTCAATTTAGTGACAACTTCATTTCTGGAAGTGGTTCTGTTCACTAACCCCATCGCTCGTGCGATTTGTTGCCTCTGGGTTACTTTTTATGGGACTATGTTAAGTCATTGGTTTATGCCGACAAACCAGCAACTCTGGGAGTATTGGATGTCAATATTCAAACCATCATTGACGCCATACCGCCAGATTTATTGGAAATAGCAGTTAACTTGTAGCCGTGACAGATATACATTTGCCGGAAATCATATTTAGAAAAAAATACAGTTTTTAGAATTATACTCAGTCTGCCTGTCCATCTATATGTGTTTGCATCACGTGAGATACCTTCTCATATATAGTGGTTGTTCCTATAAAAATATCTCAGTACCATTAAAGTACTGAAAACATGTCAGCACCTTTTATTTTTGTAAGCCGGCAATTTTAGACGCTATTTACAGAGCTCTACAACAGTTTTAGAATTTTTCTAAAGCTTATGTTACAACATACTGATTTAATAAAGCAGGGATGGGTACCTCTATATGGTACATAATTTTTTTTTAAGAGAAGTAACACTCAGGAAATTAATGTCATATTAACTGTGTTACTTCCTTTGGAAAGGGATAGTAGTAGATAAGAAAGATGGTTAGTGTTATAGGAAAGCTTCGCTTATGGCAACACTGCAATTGCACCTTGTGATTATTTTTAGAACAGTATTACAAGCGCCTCTGGTATTATTTAACCGAATTAATTTGAAGCGAGCATAGCCAATTTATAATTAGTTTACTTCGCCGGCAATACGGTATTACCACATAGACTTACTATGTGGTAATACCGGCGAAGGAGGGCGCTGTGATATACATTATTATAAAAACAAAATTAATACATATTAGAAAAATTAATATTGCCATGGCTGAGTATTGAACCCTCGACCATTGCCTAGTACTCAACGTGCTAACCACTTAAGCTACAGCACCCTCAAATATCATATCATTCTTATATCTACACCGCTATCAAGTTAAGAAAATTCGCACATAAAATTTTCTGCACACTGCAGACGTAACGGGCAATGCTAGTTAAGTAATAAAACAAAATGAGTTTGCGAGGTTAAAATTGCTTTAAAAAAATAAAAACATATTACTATAACTAGTGTGTAATATGAGCCCACACACGTTGTGTGCGTCCTGACAATATTTTGTTGGATTTTGCTTTGCAAGTATTTACTTTATATAAAGGTACCCATCCCTGGATACAATTCTAAAAATTATTGTAAAGCTCTCTAAAAGACAAACAGGGAATGTGTTACTCATTATTTTAAAACAGCACCATCTGTTGCGCAACTGCTTTTAAAAATAAAAGATGCCTTAAAGTATGCAGTACCTTTAAAACGGTAAAAAAAATCGGCGTACTTTCACTGCTTTTTCTCCGCTCTCTCTCTCTCTCTCTCTTTGAAATAAAATTTTTTGAAAAAAGCATCCTATATTGGAATCGGGATACTAAGGTACCTCCTCACAAAATTTTTTTAAAATCCATTCAGTAGTTTTTACGTGATGCGAACGCAAATAGAAAGAAAGACAGACAGACAGGATATGAGTTACTGTTTTATTATGTTTTATAGATAAAAAAATTTGAATAAAATCAAACAAATTAAAATAAAAGGTTATGGTGGATATAATGTCTAATGCAATGTTGCTAATGCCAAGAGAATGTAGTGTAAACGATCTAGATTTTAAATACGAGTTCAAATCTAAAGTGTTCGATTTCCAATAAAAGTTATTTTTTTTTTTTTTTTTGTTTAAAAAAAATTCTAACACATCTGCACTTCTTGGAGTTTCGAATTATCAATGCGGGTGATTTTCTTTAACTTTCAATTTAACTTCTCTGTATATTTAGTCTAGACTTTTGGCAATTACGAAAATATTTTTTCACTAATTTTTGTTAGCAGAAAAAACAACTACGAGTATGAAAAAGCAAGCAAAAAATTGCACATAGCTGAGGGGTGATTTTAATATTTATTTCTGTTATATTTGGTCTTGTAGAATCTAGAAAACCTTTTAAGAAAAAAAAAATAAACATTTATAACAAATAAACCTAAAGGGAGAAAAAATTTAATTAAAAAAAAAAAAGAACGAAAAATATTGTATGTGCAACAAGGCATTAAATTAAATTGCATTTTCCGGACACTAAAAGTGTTTGTGTTCATAACACAACATCTACTTACTACTCACTCTACGGCTTACCCCGGCCCCGTTGCAACTTAATAAAAAGATTAAAGGTTTCCTTGAACTTTTGCAACAGAGTAACAAAGGAAACAACATAAAAGAAAAAATCTTAATTTTTAATTGTGTTGAAAAATGAAAACTAAAACACAATTTATTGTTAAGTGGACATGTTTTTCTTTCTTGTTGCCTCCTTGGGAATTTAAATGAGCGTCATTAAATGTAAAAGAAATTTTAACGTTTCAAAGAGGCACTTCACAAATAAGAGTTCGCTAGAAATAAATATTGCATGTTTTTAGTTCTACATTTGTCTAAGCGAACGCCAACTTGGCTATCGTTGCATACATTTTATACGAATAATAACGCGGCATCGTATATTGGAGGTTTATCTAAATATTGTTGAGATGGCTTTTGCTGATAATACTCAATTCACTCGATTTATCTTGGACACCTTAAAACACTAAATATTATAGGTGGCAACTTATCACATGAAAATGAGAAACAGAATTATTATTCTCTCTTAATCTGTCTCTTATGCTCTTAGAAATTAAATTTACTTTCACACTTACTTTCATTTAGTATCCCGATTCCAATATAGGATGCTTTTTTCCGAAAAATTTTATTTCAAAGAGAGAGAGAAGAAAAAGCAGTGAAGGTACGCCGATTTTTTTTACCGTTTGAAAGGTACTGCATACTTTAAGGCATCTTTTATTTTTGAAAGCAGTTGCGCAACAGATGGCGTTGTTTTAAAATAATGAGTAACTGATTTCCTGTTTTTTTTTAGAGAGCTTCACAATAATTTTTAGAATTGCATCCAGGGATGGGTACCTTTATATAAAGTAAATACTTGCAAAGCAAAATCCAACAAAATATTGTCAGGACGCACACAATGTGTGTGGGCTCATATTACTAACACTAGCTAGTTTTAGTAATATGTTCAAGAAAAGTTTTTATTTTTTTAAAGCAATTTTAACCTCGCAAACTCATTTTGATTTATTACT
Source organism: Phasia obesa (assembly GCA_949628195.1). Classification (NCBI taxonomy): domain Eukaryota; kingdom Metazoa; phylum Arthropoda; class Insecta; order Diptera; family Tachinidae; genus Phasia; species Phasia obesa. The sequence continues at coordinate 24,886,319 of OX451218.1, read as the reverse complement.
TAACTAGCATTGCCCGTTACGTCTTCAGTGTTCAGAAAATTTTTTGCTCGAATTTTCTTAATTTGATAGCGGTGCAGATATGAATGATATGAATTGGAGGTGCTGTAGCTTAAGTGGTTAGCACGTTGACTACTAATGGTTTATATATGTACGTCCTGACAATATTTTATTCGATTTTGCTTTGAAAGTAATCAACATCAAATTTTAAAACTCTTACGTATTTACTTTATACAAAGCTACCCAAACCTGGATAGAAATCCAAAATTATGCAAAATTCTAAAAGTTATCGTAAAACTCCATTAAAGGTGTTTAAATTATTTAAATATCAATGTAATTCCACAAAGTAAAAATACAAATCAAACACAAATTTTATTCAATTGGCTATTTGGCAATTGATATAATTCATATTTTGACATTCTTTTCAAATAGCGCCATCTGTTGTGCATTCGCTTTTCAAATGCGCCGCTTTAATTCATATTTTGTCATTATTTTAAAACAGCGCCATCTGTTGCATGTTTAAAATATCCCGCTTTCAATAATATAACATGCCTTAAAGTATGCAGTACATTTAAATGGGCGAAAAATCGGCGGAGTATCTTCACTGCTATTTTCCACTATCTCTTGGAAATAAGACATTTTTGCGGAAAAAAGTTATAATACAGGGTGGCGCAAAAATTACCTTCCGATGTTTTTTGGCTGTAATTTAAAAAAAATGGAAAACTTTGATTCTTCTTGTGGATTATTTTTATTTGGTCTTTTAATTTTTTTACATCAAGTCGAGAATATGATGTCATGTAAATGGCCGCCGCCACACTTGATTGTCATTTGTCTGCAGCGGTCAAATCAGGCGATCTTGCTGGCCAGTGCAAATCATCAAAACGGGAGATTAGGCGCCCAGGAAATGCATCCTTCAGCATATCGGTTGTGACACGTGCAGTGTGTGCCGTTGCACCGTCCTGTTGGAACCACATGTTTTCCAATCCCAATTCATCATGTTGCGGCAAAAATAACTCGTTAATCATTTCTCTGTAGCGCTCACTATTCAGAGTAACCGTTTGGCCCGCGACGTCTTCGAAGAAAAAAGGTCCGATGACTCCTCCAGCGAAAACAGCACACCATACAGTGACTTTGAGCGGGTGTAATGGCTCTTCGTGGGTTACACGCGGATTTACAGTGCCCCAGAAGCGTAAATTTTGCTTATTTACGTACCCGCTAAGATGGAAATGGGCCTCATCACTCATGATTATTTTTGATGAAAAATCATCTTCCTCTTGGTGGTGATTAAGGATGGCTTGAGCGTATGTTAGACGCGACTGGCGGTCAGCAGCTAACAGCTGATGCACCGTCTGGACTTTGTACGGAAACATCTTCAAATCTTTTACCAAAATTCGCTGTAAAGACCGTCGACTGATACCCATTTGCGTGGCACGTCGTCTGGTCGATGTCGACGGCGTTTCCATGACATCCTCGGCTACAGCAGCAATATTCTCTGCAGAACGGCTACTCCGGGGTCTGCAACGCATGGCAGCATCTCGTGTTGTACCAGTCTCTTCGAGGCGAGCGGCTACGCGTCGCAGTGTTTCACCAGTAGGCGTTGGACGGCCAGGAAATCTGCGACGAAATTCACGTTGTGCCAAAGTCACCGACCGATTATTGGTCAAATAAATAGTCACCAATATTTCGCGTTCTGGAGCAGTGTAGCGTAACATTGTTTAATAACGTGTATTTCGCAAGTGTTTACTACACAAATGTCAAAACAGAATTGACATAAGGGGCCAATCGAAAAATTTATAGCATTTTCTGATAGGAGGATTACTTTTGCGCCACCCAGTATATTGGAATTACGATCCTTATGTACCTCCTCACAAAATTTTGTTAAAATCCATTCTGTAGTTTTTACATGATGCGAACACAGACAGAAAGACATACAGACATATAGGAAATGAGTTACTGTTTTATTATATGTACAGATTTCAATTAAAATTTTATTATTAATGCAATTATTTATTTAATTAGAATTTTATATCATTCTTTCTTAATTAAGTTTTAATTAAATTAATAAACAATTAATTAAAATTGTATTTGAAACTTATTAAAACCTTTGTGTTTCAACATTTTGGCGTTTAAAACATATAATATTAAGTCAGGCCGTCAGCCAGGCCCTTTTTTCTCATTATATACTCCAATTTTTTAGTAAATTTTTAGTCAGTTTTTCTTAAAAAACAGCTGCATTTGGTATTCAATAATAAACAAAGAAACCTGAGAACAGTATACTCGAGATAACAACTTAAGCTAGTCTCCTGATAAAGAGGAAGAGAAGGCAACACTAAAAAAATATTCCCTAATCTAAGGTAAAACATCATACGCTGAGGAGTTTATGGGTAAGAGAAACTTGGCTCTGAAAACTCTCTTAAGGGACAAATGACGTTAAAATACCTATGTAATTTAAATAGGGCAATCTAAGATACCTAACGGAAAATCATTCGGATGGCTTACTCTTGTTGGTTAGTAATTGACCTTCACGAACTTACACGAATAACTCTGTTCTGCAAATAAAATAATAATTTTAGGGGAGCATATACTGCCCTAAAAATGGGATGACTAGGAAGGCGTGCTTAATAAGAATCGCCGTGATAGTAAAAGTCAGTGCAGAGCTGGCAGCTTCTATAAAAAAAAACATCAATGATTACAAGATCTCTATAACTGCTACGAAAGTGGTAGGATCAAGAACTTCTAACAAGTCTAATCAAGAAAGTGAAAAAATCTTTGCAGAGGAAAGAGAAAAAGCAACGATGCCGATGTGATCTTTTACAAGACTAAATCCAGAAATGCACTAGGAAATGCTATAATAGATGCGAAGCAATGAAGGACAGCCGCACTTGAAAAAACTTTAAAGAGAATAATTCTGCAACCTCCACACCAACCACGAAAGAGGAAAATCCTTGCATAAACACTGCTGTAGTTTCCTACAGGCCTAAATCTAAAATTATGCTTGTAAATAATATAGTAGTGGCTAAGGACAAACAAGTGAGAGGAGAGCAGCCAATTGGTACGAAAATTTAAGGTTTACAATTCTTAGGAGAAAACAAAAGTCACAGAAGAAAATTAGAACAATTCCTACATAGAAGGGCGAAAATACGAGAATAATATTCTCAAAAATTGAATGGATGAACTTTAGAAACCCACAATTGCTTTAGGGCATAAGATTGTGCAGTACTAAAGCAGAAAAGCTAAAATAATCGGATTTAATCGAAATAACATAGAAAAGGCTCAGACGGTAGCGCAGAAGCAGACATCTATTAAATGTGAACGAAATGGGAGATCGATAGGCAGAAATAACTTATGCAGAAAGTACATGTAAGAGAGTAATTAATCAAATAAACAAAACAATGTTAAGTTATCCCGTAACAATCATATATATGAACATTCGCTCTCTAAGATTAAACTTCACCCCGTTTCTCGCCAGTCTACATAATATTATTAACGACATCAACTTCATACTCCTCGTCGAAACAAATATTACAAACGAAGAGGAACACATCTTTAATATAAAAGGTTTTAATTCCTATTTCTTCAACAGAGATAATAGAGGGGGAGGTATAGCAGTTTATGTCAGAGAAAATATAATGCATACAAATATTAGCTTACATACATCCTCATTTGAGTGTATACAAATAAATGTAACAAATAACAAAAAAGTATTCTCGTTGTTTACAATTTATCGCCCGCCAAAAAATAATGTAAACAAATTTATAATAGAACTCGATGAAATAATAAACAGAGTAAAAAATAAACAAGAGATAATTATTGTTGGTGATATTAATATAAACATCCTCAACCAAAATATCACAACAACCAAATATACAGAGATGATATCGTCGAATGGATTACAATGCTTAATAAATGAAATAACAAGAGAAAATATAACGAAGAGAACACACTCTTGCATAGATCATTTGCATATCAGAAAAAAAGAAACAAACACACAAACCCATACAGCAGTTGTAAGAACAAATATCTCTGACCACTATTCTCTTTTCTGTTGTATACAGGATGATCAAATCGAAAGCGATGTAAATCAGAGTGGAGAAAACAAATTTTGCCAGGGTGCCTTTTTAAATAGTTTTAAAATAAATAAAAGTATTAAAGCAACAAATTGGACACAATTAGCAAATGAAAATACAAATACAAACCAAATTTATAATATGATATATGACACTTTTAAAAACATATATGACAACTCTAAAGCAAATAAAAAAATAAATAAAAAAACAAGGAAAGTAAATCCTTGGATGAGTGAAGAGTTAAAAAAATATTGTGAAGTTCGGGATAAACTTTATTCGAAATGGTTAAACAATAAAAACAACAAACACTATGAATGTGAATATAAAAAATTTCGTAATCAAGTAAATAAAAAAATTAATTATGCAAAGAATAATTACTTTAAAGTAAAATTTATACAAAATAGAAATAACATAAGAGCTACATGGCAACTAATAAATGAAATAACAGGTAAAAGAATATCTAATATTGATTTCTCAATTAAAAATAACTTTAAGAATAATAGTATAATGAATATAGCAAACACATTTGCAAATAATTTTAAAGAAAATGTTGATAAAATTCTACACATTTGCAACATTAAAACATATCAATATCAGCCTACAACAGTGATAAACTCAATGTTCCTATCGCCCACAAATGAAGAGGAAGTTTATGGCATTTTAATGAATTTAAAAACCAACAAAGGCGCAGGAATTGATGGAATCCGGCCAAAAGATATCAAATATAATGCTCTACTCCTGACACCAATAATTGCAACTTTCATTAATTCCAGTATAAGCACGGCTACTATACCAAGCCTACTTAAATCTTCTTTAATACGTCCGATATATAAAAGTGGAGCCAAAAACGACTACAACAACTATAGACCTATAGCAATATTACCAGTAATTGAAAAAGTTTTGGAAGAAGTAATCGTACGAAGACTAAACGATTTTCTCATAAAATACAAAGTTATTAACCGTAATCAATATGGGTTCCAAAAAGGAAAAAATATTAATAAACTACTCGGTGATTTTTCTAATCACATAAATACATGCCTAGGAAATAACTTACACTGCCTTGCTTTATTTATTGACTTCAGTAAGGCTTTTGATACGCTTTCGCACGCTAATTTATTAAATATGTTGGAACGAAATGGTATCAGAGGTAATTCTCTGGAATGGTTTAAAACCTACTTAGAACTTAGAACATATCGTGTTAAAATATGTCAAACTCTTAGCGACGAAACTTACTCAAGTAATGGTGTTCCACAAGGATCTAAACTTGGGCCAATTCTGTATCTCATCTACGCAAATGATATGTTAAACATTCTTAAAGATTGTTCTACCTATGCATACGCTGACGATACAGCCATTATAGTATCGCATAAAAACATACAAAGTGCAAACGAAGTAATGCAAAATCAACTGAATAAAGTCGCAAAGTGGTGTCATGATAATGGACTAATAATCAATGCATCTAAAACCAAAATAATGCATATAAAACCACCCCACCTCGCTAACGCTGTCAGTAATGTCAAATTTCATAACTATCAATGCCTACACAAAATGAACAACAATGGAAATGTGGACACATGCACTACCATCATAGAACAGGTTAAAACCTACAAATATCTAGGAGTGTATGTAGATGAAAATTTTAAATGGTTAACACACATTAAACACTTATCAAAAAAATTACGCAAATCTGCATACAGTTTGTATCACTTAAGCAACTGTTCAACCTTTGATGTAATTAAGCAGGCATATTTTTCATTAGTAGAATCATATATTAGGCATGGAATAACTGCGTGGGGAAACTCGATATATTACAGATCATTACAACAATCGCAAAATCAAATTTTAAAAATATTATTCAAAAATAAACAACATAACTGTCAAGCAATAGAAATGTCTTTGATATACGAAAACACAAACAATTCGCGCAGCAACAGATCCTTACAACTCGCGCAACAACAGATTCTTACAGAACACAATGCAAATACCCTGGATATTACAAACAACAATAACAATACGTACACCTATATTTCAAACAACAACACAAACGATTCGTTCATCGCCAGTGCAAACAACACACAACTCAATTTAAACACAAACACTACAAATAGCATCAACACAAACACTACAAATAGCATCAACTCACCAAACATTAATACTAGAAGCTTACAATTCTACAATAACAGCTCAAACAACAGAAACTTAAACACAAACAACATCAACTCAAACAACTTAAACTGTTGCAATACAAACAACATCACCACAAACAACGAAATAAGCAATACAAATATCGCAGAAAGCAGCTTAAATTCTTTCATCAGTAACAACAATAGCAATAACATCTTACATAGCTCTAGCACAGACAACAGAGTTAACATACAACCCAACATCACTAACTCAAACAACAATAGAAATACCAACAACAATACGAATAGAAACATACCCAACATATACCCCAACTTTAACATGGTTAACAGCTACAACATACAAGCGAATAACACGCCAACACCTCGAAACAACAACCTTGCAAGCTCTTTAAATGTACTAAATGTTAAAAGCATATACTACAGTACGCTTGTCAACGAATTCTACAACGATCCTCGTTTCTTGAAGCCAATAAACCACGTATATAATACCAGACAAAGGGCAGATGGAAGGTACAAGGTCGAGCGCCATACCAATAACTACGGCAAGAACTCATTGCACACTACACTACCAAATATCTTTAACAGATTGCCAGTACACCTACTGAACATATCCAACCCTCACAGAAGAAGATTGCTCACAAAGCTTCATTACATTGAAACACAATGAAAAATCTATAAATAATTTTTAGTTTATATTTTATATTTTATATTTTATATTTTATATTTTATTATTATTATAATATCCTGCAGACAAGCCAAATGGCTTCGCGGGATTTAATATTAAATAAAATTGTATTTGAATTTTCTTAATAAAAATAATAAAATAATAAAATAAAATAATTAACGGAGGCTTACTAATAATTAAGCAAACAAAAATTATGAAAAAACGAAGGTGGTTAGAAATGGTAGCTAAAATAGTACAAACAACGAAATAAGCAGCATAAGTAGTAGTAGTAGTAGTAGTAGTAGTAGTAGTAGTAGTAGTAGTAGTAGTAGTAGTAGTAGTACTAGTAGTAGTAGTAGTAGTAGTAGTAGTAGTAGTAGTAGTAGTAGTACTAGTAGTAGTAGTAGTAGTAGTAGTAGTAGTAGTAGTAGTAGTAGTAGTAGTAGTAGTAGTAGTAGTAGTAGTAGTAGTAGTAGTAGTAGTAGTAGTAGTAGTAGTAGTAGTAGTAGTAGTAGTAGTAGTAGTAGTAGTAGTAGTAGTAGTAGTAGTAGTAGTAGTAGTAGTTGTAGTAGTAGTTGTAGTAGTAGTTTAGTTCCACTAATTCCCTATATTGTTATTGTACTGGAGGAGATTAAGGCTATTATACAAAATGTTAATGAAACGCTAATCATAAAAACAACTCCGAATGTAACTCTAGGGACAGGCATAAAATAAAACGTTGTATAATATGATACTGATTGCTTTATACAGATGGGAAGGTAGCATCTTTCCGCTGTTTTGTCTAGAAAAACATTATAATATGATGCCGAGAAAAGACTCCAAACAATGGCGCTAAGGAAACCCTGGCCCAGACCCATCTTTTCGAGCCGAATGTTAACAATTAAAGAAAAAGTTTACAAGATCGGAGAGCATTAATGCAAGTACATAGTAAATGTTTTAAAAGGCGACCATATTTTTATTTTTCACTACCACAAAGAGACTATGGTTTTTGTGCACAGTGGAGAAATAGTTAAATTGATCACCATAATTCTTGTAATTGTGGATGAGAACTTCCTTGCGAAATAACATATACTATTTTCTATAATATTGCCTTTAAAATTGTCACAGATCTTGACATAAAAAATGTACGATTTATTCCCCAGAGCGGCAGTAACACATTTCGTGATGTCCGTAGATTAAACTCAATTTTTTCTTAAACAAATGTTGGTTGTTGGTTGTTCACGTGTATGCTCTCTGTGCTTTTTTGTTATTTAACTTTTGTTTTATTGAGAACGGAATGGTGATGAGTACATAAGCGAAGAAATATTTTGTGCTTTTATTTCGATAAAATTATAAATTCTTTATTTCTTTGAAGGAAATATACAAATAGAAATGAAAAATATGTTCCAAACCAACTCAGCTCAACTCAGCAATGAAATCAGAAAAAAAAGCAAATAAAAAATCAGAACATTGTTAATCATGAAGAATAAATTACTTTTTGAATTTATTTTTATTTTCTGGTTGTTGACTTAATTTATTGGTTGCACGTGCTTCTTTTCGATTGTTTCGCAAAGTTTTTCATTTATTATTTTTTCCATCCTCTCTCTTGCCTCTTAAGCCTTTAAACTTTTGTTCTTTATTTTTTGTTTATTTTTTACAAATTGCAAAAAATTACCACGGAAATCTATCAAGAAACGAGCATTAAGAATAATGAAAGAAACATTAACCATTAGATTTTGAAACGATTTCGTGCAAATAATTCTTACCGATGCAATAAAGGCTGCAATAGAGGTAAAACATGATGTCAGCTTATTTTTCTTTGGTGCTAATTTGAAAGTGAGTATAACATTCCTTCTGACAATTTAATTCGTATACTCTTCACCACAGGTGGCAAGGGTATATGTAAGTCATTTCGTGTGCAATTTTGAAAATATTAATTTCCGACCCCATAAAGTATATATATTCTGGAACCTCATAGAAAAGTTCATTAAGCGATGTCCGTCTGTCCGTGTTCGGGCAGTAATGTCATTTGCTAAGGCACCAGACGAGATACAGATGATTTAAGCCCACCAATTTGATAATTTTGGGATTGCAATTCAGCAACATCAGATCATTCCTTTGGAGGCTGTGTGGAAAAAAACACGCTTACCTATATTTTTCACCGTGTCAGGTGGATCGCAAGGACTTCGTACAGATCTAGGGGATCAATAACCCCCTGAGAGAGTCAGTTTTGTGTTTATTTTTAGGTTGATAAGGATTTTTTGCTTTGATTTTTATTAAAGGCCTATATAGAAAGCAATACATACAGAGGTAGTCAACACAACCACAGGATGCCCACTGGTAATCACGAGCACTCAATAGGCTCATTCTCCAATTGGGTTGCCAATATAAGGAAATTTCTTTTAAAGGTTTTTTTGCTTTAGTCTCACAATTCTAACGCAATATAAAATGCAGGAAGTTCCTAATTTTAAAAAACAAAATTTTCCAAAAAATTTTTTAAAAAATTGTTCAAATAATTGTTCAAAAGAATTAAACAAAAAATTATAAAAAGTTTCTAAAAAAAATTAAAAAAAAATTTTCCAAATAATTATTCCAAAAAATTTTCAAAGAAACATAAGAGGGTAACCAATATCTAGCATTGCTACGGTGTAGGGTATATAAGATTCGACATGGCACTCTTATATAGCAGTCTTACTTGTTTTTAATCATATTGTTTGGCAGAAAAAAAATTTTGTAATTATTAAAGGTTTTAATTAATTTTACGTTTTACGTTTACTTCATGTAGTGCTGGAAAGAGTTTTAAAACTTAACAGATGTGCCTCGGAATACAGACCAACTAGCAAAAGGGAGATCTTCTGTGAATTTCTGTGGACCAGAATCCAGAGTAACACTGGGAAATGGCTTAAAGTGAGCGGAGGTCCTACAATGGGTTAACTCATTAGCTCACTTGAAAAGGTGGAGGGAGCTACTCTACTATATTTAGAAAATCTCGATTGGTGCGCACAGAGCCCCTTAGCAGGAAGGCCAGTAAAGTATCATCTGACTAAGATGAAAATCGAAGAAGATGAGTCTGAGACGGTAGCGCATATTGTGTGTGAATCACCAGGACAGGCTAGCATAAGGCTTAGGACCACGGCAGAAACTTGTTAAAATGTGGATGTCATGGAGGCCTAAGCCTTGCACAAATGCTAGCTAGCCGATAGTTACCAGTCGAGAGTCTGAAATTACTAAAATCAAGAGTAAAGGCTGGTGGTAACACGTGACTCAATGAAAGTAAGGTTACAGGAAATTACAAATTGGTTGCCTATAATCACTGTTGACAGAACGGGATGAAGAGCGTTATACATCGATTACACAGCACAACAAAATAAAAAAAATTTCATGTGCTCTTAAAACCACTATATAATTTTGATGTATCATGACTACCTTTGTACAAAAATGGTAAAATTTTTAAATTCTATGGATAGATTTTTTTTTAAAAAATTTTTTTTTAAAATTGCAATTTTTTTGAGACGTTTCTTCAAATAATTAATGATAACTCAAAAACTACTAGTCCGATATTATTAAAATAAATTCAGAAAAATTAAGATTTGCATAGCCTTTAATTCGTCTATATATCGCGTTTCAATCGGATCAATAGTATCGGAGTTATAATAAAAAACTTAAGAAAAAAATATATTTTTTACGTAAAAATGGCAAAAATTTTCGTTTTAAAAAAATCATAAAAAATCGAAAACGGCAAAAAACTTCCAGATTCATTTTTTTATCGCATAGCGACATATAATAGCAACAAAATGAGATATCGACCATAAAAATCGATTGATTTTTTTCGAATTTATTCACATTTTAGTGAATTCGCTCATTTTCACAAAATTTTAGTTTTTTGCTTGATATACGCATTATAGCGGGTTTTTAAATGTGTGAAAAACATAAATTTTCCAATTTCAAGGGGTGCATGTCGGATTATTGTTAGATTTGATGAGAAACTTCCACCCACAAAATTTTAGTCGAATTCGACAACGTTAACACGTAGCGCATAGGCCCCAAATCTGAAAAAAAGCGTTTAAATCGAAAATAATTGACAAATTTTCAGTTTTTGCAAAATTAACGCTATTTATTTCCCCTTTTGCAAAAAAGTGAAAAGAGGAAACTAAAGTTTCGTATTACCGTACCCGAGAAAAAGGCTTACTTCACTATTTTGCAGAAGAGGACGATTTTGTCTGCTGCACGGATATTCCTGGTTTGATGACTGCCATGGGCTTACATAGATATGATTCAAGCGAATGGCGTTTATTTATTGACTCATCAAAACGCAGCTTGAAGTGTGTCCTTTTGCACAATGGAAATAAATTTCACTCCTTGCCAATCGCACATTCAACCAAGGTAAAAGAAGAATACTCTGTAATTGCATTGGTCATGAAGAAGATAAAGTATAATGAACATAACTGAGTAATTTGTGTTGATATTAAGATGGTAAATTTCCTATTAGGTCAACAAAGTGGCTATACCAAATACCCTTGTTTTTTATGTTTATGGGACAGCAGAGCTAAGTCAGAACACTGGAAGAGAAAACAATGGCCTTATAGGGAAACACTGGACCCAGGTATGAGGAATGTTATAAATGTACCTCTGGTGCCCCGAGATCGCATCATATTACCCCCTCTTCACATTAAACTTGGTCTGATGAAACAATTTGTTAAAGCACTTAACAAAGGTGGTGAATGTTTCCAGTATATTTCAAGGAAGTTTAAAAGTTTGAGTATGGAAAAGCTGAGAGCAGGAATATTTGACGGCCCACAAATTCGCAAATTGGTCAAAGATACCGATTTTCTCAGTTCAATGTCAGAAATTGAGAAAAATGCATGGGATTCGTTTGTATGGGTTATTCAACATTTCTTAGGAAATAACAAGGATGATGATTATGTTGCGCACGTTGAAGAGATGTTAACTCACTTCCAGAATCTTGGATGCAACATGAGCATCAAGTTACATTACCTTCACAGTCACTTAGATCGTTTTCCTGAAAATCTAGGAGACTTAAGTGAGGAACAGGGCGAACGATTTCACCAAGATATTCGGACAATGGAGGAAAGATACCAGGGTCGCTGGGATGCACACATGATGGCAGATTTTTGCTGGAGTATTCAGAGCAACACTTCGTTATTCAATAATAGAAAATGTCATAAAAGAAAATTCCAAAGTTTGTAGTTTATAATATTTATTTATTTATTTCCTTATTTTATATGTTGTAATAAATTTAAATAATAAAATATAAAATAAAAGAAAATACATGAATAAAACAATGAAATGCATTTTCGATCTATTCCATCGATTTGACTTAGTTACATTTTTTTGTCAATTGCCTTCGGCAAGTAACTTGAAAACTGTTTAACCGATTTAAAAGATATGTAGCTTATTGTAAATCTCATTGTGTTTGCCCTAAGGACCAGGATCCACTTTTTTGCAAAAGGGGAAATAAATAGCGTTAATTTTGCAAAAACTGAAAATTTGTCAGTTATTTTCGATTTAAACGCTTTTTTTCAGATTTGGGGCCTATGCGCTACGTGTTAACGTTGTCGAATTCGACTAAAATTTTGTGGGTGGAAGTTTCTCATCAAATCTAACATTAATCCGACATGCACCCCTTGAAATTGGAAAATTTATGTTTTTCACACATTTGAAAACCCGCTATAATGCGTATATCAAACAAAAAACTAAAATTTTGTTAAAATGAGCGAATTCACTAAAATGTGAATAAATTCGAAAAAAATCAATCGATTTTTATGGTCGATATCTCATTTTGTTGCTATTATATGTCGCTATGCGATAAAAAAATGAATCTGGAAGTTTTTTGCCGTTTTCGATTTTTTATGATTTTTTAAAACGAAAATTTTTGCCATTTTTACGTAAAAAATATATTTTTTTCTTAAGTTTTTTATTATAACTCCGATACTATTGATCCGATTGAAACGCGATATATAGACGAATTAAAGGCTATGCAAATCTTAATTTTTCTGAATTTATTTTAATAATATCGGACTAGTAGTTTTTGAGTTATCATTAATTATTTGAAGAAACGTCTCAAAAAAATTGCAATTTTAAAAAAAAATTTTTTAAAAAAAAATCTATCCATAGAATTTAAAAATTTTACCATTTTTGTACTAAGGTAGCCATGATACATCAAATGTATATAGTAGTTACTCGAGCATATTTTTGCTGTTGCCCTGTGTTATCGATGATCGATATATCTCCTACATTAATAATGATACGGGGTCTGTTCAAAAGAAAATATGAATTTTGAATTTTCGCGGGTAGTGTACATTCGATTATCGATTTTTTTTTTTTTTTTTTGTTATGTTGGTACACATGTGTTAGTCATATGTTGGTATTATAAACCAATTTGGATTGGTAGTTTTCTGTACTTCTTTATTAAGTATATAAAAGTGAATCAATTAAGTAATTAATTATAAATATATCTGAAATCGATAAAAATCGTTTATGGGGGCAAAAAAATTCTGTACGTGGCTTCAGCAAATCTACTCTTTCTGAAGAGTCTTTTTGAACTCGCCTACCAGCTTTAATTTAACTCTGTATCCTTTCAAAGTTTTAAGCCCCACTGGGAGGTCAATATAAAGAGTGACGACGCCCTGTGGGGTGAAAGCCTTCACAAGTGGCGATTAATTCAAAAGATGAACTTTAACTTTCACAACCGTATTTGGTACCATATGAAAGTAAATAAAATTCTACATCACTAACTGCAAAAATAAAAGTTCTGGTAGTTTACTTTATTTGCAGTGTGTGTTCAGAGTTCAGTCATTTTTGTTATTTTTGCGCGCATTGATTAAAAGAGAAAATTTTGATAATTCAAGTGATTATAGTTTTTGTTAAGACTTCTATAAGTAAAAGTTTTATAATGGAACCGTCAACTTCAGGTATATGAGCATTTAAAAAATTATTTTTTTGTTTAGATAAATGTTTCAGAAATATAAAAAAAAATTAAATTTATCTAAAAATGTGGTATTTTTCATATACATATATACATTGAGTTTCAGCAACTTTGCGGATGAGTGCAGGAAAAAATGCTTTTATGCTCTTAAAATATAAGATTTTAGCTAATAAATCCCAGAATACCTATTTGCGCATTTGTGCGATTTTTGAGTTATGAAGGTTTTTGTGAGAGAATCCCAGTTGCTAAAAATCAATGTGAAAAAAACAAACAAAACAACAAGTTGTTTTTATTATCTTTTGTTGTTGTTATTGTAGCTAACGTTCATTTGTTTTTTTTTTTTGTGTTGACTGTGAATGTTTTGTTTAATGTAATGTTATTTATTTATAGTGTTGTACATTTGTAGATTATTCGGTACAAGGGAAAACAAAAAGTATTTTGCGAAACTTAAAATGATTAAAAATTTAACTAATTTTAGGAACAATTCCCAAAACAATTTTCATTTCTCGTCATGAGTTACATAATTTTATGAAGAACTTAGATATTAAATTACTTCAAGATAAATTCAAACTTCTGAGATTGGAAGTAATCAGACGCGTCGACCCTTCAGATCTAATAGATTTTATGAACAGATTTAATTCTTTTTGCAAAGAATATAAGCAACGCTGGATAAACAGTCAAAGAAAGAATGAAATTTTTTTAAAAATTAACAAGAATTGGCTTGATGCTTCGATCTCCTTTATTCCACCACCAGCACCAATTAAAAAAAGAGGTCGGCATGATCTCTCATTTGATGAGTGTAAAGAAAAAACTAAGGTAAAGAAATGTAAAGATATAAGAGATAATACTCCATTGGCTTTTTTGGCTTACGCCACTCAAATGAGCTTGAGAGCTGCTGGAAAAACAGATGCGTCGAAAATAGTCAAAGAAATAATATCATCTCCTACAAGAGCAAAAAAATACCGAACAAGTCTAGAACAGGTATACCCACAGCAATTAAGTGCGGAGGAAGCTCTTTCCGTGTTTGTAGAAGCGAAGCTAACTCGATACCAATATGATGTAATTAGAAAAGCCGCGCCTGAGAAATTTCCATCATACAAAAAAATCCAAGAAGTAAAAAAAAAAATGTTATACATAGCAAGACGAAATAAATATTACTGAAACGTCAGCCCAAGTAAATCTACAAGCACTATCAGACCATACCACTAAGCGTATTTTTTCGATACAAAATGTTGATTTAAATTTGTTAGGTAATGAAGAACTGTCTAAAAAGACTTTATACTCTAAGTGGGGCTTTGACGGAAGTTCAGTTCATATAAACAAGCCTTTCATGACATTTACGCCTCAGACTCTTCAGTATTTATAACATCGATTGTACCATTGAAACTAGTTTGTGGAAAAAAAATATTTGGCAAAATCCTCGACCATCTTCCACTAGAATTTGCAGGCCCCTGAAAATTGAATTTTGAAGTCCACACAAAAGTGCTATATATGTGGCGCCACAAGTAAAGAGTTCAACAATATTGATAAAATGATTTCAAAAGATATTAATATAGATAACATGCAGTTGGTTTATCTGTCCTTCATGGCTGGATAAGATTTTTTGAGTGTCTTATTCACTTATCATATAAACTCCCGATAAAAAAAAAATGCCAAACTTGATATGGTGATGAAAAAAAAATTGTTGCTGATACAAAAAGACGCATTCAAAGGGAATTTAGAGAGAAAACTGGATTGATTGTTGACCAACCAAAACCAGGCTTTGGAAACTCAAATGAAGGCGTTTTTTTCAGAATGCTGAAGTATCTGCAGAAATTACAAAAATTGATTTGTAGTTGATAAAAAATATGCATACAATATTAATAGTTGTTTCCAGTGGCATTGAGATCAATATCGAAAGGTTTTCTAATTTCGCTAATGATACTGCAAGGATATTTGTTAGAAATTATCCATGGTATTATATGCCTCCTACTCTACATAAATATTTTATTCACGGGCCATAAATTATATCGTTTTCACTATTGCCTATTGGCCAACTAACTGAAGAATCTTAAGAAGGTAGAAATAAGGACTTTAAAAGTTATAGGGAGCACTTTTCGCGTAAATGTAGTAGGAAAAATACCATACAAGACGTTTTCAATAGATTTCTTTTAACTTCTGATCCATTCATTTCAAGCATGAGAAATATGTAGTTGTAAAAAGAAAATGAAGCAAATGCCAAACTCTGCATTGGAGTTACTTATTCTTCCCCAGAGTGAGAACGATAATGATGACAATGATGAAGACTATTTTAATGATGATTGTGAAGATAATGATGATTAGGAAGTTAATATTGCTTTTGAAGTTAATAAAATGAAGTAAATAAAAAAGGCTTATAAGTTTTTTTTTAATGTTTGTTTTCTGAAATGTTTGTTTTCTGTTTATAAATATTTATAAATAAAAATTCGTAATATTTTTTAACGTGAATTTTTTGAGTTAAATCTCCGGAGTTATGGATTTTTTTGGAAAAAAACGGATTTTATGTTAAAACTTTGCTAATATAAATGCATATTAAATATTTATTTTTTTTATTTAAACAAAAAAGAAATATTTTTTCTAAAGGCACGTAAAGTATGCTCTAATTTACAATTTAAGTTACTAATTTATCGTTTTTCATTCAAAAGTTACAGCAAAAATAATTAAATAAGACTATTTTCTCCAAAATACAAAAAAGGCCATAAAAGGTTAACAATTTTTTTTTTCAACAATTTTTTTTAAATGCTGGTTTCTTATGTATCTATCAGTATTCATCAATAAAAAATAAGAACATTTTAAAATTACGACTTCTATGAATTAATCGCCACTTTCTCTACCATTCACCCCACTGTGCGACGTTGGTCAATATAAAGAGTGAACACGTGGCCAGAAACTAATTCGGTTGCACTCAGGATCGCCAGTACCACGGCCTGGATCACAATTCGACCTGCGAATTCCAGTTTCTTGAATGTGAAATCCTGACAGGTACCCACATTCAAAACAACTCGACTTCAATTTATACAGTCGAAAATTATTTGAACCATAAAAACCGTAAAACCGCAAACCAGTCGTACAGTTTACTAGACCTCAACCACTCATCAACCCTGTACGGGAATTTTAGGGCGTTACTGTCACCAACATAAACTAATTTCTCACTTCAAATTCATGCGCTTATTTAAATTTTTATTTCTTCCTAAATATTTTTCTATCTATTACTTGTTTTTTTTTTGTGCTTTTAATATAAATTCTTGGAATTTTTTTTTTTGATTTTATTGTCAAACCACAAACACAAAGTTTTCGTAGTTTTTATCTTAAAAAAAAAAAAATTTACTTTTTATTTTCTTTGTTAAACTGCTGCCAGTTGTTAACACACAGCAACAAAATGAATGGCACATAAGCGAAGGCTGCTTAACAGTTCACTTTAGTCAACAGATTAAGTTTTTTAATTTTAACTTTATTCTTTACAAATTATATGACAATAAAATTAACTGAGTATCTCTCGTAATTAAACTGCTTTTTAGTGTTTGAAACTTTATTTTTAAGATCTTCAAGAAGCGTTACAATAATTTTGTGACTAACGGTATAAATAAAAAAAACTATCACACTAATCGTTTTATTTTATTTTGTAGTTTTGATTGCTCGCTATTCTTTCCTTATTGTTATTTGATTCCTTTTGTTTTTGCTCCATCTTAGCTTTCCTGTGTTCTTTCTATTAAATTGCCGCCCCTGGAGGAAGTTGAGAGCAGACCAGTTAAATGACTACTAATTTAAAATTTTCAATACCTTTTATTCCATTTTTTATTAATAATTTCTTTTGTGATTTTTGTCCACACTAGTTATTTAGTCAATCGTATTAAGGGTGTGGCACCATTGTCTAGTAATTACTTCTTACAAAGCAGAAACTCTGCTGAACTTTAATTGCCTAAGGAAGTTTTTTTCGACAGAAAAATGCTGGCATACAATTGGAAATTTTGTTTTAAGTTTTCGAACAACTTTTTTATGATCTCATTATTATTTTTGCGCATTTCGAAGATTAAAATAAATTTTTTATTTAGCGATTTTTAACACAATTTAAGCGTTTTTCACATTTAAGCTTTTAACTAACAAAAGCTGAATCTTTTTAAGCCTGGAATAAAACAGTATAAGCAGGTTCTTGGGTGCCCTGTAGGCTAGCAGTTAGTATACTAATCTATCAGTCTGGGGGTTGTGGGTTCAATTCCCACCAAAGACTCTGGGTGTTTCACTGCGACGAGTGAAAATCTTGCAGCGTTGCTATTTTGACCTTTTTCGGGTTAGACGTAGCATTATTTATTTCTCTTGTTACATTTTTTTAAAGAATCTTTTAGCGTTCATTATCCAGGTGAAAGATGACAGTTTTTGCACCTTTTTGTAACTGAGGACGAAACATAGATTGATTACAACACACCAAGACAATGTGTTTCTTCGCATGAACGTGCACCAAAGTTGATAAGACTTAGGTTGATATATCGGCCTACCAGTTCATGGCCACAGTTCAGATCAGATCAAAAAAATATTTCTAGGAAAACATCATTATCAACCCATTACTTGGATAGTACTCAATGAAGTATTTGACGTCACTCATTTGACAATCGTCAGTTCTGCCTTTTGGCAACTTTTCATTCTTGTTTTTAGGCTATTTTTCATAGGGTCATTTCGAGTGCAGCCTTTAGTTCTCATGTTGTTTCTGATGTATTTCCTAGATTAAGAACTGATAATCCATGAATGATTAATATTCTTGCTTGATACAACATTCTTGCTTGATACAACATTATAGTTGTAAATATTGGACCCAGCAAAAACGAATTATTATTTAAATAATGAGGTTAGTCAAGCTCAAATGACGTTGGAACGCATAAAAATAGTCGGAAGACTATATCGAACACTCATTTCGGAAGGCATCGTGCACAGCCAGTGTATGGAGAGGTTTTTTAAATGTGGTTCTCTTATGGACGGTAGAGCTTAACCTGTCCTTTAGTCTGCGTTTGGTGGAGTACATGCGTAGGATCAACTGATGACAATGATTTGGTTATAAAACGCTCGAGGCAGCTGGAGGTGCACTCCAAACTAGAGCTGGAATATGTTTTAAACATTAACATATGTATGTCCATCGGTTAATGAGGTAACATTGAAGTGGGTTACATAACACCTAGGCACAACTGGGAATTAAGCAGCAGACCAACTAGCCAAAGGGGCATCTGCTGTTGATTTTTGTAGACCAGACCCCAGAGTAGCACTGGAAAATGGCTTAATGCAAGCGAAGGTTCTACAAAGGATGAACTTATTAAACCTGAAAACGTGGAGGAAGGCCACTACGTGCAGGCAGGCTTGAATGAAGCTTTGGGAGCCCCTGGGCAGAAAGGCAAGGAAGGTACTCAGATATAATAGAAGTATCTTAAGCTGGGTAACTGCGTTAGCGTCAGGTCAAGAAAAATTTTATTCGCATCTAGCCAATATGAAAATCAAAGACTGTGCCTAGAAGAGAGAGAGAGAGAGAGAGAGAAGCGCACATTGTGTGTGAATGTCCAGCACTGTCTGGCATAAGATTTATGTAGGACCACTTACAGAAACTTGTTAAATGTGGATGTCATGGGGAACCTGAAACTTGGACAAATGCCAGAAATTACTAGAGACTCCGTGAGGAGCAAGAAGGTCGACACTTAGCAGTCAACAGTATGATATCATTAAAGTCAACAGTGAAAGCTGGTGGTAGCACGTGACTCAATGGAAATAAGGTTGCCATAATTACAAATTGGTTGCTTATAATCATTGTAGGCGGAAGAGGATCTAAAAGGGACCCATTAAGGAATCTTTTATATTCCCCGTACAAAAATAATGTCCACAATTGTTTAATGGCAACTAAGTGCGGATGAGGTCATATGAAATTTGGGTCGCGTGAAGACATATTTGTGGACACAAGCGCAAGTAAGTTGGGAGGGCTTGGGCAGAGATTACCATCTGTCTTTGAAAATTCACGTATTCACGTGGTATTAGTGTGTTAAGTCAGTTATTTTTGTGTTTTGCATTTCTTAGTTCGGATACACAGCTAGCGGAAAGGATTGGAACCCCCTGAAAAGCGAAAGAAAATAACGAGCTAGACGAAAACCTTGCTACGTTAGCCGGTTCTTATTTTCAAGCTTTGGTTTTTTATCCACATCTTTTAAGTTAAAAACTATAGCCTGGCGCACTACTCTATATAAACATTTCTTATTTTTAGATTTTTCTTTTCTTATTACTTGTTCGCTGTCACCTATATATTCACCGGAATATATATGAAATTTGTATACCTTCATATTTAAGAAAGCCTTCGCTGTAAAGCATTCAAACTTTAGCTAGAGGAAGAAGAGTAGGGATGGATACCTCTATATAAAGTAAATATTTAACCCATATGTGCTGCACAATAAAATTGAGAGTCTTAAAACTTGGTGTGAATTACTTTCAAAGCAAAATCGATCAAAATACTGGCAGAAACCTGACAACGTGGCGGGCACTACTGGTCCTAAATATTGATGCACCCACACTCAAATTAGTTCAACATTTCAATTAAATAAAATTTATTGCCATTAAATTAATTTATATTAAAATAAATTTCCAAATTTAATTTTAGCATTTACTTACATTTTAAATTCGCACTCATTTCCTCTTGATGTATTCACTGAAAAGAAAGAAAAAAAGAAGAAAAAAATTTTATAAGTGCTGACATCAATGGAAACTATTAAAAATTTTCATCATCAGTTTTTGAAACAAAGAAAAATCTTTAAATTTATTCCCAAGTGAAAAATGAAGAACACAACAACTGCGAGTTGATTTTCATGACTTCACTAATCTAGCGACTCAACATTCACTTATATATCATCTTAGCCGACAGCAGCTTTCGACTGGAGATTTCCATGTTCCTGTTAAACAACAATAATATAAACACACTTCACTATAACGTTAACAGTATTAAAATGTGCTGAGCATTAGAGAAGAAGTGAAAGCAAGAAAAGCAATTTCCTGCTTAAGTTTTAAAGACAGCGCAGTTATTAGTTTCAATAGTTTAGAACAATAAAAATTATTAAAATGATAAATTTAAACATTTAACAAATTCAAGGTAAAAATACATTACTTTTCGCCTTAAGTGTGCTCCGGTGGAATGCTGGATAGTTTGCAAATCTATCAGCCCGGGGTTGTGGGTTCGCTTCCCACCTATCACTGTGATATTTTTCAAAACTAGTTAGCAGGAAGGACAGAAAGGTGATTGGATATAATTTTAAGGTACACAGACTGGTTAACTACTTAAGCAACAGACCATGGAAAGTTCAACTATCATCTGCCTAAGATAAAAGTCGAGGATACTTGTAGACTGGAATAGACTGAGACGGTAGCGCACAGTATGTGTCAATGTTCAGCATACGGGCTAATGTTAGGCTTTAGAACGCGGGTAGATGGGCAGATACAATAAAAGCATATGCTTTATCTTAGCTTTATACAAGACTGTGATTAGTAAGACGTTAGTTATTTATCAGTCGCCAGAGTGAAATCACTACAGTCGAGAGTAAAACGATACTAACGGCCAGTGAGAATTCACTACACTCGAGAAGAAAAGGCTTGTGACGGCACGAAACTCTAGTGAAAATAAGGCAGTGGTAAATTACCAATAGAGTACCAGAAATCGTTGAGGAACGAAGGGGGTGGAAAGGCCCCCGATCTGCTTCGGTATCACCCCTACAAAATTATACAATACTGTAGAATTTTTAGTTTTATATTTTCACGAGTTTTAGATTATTGTTCGAATTTTCTATTATTAATATAGAAAGTAGAACACTTCCTTAATGGGTTGATCTTCGATCGCCTTTCGACCTCAATGATTATAGGCAACCGATTTGTAATTTACGGCAACCTTAATTTCATTAAGTTGCGTGCTTCCACCCACCTTTACTCTTGACTTTAGTGATTTTAGACTGTCGACTGTTGTTCTTCTTTTTCATCACGAAATCTCTAGTAATTGCAAGCATTTGTTCAAGGCTTATGCGATTCAGTGTAGGACATTTACACACAATGGGTGGTGCCATTTCAGCCTATTCTAGTCACAGTCTGCAAGTATCATTTTCGATTTCTTAGCTAAATGATACTTGTAGTTTCTTGACATTAACGCATTTATCTAGCTAAAGCCATTTATCCAGCTATTATAACTGAGCGCTTTACTAGCCTTAATACCAAGGGGCTCTTTGGGCCAGTCTACATGTAGTAACCTCCCTCCACCTTTTCAGGTTTATTGAATTTTTTAACCGACTTCAAAAAAGAACGAGGTTATCAATTCGTCTGAATGTTGCTTTATTTATGTATGTGCGCGCAGAACTCAGCCATTTCTAAACCGATTTTAAATTTTTTTTCTTTATTTGAAAGGCTATGCTTCCAGTTTGGTCTCGTTTTAAAAACAGTTCACCAATTTAAAATTTTAAAAATTCTAAAAATTGCGTGTCACTATAGCTCTCTACAATAGAATTTAATAAAAAAATAAATATAAAATTTAAAGGGTGTCCCCCATAGGTGACGTAATTTGACCTATATGAGCCTATCTTTTGTGCCGTTAAAATTTGACACAATGTCAATTACTATGACCGTTATAATAAAAAGTGATAAAAGTATTTAAAATTATAAATTAAAGGGTGCTCCAATAGTTCATTTAATTTGATGTATATGGCCATACTTTTTAGCAGTTGTACACAGATCGCTGAAATTTACAAAGAATCTGCATTGCTAATTCTGCTATAACAAAAAGTATAAAATTTGGAAATAAAAGGGTGTCCCAATAGTTAATATAATTCTATCTATGTGGCCAAACTTGTAAACCCTTGTAGACAGACAGCTGAAATTTACAAGGAACTTGTATTGCAAAGTCCGCTATGACAAGTTATAGACAGACAGTTGAAATTTACAAAGAATCTTTGTGGCCAAGTCTATAACAACAGGTATTTAATTTAAAATTGTAAATTAAAGCGTATCCCAATAGGTGATGTTATTTAATCTATGTGGTCCTATCTTTGAAACCGTTATAGACAGGGGCTTGAAAATACAAATGCTGGTGAAAATAGCTTAACTTTTGAACAGTAATATGGAGATGCTTGACATTCATATAGTCTTTACTTTTTTCCCGCTAATTTTGAAGCATCATTTATTTGGTTTAAATCTAATTCTTACAGATTACTTGTTACATTTTTAGTTTAGAATATGTGCCCATCTATCTGTTTTGAAGTTATTTTTCATGAATTATTTATATTTTGTAAAGTATTGAAATTTTTATAAAGTTCCGATTTGAAAAAAGTATCAATTTTTACTCTTACCTTTTTTAAATTTATTTGTACAAAGGGCTACGTATTATGGTAAAATATTCTATTTACATTTAAAATAAGTTACTTGGATTTTTCCGTCAGTAAATGAAATGAAGATGAAGACCGTCGTGACTATTTGTTTCTTCGGTACAGTTTGCGAGCACCTCCTAGATAGTACTGAAGTGTTAGAATTCAGTGTTTCGAGTATAAATAGTGGTGGATGCAGGTAATTTGATTATTAAACGGCTATATATACTGGCAGATTGCTTGCTACCTGTCATATATTTATGTGCAGTGAGTGTAAAACTTAATTTTCGATTTTAAGGCAGGTAAGTGTAAACGTCTGTGTTTTTCCTTTGTTAAAACATATCAGTAGTTTCAGTGGTGTAAAAATTGGGTATTAGGTTATATTTACCTGTTTGTTAACTTTTGAATTTGTCAGAGCAGTTGCATTACTATAGTCGCTAAACAACAAATACTCAAAATTAAAAGGTGTACCGTAAGTAAAGTAAAATTTAAATTGTGATTGTAAAATGATGTCCGCTGTAACCACAAATATAAAGATCGAATTTTAAGTTAAAGGGTGACCCGATATTGACGTGATTTGTAAGTAGATGGCCTTGTTTTAAATTTACGCAAAGTATGTATCACCGTGTCCGCTACAACAAGTAGTTTAAACAATTTAAAAATAATGATTATTTTTGAACCGTAATAATATTATAAAAATTAAAGAGTGTTCCCTGGAAGTCCGGATTTTGCTGGATTTTGCCCTATCTTGTTAACTTTATAAAGACTTAAAAGTTATACATAAAAGGTATGTATAAAAAAATGTTAAAAATAATTAAAAGATAAAGGGTGTCCTCATAAAAAATGTTTCTAGTTATAACGTTTATATGCTAATCACTAACAAGCACACACTTAAAATTAAAAAAAAGAAGTAAAAACAAAAAATTTTAATTAAAGGGTGACCCGTAAGCGTCTTGAATAATTAAAATCCTGTGTTTTAGCTAAGTGTTAAAATTAAAATTAAAGAATTATTTTACATACTGATGAAATTTTAAGTCAAACTTAAGTTGGTTTTGTTCTCTCTAAGAAATAATTAGAAAGAAATTACAAAGTAGGCGATTAATAATGTTAGAGAAAAAAATTGGAAAATTTAATTTTATTTTGTAATTTAAATTATTAAATAAATAAATTAAATTCAGCTTAACTTCAAATTTCTGTAAAATTAATAGTTGGACTAATAAAATTTAAAATATTTTTAATTAGAAATATTTTAATTCCGACAAATTATTATTAAAATCTTGTAATTTGAATATTTTATATTCAATCTACGCGTAAAAGTCAGACTGAAATTATTAAAAGCTATTTTTCCAATATATTTGCACGTAAGTATGTTGGCAACTAACTATACTTATGGTAAAAATTAATTAGTTTTATGATGAAAATTAATTAGTTTTTTTTAAGTATAAAAATTTCATAGTTTCCTCTAATTATCAGATATTTATTTTATGTGGTTGAATTTTTTTTTTATCAATTGAATCAATTAGGGTCAACAAATTTAATTAAGAAATTTATTGTTTGTTTTTCTATGTTTGATTTGTGCAAAGTATTAAAAAAATTCATATACAAGAAAACATTTATAATTCATTTACAACTACATACATATGTACAATAAATAGTACTAATTACTCGTAAAAAGGAATGCCATCTAAAAATTGTAATCATGAGAGTTTATCGTAGAAAAGCTATTCTAAATAAAAAATTAATTAATTAATTAAAATACATGTTTCTTTCCTACAACCAAAAAAGGTTGAGGAAAAAAAGTTGATTTTGTAATTAACGTCTACTACAAAAAACGTGCAGGAATTTCTCAGATTTACACGTAGATTACACAACCAATTTTTTGTAAAAATTTTATCCAATATTTTTTTTGTGTGTAAAATTTTATTGCTATCATTTTATCAAAAATTATTTGTAAAAATTTTATCAAAAATTATTTGTAAAAATTTTATCAAAAATTATTTGTAAAAATTTTATCAAAAATTTTTTGTCTAAATTTTATAGAAAATTATTAGTAAAAATTTTACCGAAAGTTTTTTGAATAAATTTTACAGAATTTTTTTTGTGAAAGTAAGGACCTTACTGCAATCTATATTAGAATGGTGACACATTGACCTCCCCTATTAACTGCTCCTCGTTCCCAGCAGGCACCCTGTGGGTGTATCGGCTAGCTCTATGTATATTGCTCTCTACAAACGCCTTAAATACAAATCAAAGCAAAAAACCCCTACCAACCTAAAAACAAACAAATATCGCCGCTCGCAGGGGCTTATTGACCCCTTGAGATATGTACATATGCACTCCATGCGATCTGCTGGTCGCCACCTAAGATTTATTTAACAATAAGTCTTGCAAAAAAAAAACCGACTTCAAAACAGATAGTTGGGTACCAGTTCTAAAATAAAAATGTAAGAAGTAATCTGTAAGAACTATATATAAACCAAATAAAAGATAAACAAAATGCGTCAAAGTTAGCAGGAAAAGAAGTAAAGACTATGTGAAATTCAAGCATCTCCCTATTACTGTTCAAAAGTTAAGCTATTATCACCAACAACCGTCTTTTATGGGGACACCATTTAATTTTAATTTTTTATAGCTGTAATAGCGATCATAGTAATACACATTATGTGTAAATTTCAGTTGTCTATCTAAAACGGCTCAAAAGATAAGGCATACATTAAATTTCATTAACTACAGGGACACTCTCTCATTTCCATAAGTCTCTATCTATAACGGTTCAAAAGACTAGTCAATATAAGTCAAATTACGTCAGCTATGAGGACACCCTTTAAGTTTTTTGTACTTTTTACTGTGGACATAGAGATATTAGCTTTGTTAAAATTTTAAATGTTTATATATAAGCGTTCAAAAGATAAGGTCATATAGATCAAATATCATTAACTTTAGGTACACCCTTTAATTTCCCACTTTATACTTTTTACTACAGCGGACATAGTAATATACGTTCTGCGTAAATATAAAATGTCTGTCTATAACGGTTTCAAAGATAAGGTAACATAAATCAAATAACATCACCTATTGGGACACCCTTTAATTTATAATTTTAAATTAAAGACATATTGTCATAGAGGACTTGGCCACATAGATTTTTTGTAAATTTCAACTGTGTGTCTATAACGGTTTATAGGTTTAGTCATATACAGAAAATTACTGAACTATTGGAACACCCTTTAATTCATAACTCTAAATATTTATACTTGCAAGTATACCAGACAAAGTAGTGGAAATTCTGCCTAATTTTCAAGTGTTTGTCTATAACTGTTCAAAAGATAGGGCCATATAGGTCAAATTACATCAATTATGGGAACACCCTTTAATTTATAAATTCAAATTATATACCTGTTATAGCGGACTTAGCAATACAGGTTCCTTGTAAATTTCAGCTGTCTGTCTATAACGGTTCAAAAGTTTGGCCACATACATAAAATTACATTAACTATTGGGACACCCTTTTATTTCCAAATTCAAATTTTATACTTTTTGTTATAGCGGACTTAGTAATAAAGGTTCTTTGTAAATTTAACGGTCGGTGTACAACTGTTCAAAAGTATGGTCATATACAACAAATTTAATGAACTATTGGAGCACCCTTTAATTTTTAATTTGGAATATTTGTCCTTTTTATTATAAAGGTCATAGTAATCGACATTCTGTCAAACTTTCAAGGTTTTGTCTTTAACGGTTCAAAAGATAGGCCCATAAAGGTCAAACTACGTCACATATGGGGACACCCTTTAAATTTTAAGTTTATTTTTTTATTACTTTTTGTTGGTGGAAGCTATTGTGATACCCAATTTTTAAAATTTTAAACTGGTACCCTTTAGGGTTCTTAATACACGAAAAAAACATGTATGTTGTATGGGGACACCCTTTAATCTTTAAAATAATGAACTGTTTTTAAAACGGAACCAATCTGTAAGCATTACCTTTCCAATAAGGAAATTTAAAATCGGTTCAGAAATGGCTGAGTTATGCGGGCACAAACATAAAAAAAGCAACATTCAGACGAATTGATAACCTCCTTCTTTTTTGAAGTCGGTTAAAAAGAGCAAAAGAGAATCTTTACAACCGAAAAAAATTAAAACAACGTGAAAAAATACAGGTAGGCGTGGTTTTATGCCCACAGCCTCGAATTTAATGGTCTGATGTTGCTGAATTGTATTAGGGAAATTTTAGAAACTATGCCTGGCAGATTGGTGGGCTTAAATTTTTTGTGTCTCTTCTAGTGCCTTGATAAACTTGATTTGATAAATTACACACGGAATGGCAAAGTTAGATATACCCTTTTCCACCTCTGGTGAAGAGGTAAAAAAAACGTTCATAACTTTAAAAATTAAAGGGTTTCCCCATAAAATACACGTCGTTTCCATTAGGCCGTCAAGACCACGCATTCAAATTGTCACGAAATGGATATCAGTATAGCTTTTAATAATAAGAAGTAATAAAAAAACTATACTCAATAATTAAAGTGGGAACACCCTTTAATGTGAAGGAATAGGACTTATAAGGCCCTATCTTTTGTATTGTTATAGACAGACACTTGAAAATTACATAAATGCATAGCATATGTATAACTCCGCATTATTAAATTTAAAAGTGTAATTTAAAGGGTGTCCCATAGCTGAGTTAATTTGCTCTATATGACCTTATGTGTTTAACCGTTCTAGGCCGACACTTGAAAATTACATATAATGAATATTACTATGGCCACTATAACAAGTATATAATTAAAAAAAGTCTTTTCCTATAGCTGATGTTATTTCATATAAATATATGGCCATATCTTTTGAACTGTTTATAAAGACACTTAAAATGTTCAGATAAAGTATGTTTATGTCCAAAACAGTAAACAATATAGTAAGTATAAAAATATACATATAGGTGATACAGTTTGATTTATATGAAATAAAAGTTAAAGGGTGTCCCCAATGGTGACTTAATTTAACGTATATGAACTTATCCTTTCAACTATTACCCATCGATGGTGTCAAGTAGAAAGGCCTAATTTGTTATGAAATTGAGTTTTTCAGTGATTTCAATACATTTCACACATTTACATCTTGTCTCAAAAAATTATTGTAATAGTGTAAAATATAACGATTCTACAAGCAGTTGTACATTACAAATTACATTGTGAATATTACAGTTTCTATTATGTTTTTACCTTCTTCGGTAAAGTTACAAATATTACGTATATATCGTTGATATGTCTGCTTTAACACATAGGTTTCAAAATAAAGGGTGTCCCATAAATAGAGCATTTTGTGGCGTAACTTATCGCTTACATTCTTTTCTTCTATAATAAAAGGTAATAAAAATTAAAACTAAAGGGTGACCCAATCAAAACATGATTTTGGAGTATATTGGTGATATTTTATTTTTTTTTTTTTAATTAATGCTTACAGATAATACTTTTTTCAATTTCTAATTTAGTTCAGAGTTTATTTTGTTAGTTTAGATTTAGCTTCCCTGACGCAAGAGTCGCGAATGCCCTTAACAAAAAACTCAATTTAAAATTGGTCCAAATATAAATGACTTTCCCTGAGTATGTTGGTTGCGCCAATTTTGTATACGATCTGTCTGCAGAAAAAATAAGATTCTCTTGTACTCGTATCTATTGGTAGGTACCAGAGAATGACAAAAGTATAATTTTTAGTACTTATTAAGTGGATTTGAGGCAAAACATGTATAAATGTGTATAGCTATAGCTTAAACAACATACCACACACACATATTCATATCAATTTCAACTTAAATAACTACAAGTATAGGCAGGGAATAAGTGTTCGCATACTTTTTCCCTATTTTTTGCAATACAACTAAGTAAGTAAAAGTTTGATAAAGTATTGGCTATACTTATACTTGTAAGTATAGAGTAGGAATAAGTACAAGTATGTAAATACTCTAAGTATACTTACAGTATTATATAAATATATGTAACTGTTTGTATTAATTATTTTACAATTTAAAAATACGTTTATTCATTCCTTCATCCTAATATAAAAATTATTTTGGTTCTCCATACTTAACCAATGTTCGGTTATAAACAAAATAATGCCAAACATCATCCACCTTTTTATACACACAATTGTTTTACTTATAAGTATACTTATAGTATTATAAGTACTTTTCCATACTTGTAAGTATTAGGTAGTAATAAGTATGGGTATGACAGATACCCATCACATTATGTACCTATAACCAGTTGTACTCATACATGCATTACGTATGCATTTTTAAGTTCGTTGTGTATAAATAATGTTTGTTATAAGTATTGAGTACACCCATACTTATTTCACTGCAAATGCGTATGTGTAGGTATTTTCTGTGTTATAAGTATAGGTTTAACTAATACCCAAAAATATGTGTAAATACTTAACTACATTTATTTAATAAGTACTTTTTGTCAGTCTCTGGTAGGTACCTTGTATGTGTTTTTGCTTTTTTTTAAATTTCAATGCACCAAATCAAATTGATATTTACAGAAACATAAACCTAGTAACTTTTTTCCTGCCTGAGATAGTAAAAACTACTGGATGGATTTTATTAAAATTTTTTGAGGAGGTACCTTAGTATCTAGATCAAATATAGGATGCAATAGTGGAGAAAAAGCAGTAAAAGTACTGCGATTTATCTTCCGATATTTTTAACTCGGTTGCGCAACAGATGGCACTGTTTTAAGATAATCATAAAATGAATTGAAAGCAGGATATTTTAAGCACGGTTGCGCAATAGATGGCGCTGTTTTAAAATAATCAATGAATATGAATTACTTACTAACAAATAGCCAATTGAATAATATTTCTATTTGATTTTTTTGAATTCTATTTTTCAATAAGCACTAGGTCTTTTTATAATATCGTTTTAATAATTTTTATTTTCTCAATATTTCGCTACATCTTCAGGAAGATGCTACCCAATGGTGTAGCGAAATATTAAGAAAATAAAAATTATTAAAACATTTTTATAAAAAGACCTAGTGGTTATTAAAAAAAAGAATTAAAAAAAATATAAAAAAGGTCAAAAACTACAATAATTATTTGTATTTGATTTGCATTTTTACTTAGTGGACGATTTCTGTACATAAAATATTTTTTGAAAATTTTTTTGCTGATGAAGTTGAAGAAATGGAATATAAATCAGCAATTTTTGGAATATTTGTTTGTCTGTCTGTGTTCGCACCACGCAAAAATAGTGGATGAATTTTAATAAAATTTAATGAGGAGGTACCTTGGTAATCTTGTTCAAATTTAAAATACTTTTTTCCGTAAAAAATATATTTTATTTCCTAGAGAAAATCTAGAGGAAGTTAGCAATTTTACCGATTTAAAGGTACTGCAAACATAACCACACCTTTTATTTTTGTCAGCGAGATATTTTAAACACTATTTACAGAACTCTACAATAGTTGTAGAATTGTATATAATTTTTAGAATTTTATCCAGGGATGGGTACCTCTATATAAAGTAAACATATAAACCATAATCCAAACACTATAAAAGTAAGAGTCTTAAAATTTGGTGTGGATTATTTTAAACGAAAAATCGAACAAAATGGTGTCAGGACGCCTACAACGTGGCGGGCACAGCTAGTCAGGCATAAGAATGGAAAAATTGCTTAGTATGGGCATCTGTGTTTGTGATACGAAAATGGGTTGAATCTCTAAATAAAATCTAAAACATGACCATTTGTGACCACAGCACTTAAAAGCAAACATGTACAAAGCAGAACAACAACTATCAAACTTGTATTATATTGTTAACTAAATGCGTTTAAATTAGACCAGCCCTGCTAATGAACGTATTTTTTACTAATTTATAAATTAATTGAATTTGTAACTAATTAAAAAGAAAATATTGATTAGTGCAAACATTATTTTTTTCTGTGTATAACTTATGACTTTCCTTCTTAAGAATTAAGACATATTTATGTTCAATTTACCATTCTACCTCAGATAGGTGGAAATATTTTGGGGGAGCAGACAAATGATTTGGCTCCTGTTATGAACTTAAACAAATCTTATGTGGTTTAAATACTGAGTAGGGATAAATCGAAGTAGATTTCCGTAAATCAAAATAATGCAGTTTTAATTTTTACCGGTGTCGCTAATACGGATCCTCTCTGCTAATATTGATTTGGCGGTCTAAATCAGGATACCCGAAATTTATGCTTTATTAATAACTGCATAGTGAATTAGGTATCATGTAACAGAGTTGAGAGTTATTAACATTTTTGTGCACAGTCTAGCTAGCCGCCATTAAGGCCCTTGATTCGAAAGTAGTGAAGTCGAAATGAGCACTGATATGCATTGGTCGACAACAAGTAAGAATTGTTTAGGTTTCGGGGCATGAAGGAATCCATGGAAACGAGATGGCTAATGAACCTGGATATAGTAAATGTACAGGGGGATAGATGTCCTCTGGCTGAATTGTTAAACACTTTATTGAGTTGTGAAAATGAAAATAAAAAGAAAAGAATTGTAACAATTTTTAGATTCTCTAAAATTATTTGGCTTCATTTAATAAAAAGGATGGAAAAGGGCAATACTGGCTCTCGGAAAGAACTCTATGTCGATTTTAGTAAGCATTATAACGGTTGAGTGTTGAATTGAACTCATGTCGAAACACATGGATATCACTTGTGGTGAGATCTGTCCGGATAAGGAGGAACAATCTTCAGTACAAGACCTCTTCTATGACTGTCCGGGTATCCAAGAAAGCAGGCTCAAATGTTTTGGGCAAAGAAGACACGACACTTAATAGCCTGTTAGGTTTTGCAAGAAGATTAACTTTGTGAAAATAACGAGTGATTTTTTAAGAGCTTGAGAACTTTTTTTTAAAAAAAAACGCATAAAATTTGCAAAATCTCATCGGTTCTTTATTTGAAACGTTAGATTGGTCCATGACATTTACTTTTTGAAGATAATTTCATTTAAATGTTGACCGCGGCTGCGTCTTAGGTGGTCCATTCGGAAAGTCCAATTTTGGGCAACTTTTTCGAGCATTTCGGCCGGAATAGCCCGAATTTCTTCGGAAATGTTGTCTTCCAAAGCTGGAATAGTTGCTGGCTTGTTTCTGTAGACTTTAGACTTGACGTAGCCCCACAAAAAATAGTCTAAAGGCGTCAAATCGCATGATCTTGGTGGCCAACTTACCGGTCCATTTCTTGAGATGAATTGTTCTCCGAAGTTTTCCCTCAAAATGGCCATAGAATCGCGAGCTGTGTGGCATGTAGCGCCATCTTGTTGAAACCACATGTCAACCAAGTTCAGTTGTTCCATTTTTGGCAACAAAAAGTTTGTTAGCATCGAACGATAGCGATCGCCATTCACCGTAACGTTGCGTCCAACAGCATCTTTGAAAAAATACGGTCCAATGATTCCACCAGCGTACAAACCACACCAAACAGTGCATTTTTCGGGATGCATGGGCAGTTCTTGAACGGCTTCTGGTTGCTCTTCACTCCAAATGCGGCAATTTTGCTTATTTACGTAGCCATTCAACCAGAAATGAGCCTCATCGCTAAACAAAATTTGTCGATAAAACACATTTCGAACCGAACACTGATTTTGGTAATAAAATTCAATGATTTGCAAGCGTTGCTCGTTAGTAAGTCTATTCATGATGAAATGTCAAAGCATACTGAGCATCTTTCTCTTTGGCACCATGTCTGAGATCTCACGTGATCTGTCAAATACTAATGCATGAAAATCCTAACCTCAAAAAAAATCACCCAATACTTATGAACGGACGACATTTTGTCACCATATGGAGGAGATAAAGATCGCATTGCTGCTAGAGCTAAAGGCCATACCAAAAAACGCTATCGAAAGTGCTTCAGAAAAAAATAAAAAGCTTAAGTACAAGTACAAGTATATGTGACCCGGTCTATGAAAAGGTGGCTTCGTCAGTTTCTTAGTAGTTTTTCTTTTGCATTATGAACAGTCATATGCCCAAAACTACTTAATACTGCTAAATAAATATTTTTTGTGCAAAACAGCTTTTTTTCTGGATTTTCAATAAAATTCTGTTTTTCTTTTTTTTCATTTGTGCTCTTCTTTCTCTACATTTTTAGTACACTTCTAAGCAAGTTAGGACTTTCTAGTTTTCACCACGTGAAAGAGTGTCTCAAAAACTATCGAAACCAAAAAAAAGGGGAAACATTTTTTTTGAGTCATAAGCCACCTTTTCATAGGCGGGTCACATACACACTGTGTAACTTTTTAAGTCATGGCAAAATAACCATATACGGACACCACTACGTCATAAAAGGCCAAAAACAAGACCTCTGTCTACCAGTTTTGCCCAAAGTCCTCCAGGTTTTTTTTATGGGCCCTCAAAGATGTGGGGCCTCGATGTCATTTTTGCAAAAAAATGATAATTTCCTCAAGCTCATATTTTGCAAACCGTTTGAAATTTTGATATACTCTCTGAGGCAAAGTTGTAGCTCTTGTCATAAAGAACATATAAAATAAAAAAAACTTCATCTTCAAGGTCAAAATCGCAAAAAACTTAAAAAATTCAATTTTTTTACCTTTTTTTTCCCTGTTCAGGTCCATAGGTAGCAAACCGTTCAAAATTCAAGGAAACAATCAACTACAAAAATGAACCTAAGATCTCAATAAACAACTTTCTAAAACATATGAACTTCCTAGGAATGATTCTTAACACCGTTTAGGTAGCGTTTAGGTAGCCGCAAAAGTGAAAAACTTTTTTAAAGTTTTTTTGCGATTTTGACCTTGAAGATGAAGTTTTTTTTGATTTTATATGTTAACAATTTTTGTTCTTTATGACAAGAGCTAAAACTTTGCCTCAGAGAGTATATCAAAATTCCAAACGGTTTGCAAAATATGAGCTTGAGTAAATGATCATTTTTTTGCAATAATGACATCGAGGCCCCACATCTTTGAGGGCCCATAAAAAAAACCTGGAGGACTTTGGGCAAAACTGGGAGACAGGGGTCTTTTTTTTTGGTCTTTTATCACGTAGTGGTGTCCGTTTATGGTTATTTTTTCCGTGTTGCACTGTGATATATAAAAGGAATTGCTCTTAAAAAAATATATATACATTCAAATAAAACAGTAACTTTTTTCCTGTCAGTCTCTCTGTCTGTTCGTCTATGTTCGCATCACGTAAAAACTATTGGCTGGATTTTAATAAAATTTTATCAGGAGGTACCTTAGTATCCTGATTCAGATATAGTATATTTACTTCTAGGAGAAAAAGCAGAGAAAGTACGAAGTTTTACCGATTTGCATACTTTAAGGCGGGATATATTAAACACCTTTTAGAGAGCTTTCCAATATTTTTTTAGAATTTTAACATTTTATCCAGGGATGGGCACATCTATATAAAGAAAATATGTATGAAAATATGCACTATAAAAGTAAGAATCTTAAAATTTGGTGTAGATTTAATTATTGTCAGTACGCACACAACATGTATGGGCACGGCCAGGTGATCAATAAATGTATATTTTTGAAATAAACCCAATTCCCCCATTTTTGACAAACTTTGTTAATGCTAAAAATCAATTGTGGAATTGGTTACAGCCAATTAAGGACAGGCCTTATGTATTTCAATTCCATACTGCTGTACGCATATAAGAGTATTTATTGAAGTGTACAAAATTTTTAGTTTGTGTTTGCTCGCATTTGCGTGTAGTTATAATAAAAGCCATAACAATAACAAAAACAGGACCAACAACAACAACACTAGCACTAACTCCCTCACGGCATGATAATCAAATTCAGAAATGATTGTGTTGTAGTCATTGCAAAATAAAAATAAAAATAAAACAGGAAAAGATTGCAGCTTTAAAACTGAACATAACAACTGTTGGCTGGATTAAATGTTAGAGATAAGAAGGGATGTGGGACAAGCGAGTAAACGATAAAACTATGACAATGCCTTTTGACCACACAAATAACAACAACAACAACTAAAACTACTTTAATAAAAACAACTACAACCGTTACAAACTTTAAATTGAATTGTATTGCATTTCTCAACACGCAATAATAACTTTTTTTTATTAAATATTTTATCTTTTAAATACTTTGTGATTTTAAGTAAGAGAAATACAGAATAGATGTCAGAATGATTGCATCCATTTAGTTGGATCTAAAAGGGCCAAGGAGGACAAACAGAAAAACTTCAAAGATTTGAAAAGAAAAGTGGGGCAGTGAGAGGTGTTGGCCAAACAATAGGATGCTTTTATACACACTCAACTTATCGAAAGGAGTGTTCTCATGACAGCTCATGGTATCCTCTATCTATCTTCTATTTTACCTGTAGAACCTCCGGGGTTCCAATTGTCAATGCAGGAATGGCAAATGCTTTGACGCGGTTCACTCGGGGAAAATAGGGACACCAGACGCTAGGGTTCCTAGAACCTAGATCTGGAAGAAAAGGTCTGTATGTTAAAACATACGGGTTCTCTTCGAGGCCCGACGAGTGCCCAAAGGACTGGTACCACGGGAATCGGTAGCACCACAGAGAGCCTATCCTCTCTGTGTCCGGCTATTGGTGAGGACCCCTTCGGGGGTACACGTGGTGGTTGTGGTTTAAGATCGATTTATGTAG
Source organism: Phasia obesa (assembly GCA_949628195.1). Lineage (NCBI taxonomy): Eukaryota > Metazoa > Arthropoda > Insecta > Diptera > Tachinidae > Phasia > Phasia obesa. The sequence goes on along the minus strand of OX451218.1, from coordinate 24,850,507 downwards.
GTATGGTGCACGGTCGATCAAGTGTGCTGTTGCACTCTCAATAGACGGAGTTTGGATAGTCTCCAAACCCCTAAGCAAGAGGTTATAATGTGGATCTAGGCTTGCCTCGGAAAGGCTTGCCATATTATATAAATTGCTACTCATTGTGACTGTATCACACACAAAAAGCGATTGGTGGCAATCGTAAAGTGTTGTTATACTACACAATGGGGGCGATAGTCTACGCTTACATTTCACTCGGTGGTAAGACCACCGTGAGATTAGGTCAACTAGGCAGGTAATCACGTTAATCTTGTTCCACAATTTTACCTGTAGAAGAGTTGAAGAGGGCACCATATATTGCACTAACACTAAAAAGAAGAATTCTTTGTATGTATCGGATTAGGAAAATTCTTTTATTTTTTTTTCTAGCTGTGCCCACACTCGTTTTGTGCGTCCTTTGAGACCACATAGCTCCATTCCTGGCAAGTATATGGTGCCCAGTGGCTAAGTGGTTAAGCTCAGATACGCCTTTGCTAAGCTCATGACAAATTTTGGATTCATCGGCCTGGTCCTTTAGAAATGGCTGAGTTATTTGCAAAATATTTTGATTCTGCCCCACTGTGCGTTGGTTTCAAAATATTTAATATTGGAATTAATTCGAAAATAATTCTCGTGAAGTACTAAAGATATCTTAACACAATTGCACAGAGGCAAAACCGATGCATTTTCAATTAGAGCTTCCTAGGGCGATGGCGCGCTTGTGCGAAAGTTATCAAATTTGAGTACATCCATTCAAATTTGAGTACATCGCTTCCAAAATCTTAATTTTCACAGAGAATCTCTGGAGTCTCTATGTTTGATAATAAAAAAAGTAATTATAAGTTGTGTTTCTCTTCTTGTATTTTATTTAGCGCCCTTCAATCTATTAAACTTTTTACAAAGCGAAAAAAAGAGTTGGATCAAAAAAAAGCTCCTTTTATTCCAATCATTATTGTAATTGTTGTTACTTTTGTAAATTAAACCACAAACATAAACCAGATGAAAGCTTTGTGATTTAAAGTTCTTTTCTACGTACATATTCATATATGAATATACCAGATATTTAATCTTAACACCTGCCACTTTTTGTTGATGTTAGGAAGAGAAAATTGTATGCTGTACATATGAGCCGTTTATTTTGAAAGTGGCATAAGTCACTTTCCAAAAATATCAAGTTAATGATAAAATTTATTAAAATTTAACGGTATTTCTTCATTCTTACAAAAATTTGCAATCAAATCAAATATTAAGCGCCACTTATCCAAGGATCATGAATTTGGTGTAATAGAAATTTTTATTTTTTTTTTTTAATTATTTATTTATTGATTTATTTAATATTTTACCCATATAACAAGATTTTAATATTTTAATTTATAGCAGGGTTTACAAGAAGTTTTTACTCTAATTCTTTAATATATCGATTTAAAACAAAAGTGACTTATGCCACTTGCAAAATAAACGGCTCACATGCTTGAATACAAATACATTTTGATTTTTTTATTAACTTCTTCATCTCCTTTTTAAGTTTTTTTTTCTTTGGCACAAAGGTAAGCTTTACAAAGAGTCAGGCAAGAGTCAAACAGATGTTTTTTTTTTCTAGAAAATTTAAGCTGTCGTTATAAATGCTAATAAAACTTCATACGCATCTAAACACACATACATACGCAAATATGCATGTATGTATGACTTTATGAGTTTGCTGACTTCCGGTTGAAATTTATGCGGCGTTAAATGTTTGTGTGGCATGTGTATTATTCAACAAATAAGTATAAGAAGAAAAAAGAGCTGATGTAGCATAGAGCAGATGACGTCGTTTTTTTTTTTTTTTTTTTTGTTGTAATTACAATGCAACATCATGCCGAACACATTAACCAGAAGCATATAGGCAGCGCACAGCTACAATGATGGCAATCAAAGAGACTCATAATTGTTGCGTATAATGTTCAAACTTTAAGACTTTTCTTTTCAAACAGTTGATGTTCATTATTAAAAAATTGCTTTAAATAAAAGTAAACTGTTTGATATTTAATTCATAAAAAGCATATTTTCAACATCTGTCGGTGAGTTAATAAAAATCCAAGTGCTTTAAATTACACTTCTTAGTGCATGTAGTCAAAATGTCTTTAAGTATTTGAAATCATGAATGACTTCATGTCAAAATATTTGTATAATAATTTTAAATTTTTATAAGCATACGTATGACTTGTATTATAAATACTTGTATTATAAATAAATAATGCCAGTAAAGGTAGATTAAGAGCAAGGTAACAATTACGCTCAATTATAACATGAGTTTGCATAAGTGAAATTATCAAAAATATCTCATTTCCAAGAGAAAGTGGAGAAAGAGCAATGAAAGTACGCAATTTCCGGTTGAAAGATACTGAAATTTTCGGTTTAAAACTGGGATATTTTAATCACGGTTGCGCACCTTCTATTTTTGAAAGTGGGATATTGTAAAAACTGAGATATTTTAGGCATTTTTTCAACAAAATTACGCAACAGATGGCACCAATTGAATAAAATTTGTATTTGGTTTGTTCCTTTGTGCAATTACATTTTCATTAAATAATTTTAAGAATTTTAGAATTTTTTATAAATTTTAGAATTTTATCCAGGCATGGGTACCGTTATATAAAGTAAATACATAAACCACTGAAGAACTATCAAAGCAAGAGTCTTACAATTGGTTTGGAATACTTTCAAAGCAAAATAGGACCAAATATTTTATTAGGACGCCCACGACGTGGCGGGCACAGCTAGTTTTATTATAAAAGTGTGGTGGCACCCTTAAATACCAAGATTTAGTCCGGTACGCTGTTGGACTTCAACAGAGCCATCAATTGTGCGACAGAATTGAAGATAATCTCCAATTTCTAAACAATGAATATGGCAACACCAACGCAAATTTGATTACTTTTTAGCAAATTTACGATAAAATCAGTTGCAACCTTAAAAATCAAGATTTACTATGGTATGCTGTTGCGCTTCAATGGAGGCCCAATTTCGTGTTAAGAGTTTAGATACTCACAAACTCCTAAACAAGGGGTATGGCAACACCATCGCAAATATCGATTACTTTTCAGCAATTTTAATATAAAAGTAGTGGCAACCCTTAAATTTAAGATTTAGTATGTATGGTTTTACACTTCAATAGAGGCACCAATTTTTTGTTAGGATTTAAATTAATCTCCAACTCCTAAGCAATGGATATGGCAACACCACTGCAAATATAGATTATTGCTAATTTAGGAAATTTGCGATAAAAGTAGTGGCAACCTTAAATATCAAGTTTCAGTCCGATATGCTGTTGAACTTCAACAAAGGCAACAATTGTGTGTCAGAAGTTTATATAATTTCCATCCCCTAAACAATGAATATAGCAGCACCAATGGAAATATCGATTATTTTCCGCAAATTTACGATAAAAGAAGTGGCAAGTTAAGTATCAAGTTTTAGCCCGATTGAACTTCAAGAAAGGCACCAATAGTGTTTCAGTTTAGATAGTCTCTAACTGCCAAACAAGGAGATTAGATAGTCTCCAACTCCTAAACATGGTGTATGACCAAGGACCTGTCGGCCATATAAAAAAAAAAATATTTTCACCAATTAAAGGTTTTAATTCGATACAAATTAAAATTTAATTAAATAATTAATTGATTTAATTATTTGTTAAATTAGGAAATTTTTTTGTTCCCTTTTAAACAAATAAATATTAAAACTAAAACTAATTAAAACCTTTAACAGATGCAAACATTTTTTTCTGTACATATTCTTAAATAGATACTTCTTGGGTCACTATGCCCAATTAGAGGCATTGGCAGAAGAATTGTTTTCATCCAGTGATAAGACCACCGTTAGTTTAACGCAATATAGCAGACGCTGACATAAATCTGTATCACATATCAACTAAGAAATATGATGTATGAGGGCTGTACAAAAGTGTTTATGAGTATCTAACACTGGCGGCCATTACATTAAGGACTGCAGGTCAATACATACTACTCGTATTAATATTGTAGGGGGAGTATCGAAGCACTCCGCTTCTTTAGTGGGTCCCTCTTCGACCTCGATACAACTAAATGTGGATCGAATGTAAGACACTAGCCGCTAGTGCAATAAAAAAGAAAACTGCCAACCACTAGTAAACAGCCATAAACGCATGCATAGAAAAATTCAATAACAATGCGGTTCTATAAACTAAAAAAGCTAAAAAGAGGCAGCTTTTGCTCATTTTAAACCAAAAAATTCTTAAGCCAGAAAGCTATTTTAAAAGATACTACAAATACTACTAAAATAGGAATACCCTGAGTTGTTTAATTTCGTGTGTAATAACGCAACTTTTAAGTACTACAAGGATTACGATCTTAGCTGTGCAACTATGTGCTTTTATTTCTTAAACTGGCGGCCAATACACATATATGGTACTGCAAGTCTACACATACTAAAAGTGGAATGCACGGGAGGCAATAGCTTAGCTGCTAGCAGTTATTTGAACTCAGTAATGAAAAAGGAATCTCGTCGCGTTTATTCTTAAACCATTTAAGCGCCAAGAAATCGTTTTTCAGAAAACGAAAAAAACTTAATAATTTATTTAATATCGGTTTCAAAACTTTTTTTTTTTTTTGCAAAACAAAGGGTATATAAACTTTTTTTTTTTAAATTGTTACTTACAATTAACTGTAGCCAAATCATGCGCTTACGTGGTTTTGGCGTAAACAGTAAATTGCAAATTTCTATGTGTAAATTAACGTTTATTTTTATATTTATTAAAAAAGAAACTTTTTACTTTACCAAAAATGCTTCAATTGGTGTGAAACTTTCCGAAATTTTGTAATCTCAAATACAAAAAATTTTGTGGTTGAGACTTTAACATTTCCAACTTGAAATATTAAAAACCATTATATTTTGCATGCAAATGTCATTTGTATGGCGCTTACGAGGTTTTGAAAATGGATTTTTTTATTTTTCATACAAACTTGTTAAGATGAGAATGTAGTCTGGTGGCAAATGTTATTTTCTACCATAAAAACCAAAAAAGTCAATTTCGAAAAAATGGCACTTACTTGGTTTAAGAAGAAACGCGACGATCTGGTAACTAATAGTTAACAGCCAAAAAGGAGTATGGAACAAAGATGTTTGCAAAGAGGCACAAACGGATAGTGGGGTTTGCTTTAGTATTCCCTTCATTATTATCATAAAGTGTGTTTCAAAATACACATGATGATAAATTCAACTAAACCAAACAAAAAGAAGGAAAAAACCCCAACAGGAGGTGAGGCTTTTCATACTTTCATGTATTTGAAAGTGATTTAATGTATGTGTTTGTGTATGAATAAAATTTTCCAAAAAGGAAACCGCCACAACAGCAACACGGTAACGGAAGAAACAGGAGCAAGCAATAATATTGATTTATAGACACTGCCAACCAATCCAGACCGAAGGACGTACATACACATACATATATATGTGAGTGTTAGAAACGCGTGTATGAATGCTCATGCTAGTGTATGGATTTTCATAACGATTTTTATTAAAAAAAAAGAAGCATAAATTGTTTTTTATTAGTACCAACGATTAATTCAAGTATAAATTTTATTTTCATCTACAACTCGTGCATTCATTCTATGCTCATTCAATTGTTTTCATTTTGTTGTTCATTTGTTTTTCTTTCTCTATGTTCTGATTGTTGTTATGTCTTCCACTACGGAATAGAATGCGTGTTATGAAAATTGTAATAAAAAATTTTGCAACTGATTTATTTAACAGAAAAACGCTAAATAATAAAACCGTTTAATAGCAATTTTTTATTTGTGCAGCAAACATCAACAAACAAACGTTCTTGGCCTAGTATGCCTGCAGTTGCGGCAACAAAAGTAAATTAAAATAAATATTAAAGCAACAAATATTAAAAGCTAAAATTACTACATCGTTGTTTTTAATTATGTTTAGAGAGTTTTCCCTTAATGAAACTAGCACAAGTGGCAGCAACCTTGATTAAGGAACTGTCTACTCACTTAGTCTAGTGAATAAAATATTAAATTTAACACTAAAACAAAGTGAGGATGACTTGGTAGGCTAGTCTATCAGTCTGAGGGTTGTAGATTCGATTCCAGCCAAAGACTCTTGGTATAGCACTAGATCGTGTGAAGATTTTCAATATTGTGCTCGATAATTTTAGGTTAGAATATAATTTGCAGGGTACCGAAATACTCTTATGCTTAATTATGTGTGAGTATGCACATTTTATTTTTATTTTTTTTGTGTGAGAGACTAGAAAATGTTTCATTCATTTATGAGTGAGATGGTTCGCTTTTTATCCTTTCTACTAAGAAGTGAATAAATGAGAAAATATTTTGTTTTTCCCGCAAGTGCTCATACATATATGAGAATTTACAATTTTGTTATTTTTTATAAAATAAAATATTCTCATTAATGTGTGTGAAGATAAATTCAAATTTAACTAGCACAGACAAAATCCACTTTTTTAACAGATCTCACTTTGCAGTCAACAGAGAGAGCACTGTTATACGTATAACATTCACTGTAATTAATAATTTAATTATTCTGAAGGCCACAACTTGGAATCGGAAAAGGATCCACATAAAAAAAACCACATACTTTTTTTAAGTTTTAAATATTAGAATTTCCAAAATAACTTAAGAAAAGCTACAAAAAGAATTTTGATTTTAAAATATCTTGAGAGGATTTTTAGGTTATTATGGAAAAATAGGGCTGGGTACCATATACCCACTATATAGAAAATTTTCTCCAAGGGATGCTTAATCAAACTGTATTAGTGGAATTCCTGAAATAATTTTGGAACTTTTTTAAAATGAATTTGAAAAAAGCAGCTTTTGGTACAAATTCATTGAAAGAATTTGTTGGTCATTATGGAAAAATAGGGATGGGTACCATATACCCACTATATAAAAAAGTTGCTTCAAGGGATGCTTAATAAAACAGTATTAGTGGAATTCCTGAAATAACTTTGGAACTTTTTTAAAATGAATTTGAAAAAAATAGTTTGTGGTACAAATTTCAAGGGTGTGAAGATAAATTCGTCAGTTAAATACATCCCAAATCTCTGTTTAATGCGTTCCACAAACTGTTGATTTTTAAAAATTTAATTTTTTAGTCTAAAACACTAAATTATTAAAAATTTTTGATAAAAACTGTTCAGTTTTATACTTTTTCCAAAAAAAAATCACATTTTTCAATCGGGTTAAGAATTATACTATCCTACAAATAGGCGATTTCAGAGTAGGATATGGGGCACTTTGAACCAACCTGAATGGGGTTGCGATATACCAGGTGAAAGCTTGAAGGGAGGGAGTAGATTCCAAAACTATCAACATTATATTTATATCTTTCTCAGGAAATGCCCTAGAACAGGTACAATATAGGGTACATTTTTATACATCTATGTTTGGAGACCAATTGGGGCCCTTTAGAACAGACCTGAATGGGGTTCCGATACATCCTGTATCGGAGCAGAATTCAAAACTGGAAACAATACATTCAGTTGTTTCTCAGGGAAAAATCTATAAAATAATGGATTTCCTTTTCACCAATCTAATAGTTTCAAGCCTTAAATAGACGCTTTTACTTATTGACCCTTTTAAAAAAATTATGATAATTTTAAAAATTCTTCCAGATTTTTCATTTAAAAACTAAACTTAGGAAGTCGAACTTTAAAGGCTGACTTAAAGTTCTACTGATCTGTTTCTTTCTTATCGCATCAGTTGACTTGCCGTATTAAAACAACCACATTTCTCGTCACAACACAGAAAAAATATTTTCACCAATTAAAGGTTTTAATTGGTTTCAGATTAAAATTTAATTGAATATTTAAATGATTCAATTATTTGTTTAATGAAGAATTAATTTTTATTCTTTTTTAAACAAATATATATTTGAATCAAATAAAAAATTAATTGAGCTTTAATTTAAAATTAATTAATACCTTTAATTGATGCAAATAAATTTTTCTGTGTAAAGTAAAATAAAAGTTAAAAGTGTAAGATTTCCACCAGGCAACGATTTAAATTAAATACAAAAAGGCTGTTCATTACTCAAACTTACTTAATATTCCATGTATTCCCACATTTTTTTTTTTTCTTTTTTTTCTCTAAAATAAAGGGATCTCGTACACGTATTTTAAAAATCCTTTTAAAATTAAACTGTTGAAATATTTTAAATTTAATCACACATGTACACATACAACAGGTCATAGAGTTTTTATATGAAAGCAAGCATATGTTAAACACATACATACATACTTTGTTTAATATTTGAATATGAGCATTATTGCAAAATCATATATCAAAGTGACACATACATATAAAAAGAGAAAGCTTACCCGGTAGTTCATTGATTGTCCTTGCTCATATGGCAAATAAGTGCCACTTTATTATTTATAAGAGTGGGAAAAGGTATAGTATTAGCAGATCACAGTATTAGCAAGTTTTGATCTCAATGTTTCTTGATCGGTAAAACATCCAATAAGTAGCTTTAAGTCACTATTATTTAGTGATAGTTGCCTGTGGTACACCGAGATAACGTGATAAAATGTTTTGCTTATCTGAGCCCTTTCAGAGCTTCCAAGTAGCGACAGAACTCTGCTTCGGCCCAGGAATTAGTTTATTTTTTTATTTTTAACATAAACAATGTATGTGTCAAATAAATGTTATGGTCCTATAAATCTACGTGGGCCCCTAGGTTGGCTAGATAATCCGCCCGTTCATTGCTTACATGACCCTCATGACTTTGAACCCAACATAGTGTTAACCTATTGAGTGAACCGAGTTCATTTAGAGATGCCGCACAATCCATGACTACCCCAGAATATTGTCACATATAAATATACAAAAATACTTAAAAACAGGTTAGAAATATTAAACCTTCGTTGATTTAATGACCACGAGAACACAACGAAATTCCGGTCTTTGCGTTGCTGTACAGGCAAGGAAAGTTGTGAGCGAACGAAACTAGAAGATAGACTTCTATCGACCAATGCATCAATTTACACACGGTAGCTTTAAAGGCGTCAAGTTTCTGTGTGGCCTCAATAGACTGATTGGTAGAGCGCTAGTCTATCAATCTGGGGGTGTTACAGGCTCTGGGTGTTTTCAAAAAGCTTCGCAGGTAGCTTAAAAATCAAATGTGTGTTACTCTTTCAATAAGGTATTGTAGGGTAACAGGATACCGCAAACAGTGCGATTGAGTTGAGGATAATCTCTAACTCCCCAACAAGTCGTATGTTTGTTTTCCTGACAGTCATAGAGCAAAATTAGCTAATTATAGTCTCACTATAAAATGAAAATGGTTGGGACTTTGTTTCTGTTATGTTTCAATGATAGGACTGTTATGCAAGGACGAGACAGGCTCTTAGGATAACAGAGAAATATTTAATACAACAGGGTCTAATGTGCGGTTTCTGTTTTACAGGCGAGTGGTTCGTCTAAAAAATTTGTTAGGAATCACTCAAAAAATTGAGTGCTTTTTATACAAATTTTCTAAACCAGTCGCTCGCCTGTAATACAGAAACCGCACATATATCGTAGAAAATCTGTTGCAAAGCTCGTAAAGCAACTGAACATAAGATTCTGTGATAAAGAAAAAAGTTTAAAGTTTCCACTCGACAGTCTGAAATCAGTCTAAAGTTGCCTTGATGCAAGTGACATCATGAGACTCGCAGTCATTAATTACCGGACGGGTACCAGCAATCAATATGTAACGAAAGATGATCTATTGATGACATGGTCATCAAATGGCACCGGGATGTGACTCCAAAATTAATTTTTTTTACATCACCTCCGAACTGCAGGGTATTGTTAATAGAAATATATAAGTATTTACTATGGTAATGTGTATAAATTTACATTCATGCATTTATAAGCCCAGTAGTAACAGAAAATGTTTGTCTGTTTGTACAACATGGCATAAAAATGGTTTTAATATGAGAATTTGCACAGATTTTTTTCTTAAATCACTAGAGACATGACGCCAGAACGTGATATGAATTTATGGTTTTAAATTTATTATAATTTTTTTTTTCTACGGCTTACTTTTGCTGGTTCGTTTAGCTGATTTAAGTTGTAATTTTTTATAATGGTAATCAAAAATTGTACAATAATTCAAAGGCAAAAGAAAAAAACTGAAAATAATCAAAAAAAAATTGTCAAATTACAGGCATTAAAATAAATTCAACATTTCTTCAATGCTTTAAATCATTTAAAACTTAAAATACGTTTAGCGAGAAATTTAATTTAAGCAAAATGTTGTTTTTAAATATTTTTCATTGTGCTGGAAAATAAGTTCAGTAAATGACTAACTGATGATGATAGCTGGTGATGGTTATAAGGATGGATGTCTGAATAAGAGCTGTTCAATATGTTCATTTTTCTTTTATTCTCTCGTTCATTCATTTATTGATATTAAACACGTTATTTACTATCGTTTGCTATATCAGCGCACAATTTTCAATTTATTTTTTAATTCCTTTTATTTAGTGTAATTTAAACTGTTATTGACAGCTGCCTACCATTAAGTAGGTTTAATCATTTGCTTCACCAGCACTTTCTCAACACATAAACAAACACAAAAAAAAAAATGATTGAATGATGACAAATACAGGGCCATGTACATATATTTACACTACACTTAAAGCTTTCACAGCAAAGGCATTTTCGCTGTCATTGTCCTGAATCAAGGTGGCCAAATACACAGATGAAAAAGTAATAGATGAATTGGAATCACCTCTCTAATTTATTTACTTACATTAGGATTTTTGGAATCATAAATTGGACTATAGGAAGTCCAGAGTGTAAAATATTAGAAGGGAATTAGACATTAGAATGGGAGTATTAATGGTCACAGTTATACTTCCCTAAGGTTACGTATCAAGATTCTAATGTATTTCATTAAAACACAAATTTAATCCACTTTTCTTTAACAATTTCCAGAATTATAAATTTTGTTTGCTTTGCAAGTAATCCACACCAAATTTCCAGACTCTTACATATTTACTTTATACAGGGCGATCCATTTCGAGGTACTATTTTCAATAGCCTTTTATACAGATCAAGTGTTAGCCGTGTCATGCTGTCATGTTATTTTTGTTTAGTATTGTTTGGCATTTCATAATGGAAAGACTTACGCCTGAATCGCCTCGCTCTGTTCAATTTTATAATTTTTCCAAAAAAAAAAAAAATCATATTTATCAATCGGGTTAAGAATTATACTATCCTACAAATAGCCGATTTCAGAGTAGGATATGGGGCACGTTTAACCGACCTGAATGGGGTTGCGATATACCAGGTGAAAGCTTAAAGGGAGTAAATTCCAAAACCATCAACATTATATTTATACCTTTCTCAGGAAATGCCCTAGAACAGGTACAATATAGGGTACATTTTTATACATCTATGTTTGGAGACCAATTGGGGCCCTTTAGCACAGATCTGAATGGTGAAATCTCTAGGGTAGTAGAATTCAAAACTGGAAACAATACATTCAGTTGTTTCTCAGGGAAAAATCTATAAAATAATGGATTTCCTTTTCACCAATCTAATAGTTTCAAGCCTTAAATAGACGGTTTTACTTATTGACCCTTTTAAAAAAATTATGATAATTTTAAAAATTCTTCCAGATTTTTCATTTAAAAACTAAACTTAGGAAGTCGAACTTTAAAGGCTGACTTAAAGTTCTACTGATCTGTTTCTTTCTTATCGCATCAGTTGACTTGCCGTATTAAAACAACCACATTTCTCGTCACAACACAGAAAAAATATTTTCACCAATTAAAGGTTTTAATTGGTTTCAGATTAAAATTTAATTAAATATTTTAATGATTCAATTATTTGTTTAATTAAGAATTAATTTTTATTAAAAAATTAATTGAACTTTAATTTAAAATTAATTAATACCTTTAATTGATGCAAATAATTTTTTCTGTGTAAAGTAAAATAAAAGTTAAAAGTGCTTTAAAAGTGTAAGATTTCCACCAGGCAACGATTTAAAATAAATACGCTCTATGGGCTCTTGAAAAGTTCCAAAAAGATCCGATGTTTTTCGAGGCAAATTTTGTTTAGGGATGAAGCTCATTTCTGGCTCAATGGATATGTAAACAAACAAAATTGTCGCATTTGGGACGAAGAGCATCCTGAAGAGATTAAAGAGCTGCCACTTCATCCAGAAAAAACAATGGTTTGCTATGTTTTGTGGGCCGGTGGAATCATCAGTCCATATTTGTTTAAAAATTATGCCGCTGCGAACGTAACCATCAATGGCGACCGTTATCGTTCCATGATAACCGACTATTTGATGCCTGAAATTGAAGCTCGTGATCTCGGCGACATTTGGTTTCAGCAAGACGGCGCCACTTCCCACACATCGCATCAAGCAATGGATTTATTGAGAGAACATTTCAGTGAGCACATAATTTCACGTTTTGGGCCGGTCGATTGGACACCAGCATCGTGTGATATCACACCGTTAGACTTTTTCCTGCGGCGATATGTAAGTCTAAAGCTTATGAGGACTAACCCGCTTCGATTCAGGACTTGGAGGAAAACATCACGAGTGTTATTCGCCAGTTACCAGTTGAAATGCTCGAACGAGACATCGAAAATTGGACTCAACGGATGGACCATCTGCGACATAGGAATGGCCAACATTTGATAGACATAATCTTCAAAAAATAAATGGCAAAGAAGTTTCTTTCAAATGATAATAAATATTCTCCATTAAATTTGAATTTTCTGTGTTTTTTCTTTAAAAAAGTAGGGAACCTCGAAATGGATTACCCGTTATCCCTGGATAAAGTTCTAAAATTTATATAATATTCTAAAATTCTGTGTGAAATGTGTTTAATAATGTAATTCCACAAAGTACAAATCGAGTGGGTACAAATTTTATTCAATTTTATTCAATTTCCACTTTCAAAAACAAAAGATGCCTTAAAGTACGCAGTACCTGTAAATCGGTAAAACAAAGGCCTTTTATTTTTATTTTGTTTAAATGCCACTATCTTAATTTCAGGAACTGCCCTCGTATCTCATGAAAAATGACTAGAAATCTGACAAACTACCCGGTTATTAGCATAGATGAGGCATAATAACAAACAAACAGCAAATCTATAAGAAAAGAGTAACCTTGAATTTAAAAAATATAAACGACCTACAAGTTCTTAGAAAAAAAAAGATGTCATTTGAAATTTATTGCCATTCAAAAATCAACACGATGATTTAATAGATACCCTCCAGCAGATTTTAATACCAATTTGCCAAGTATTTGGAAAAGAAGTAAAATTTCATGTTGTATGTAGAATATCAACCAAAATAAGTTTTTAATACGGGAATCGAAACTGATAAAACATTAAAACAACAAAACAAAAAATGTTAGACGTGTGTTGAATCTTAAATTTATTTTAATTCACTTTAATACCCGGTAGCAAATACTCGTACCCATGATGCTGCTGCTACCACCACACAGCACAGCACTCAAAATAAACAGAACGGTTGCAAGTTTTTTGATTTTTATTAGCCAACAGAATACGGTCAACAAACCAATACCACACCAAGTAACAAAGAAATGGGCAGGTCAGGCTATTGCTGGGAAAAAAGTTTAAAAATTATAAAAATATATTCAAGTAACTGAACGAAATAATTTAATAAAAATACAAAAATTATTAAGTATTTAAAAGTTTCTAGTCTTAAATTAAATATGCTCAAGTTTATTGAAAAATAAAAAGTTTCTGCAATTTAAATTTGCATATTTAAATTAAAAATATATTTACTTCTGATAATTTGGGGTTAGTTTTTTAAGGGTCCGTACCATTGGGATACGAAGTCTGTCTATCTGTCCATTCAAAAATTCCAAAAGGTGTTTTATTATGGCCACTATAAGATCAAATAATAAAAATAAAATAACGTTGTAAAATTTAATTAAAAAGTTAAAATTTGCAATAAAAAATACCATATTCGTTAATTATGTTGTTAAACTTTTAGACAAATGAGATGCATACTTTTAGGATGACATATTAACAAGAGAATTTGAATGGTGGTGGTGTGTAAAGAAAATCCCAGCAGTAAAAAGGAGGCCTATGAATGCCTTCTAGATGGCCACTTTACTCCTTCAATAGTAGGCACAAGGCTTTCTCGTAGCATTGCATACTTATATCTTTTTTACACAGGTTGTCATTGCAGAGCACGCCTTCTCCCATCTGCTGGCAGGCGTTTCAAAAGGTTATGTAATGGCTTTTAGGAGACTTTTCTTCGTAGGAAATAAAAAGAAATTGTAATTCTATATGTATCTTGTGCTTTTTTGTATATTTTTGTTCATTTTTTTAGGAACTGAACTCGCAACACTCAGACTGATGGACTAGCGCACCACCAATTAGTCTATCTATGGAGGCACTCAATTAAATAAAGAACAATTAAATAAACTTTTGTGTTTTTTATCAAAATGATCTTTATTTTATAATAGTTCACAGATTTTTTATATTTAGATCTAGACCTTTTAGAAGGGAGAACCAAAGCCTTCTTCATAACTTTATGTGAGTAACTTTAACTTTATGTGAATACAAAAATAAGTGTTGTTAACTAGCTGTAAAAAAATTGGAAAATGTGGAAAATTCAAGCACCTTAAGATCTTTATTATAAAGAGATAAAAAAAAATTTTAGACACTAGCAGAACGTAATGCATTTTCTGTATCGCTACATCCGTCGCTAGCCTTCTTCGTATCGTATTGGAGGCACTCAATTAAATAAAGAACAATTAAATAAACTTTTGTGTTTTTTATCAAAATGATCTTTATTTTATAATAGTTCACAGATATTTTATATTTAGATCTAGACCTTTTAGAAGGGAGAACCAAAGCCTTCTTGATAAATTTATGTGAGTAACTTTAACTTTATGTGAATACAAAAATAAGTGTTGTTAACCTGTTGTTGCCTGTAAAAAAATTGGAAAATGTGGAAAATTTAAGCACCTTAAGATCTTTATTATAAAGAGATAAAAAAAAAATTTTAGACACTAGCAGAACGTAATGCATTTTCTGTATCGCTACATCCGTCGCTAGCCTTCTTCGTATCTATCTACGAGGTAGTTTTAATTGGAATATATGTATACAAACTATACAAATAAATAGATTATGAGAATTTTTAATTTTTCATTATATTTCATAAGAAAAAGTGTTCTTTTTTAATTATTTTACACTTATAAATCCCATCCTATTATCTTATACTACCAAGCAGATATTTTTTCTTCATTTATATTCTCTTTATATATTTTTTTCGTTACTTGAAATTGGTTGTCCGTTTTGAAGTTAAAATGGATTTCGCAAGGCACCTAGAAAAGATACAGAAAATTTAAGCACACCAATCAATTCAGCCCCATCGGTACATAACACACTGTGTAATTTTTTAAGTCATGGCAAAATAACCATATACCGACACCACTACGTCATAAAAGACCAAAAAAAAAGACCCCTGTCTCCCAAACAAAAAACCTTAAAAAATTCAATTTTTTTTACCTTTTTTCCCCTGTTCAGGTCCATAGGTAGCAAACCGTTCAAAATTCAAGGAAACAATCAACTACAAAAATGAACCTAAGATCTCAATAAACAACTTTCTAGAACATATGAATTTCCTAGGAATGAGTCGTTTAGGTAGCGCTTAGGTAGCCGCAAAAGTGAAAAACTGAACAGGGGAAAAAAGGTAAAAAAAATTAATTTTTTAGGTTTTGACCTTGAAGATGAAGTTTTTTTGATTTTATATGTTAACAATTTTTGTTCTTTATGACAAGAGCTACAACTTTGCCTCAGAGAGTATATCAAAATTCCAAACGGTTTGCAAAATATGAGCTTGAGTAAATGATCATTTTTTTGCAAAAATGACATCGAGGCCCCACATCTTTGAGGGCCCATAAAAAAAACCTGGAGGACTTTGGGCAAAACTGGGAGACAGGGGTCTTTTTTTAGTCTTTTATCACGTAGTGGTGTCCGTATATGGTTATTTTTTTCCGTGTTGCACTGTGTAAATGGTAGCGCTATGGTAAAAAAAAAGGCAAGTGCTTTCTATTTTCGTTATGTTTTAGTTGTTTTTCTGTACCTTGTTATCATTTTCTGAAAACCAAAAATTCAGAAAAATAACTCTAGTTTACCATAAAATTAGAATTTCACCAATAGAAATTTCACTAAGGTATCGCATTTTCATCAAAATTTCACCCAAGTTTAAATTTTCCCCAAAAATTTTTAATTCGATCAAATCGTAAAATTTGATAAAACAAAAAAACCAAAATTCACACAAAAAACTAAAAACTCTTAATAATTAAAAAGTTCTCTTCAAGTTCCAAGTTTGGCTAAAAAAAAACTATTTTCACCCAAAAATTTAAATTTTAGTAAAAAAATTTTATTTTCATCTAAAACTAAATTTAATTAAAAACTGCAAATTCCCAAAGAAAACCTTAAAACTATCAATAATTTAAAAGTTTACTTAAAAATTCAAGTTTCTTCAAAAAATCGAAATTTCACCCAAAAAATCGAAATTTCACCCAAAAAATTTAAATTTGACCAAAAATTGTTATTTCGATCTAAAATTAAAATTTGATTAAAAACCTAAAATTTCCAAAGAAAAGCTAAAAACTATCAAGAATCTAAAAAATCTATTGAAGATCCAAGTTTTGCCAAAAAGTTATTAATAAAATAATAGTCTATTGAGTCACATTTATACGCGTCACCACATGTGGTTGTCATTCTGTTTGTATTTTTTACTATATTCTAAAAAAAGCTCTATCAGCCACAGCCCATAAAAAAATTATCAATGTCCATTTTAGCTATTTTAAGTTTAAAATTTTTCATTAGCCTTGGTATATATGTCTTGGTTATTTTATTTAAATGTATTCTATCTCCCGAGTAATCGATTATGTGAGAAGTGTCTAGTAGTCAAGAATGTGATGCCAGATGTTTATTTATGTCTGTGTTTCTTTATATTTTTGTTTGCTCGGGAGCTTTTATAGACCTAATTGAAGTTTTCAATTGAATTCAGTCTCTGATTTAAATTAAAATTACCTGTAATCTGTAATTGAGAATAAACAATAACACATTACCTGTAATTTTAATTGTAATTTAAATTTAATTAATTCTCCCCATGTCTGCATGATTGTTGCGTATTTGTTTTCAGAACTGATAAAGAATAAATTCTTCTTTCGTGCCAATATTTACATATGCTCTAATGGCGAATTTCAAACTCTTTCTCTAACAGTTCAAAAAATATATCCAACTACTTCCGCTGTCAACTGTGGGGACACCCTTTATTCTTTTATTACCTTTTGTTTAAATTAAAAATGGGTGCCCTGAGCGATTCAAAAGTCACGTAAAAATCACATGTGTAGTAAAAGGGTGTCCCCTTTAGATTTTACAATTATAAACTTTTTTCGAAAATGCGACCACTATGTAAACATAATCTTTCAATTGAAAAAAAAAAATCAAAATTGATTTAGAAATGAGTGATTTATGCGGGTGCAAACAGAAAAAATTAATATACTGACGTTTTTATTGAAGTTGGTTAAAAAGAAAAAAAAAAGTAAAAGCGCTATATTCGGAAGTGCCGAATCTTCTATTCCCTTCACCACGGTGATTTTATTTATACAGCATTATCCATATTGTTATTAAACGTTAAAGAAATAGAAGACAGCGGCTACGCAGCTAAATGAAAACAAATTCCGTTGGCTACAATTGTCGCCGTTTAGACAGCTACTTAAGGTCGTTTCACACTATAATACAAGTATTAATACTTTTGAATAAAATGCAACCCTAATCTAATCGCTGTTCGAAATTTTTCAAAAAGCAATAACAACTCATCATGTCAGGGTTGGATTTTCCTCAAAAGTGTTAATACTTGTATTATAGTGTGAAATGCCCTATAATGATATTGAAGACGACAGCTACATCGTAAACTCTGGCATTGTTGTAGAAATACCTATTTTGCTTTTATAAAACAAAATAACTTTTTTAAGAAATAATCAATATCTTCTCAAAAACTTTTTGTTTGTATATGAATTTGTAATTTATAATTTTGTGACATTTTTTTTTTTTTTTTTGTTAAATAAAATAAAATTGTAATGGAAATTAGCCTAAATTGACTACAGCCACAACGGTGGTGGTGTAGCCATGTAGCTTTGCGGGCTTCAACATAATCGTTTACCTATAAACGTGTGTATTTCATTTTTGACAGGTTGTAGTCGGTATCCTGATGTTGTCTATTTGTTTAATGCATCTATTTTTTAAAACAGAGATCGCATCTTTAATCAAACTTATTAAAAAAAAAATATGCTACTCTACATACATACATATATTCTTAATATTAAAAATATATTATGTTACAATCATGATTTTCATATTCATAGAAATATTGAATTTTTTAAGTTTTCGAAAATTGTTTGTAAAAATATTTACTTGAAAATTTTTTTAAAATTTTTAAAAATTTTATTGAATTTTTTTTTTTATTTAGGAAAATGTTTTGTAAATATTTTTACAAATTTTTTTTTTTAATTTTATTCATTCCTATTGAGTTAAAATGGTTAGACTAAAGCAAAAAAAAATCTTTAAAAAAATTTCCTCATATTGACTCCCCCATGTGCCTTTTAACTGCTCCTAGTTACCAGTAGGTACCGTTTGGGTGCATTGGGTCTATCTATCTATCTGCATTGCTTCCTAAAAAGGTCTTTAATACACATCAAAACAGAAAAACCCTACCAACCTAAAAACAAACTAAAATCGCCTCACGCTGGGGTTTATTGATTCCCAGAGATCTGTATACACTCAAAAAGCAAAAGAGAATCATTAAAGCCGAATGAAATAAAAAAAAGTGAAAAAATATAGGTGGACGTGGGTTTTGGCCCGCAGCCTCCAAAGAAATAAGCCGATGTTGCTGAATTTCAATCCCAAAATTTTCGAAACTATGCCTGACAAATTCGTGTGCTTAAATATTTTGTATCTCCTCTGGTGCGTTGCCAAATGACATTACCACCCGAACACGGACAGACAGACAGATAGATTACACACGGAATGACAAACTTATCTGTACCCTTTTCACCTGTACTGAAACAAATATTACAGAGTAAAAAAAAATCGTCCTTCTATAGCGATGTTGTCTTATATTTTTTTCAAACAAAAAACGCATATTACTCGCGTAGTCAACAAAAAAAATATTCTACAAAAATTTCATAGTAATTTTAATGTATTTTGTTCATTGCAACAGAAACAAACAAGGATAAAATTTTAAATTACACCTTGCACAATTTGAGGAAAAACTGAAATGACATGAGTGCGTGTATTTTTTTTTTTTTTTTTCAGTGTACATGTGCAGTAAGAGTAAAATAGTAGAAAAAAATGCAAGAGTATTCATTTATTGCCTTTAGAAAAAAGAAAAGAAAAATTTGTATTGAAAATATAAGTGCAGAATATTCTTGATACCACCAACGTAGATATGGGTCAAAAGTCAAGAATGTTCCACTCTATAAAACACACTTAACAACAAACACACCAACATACTTATTCAATTCCCTTTAATGGGTTTGCGATACATATTTTATGGAATGAAATCGCTAAAATGAAAATTTTATTTGGAGCAACATATACTCATACATATGTATGTAAGTTATACCCTCTGGTTGTTTACTTTCTCATTTACTTAAAGTAAAATGTACACCTGAAAATTGTTATTAAACTTTAACTGCAGCTTTTAGTGGAGAAAAGATAAACAAGTAAAATTAGGTAAAACAAAAATTTAAATTTAAAGATATTCGTGACACTAACTCATCATAATGTATTATAATCAAGCACCTTTTAGGCGCATTGCCATAACCTGAAGAACACACTACACAGATAAAATGTTTTTCACCAATTAAAGGTTTTAATTAGTTTTAAATAAAAGTTCAATTCATTTTTTAATTGATTCAAATATGTATTTGTTTAAAACAGAACAGAAAACAATTCGTAATTAAATAAATAATTGAATCAATTAATTATTTTATTAAATTTTAACCTGAAACCAATTAAAACCTTCAATTGGTGAAAATATTTTTTTCTGTGTTTTCGGCTTGCGGCTGTAGTTGGAACAGGCTGATTCCATAACGCAAACTGTGTGTAAACATACAGCACTGGCAGCAATATCCCAATAAGGCAGATATACATATTTTACATGAGGATGCTATGGGCTAACTTATCTTTTATATGAAATCAGTTTGGGGATACTCTGCTTAAAAGAGGAATGTCTGAAGGTTGAAATCACTATAGCGAAGAGTAAAGGCTAGTTATACTACCAGATTCGATAAAAGTGTGGTAGACTTACATAAATAACATTGGTCTGCAAAAAAATTGCTCCCTGAATATATAAAATAGGCCAATATTTTCCCTAAACAAGGCGACCACGCCTACTTATTTCTAAATAACTCTTTAACGGATTGTTCGATTTTATTAAGTGAAACACCAAAAAGATGCGGGATAATATTTTTTGTTTTTAATTGTTTCGGAGTTATTGGTGGCGAAAAAAAATATTTTTAATGAAAAAATTACTTTTTTTTGTCTTCAAAAACTCGTAAAAAAAACTTAAATCGGCAAATATTTTATCCTTATTCGAAAAGCTAGGTATACTGGGAATAAAATAAGCCATAAATGATGAAAATCCATGCACAAATATTAATTTTATTCACAATAAAGTACAGGTATCTCCTTTGACAAACACTATCTAACACATTAAAGCCCATTATTATAACTTGCCTTTAGCTATAGTTAGGATTTTGTTGGAGCGATAAGTAGTTTTTCGCTATAATAATGAGGATAATGCTCATTGTTATAACTTTTCCTTATAGTACGTGATAATTAAAAGTGGTTTTTAGCTTACTTTTAATAACGAAAAACTATTTATCGCTCCAACAAAATCCTAACTTTAGTTAAAAGCAAGTTATAATAATATGCCTAAGATCATTAAATATTTCAATATCATTACTTTAAATCAGAATATCTCAAAACCTAGACGTGATAGAATCAACCTGTAAACAAATTTGTATTCAGCACATAAAAGTCCATTAAACCCAAATAACAAGTTTTAAGCTACCGACTTTTTTTGCCGACCATTGTTATCGCAATAACTACATATTTAATATTTTAATATTTTTATTTTATTTAAATAAGAATATTTATTTATTTATTTTTACTTATTTTTTTTTTTTTTTAAAGAACACAACCTTTCGAAGCTTTTTGCTTGTCTGCAGAAAACACCCAGAGTCTTTGGCAGGAATCGAACCCGCAACCGCCAGACTGATAGACTAGCGCGCTACCAATCGATCTATCGAGGCACTCGAAAACTAGACGTGATAGAAAAATCTGTGAGCAGAACAAGGTTCAAGCTCTCGACTTTTTTTTTTTTTTGACGACCAGTGTAATCAATCGGTTGTCAGATTTCACTGAGGAACGAAGATAACTGATAATGTCAATGTTTCGTTTTAAAATCTCCCCTCCGCCTCTTCATATGAAAAATATCGTACAAAAAATGGATACTTTCCATTAAATAATATCAGAACATAACATTTAATACTCATGCATAAGTGATATTTATATAAATTATTTGTATTTTTATTGTAAAAATTTTAAATTTCAAAAGCACAATGCATAAACATTTCCATCAGTTAGTAAGAAAAATAATCTCCCCTTAAATACATTTCGATTCATTATTTTTTAAACATTCTGCAGGCAAACTGAAAAGGGGATTTCTTGCAGATACAAAAATAAAGTTAAAGAATATTTCATTTTGTAAACATTAAATATCTGCCATAAGTACTTGAGATTTTATTTTATAAATATGGCTTTTTGAAGTACATACACCACACTCTTCATGCATATCCAATTCATACCTTCACTCTTCAAGTTGTTATACTTAATGTATTTTGGTATTAATTTTGAGAGTAACTTTAGAGCAAAATAAATATTTTGGTAAATAATCTTATAGTCGTATAGAAAAACAACATTTCCAAGAGGAAAGAAAGAATTACTAAGTATTTAAGAGTCTCATTAAGTTTGTTTTTTATTCACAAGGCATATGGTTAATTAAAACTTCAAGTGGATTCAAGTTTAGATGTTTCACTCACACTCATGTAAAACCATTTTTAAGCATATTTTAAAAGCTTCGGCTTAAGCCTGCAAAAGGCAGTTTAAATAAAACTATTTTGGAAGATTTTAATTGAACTCTTTGGTGACAGAATATTATAATTAAATTAAACACAATAAGGTGCGCATCAAAGTGATATGTTAGCTTGCTTCCAGTTTTGTTATTTAATGTTAGTGAATGTATAAAATGTCTAACTTCTTCGAGCCACTGAGACTTAATTGGATCCAGTTAAACACTTCATTCAATTAGAGTACGATATTGAAATATCATCTTGGAAAACAATTTTCTATATTGAAGCCAGGCGATATTATATTTTTAAGAAAGAAGAATTTATTCTTTATAAGTTCTGATAAGAAATACGCAATAATTTTGTATGTAACAACAACAGCGTTAATAGCATATTTGCTTACAATAATGAATGAAAGAAACAAATAGTAAAGAAGATCACTAAGCATGTATTAGTTGTTGTTTTCGATCTCTCTAGAAATACATCATATACACGGCTGCTAGATTTGACGATTTATCGTAATTTTGGCGATTTTTGTCTAAAAAAATGCAAAATTGCGATTTTTTCTTAAAAAATTACGATTTTTTACAATGCCATATATATGACTATTTTTAAAATACAAAGGGATAGATACATTGGGATAGACCCATTCGTCTTTAATTTTTACGAATTTTAAAAATTAAAATTTTGTTTTCAAATCAATACTTGCAACTGACCAAATAAAATTTAGTGATTTTTTTTTCGCCAAAAGTTATTCAATAAGTACATACATATATTTAATGGTAAAATTTTGAAAAACGTAAATGTCTTATAAATATAATTGTTTGTATCTTTTTGTACGCAAGGCATATTAAATAAGGTGTCCTCAGTAGGGAAATGGGATGACAAAAGAACATTTTTATGTTTTTATAAGGAGTTTGAAAGTTAAACTACAATTTAAGGAGAAAGAGAGTAAGTTTAACAGTCAAACTACATATAAAAAAATAAAAATTTTCAACTTAATATGTCCGTTTCCCTACTGAGGACACCTTACGTAATATGCCTCGTATGTACATATGTCTAATTTTTTTGTTATGAAAGTATTTTGATTTCAAAGTATATTAAATGTGGCTTCTTATAGTTTCGTTTCAATATTTTTTAACAAAAATATATAAGACTAGCTGTGCCCGCCACTTTGTCAGCGTCCTTCAATATTTTGTTCGATTTTACTTTAAAAGCAATCTACACCAAAGACCCTTACGATTTTGGATTTTTTTTTAAGAGAAGTAACACTCAGGCAATTAATTTTACTTCCTTTAGAAAGGGATAGTAGTAGATAAGACAGATGGTTAGTGTGATAGTAAAGCTTCGCAAGCGCTTCGGGTGTTCTTTAGGCGAATTAGTTTGAAGCTAGCATAGCCAATTAATAATTATTTTACTTCGCAGGGAGATTTAGTGCTATGTGGTAATACCGGCGTTTTTACTTCCGCCTTAAGATATGCTACGTATCATTTTATATATTTTTTTCCGGTTAGTTCAACTGCGTACTTTCACTGTTATTTCTCCACTTTCTAAGATATTTTTGCGGAAAAAGTATTATATATTGGGACCTGTATACATAGGTACCTCCTCACAAAATTTTGGTAAAAGCCATCCAGTAGTTTTTACGTCATTGAAAAGCAAACAGCCAGACGGAAGTGAATCACTATTTTATTATATGTATAGATTACAGTTAAAAAAATGTATTTGTAGTCCGATATTTTATTTTTTTTTTGCGACGAATTATAAAGCTAAAAAGACGATTTTTACTTTTTATAGGGAAATTGAAGATTTTATCTTAAATTCACCTGTCCATATGTAAACAATCGTTAAAAAAAAAACCAAAATAAAGCACATTAATGCAAATATAAAATAATCACACCTCTCTCTAAGCAGAAATGTACACTTGTATACACATAAAACCAGAAGACAGCAGAGATGTACATAAATACAAGAATAAAAAGGAACCTGCGAGATCTTTCTAGTATAAAACATTCTAGCCGTTTTTGCTCCCGTATTATTTGCAATTAAAATAAGCCAACCTAAAGTAAAGACGTAACTATATGATTCAGTTAAACATCGTGAAATCGGCATATACATATGTACATATATTATGCGTGAAATTCCAGCATTTGCTGGTATTAGACTAAGCACCACATTCAAAACAATTGTTATAACTTCTAGGGGTACTGTTATAAACGGGCGACTATTTGGCTATGCGTGACCGGGCACAGAAAAAGAGGGTGGGAAAATTCACTGGAAAATTGAATGGGTGTGCTACCGGACGCGCCGAAGACGAATTCGTATCGAAAACTAGTTTTTTCTGCATGTCAGTCGAGTACAGGGGAAAAAATCATAAAATATTTTAAAAACTTTGAAGTCTTGTAGTAAATCTTTTAATTTTTTTTTTTTATTGGAGTAAACTTTAGCGAGAAATCGAATAGAAGTGCTCCCAGATGCCCCCAGAGAGTTTCTAAGGTCATCAAAATATTTTCAATAAATTTCATTAATCTCTTATTAGGATTCCGTACCCAAAGGGTAAAAATGCGACCCTTCTGTTTTCGCTACAAAGTAGCAGGGTCTGTCAGCGCCTTCTATCTCTGGAACAGTAACGAAATATTCACAAAAGATGTATCTATGCCCGCTATAAAAAAAATCACTAAAAATTAAAGAGCGTTCCGATACCACAGCAAGCAGGCCCCGGTAAAGATATGAAATAATTCATATCTTGCATTTTTAAAGTTGTATTGAACTTGGTACGGAAACCTACGTGTATAAGTCTGACTGGCGCTTGCCTGATTTAACTAGTTTTACCAATCTTTCTTTTCTTTCTTTGCTACAAAAAACTAACTAACACTGGTCTTGTTTAGAGCTCTTCAAAAATTAAAAACCATAAAAGCTACAAAAAAAATTTAATTGAGTTAAACAACTTTTTACTTACATTCAATTAAACACATTATTTGCTGCTATTTGCGCCTCTTTTATTTTTATTTTTTTAATTGAGTTCTTCTTTTGCTTCCCTTCTATTGCCAATGCAGGGAAAACCAAAATGTGGCAAGTTGTTAATGAATTATTGCTTTTATTCAAAATGAAATTGAAAGCTTTTTGGGAAATTTTTTAAAATCTGTAAATAAAAATATAATGGAATAAACAAACAGAAAGTGCCATTAGTAAAACAAATTAAATGATTTTTGCTTAAATGATTATAAAAACAAAAATAAAAAAAGTTTAATTGATTGAAAAATTGACATACAATTGAAACAATTGCTTTTATTTTATTTTGTTTTTGGCTGTTAGCAACATGAATCTATTAAAATATATGAATAAAAGCAACATGAATCTATGAAAATTTATTTAAAACAAATCATTGTTATTAGGTGGTTAAGAAATAGCATTTATATAAAAATAGAAACGTTTTAAATAAAAGTTTTACCAATAAACATATATTTATTTAGACAGATGTCATCTATATTTCCAAAAAAAATTTTATCGCAATAGAATTTAAAATATTGATAACAAAAAGGCAATAACTGGCTTAAGCCCCTGCTTTTTAAACATTAAAGCCTAGTACCATGTTCAGTTTTTCATGCGAAATGCTGTCAAACTACATACCTACATAACAAATTTTTATGAAAAAGTCATGAAAAAATGTTGCAAAGTACTCTGTTGTAGTACTCTGTTTTTACTGTTGAAAAACATTGAAATGTTGCTGAAAACATTTTATCAAAGCTGTGAAATAAAGCAAATGGGCATTATTTCATGTGGAATTTGTTGTAACATTTTTTGTGGTAAATTTGTGGAAACAATGTTGTATATTTAAAAGTAATACAATCGTAAAATTCTTCCGAATCGCGAGATAGGCACCACATTTTAAATGTCAAATTTTTTTTGTGAAGTAATAAATGTTGCTCAATATTTAAAATTCTGCTTGGAAATTTCTGCGAACCAGAACCTAGAATAGCACTAGGAAATAGTCCAATCTGAGTGTAGGCCCTACAATGGTTGAATTCACTAAACCTAAAAAGGTGTAGACAGTCTCGAATGGATCTCAAAGACTACCTTTGAAGGGAGGCCAATAAGGTGCTCAGATATAATAGAAGTATGTATGTATATACCATAAGCTAAATAACTGCATAAGTGACAGGTCACGGAAACTTCAAGTATTATTATCTATAAAAGATAAATTCGAAGAAATTGATACTTGCAGACTGTACCTGGAAGACGACAATACGGTAGGGCACATTCTGTGTGAATGTCCAATATTAACTAGCATAAGGGATCTAAGCATTGATCAATTTCTAGCAAATTCTAGAGACATCGTGATGGAAAAGAAGGGCCTCAGTTAACTGACGACAGGCTGTATTTGCTAAATTTAAGAGTAAAGACTAGTGGTGGCACGTGACTCAATGAAAATAAGGTTACTGTAAATTACAAATCGATTGCCTATAATGATTGCGGACAGAGGGGAGTCAGATGTGATCAATATCAAGGTCGTCACCGTTGGCTCTTATCCGACCGTGGTCTTACCCCTAGTAAAATAAAAGCATAGACTGTGTAGTACAGCACACCCTACGATAATGTGCCGTGTGTAAAAGAAGGCACGATAAGCGCACTAGATGTACCGCACAGTCAAAGTGAGTAGCAATTTTTATAACATGGCAAACCATAGACCCATGTCCTACCCTCTTGCATAGATGTTAGAGACTATCCAACTCCTTCTGTTGAGAGTAAAAAAGCACACTTTGATTCACAATGCACCATCTCTGCACACATCGATCTTAAACCACAACCACCACATGTACCCCTGAAGGAGACCTCACCAATAACCGGTCACAGAGACGAGAGGGTCTCTGTGGAGCTACCGATTCTAACGGTACGAGTCCTTTGGGCACTGGTCGAGCCCCGAATGGTACACGTGATATAAATCAACAGAGCTTTTCTTTCAGATTCAGGTTCCAGAAACCCTAGCGTCTGGTGCCCCTATATACCCCAAGAGCACAGCGTCAAAGCATAGATAATTTACAGCAATGACAATTAGTACCCTCGGGAGGTACAGAGGGGGGTCCAAAAGGGACCCATTAAGGAAGTGGTCTGCTTCAATATCCCCCCTACATAAATAATACAAGATGCTAATGGAACTACCCTGTGTAGCTGTCAACAAAATTACTTTTATTTCTGATGCCATTAAATACCTTGAGTATTTTCCCCTAGAGTGGAAAATTAAAAAAATGATGTTGAAATCAGTAGAACTAGATTGACTATTTGGCAGAAACTCTACCCTTAGCTTAAATTCAAAATTCTACTTTACAAGTCTGTACGTAAAGTAATGTGGTATTACTAATTCAATTATAGACACAGGCTCAGATTTAAACCTGGTCAAAGGCTCGCTGCCTTTTAGCACTGTCTAGAGGTTAGTAAGTATTATTTTGTAAAATTTACGAATTTTCAGACTGGTCTAGATGTATTGCACTTTTTTTATTATGTTTTTGAGCATTTTAATCCCCCTTTTTTTTAACAAAAATACGGCATATGAATATAAACTCATTTCTTTAAAATCATAGATTTTCAAAAGTGACATTGGTTTAGGGGCAACAAACTTGAACAACAATTATGCTCTACATACTACAATGGCATAGTGTCGTTTAAAACAGAACGTGCTACGATTCACCATTTTAAATCTTTTAAAAATTCCCCAGTGTTTATTTAACCAACTAATTAAATATATTTTATTCATAACAACACACATACCAAATACGCATAACTCTAGATACATATCACCATTTATTAACATATTTAATGGGCTGTTATTATAATTTTAAAAATTTTTGGAATATTGTTGTATCAAACCTGTAAAGAATTTTAATTATTTAGTATGTTACACACACACACACATACACATATGTGTTTAAAATTAAAATGCTTTATCACCTTAATTTGCATTTAATATTTTTTTAACCAGTGGTGCCCAAACACACAGTACCAAATTGTATGTTTGTGTTAGAAGCAGCACAAGCAGCTCAAATTATTCTTTCTGATTGTTAAAATGTAAATAAAGCGTCACGTATAGTGTACATGTATCGATGTTGGGCTAACAAAATATTTTTTTCACTATACTCAAGAGTATAGGAAACCAAAAACAAACAAAAAAAAAGTGCACCACTGTTTTAAACAATAACCTCAATAAATTTTACACAAATTGCAAAATGAATGGATAAATTTAATCCTCATATGAATACGAATAGATGAAAATAAAATGCAAAACTCGTAGATAAGGAGTAGTAAGGAATAGAGGACTGAATACAAATTTACTGTAAATAAACAGACTATTTGGCAAATAAGTACGAGTACAAAACCAATTCCCTGGTCTTTTTAAAACACAGCAGCTGTGTAATGGTAAATATGGTTACCTTTGGCAACAACCAAGTAAACCAGTAAATGCAACTTTAAATGTCTTTATAACCTTCACAACAATACGAGAGTCTTTCTTGAAAAGATTGTAAATTCTATGGTCTCAGCCCGTCCGTTTAGAAACTTAACGAGATTTTTCGAAGGACTTTTCTAAATTACTAATTTTTTTTTTATTAAAATTAATTATGTAGAATAATAATTAAGTATAATATTCTAACTTAATTTATCGAGCCGAGTAACTCGCTGTAGATAAACACCTCTGTGGTGGGAATTGAACCTACAACCGCCAGACTGATAGACTAGCACACTAGCTACTAACCTATCGGGCCACCCGTACCTATCTGCAATAAAAAGAGTTCTAAATAATAAAATGAAGAAAAAAAACTTTGAAAAAATATACTTTTTTGCCGTAAAATAAATATCTGAACGGGAAAAAATCCTAATAATTGAAAAAAAAAAGCCTTAATATTAAAAATACTGATAATTATGAAAAATTTACTTAAAAGAAGATCACCTTTTTGGATTTTAAAGCAACCTGGGCGGCATTGCTCCCACTGCTAAGTTAGCTTACTTTTAAATCGATGATATATGCCTCTTCTAGAATCTTCAGCGCGATCTATAGCCGCATATAGAAAGTTATAATTTCCAAATTTAACTTCTATAAATTAGCTGAAATTGAGTTTTGTATGGTAGTCGACCAATATACCACAACACAGCTGTTCGAGGAGGATCTATCAGTCAAAGCAATAGTGAGACGTAAATCGCTCGAAGGCCGGCAGACAAGGACAGCCTGATCACTTATATGAAATATTAATTTATAATTTAAATTTCTAAAGAATAAAGTTCAACTTAAATTTAAAAAGTGGTTTTATGGTAGACAAAATTTAAAATTCTCGTTCGTCGTTGGTTAGCTACTCAGAACAACTATACAATTGCAAATAGATCTAGAAAACCTTAAAAGTAAGAGAGTTTTCTGAGTAGGATCCATTTTATTGTGTTATAAATAATAATATAAACTTATAAATATATACACTTATCTATACATAAAATAAAATAGTAACTCATTCTGTCTGTCTGTCTGCTTTTCATTTGTGTTCGCATCACGTAAAAACTACTGGAGGGAATTTAACAAAATTTTGTGAGGAGGTACCTTGGTATCCTGATCCCAATATAAGATACTTTTTCCCCTCAAAAATATGTTATTTCCAAGAGAAA
Organism: Phasia obesa; assembly: GCA_949628195.1. Lineage (NCBI taxonomy): Eukaryota > Metazoa > Arthropoda > Insecta > Diptera > Tachinidae > Phasia > Phasia obesa. The sequence continues at coordinate 24,820,666 of OX451218.1, read as the reverse complement.
GTGGGAGAAAAAGCAATGAAAAATGCAATTTCCAGTTTAAAGATACTGAAATTTTCGGTTTAAAACTGGATTATTTTCAACACGGTTATTTCACAACACCATTATTTTTCAACAAACCTTTTTATTTTTGAAATTTTAGGTTTAAAACTAGGATACTTTCAACTCGGTTATTTTTCAAGTATTACGCAACAGATGGTGCCAGTTAAATAAAATTTGTATTTGATCTTTACTTTGTTGAACTTCATTGTTATTGAAATATTTTAAATACCTCTTACAGAGGTTTACAATAATTTTTAGAATTTTAAAATTTTTTATAAATTTTAGAATTATATCCAGGGATGAGTACCTTTATATAAAGTAAATACATAAACCATAACTGAAGCACCATAAAAGTAAGAGTCTTTCAATTGGTGTGAAATACTTTCAAAGCAAACTCGAGCAAAATATTGTCAGGACGCCCACGACGTGGCGGGCACAGCCACGGGAAATGTAAAAGGTATTTGCATTAATGGTTATTGCGGCATTTCTCAGGCGGTATAGGTTTCCACTTCGAAGAAAATAACTCATCTTCTAAGGAGATTCAGGAACAAGATAACTTTCGATTTTTGCACAAAAAAATAACACTTCAGAAAATTTAACTTATTCATTGGAATCAACGCGAAGGATTGATGGCCAGTAGTAGTTTATGTTCTTTTTAAACGGACTCTGTATATAAGCTGCTTCTCAGTGTTGATACACACAAACGTCTTTCTTTTGCTCAGTGTACTGGAGGAACACGAAAGAGATAGATAGCACTATGAACAAATTTACTCAGGAGACTCCGGCTCGAAAACTTAAACTAAAATTAAATAAACGACTACAGAAGTATGTCCATGTAGAAAAGATTTAAGTGTGTCCACGCCACAAAGTAAACCACTTGTGCGGATTTGAAACCAAAATTAGATAATTTTTTATTAGGAGCTGAGTTCTGGCAAAGGTTTGGACTTTATAAAAGGAGCTGGGGGCCATCTTATTACACGTCAATTTCTTAAAAAAGGTTATAAGATAAGCGTAAAGGATACTGAGATATCGTCTAAGTTTCCTTAGCTGGATAACTGCACTTATTATAGATCACATCATCACACACAAACATCATCTAACCGTAATGAACACTGAATAAGACTGTATTTGTAGGCTGGAAGAGGCTAAGATTTAGTAGGGCGAGGACAAAAGGCAATGCTTGTAAATGACATAAATGGTCTCATTATTAGGTATTATTAACTAATGGTAAAATTCTTTGCCCAGCCAATGTAATCTTGGGCAATTATTGATAATGCTCTCTTCTTCATCCTTGCATATTGTGGAAAAATCGACAGTGCTATCCTTCTAGACCTGATGCTTTAAACTTTCCTGTCCAAACCCATCTAGGTACCAATGTTGATCCATTTAAACTCTGCAATTCTCTACAATCATCTTTATTTCTACAGGTGAGATTAGTTCACCATAAAATTTACGTACTGACTTTCCAGTAATAGTGACCGAATGAATCTTTTGGCTCTGCAAATAATCCGATCCAAAGCTTCTAGCGCTACTCCATCCTTACACATCCTGTTACAATTCAGAGTACCATTTTCTCTCACCAAATAATAACCCATTTTTACACCTATAGTGACCCTCAGAACTTTCATGTCCAAACTTAGAAGTATGTCAATCCTTACAAAGTCCAGCCTGGATAACATCCTGTGTACATTTAGAAGACTGATTGCTTCTAACTAAAATACTGTTCGAGTGTATTGTTCTCTTCCACATCTCAAAGTTAAGTCGCCAACCCAACTCCGTAAATCAATATAAGATTTTTTGTTAATTCGCGAAACCTATTACTCTCTAAATTTATTAAGGTTTTACCGTTTAGAATAGAATTATATTTCAGTTATACTCAATTTACTTTGAAACCCATATGTTTGCTGGGAAACTGATTTAAGGTCAGTTTTTATTTGCCTGCATGTCTCTTTTCAACTCACTGCCAGGTCGGTATATTTAAATACACAGCTCGTATTTCTCGGGTGTGTTGCCCCTTTTGTAAGGTTTGTAATAGTTCCTTTGAAACTATTCAACAATGACAACCTTACAAATGATGCATTTGAATTAAAGTTTGTGCGAACTTTTGTAAATGACTACTACTGAATCTCGCATGTCATGTGTATTCACTGATCTTGTCTAGGTTTTAAATAAATTTATCATACAAACAATATTTTTTTTAACAACTTTTGCATTTGTATTTGCATTATGTTATTTAACAACAAATAGCTGATACAAACTAGTACGTGTACTAATGCATTTTATCCCTCTTTTTTTTTTTTTTTTAATTTTTTTGTTACTGCTGCAGTTGCTGTTATTATTTGTAGGTAAACAAAATACAAATAAAAAATACAAATACTGCAACTGCAAGTAAATTAATAATATGACTAACAAGTATTAACACACATATACATATTTACAAATAACATATGTAAAAATCAGCCCCATTCTGGCATAGAAGAAAAATTTATAGTCAAGCATAAAGGGTGCTTTTAACAGTTTTGGTTCAAACAAAATTGGTTTGTTATTTTAGTTAAATACTAACTGCTGAACCAACACAAGGGTGTAAGGCGTAGGATAACTGTCAAAAATTATCATGTCCATGAAAAATTTATGAAGCAAACCTAAATAGCGGCGTCAACGCAATTGGCAATTGGAAAATCCAATTTTTACAGAGCATTAGGTTGTGAAGTTGGGTGCAAACAAAATTTTATTGTTTTTGTTGTGTAAGATAGGTGTCATTTTAGCTATTTTCTGCTTAATCTAGGGATTTTATCTCTATTTTGCGCTTAAATTTATTAGATTTAACAATATATTTTAACATTAATGTTTATTAAAAAAACGTTGCGCTCTTATTTAAGTTTGTTCAAAGTTGGGCGCTAGACGTCGTTACGCCTTACGCCCTTGTTTAGATTAGTCAGTAAATGTGCCCACAAACGTTGTGTACGTCATGATAATATTATGTTCGATTTTGCTTTGAAAGTATTCCACACAAAATTTTCAGACTCTTACGTTTTTACTTTATATGAAAGTACCAAACCCTAAATAAAATTCTAAAATTTATATAAAATTCTAAAAATTATTGTCAAACACTGTAAAAGGAGTTTCCAATATTTTAATAATATGTAATTCCACAAAATAAAAATCAAATACAAATTTTATTCGATTGGCTATTTGGCAGTAAGTAATTCTTATTTTGTCATTATTTTAAAACAGCGCCATCTGTTGCGTGTTTAAAATATGCCGCTTTAATTTATGTTTTTACCGTGTTTAAAATAAAAATTGCCTTAAAGTATGCAGTACTTTTAAATCGGTTAAAAAAATCGGTGTACTATCACTGCTTTTTCTCCATTTACTCTTGGAAATAAAATATCTTGGAGAAAAAAAAGTATCCTATATTGGAATCAGGATACTAAGGTACCTCCTAACAAAATGTTACTTAAATCCATCCAGCAGTTTTTACGTGATGCGAACACAAACTGTTACTATTTTATTATATGTATAGATTTTTGAGTTTTGCTTCACTGATTCATAACATGCAAAAAAACAACATGGTTAAGGTGATCATAATTTAAAACAAACATTAAAATTTAATAACGATATTGCTAAAGAAATAAAATTTATCCAAATGTTTAGGTTGAACGAAATTTTTAAAGTGATGAATCGAATGGGAGTGGTTCCGCACACCTCCGAAGACGAATTCGTGTCATAAATATTTTTTAAATATTTTGTGAAAATTATAAAGTTTTTCAGTGAACCATTTTGAAGGGTTAACCGATTATTTGTTTATTAGCGGTAAAATTTTATGAGAAATCTCATGAGCGCAGTCACATATATTCCTGAAAATAATGGGATGTTGCTTGGGAACATTTTCGAAAAGCTATGTCGTTAGTAAATTCCCTTCGCAATTGTAACAAGTGTACAATTGGTTCTAAACAAAAAATAATAGGTAGCGGAATTCTGGCTTTCAATGGCTTAGACGAGCTATAAAAAATCTGCTATAAGTAAGAACTTTCGACCATTTAGATAACCATATAATAGTTTTTATACCAATATTTCTTTCACTTGTACCGAGTAGTCCTCCCCCGGGGGTTCCAATTGTCACTGCAGTAATGGCAAATGCTTTGACGCGGTTCACTCGGGGAAAATAGGGGGACCAGATGCTAGGGTTCCTAGAGCCTAAATCTGGAAGAAAAGGTCTGTGAGTAAAATCACGGGTTCTCTTCGAGGCCCGACCAGTGCCCACAGGACTGGTACCACGGGAATCGGTGGCCCCACAGAGAGCCTATCCTCTCCGTGACCGGTTATTGGTGAGGTCCCCTTCGGCGGTACACGTGGTGGTTGTGGTTTAAGATCGATTAAGTAGGTAAGGTGCAAGGTCGATCAAGTGTGCTGTTGCACTCTCAACAGACGGAGTTTGGATAGTCTCCAAACCCCTAAGCAAGAGGTTATAATGTGGATCTATGCTTGCCATATTATATAAATTGCAACTCATTGTGACTGTATCCCACACAAAAAGCGATTGGTGGCAATCGTAAAGTGTTGTTATACTACACAATGGGGGCGCTAGTCTACGCCTAAGTTTCACTCGGTGGTAAGACCAACGTGAGGTTAGGCCGAGTATGGCAGGTACTCACGTTAATCTTGTTCCCCAAATGTACCGAGTGGTCCAAATAAGAGTAGCTTTTGGAACTCATAAACTTTTTCTGCCTCAATATTGACTATCAAGCCATACCATACTTCCACGCATCACAATTATTTGATTTATGCTTCTCAGTTTGGTTCTTATACAAACACCAATCGGACATCGAATTTGCACGAGGCGTATTTTTCATCTAGCGCTGCTACATCAGCCAATTTTCACGCTGTATGGCGGCGATGTTAACAAACAAATGTATCGTACCTATGAATGTAAAAACCCGCACGTCATGGATGAGAAGCCAGGGCACCCACAGGGAGTAACAGTTTTTTTGCCCTTTTTTCTTCCAAAATGCTGGTGAGATGCCATTGATGGTCAATGCTACGCTAATAATCAAGAAATGAATCACACACTTAAGGCAAATATCGTCAGAGGCAAAGGAAGAGATAGTCCACTAACGGAAAAAAGCTGAGCAAAACTTGGTTTTTAACAGCAATGGAAAGAAGATAACCTCATAAGTGAAATTCATGGGCTGAGCAAAAATTATTATTTACGTAAAAAAACTATCACCGAAACTAAAGTAAATACTATGGGTATTCTTGAACCCCCAACTGAGCATGAATATGTAGGATTACAAATATAATATTTCATAGAGTAGCCATATCTTTAGCAAACCACCACATTTTCTAGAATGTCCCAACATGTCTCCTGTTTATGTGAGTTATTAATTATTATTTCATTCAACTAATTCTTTTTACATTTACCATATGCTAAAGTGTATTGTATTTAGCTGCAATGTATAGATTACAGCAGGATTGTACTTTCCACAATACCATGGAGTTTGCGAATACTAAGCACAATTGTTGCAACAGTGGCACCAAAGCCTTTGACTAAATGATTCTTTTGTATTTGTTCAGTGTTATTTTTGTGTTGACTATTTATGATGTTGTGCAACGACTATGTTTACTTAGGTGAATGCCTGAGTATGTGTGTGTATACGTTGAACATTCCGGTCTATAACGACCTGCCTTTATGTCATGTCAGACATTTTAGACACATTTTTCAATTGCAGACATAGAATTTTTTCATATTTATTTTTACTTTATTTTCCTGTTCTTTTGCACATATTTTTCCCCTATTTATGTCATTTGTTCGAGACTGATTTAAGTTCACAGAATTTTTAACATTTACATGTCAGTTTTCAACATTTACATTTAGATTCTTTCAGAGGAGTAAAAATTTTGTTTTTCCTTATAGATACTTAGTCATGTTAAAGTGTTTTATTTGTTGAAAATTATTTTATAAAATTATAAATTTCATACAAAAAATTAATGTTTAGATTTAAAAAAAAAATATATAAAATATTTGAGAGCATGGCAACACTCATAAAGGGCCAGACTTGAACACTATTTAGAGTATGATTTTAGTAAGGATTTCTGTCAAGCAACAGAAAGCTGTTCGGAAGATTTTTTATCGAAACTTAGTTTTTCTTAAATCAACAACCGCGATCAAATCGTGATTTAGTAGCATCTGGGGATTGCTGGAGATTGAGACTTATTATTCCTAAAGGTCAGTCAATCAGATTACTCATCCACTTACGTTGCTACATGCAACCGCCAAAAAATTATATCTTTGGCGGAGTTTTTAAAGACGACAGGCACTTTCACAAATTGATTGATTTTTTTTAAAAATGATATCGAAAATTCTTTGTAAAAATTTTGTCGTAATTTTGTTGTAAAAATTTTTTGCTAAAATTTTATCGAAAATTTTTTGTAAAAATTTTATCGAACAGTTTTTGAAAAATTTTATTGAAAACTTTTTGTAAAAATTGTATCGAAATTTTTTCGTAAAAATTTTTATCAAAATTTTTTTCTAAAATTTTATCCAAAATTTTTGTAAAAATTTTAACGAAATTTTTTTTTGGAAATTTTAGGACTTTTCTGCAATCTATATTGTGTTAGAACGGTCAAACTAAAGCACATTGAAGGATCTATCTATCTGTGAATCTATCGGCTACCTCTATGTGTATTGCCTTCTATGAAGGCCTTTAATGCAAAAAGCAGAAAAACCCTACCAATCTAAAAACAAACGAATGAAATGGTCTGATGTTGCTGAATTCCATTAGCGAAATTTTCGAAACTATGCCTGGCAGATTGGTGGGCTTAAATTTTCTGTATCTCTTCTGTTGTTGATTTCAACCCGAACACAAACGAACGGACGGTCAGACGGACATCACTTAAACAACAACATTCGTTATCCAATTGAAAGGAAAATAGATTATTTAAGTACCGTCCTGTATTCAACAAGCCCCTTGGCAGGAAGGCTAGAAAGATAAAATCGGAATAACTGTGTTAGTGACAGGTCACGAAAACTTCAGGTAGAATCTAGCCAGGATGAAAGTTGAAGAATACTGCACCTAAAAGAGGCTTAGTGGTATATGAATATCCAGCAGTGGCTAGCTTTAGGTTTATAACCATGGGTCAGACGCATACTAAATGCGGATGCTATGGGCCACCCTGGCCTAAGTCAGATTTTTGAATTTTTAATACAATTCATGCCAGAGTATTTGGGAATGACACCTTTAACCCGCAAAATTAATCTATCAAGGCACTCATAATTACAAAAGATTTTGTGAAGAGGGACAAGTTCGACATTCACCAGACGACGGTCAAAAATTTTTGAAGTCGATAGTAAAGGCTAGTGAAAGCACAAGACTCAATGATAGTACAGTAGTCGTAAAATACCAACTGGGGATCAAAAATCATTGAGGAATGAAATGAATCGAAAAGGAATTTATAAAGTTAATGATTTGCTTCCATATTCCCCTTGCATTTATAACCATTAGGAAGGAGGCTTCATTGGCCATTTCATTTTTATACTCAAGTTTACGGTCTAAATTTAAGCTGGGAGTCGTTTGGTATCAATAACTTATAAAAGTAATGATCTGCTTAGGTATCCCTCCTTCATTCAAAACCTTTCAGTCCCTTGTGCGATTTCATTGGCCGTTACATTGTTTCACTTTAGAAATTAATTTTACTCGATTTGTCGATTAACCGATATAATTTGTTCGCCTAATTTTTTATTCTAAATTTGTAATTTTTCTTACTCGAACGATTAAGCGACTTAAAATTCTACGATTAATCGAGCGATGATTGATAGAGTGGATACTCTAATATTTGCTAATGACCTTTATGTAATGTTTATATGATTAAATAGTTTAACTGGCATTATATGGTCATTATGTAAGTTATGCTGATTTTGTTTCTGCTAAATTTAACAATTGAATTGCTGTTATGCAAATGGAATAAAGCTGATATTAAGCTGCGAATAAAATGACTCTTTTGCATGAAACATGCAACTATTTGCTGTGTAATTTAAATAAACACATTTCAAAAAAAAGTATCAAACAAACAAAAACCAACTCACGACAATAATAAAATGATGTAATTAGTCACCACCTTCTTAGACCTTCATTCATTTTGTGATGGTAGAAGCAGTTGTCGTAGTACTTAACACTTTATTATTGGTTTTTGGTTAAAGTTCACAGTAAATTTCAATTTTTAATATTTTAATCTTAATTAATATTGCTATTTATATATTCATTATAACTACAATTATATGAAAAGAATATGGGATATATTAAATGTGATAACAAAAACCCATAAAATATTCCAAACTCATTCAACTGTAAGAAAGAGAGATGATCTTAAAACAAAAATTTTTATGCACCATAAAAACATCATCATGACAACATAAATCTTATAAAATTTTTCTTCTTCCCCTTATATTTAAATATGTAAAATAAAACAAAAAAAAAAATAAGTAAATAAAACCACATTTTTTATAATAATATTAGGGGTATAACCTGCTCAAGGGAAGGAAATTTTTGATCGTCGATTTTATCAAAATCTGGGTCGTTTTGTGATAAACATGTTCAGATGTTCGAGTGTGCTCGAGTAAGCGAAATAATTATATTCGTTTTTTATTTTTTATGAACTTAAATAAAAGCGAAAATTGTTCAATTTCGCATATAACTGTTTTTTTGTTTATCCTATCACAACCTTCTTCATATCTCAGGAACCATTCAGCAGGTTTAAAAACAATGTTAGGATGACTTTAGGACAATTTTGGAACAGATTTAAGCACTTTTTACTAGACGAAATAGGCAAAGTCGTTATCGAGTTACACCGGCATACATATGTATATCATTTAATGAGATATATAACGATATATGTATCTCGAAATCTAAAACCAATTTAAAATAGTAAGAGTGCTATATTCGGCCATGCTGAATCGTATCTACCCTTCACCATAGTAATGCTAGATATTGTGTTACCCACTTATGTTTCTTGGAATTTTTTTTTTAATTTTTTATAAAAACTTTTTTGAAAATTTTTTAGCAAATTTTTTTTCAACATTTTTTATAATTTTTTACTAAAATTATTTGTATAAATATTTTTAAAAAATTTTTTGTTAACATTTTTTGTAAATTGTTTAGCAAATTTTTTTTTCAACATTTTTTATAATTTTTTTTTTAATTTATTGCAAAATTTTTTGTAAAATTATTTTTTAACAATTTTTTGTTAAAATTTTTTTGTAAATTTTTTTTTTTCAACATTTTTTATAAATTGTTTTTTTGATTTTAGGCAAAATTTTTTGTTAAAATATTTTTTTTTTTTAATTTTTTGTTAAATTTTTTTTGTAAATTTTTTAGTAAATTTTTTTTCAACTTTTTTTGTAAAACTTTTATTTAAAAATTGTTTTCAACATTTTTTTGTAAAAATTGATTGAACTTTTTTGTTTGTAAATTGTTTGTAAAAATTATGCACTTCCTGCAATCTGTATTGCGTTGGAATGGTCAGACTAAAGCAACAAAATCCTTAAACAATTTCCTCATATTGACACCCCGTAATGGACCAATTAACTGCTTCTGGCAACCAGTGGGCACCCTGTGGTTCTATTGCCTGCCTCTCAATGTATTGCGTTCTATAAAGGCCTTTAATACAAATCTAAGCAGAAAAACCTTACCAAACTAATAATAAACATAAAATAGGCCCTCACAGGGGGTTATTGAAACCTCGAGATCTGTATGCACCCCTTGCGATCTACTTGACGCCGTCTAATATTAATTTAACAAAAAAACCAAAAGAGAATAATTAAAACCGAAGAAAATGAAAAAAAAAAATTGAAAATATATAGGTAGGTGGGAGTGGTTTTTGCCCGCAGCCTTTAAATAAATAATCTGATATTGCTGAATTGCAATCCAAAAATTTTCGAAATTATGCCTCGTAGATTGGTGGTCTTCAATCTTCTGTATCTGTGCACCTGTGGTGAAGGTTATAAAAATTGAAAAACCTAAAAATTGGAAAAAATCCCCCGGTCCCAAAGTTGATCTAAATTTGTTAGCCTTTATGTATTAAGTAAATAGAAGTTACATATTTTTTTGAGAGGGTTATTTTGTTATTAAATAAAGACTTCTCTTAGCTTTATGCACTTCATTCAGCGATTTCTCCAACTGTGTCAAACCCTCCGCATACGTTACCGCGCATAGAGAAACGGCCCTAAGGGTAGATTGACTGTTTTTTTTTTTTTAAATTGAATAATATTTGCTGGAGAATCGAATGCGAGTGGTGCCGGAACTCGCCGAAACTGAATACGTGTCGAAAGTTGGTTTTTTCGAGTATAAAAAATTTTTTTGAAAACTTTAAGTTGTTTCAGTAAAAATGTTTAGAAGGTCAACCAATTTCTATTTATTGATATAAAAAATTTTGTCAAAAATCGAAAGGAAATGGTCTCAGAAAATGATATCTAATAAATGACTACCATGGCTGATTTGATTGTTTTTAAAAGTTATACCCCTATTTCATGTATATTTAAAGAAACCTACGTTACAGAAGAATAACAATAAGTAGAAGTGTGAGTAAAGATAAAAATAAAATTTTAAATATTAAACGCTTAACTTTCGCAGACTTTGTCCAACCTTAGGTGCATTTTGTGAATAAAAACAATATATTGACGAGAAACGCTATAAGATTAAATAAATATTCAAAATGTTGATTATAGCATTGACACCCGACAGTTGAAACTAGGGATGCATATATCGGCAATACTTACCAACATATAGGTATCGACAATATTTTTTGAATGACAAATATCGCAATCAAAACATCTGGGTTTTTACCCATCTACTTGTTTTGATATACCATATATTGATTTTGTTTTGTAGTATAAAGAAGCAATAATAGAAAAAAAATCTTACAAGCTATACTCCAATATCTTTCAAAATGAAAAGCTGTATAACCCTTTGATACCTACTCTACCATATCATATCATTTAGCAAACGTTTGGGAGAGGTTCTTTTTCAAAACGTTTGTTTTTTTGTTCTCATTGTTTTCTTTTCTGCCTGACTACGTTTAAAAGAATGTACGTACAGTTTGTTCGTTCTCATTGTATATATTGTTTTTTTTCTTACTTACTGCTAAGAATAAAACGAAAGCAAACGTTTCGTTTTATTCATTTTCATACTCTGCTATAGAATACCTGTTTTAAAATTCTTTATTTGTATATAATTTAAATGAAAACTTTTTTGGATTATATAATTTTGTTTTAAAGAATTTTTTGTAAATATTTCCTCTCTCTTAATAAATGTTTTTTTTTCTGTTGAAATATGGTCACATAATAAATTTTTGCAAATACACCAATTAGGATCGTAATTTTAATAAAAAAAATGGATATTTCTCAAATTATCATTGTGGAATGAATTGAAGAAATGAAAAACAGAGATCTGGCAAAGCATTGGTACTTCTAAAAATTTGTCTCGTCCTAATTATGATTTAAAGAAAGATGTATTTTCAGGGTATAGAAAATGATACAAATTTGTTTTCCAAAATAAAAAAAAAAACAGTCTATTTTTTTTCTACCCTGAACAAAAAAGACATGTTTTTCAATCATCATCAAAATTCCGTCTAATAGTCGACGAAATAACGCCACGAATTTTTGTCGAAAATTTCGTGGTGCTGTGTGAAGTTTGTATAGTTCCAATTGTGTTTATACTAAAACATGTTTGATAAATAGTTAAGTGGTAGTACGAGTTTGCTGGTGAAGTAGAACTTACAGCTGAAAAGTCGAGAGTGGCTAGTGATGGAAGAGGTGGTAAACATTTTAATTCGAAGAACCTACAAATACCATCCCATACCGCTAGTTAAATGACTTTAAAAATCATTTAAGAAACATAATGGTCCCAGGTTTATCAAGTTTTCAAAAAATAAACTGCTGACTTACTATTGGCACCTTATTAAGGGATTGATCGTTTGGAAATTTCTATTTTTTTATCGTTCGATCTCCCATCAAACAATATTTATTTTAAATGAAGTTAACTACTTCTACATAGAGAGAAACTTGCTGTTAAACTCAAAACTAGAAAAAATAAAAAATCTGATCTTCTTACTATTTATGTTACCTATATCCGGCCTAAAATACAATACAACTCTCATGTATGAGCCGACTATATGCATGAGAGGGCGAAGAAGCTCATCGGTGACAGTAGAGTATCCAACTCTATTGACTAACTGGGCATCGAGGCAATGTGGGATGTGTTTCGCTGGTTTAGCGTTGCTACAATGGAATGTGCTTTAATGAAATCAGGGAAATTTTACTCGACACCCACACATTTTTGCGTACAACGCCCTTCTCAGCAAGAGTCCATCCATTTGTGGTCGATTTGCAAGTGAATCGCACTGCGCATTATAGGGAAAATCCTGTGTTCGCCCGAACATTTCGTATGTGGAATAAAATCCCTTCGGATGTCTTTTCCATCAAATTCAATATGAGAAAGTTTAAGTCTAATCTCCACAAACTCTAACACACTGTGTAATTTTTAACACCATTTAGGTAGCGCTTAGATAGCCGCAAAAGTGAAAAATTTCCCGAAAATTTTTTAACGGTGTTAAGAATCATTCCTAGGAAGTTCATACATATATTCTAGAAAGTTGTTTACTGAGATCTTAGGTTCATTTTTGTAGTTGATTGTTTCCTTGAATTCTGAACGGTTTGCTACCTATGGACGTTGGGCAAAACTGGGAGACAGGGGTCTTTTGTTTTTTTTTTTTTTTTTGGTCTTTTATCACGTAGTGGTGTCCGTATATGTTTATTTTTTTCTGTGTTGCACTGTGTAATCTATCTATACTCCTTCCCATAACCAAATTTCCTAGTTCTGGCACAAAGCATTACATGGGTACTGGTCCAATAAAAAAAAAGATACGGTTACCCCTACACTTCTTATAAGTTGTGCCAAAGAATTGTAGACATTAACGCGTTCGTCAAAAATATTCAGAAGTCTGAGGAATATAAGCATCTGCTTATTCTTCTACCGTTTCGTTGACATTCGGATGCCGAGTGTAACGGAAACAGCCGCCTCAATTAGGACCACCATACCTTGATTGGTCGACTAGCCAGCAAAAATATATAAAATAGGCACAATGTGACTCACTTTACCATACAAATACGCAGACTTGTGGATGGAGGGTGGCTGTTACTGAAACAGTCGCCTCGATTCGGATCACCAGACGTTGATTAGTCGACTAGTAAGCCAGACCAAAACGAGCCTTTCTCTAGTTTTACACTTTTACAAACTGAAATTTATTCTTAATAAACTGAGGATTAAACATACACGCATCTTTGCAAGATTGTACATCACTGCAGTACTGCCAGCATAGTTGAAAATCGTTTTAAATATTTTCCTTTTAAGCACAATTTTTCTTCTTATCTGAACTCTACACACAGAAGTTACTCTCAACTGTACAAGTACTCGTATGTGTGAATATTTATTTGTTTGTGCTGTACAATTGCAATTTCTATTAAATATTTTGGTTGAATGGAAGCAGCAGTTTTTCTCAGATATACAGGCATTTTTGTTGCGTTGCGTTTCTTTGTGTTGAAAGCAACCGGGAAATACAATTACAAGAAGGAAATATATTACACAATTTAAATATTTTTTATTTATTTCGTTAAAATTCCTTTTAAAAATTCTTCATTTTGGAAAGCAGTGAAATTTACACAAAATAAATAACACAAAAAAAAATACTTTTTATTTTATCAAAATAAATCTCGATGCTAACAAAATAATGTTGTTACAATTTCCCCTACATTCCTATCAGTTACTAGTAGTGCTGGCAAAGTATTGAGTAGTGGGTACTAGAGAATGACAAAAGTATAATTTTTGAGTACTTTTTAAGTATTTGAGGCCAAACATGTACAAACGTGTATCGTTACAGCTCAAACAACATACCACACACGCATACATATTTCAATTTTAACTTAAATAACTACAAGTATAGGCAGAGAATAAGTGTTCGCATACTTGTTCATTATTTTTCGCTATACAACTAAGTATAAGTAAAAGTTGTATAAAGTATTGGTTATACCCATACTTGTAAGTATAGAGTGGGAATAAGTACAAGTATGTAAATACTCCAAGTATACTTAGAGTATTTTATAAATATATTTAACTGCATGTATTAATTATTTCACAATTTATAAAAACGTTCATTCATTCTTTCATCCTAATATAAAAATTATTTTGGTTCTCCATACTTAACCGATGTTCGGTTATAAACAAAATATTTTCCATACTTGTAAGTATTAGGTAGTTATAAGTATGGGTATGACAGATACCCATCACATTATCTACCTACAACCAGTTGTACTCATACATGCATTACGTATACATTTTTAAGTACGTTGTGTATAAATAAAGTTTGTTATAAGTATTGAGTACACCCATACTTATTTCACTGCAAATGCGTATGTGTAGGTATTTTCTGTGTTATAAGTATAGGTATAACTAATAGCCAAAAATATGTTTAAATACTTAACTACATTTATTAAATAAGTACTTTTTGTCATTCTCTGGTGGGTACCGAGTATAGAGTATTTGATACTTTTTTTGGGTGCTCAATATATTCACAAAATTTACTACATCTTTCGAGAAATAATTTTATAGAATATTTGGCTATTATGGTGCTAAAGTTCCGTGCTAATTTTTAAACAGCAGTATTAAGTACTATTGAGTTCCCAATTTAAAAGTATTGAGTAGAATCGAGTAACTGAAAGTAGTAGAAATCGATTCGGGAAATTTTTCACTTTTGCGGCTACCTAAGCGCTACCTAAACGGTGTTAAGAATCATTCCTAGGAAGTTCATATGTTCTAGAAAGTTGTTTATTCAGATCTTAGGTACATTTTTGTAGTTGATTGTTTCCTTGAATTTTGAACGGTTTGCTACCTATGGACCTGAACAGGGGAAAAAAGGTAAACAAAATTGAATTTTTAAAAATGACATCGAGGCCCCACATCTTTGAGAGCCCATAAAAAAAAACCTGGAGGACTTTGGGCAAAACTGGGAGACAGGGGTCTTTTTTTTGGTCTTTTATCACGTAGTGGTGTCCGAATATGGTTATTTTTTTCCGTGTTGCTCTGTGTCATTAATGTGGATGCCATGGAGGACCTAAGCCTTAAACAAATGCTAGCAATTACTAGAGACTGCGTGATGAGAAAGAAGCCCGATAGTCTGAAATCACTTAGGTCAAAATTTAAGGTGGTTATAACACGTAACTCAATGAAAGTAGGTTGCGTAAATTACATTTCGGTTGCCTGTAATCTTAGAGAGGAAGGAAGAGGGTCTAAAAGGGACCCATTACGGAAGTGGCCTGCTTCGATATTCCCCCTACATTAATAAAGAAAATAAAATTTGACGGCACTGCAATGACAGTAACTTGAAGTCAACATGTTATGTGATAAAACTATTTCTGGGATTGAATTTGACGTTTGTTGAAGAGACACTAGCAGATTTTACAGTCTCATTGCTAGAAATTTATAATGTCAAACGGCTGGCATTATTTAATTGCGCAAGGAGAGAGATTAAGTTTGCGATATTCCTGCAGAAATATCGGTATTCCTGTAAATTCCGATGTTCATTACGTCAATTGTATCTTCTTTGTGAGAACTTTAAGCCAATTTTTGGCTGTCACTTCCGAGCCTTATGAATCCTAAAATATAATCATCACTACAGCAGACGAAACCAAAAATTTAAAATAGTTTTAAGAATTATTTTAAGTCAAAATATGCACAGGAAATAAAGACTTAGAAATACACTTTTATTCTCATTTTCGTACAAGTCATTAGAGTTCCAATATAAAATCTTAATGGCTTTGAAATTTGTAACATCATGAAAAAATGTATTTCGTTTGAGATGCATTTCTTGTGTGTACAAAAAAAAAAAATATATAAAATTAACGATTGAAATAAATTCTTGGCAAATTTTTTAAGTAAAAAAGTATGTGCAACATAATTCACAAAAGCGAGTGCTGCTAAAATTAGCGAGCTAATGGTACAAGTCATCGTCATTTTCTGTTCATCTTTATTTTCAGTACACATTTGGGGTGGGTAGTGTGATAAGTCGTAAAGGAACTTGCGACAATGACAAAAAATATTAATCTTATTATTATTCAGATGATGATTTTTCGAAATAATTATGTTAACTTACCAAACAACCTACGGCAACCTACCAACGTCTTGCAAAACATTTGGCGTATTTTGGTAAAATTTATGAAATTTTTTTTCTCATTATTTCCTTTGAAAAACGAAAAACATACCAACCAACAAAAATAAAATTCAGTTGATGTTGCCGTTCATGTCTTTGCGATTTTTGCCAAAAAGGTCATTAACTTGACTTTGAGCCCTCAACGGCTGCTTCTTAAACTATTCGCGTACGTTTGAGAGCATTTATGCAGCAACTTTTGTGCAAGGCATTGCTACAGTAACAAACGATCATACACACACACGAGCACACAAGTTCCCCACTTCAAGGAATTATTTGGTTAAAAGTACACTAACATATACAACAAATATATTCTCACACAAAGCATAGAAATAATTCCAGCAAAAGAGGAAAAAAAAGCGAATTGAAAGTCATGATGACATCATATCTATGTTGCCTGCTGCATTTGGCACTAAATATGGAAGTCGTCATTGTTTTTTCTTAAATATGCGCTCAGTTTATA
Organism: Phasia obesa; assembly: GCA_949628195.1. Taxonomy (NCBI): domain Eukaryota; kingdom Metazoa; phylum Arthropoda; class Insecta; order Diptera; family Tachinidae; genus Phasia; species Phasia obesa. Next base: position 24,803,913 of record OX451218.1, on the reverse strand, counting down.
GTTAGTAAATTTGTGTGTTTCGCTAAATTCAATGTGATAAAATTAAAATTAGCTGAATACTCATGCAACTCTGAAGGTATATGATAATATGCAGGGATGGAGAATTAAGTACTATTGCCTTTGAACAGTGCTGTTTTTAAGACTAAAGGTAGAATTATTTGAAACGTACTTTCAAGGAACATAACACATGAAAATTTTTGTCATTATTTGAGTCGCTCTTGCTCTCTGTTTGCTTTGGTTATCAGCAAAACGTAAACAAGTAAACAAATCTTTTTCAAATAGATTTCTCTCCTTTTTTACGTACCTCCCAAAATACATTGATAAAGAAAGAAAAAAGAGTGGGAAGACTGTCAAATAACAACAACAATTTTCATGTGTTACGTTCCTTTGAAGTACGTCTTAACTAATTCTACCTTAAATCGAAAAAATGCATATCCCGCCAGACAAAACCACCACAACTAATGGAAGGTTATTCGCTCACAAACATTAATTTAAACCTAAACTCGAGATCCTGAGATCAGGTTTAGTATAATTTAATTTTACTGATAGGTATTGGACCAAGCATGAATTTGGTTATCATTTTGATCTGAGTACTATATAAAGAATGATAGACTCAAGATTGCGCCATCCGAATAATATTGCTCTCTTAAGGGGCGAATAACGCCAAAACACAGTCGTGCATCACCTAACGGGAAATCATATGGATGGCGTAATCTTGTTTCTATCAATACTCAAAAGTATATACTAAAATATGAGCCATTTATTTTGAAAGTGGAATAAGTCACCTTCGTTTTAAATCGATATATTTAAGAATTAGAGTATATATGTATGTATATATTCTGCTATTTCCAAATCCATTTCTATTACACCAAATTCATGATCCTTGGGTAATTGGCGCTTAAATATATCATTAAATTGGTATTTTTGGAAAGTGACTTATGCCACTTTCAAAATAAACGGCTCGTATGTAATTTTTACTCTAGATATTCTAAAAAAAAGCCTTCGCTCCACTTATAGGGTTACCCATAACTAGTGTATTTCTGTTTTAATTTTCATCATTGGCTGATCAAGTCCAGAACTTGGCCACCATTTAGGTGAATAGCATGAGGGCATTCCTGGAAACAAAATGGCCGATTAATGTGCGAGGAACGGTAGATATGGTAGATGACCAAGGAGACATCAACATATCCTTGGCCGAAATATATAACACACTAGGGGAACGGCTCGAAGGTAGTCTACATTAACCACTTGCTGATGGTCTAGAATTCTTTGGCCTTCAATTGACAAGAAAATGACAAAGGCACTACTGACCCTCGAGAAAAACTCGTTATCACTTTTTTTGTGCATCATAACAGGGCACTATGAGACTATAGACTATAAGAATCCCTATGAGACTATAAGAATCTCTCGTGGCGGGTACTTCAAAAGTGGTACGGATTAGGAGCAGGACTCAGTTCAACACCTTCTCTGCTACTGAACAGCTCCTCAGAAAAGCAGACTCAAATTTTTGGGCCTCTTAACCTAACCTACGATATTAATAATTCTGTGGCAAAAAGGAAAAAGTGCTTAAGTCCGATTTTTAAGTTTTGTAGGAAAGCAATTTTAAATTTAAAAATTAATTTTTTTTAAAAATAGCTGATCTTTAAACTCCACACATGGGAGTCAGACGTATGTTTTGGAAATTATTTTAGATCTACGAAAAGTACGCAGGCGTTGCAATTAATAAGTTGTGAAAAAAAGATTTTTTGATTTTGAAAAATAGCTTGTAGTTTCTTAAGATTTTTTCCCAATGCGTTTAGACAATGAAAAAAGATAAGCTGAATTAAATTTCGATATAACTTCCTCAAAAATGGTACAAAATTGAAACTTTGCACATAGGTACTTTGGAGTACGGAGATTCCAAAGGTGCCACTAACTTAAATTTTGCTTAAGTCGACTTAAGCACTTATTCCTTAATGCCACAGAATTATTGTTGCTCTAGTTATATTGAAGTAGCAATGAATAATTCCTTCTTGGTTGACAAAAAAATAAGAATATAAAAATCCCTCACATTCACCAGATCTTTATATAAAATCCAAAATGTGAAAATATTAATTTGAAGAAAAGGTAATAGTATCGATATGAAATGATAAAAATATTTCATAAATTATTTTGCCTAAAAATTAGGATTTATTATGGTTCGAAGGACCATAATTAAATTTAAAATGAATATTGGAATTGCTATATAAAGTCCACTACACTTTATTCTAGGAGATGTTTTAAAGAAGGGCATAATAAAAAGCAATTAAGTTTTAGTGTAAGAAAATAAATTTAAAAATAGCTATCCGGGTTATAGGCTAGATGGTAGCCTATATAGTTATTCAACTTTCGCCAAAGATGCTAGTCTGTCCTTTAAAGTTTCAATTATCATTTTTAATCATTTTATATCAAAAATAACAAAATAAAATATTAAATACAAAAATTTAAAGAAATTCAAATTTTATGGTCCTTCGAACAGCCTTATATTAAAAACGTAAAGTTACTTTTTGCAAGATGGTAGGAAACCTTGCGTGACTGTGATTCCGATTAGCAATTCATCAATTTCTTTAGACTTAAGTTATGAATAATTATTGTCACTCTAGTTATATTGAAGTAGCAATGAATACTTCCTTCTTGGTTGACAAAAAAAAATAAGAATATAAAAATCCCTTACATTCACCAGATCTTTATATAAAAGCCAACAAGTGAAACTTTAATTCGTAGAGTTGCTACTAACAGTGTCAATTTGAAATGATAAAATTACTTTAAAAATTATTTTGGCTACAATAAGAATTAGGAAATTTCATACGGTTCGAAGGACCATAATTAAATTTAATACGTACATTGGAATTGTTATAAAATCCACTACACTTTATTTTAGGAGATGTTTAAAAGAAGGGCATAATTAAAAGCAATTAATTTTTAGTGTAAGAAAATCAATTTAAAAATGGCTTTCCGGGTTATAGGCTAGATGGTAGCCTATACGGTTATTCAATTTTCGCCAAAGATGCTAGTCTGTCCTTTAAAGTTTCAATTATCATTTTTAATCATTTTATATCAAAAATAACGAAATGAAATATTAAAAACAAATATTTAAAGAATTTCAATTTTTATGGTCCTTCGAACAGCCTTATATTTCAAATTTGAGGAATGGTAACATGGTTTCATGCCACATGTGTTGTATTTTTGACTTGACTTAACAAACAGTAAGTAACTCTATCAGTTTGTTACAAGCAGATAAAAAAAAATTAAATAAAAAACATGTATTTATTCTTTATTGGTTTAAGTTTATTTTTTAAATGTTAACTGAATTTTATACATGTTTTATTTTATTTATTTATTTGCTTGTTTGTTTTTTATTTTATTTTAAGCCTCATAAAAATAAACTTTAGTTTTTATTATCCTACATGTGTTGAGATTTCTTTCTGACCATATTTGTTGCTTCTCCTTCTCTAAGAGTTACAATGCTATTGCTGTTATATGTAACCAAAATTGCCTGAACAATTTGGTCTCTGCTGGTTGTTTGTGGTTGAAAGATTTTTTAGCTTCTAATATGGACTTAGTTTAGATACATAAACAGAAGATTTTCCATATGTAGACTTAAGTTTTTGCTTCAGCTTGTTAATCGTTGTTGTATCTTGTTTTCATAAAATTGGCAGAAGCAATTTCTGCTTAAAAGGATTTCTTTATTTATGTATGAATGTTAGTTAGTCGTAGACTCATGTATAAATGGCCATAAAGTCAACATAAATAACAAAGTTCCATAAACTTAATTTTGGTTTCGTATAATGTACATATACTTTTTTACACTTGCATTCTTACATACATGCATACATACATATATGTACAAAATTATTCCTGTACATACATAGGTCGGTCGTGTCGTTTAAATTTAGAGTTTTTTTTTGTTATTGGATTTTTTGCAATTTAGAAGATTTTCTTTTCTAATACTTTGACATTATCTTGTTAGCATTAAATATTATCTTGTAAAAAAAATAGTTATACAGCTGTGGGTAAATTGAAAGCAGTAGAAATAATTAGTGATAGGTTCCAGCTCAAAATTAAGGTTCTATAACTCCCTTGTAATCTTGTATCAGTTATATTATTGTATTGCAATACAACAGTGTAAAATTCTTGTTGGAAATTTTAAAACTTTACACTTTCATGTGATATGTTTAGAAACATATAGATTGAATCCATATCTGGGATTTATTAATTCCTTGCAATCTGTGGGGGATGTTTTTGTACCTGCATGAGAACTATTAATATCGATAAGTATGGTTTGAAAGCTGTCAATGTTAAGCTGTGGTGACATTTTTTAACGCCCGAACAACGCTTCCAAATGGTATAAATTTGGTTTAAAAAAGTAAAAAGTCTGTTCGCGACAATCATACATGCCTTGAATATAATAGGCCTATCGGCTGTAAGCAATTCGTGTAGTTGTTGATTGTTTTTGCACTACTTTTACGCTTCAAAACTATCAACAACGTACTCAGACCAGATCCACTATGCTATAAACAAAGATTCGAAGATCACAGGAGAGCTGAGCCGCTTAATGGCTAACATAGGTGGACCGTAAGCTCCTAATGGAGGCGAGCAATAGTGTTCTCCTTTATGGAAGCGAGATATGGAGCGAACAAATTAAGGTGAAGAAAAGAGCGAAGGCACTACTGGCCGTGCAAAGAACAGCTGCACTACGGGTAACATCTGCGTATCGTACGGTGTCCGCAAGCGCTATACTAGTTATAGCGGGAATGACCTCAATAGACCTTCACATAATAGGACGAAGTAGAATATAGTTAGCAAAACAAACCAACGACACAGAAACCAGAAGAGAAGAGCTAATTAGACAGAAGATTCTAGAGAGTTGATTTATTGGGTGAAACACCGATACAAGAGGCAGGTGGACTGCAAGGCTCATCCCAGATATAGAAACATGGGTAAACAGATGAAACGGAAATGTTAATTACTATTTGACCGAAATGTTGTCAGGCCATGTATACTTCTGGAAATATCTTCACAGAATGAATAAATGCGACACTTTCTATTTCCTTTATGAAAATGAAGACATAACGGATGATGCATAGCATACTTTTTTTAAGTATTCCCGCTGGTCAGAAAATCGGCAAGAACTGGCGAGCGTCACGGGACCATTAACGGTCGAAAATATTATCGATAACATGATATCAGAAGAAAATAACTGGCAAACAGTTGCAAAACATTGCGAAACAATCTTGCGTACCAAGAAAGCAGATCTAGACGCCGCAAAAAGGGAAATAAACTCAGGTACAAGAGCAATCGGAAACTTGAATGTAGATTAGTTTAACTGCTGCAGGACTGAACGAAATCGAACGTCGATAACCTGTTAAAAAAGAGCGAATCCTGAACGCAGGCGAACAAGATGGCGATTCAAAGCCGAGCAGGGAACCACCCCGAAGTAATGCGCAAGCGGTCCCTGCTGGATATCATTCCAAACAGCTGACAACGGGACAACTCCACACTTGTGGCAAGCCCGACATACGCACATATGGTGACGACCATACATGTAGTGCGTTTGTGCATTTTTACCTCCTTACCGCATAAAAAAAAAACTAGCAACAAAACAATGAAATGTGTGTGCCGAAGAGTATATTGCTGTTGTAGCGCAAAGTTTTAAAGAAGACACCGCAAAGTCGATTCGTTGTCGTTCTCGACTTGTTGGCCTTGGTCCTCCGACCACGTGGCACATTTTAAGGAAGGATCTTGGCTACGTACCTATAAAATACAGGTCCTGCAAGAATTGAAGCCAAACAATTAAAGTTGTGTTTGCTCATTAGGCTCATTTCAAACTGGCCAAATATGAGTGATCATGTTTATCACTGAATTGTGTTTAGTGATGAAGCTCATTTCTGGTTAAATGGTTAAGCCAATAAGCTAAATTAAAATTGACTGTTTGGTGCAGTTTACTTGTTGGCGGCATCACCGGTACTTATTTCTTTTAAAATGAGCAAGGAGCTGGCGCTACGGTGAATGGTGAGCGCTATAGAGCCATGCTAAAATTTTTGTTTTGAGAAATTAATCAGCTAAAAATCAACGAAATTTACCATACAGCACCCTTAACAATTTATTTATTGCAAAATTAATTTGGTGTTAATTTTATTTCCAGAAGTGGTCTTGTTCACTAGTCTCCTCGTTCCTGCGATTTAATGCCACTGGATTTCTTTTTATAAGGCTATGTTAAGTCACTGGTTTATGCCGTTAAACCAGCTACTCTTGAAGCATTGGAATCCAATATTTAAGCCATCATTAATGCCATACGACCAGATTTATTTGAATAAGCATTCAAGAATCGAATTGATCATGTAACTCGTAGCCACGAAGGAGCTATGCTGGAAGTGATATTTTAAAAATAAAAGCCGTACAATTATCTACAAGATTACAGTAAAAGTACCAACAGTATTTCTGTCTTCGATTATCATTTTAAATTCTCGTGCAGTTCCAAAAAGACACCCATATATTGGCATTAGAATTTAACTTTATCCCCAATAATGCATAAGTGAATCGTAATGATGTAATACAACATTTATCCAATTTTACTTAAACTTTGTTTGCAGTATATTTCAATAAACGATACACACTACAAGCGAAGCTGAAAGGATGTAAATACATAAAAAAGAAATATAGATTTCGGCCAATTGCTACATTCCTTGTCTACTTATATGGTCACAGATGTAACTACATTACGTTGCCTGTTGGTGACTTGATGGTGGATTAGTTTTTACTACGTTGCTTTAGAAATATATATTTTTTTTTTGGTGTGACAGTTTTTGTTTCTAATCCTTATTAGTAGATACAATAAGTCTACCACGTAAGTATCAGTAATGGCAATAGCAATAGCAACAACTGACATCGAAAACATTCTCGTTATCTATAAAGATTCTTGTTATATTTTCTTTATGTATAAAAAGTGTTAGACTTTGTTTTATTAGGAGATATACATATAAAGTGTTTCATACCATATGCTACAGATAGAATAAATAATGATTTATCGTTATTAAGACTTTAGCAAGTCTTGCGCTGTCCCTAGCCTTTTCTCGCGACTGTAGTAGCCTAGCAAAAAAATAATTGGATTTCAGTATGCAGTAAAATAAAACTCATGTCTTTCAAAAGCGGTTCTCATAAGCGCATTCGAGAATGCAATAATTTTAAGACAATCATAACAAACTGCATCCTCTCTCGCTTACGCGGATGCAGGTATGTAAGCGAATAAATTTTATAAAGAATTTGGTGAAGAAAAGAGACCTACCAAGTGGGACATCGCAAGCAAAAGTCATGTTTCCTGAAGCAGGTTGGAAGGGAGAGTATATTTCTCTCTCCCTTACAAACCTGCTTCCAAGTAAACGTAATTTTTGCTGGGTAATAGTGATGTATCAATTACCTCATCACACAGTCTTTTGTAATTGCTAGCACTTATCTAAGGCTAAGGTCTCCCTACTGTGTGACCTTCGACTGTCACACACAATGTGCGCTACCGTCTAAACATATCTAGGGCGGAGTCCTCAGAAAAAAACACCAAATGAATCGTAGTTCTTTATCCATATCTAAAGACAATTTTTTTTATTGAGAAGGAAGTAACACTCAGGCTGGTGGTAGCACGTGGCTCAATGAAAGTAAGACTGCTGTAAATTACAAATCGGTTGCATATAATCATTGTTGTCGGAAGGAGTCGGAAGGGGTCGAAACGGGACCCATTAAGAAAGTGCTCTGCCATTAAAAATAATAACACTCGAGGAAATAAGTGCGTAAATTTCTTTGGAAAAGGAATAGCGTACTGGTCAGACAGGTGGCGAAATAAATGATTAGAGAAAATCTTTACTTTTGGCAACACTGCAATTGCACTTTATATATATTTTTAAAACAATGTTGCAGCGCCTCTGGTTGCAAGTAGACATATTAGTTTTTAAAGCTATATAGCCATTTTATCAATATATTACTTCGCCGTTGTGTTCAAGGCGAGTTCATACCAGGTGGAGGTGGAGCTAATTATTTGTTGCTCTCGTTCATTTGTTAATGTCTTGTCAAAGATACATTATTTTACATATGCTAGTAGAATTCCCCCCGGGGGTTCCAATTGTCACTGCAGGAATGGCGAATGATTTGACGCGGTTCACTCGAGGAAAATAGGGGCACAACACGCTAGGGTTCCTAGAGCCTAAATCTGGAAGAAAAGGCTGCTGTTTTATAACACGGGTCCTCTTCGAGGCCCGAACAGTGCCCAAAGGACTGGTACCACGGGAATCGATGGCCCCACAGAGAGCCTATCCTCTCTGTGACCGGTTATTGGAGAGGTCCCCTTCGGGGGTACACTGGGTGGTTGTGGTTTAAGATCGATTTATGTAGGTAAGGTGCAAGGTCGATCAAGTGTGCTGTTGCATTCTCAACAGACGGAGACCCCTAAGCAAGAGGTTATAATGTGGATCTAGGCTTGCCTTGGAAAGGCTTGCCATATTATATAAATTGCTACTCATTGTGACTGTATCACACACAAAAAGCGATTGGTGGCAATCGTAAAGTGTTGTTATACTACACAATGGGGGCGCTAGTCTACGCCTAAGTTTCACTCGGTGGTAAGACCACCGTGAGGTTAGGCCGACTAGGCAGGTACTCACGTTAATCTGGTTCCACAAATATACTAGTAGAATATCAAAGTTGTTCTTTTGTTGTAGTTGAAGCCTTAGTGCTATCACCTGGTATTAATTCGCCTCGGTTGTGCTATAGAGTAATAACGGCGAAGAAGGGCGCTGTGATATAAACTATTAAGAAAGAAAAAACCAATACGTATCAGAAAACATTTATATTAAAATGGTTTGCGGCGACGTGGTACGAATCAAGCGACTCAAGCCAACATACTTGCTTAGTAACCGACGGCATAACTAACTAAACTACAACCGTTTTTTAAAAACAAAAGTCACCAAACTAAGTTAAAGGGCTACGTATATTGCTGCATAATTATGCAAGACTGTAGGACCATAGGTTTTCTCAGTTCTTTGGAAAATTCAAGATCAGTGGTAAACAAGAACATTGTGTATCATCCTCCGGATCTGGGAGACCCCGAAAATAAAAATAAAAAAATATTCATTAACAAGAATATTTGAAAAGGAATAACAATATATATTTTGTAGGGAGATACCGCTTACTTAATGGGTCCTTTTTCAGACCCCCTTCGTTCCTGAATGAATTCTGGTATCCGACTAGTTATTTACGACTACCTTACTTTTATCGAGTCTCGCGCTATTAATAGCCTTTCACTCCGGACTGTAGTAATTTCAGACTGGCGACTGATACATGTCCACATTCTTCCTCATCACAGAGTCTTCACAGCATCTACATTTAATATGTGTCTACCTGTGATCCAAACCCTTTATGTTATCCAGAGTGCCGGACTTCCACACCAAATGTGCTTTGCAGTCTTAGCCTTTTCCGTGCACAGTCTGCAAATATGGGTTTGCCTTGGTTGGTTAGATATTACTTGAAATTTCCGTGATCTGTGACTAGCGCAGTTAACAATTTGAAGGCACCCAGATTATATCCAAGCTTCTTCTTGGTCTTCCTACCACTTGTACTGAAAAATATCAGAATCTTTGGTGCGAATCGAACCCACAACACCGAACTACCTACTAGCCAACTGAGGCATCCAACGGAATAAAAAACTTTGATGATGACTATGAGAAAATCATTAATGTAGAAGGATCACCAAAATATGGTGTCTTCATGGTAAAAGCTTCGATACATTCCTTGTTTCATTTGAATTCTCAACATGCATCTCATTCATGTTCAAGTTTATTTTCGTCTTCCATACTGGGTAAAAGAAGCGTATGTAACGAGCATACAGCCATAAAAGTTACTTCTTAAACGTAGCACTAGGAATTTTCTCAAAAATCTTAATATTCTGCTTAAGTTTGCTGTAGTTTTTTCTTTCATTTTTTACTGCTGTTTGTTTGCCTTTGTCTTTGTCATTTTTATGTCGTGTTTTTATTTTTTTTTTTTTAATTTTCATTTACAAGAAAAACCAACATAAATCTTTATTTATTTTTTGTTTAAAATTATTGTTTTCGTTTGATATTTTTTGTTTCTTTTGTTGCCATCCTTGAAGCTAAAATGTTGTAAGATTTGGTTTGTTCGTTTGTGTCTGCTGCAAGTGTTTCTTCTTGTTATTTGGCTTATTAAGTTATTTATTTATCTGTGTGTAAAGGCTGACAAAATCCATACAAACAAAGTTTACGTGTATTACGATTTTCATATTTATGGATTTTCAAACTTTAAGCTTCTACGAGTACCTCTAAGTACGTTCATGAGGATAAGTAACGAGGTGTGTTCAAAAAAAAAAGGAAAACCTCTGTTTAAATTCAGTTGACGTATCTTGTTTAATATGTTAGGATCACACTTGGGGGATGCCAATTACAGTTTGTAATTAATTGAACATGCAATTATACGTAATTGTAATTTTTCAATTACAATTACAATTACATTCATCTATTTGCAATGTTAATTGAAATTTTTTTAATTACACAACACATTTAATTTGTATTTGAAAAATTACAATTATAATTACTTGTAATTTGTAATTGGAAATTTTCAATTACAATTTACATGTAATAGTAATTAAAAAAATTAATTATATTTACATGTAATGGAAAATTTTAAGAAATAGATTTTTGTTCAATTTAAAGTAATGATTATTGTCTAATTACAATTATAATTACTTGTAATTTGTAATTGAAAATTTCCAATTACAAGTAGCTGTAATTGACTTTAGTCCCTGATTTAAATTATAATTGATTGTAATGTGTAGTTGAGAATATATTCAATTACACATAACCTGTAAGTTTAGTTGCAATTACGTAATTATATGTAATTGTAATTGGAAGTTTTCAATTACAATTATATTCAGCTATTTGCAATGGTAATTGAATTTTTTTTAGTTACACATTACATGTAATTTGTAATTGAAAAATTACAATTATAATTACTTGTAATTTGTAATTGGAAATTTTCAATTACAATTAACATGTAATTGTAATTGAAAAAAAAAATCAATTATATATACATGTAATGGAAAATTTTAAGGAATAGATTTTTGTTCAATTTAAAGTAATGATTATTGTCTAATTACAATTATAATTGCTTGTAATTTGTAATTGAAAATTTCATTACATTGTCTTCATTACATGTATTATGTAATTGCAAATTTCCAATTACAAGTAGCTGACTTTAGTCCCTGATTTAAATTACATTTGCTTGTAATTGGTAATTGAGAATATACAATTACACATAACCTGTAAGTTCGATTGTAATTTTAAAAGTAATTGAATCTTCCATGTCTGGTCAGGATTTATGTTCTAAATTACAGCTGTATTTTCGTAGTTGTTCTTTATAACTCATTGCCTTTTTTACACATTTCTATTCCCTAGGCTTAAAAAAGTCTTCAAGTAACGACATTATACCGTCATAGATGTTTTAAAAATTACATAACTCTACTTCATGCTTTATTATTAAACTTATCCTTAAATTAATATTAATTTTAATCACACCTCGTATGTATGTATTTGTGTCTTCCTGCAATTGTGTCTCTTTATATTTATCTATCTGTTCATAAATTTTAATTGGCTTTTTCAAACAACTTTTAATAAGGAAACAAATAACGTGTCGCAAAAACGAGTATGTAAAATCCCTATGAAGGTACCTACGAGTGGATGTATGTCTGTATGTATGTATTCACATGACTATGAGATACATTGTTATTGGATTGGATTTTTTATTTCTAATAAATAGTACAATATTTGTATTTAATTTTCTGTTAAAAAATTTTATGTTTGGTACTCGCAGATAAACCCAATTACAATAATAGCCATTATTTAATTGACAACATTCGCAAATAATTGCCGTTTTTGCTTAAAAAAATTATACCCATAAAAATCTAATTTTATTAAAACACTATCTGTATCCACACACGTTGTGTGCGCCCTGACAATATTTTGTTCGATTTTGCTTTGAAGGTAATTCACACTAAATTTTAAAACTCCTACATGTTTACTTTATATAAAGTTACCCATCCCTGGCTAAAGTTCCAAAATTTATATAAAATACCAAAATTTTTGTAAATCTCTGTAAAATACAGACGGGAAATGAGTTGCTTATTATTTTAAAATCAGCGCCATCTGTAGCACAACCATGTTTAAAATATTCCGCTTTCAAAAATAAATTATGCCTTAAAGTATGCAGTACCTTTAAATCGGTAAACAAAAATCGACGTACTTTCACTGCTTTTTCTTCACTTTCTCTTGGAAATAAGATATTTTTGCGAAACAAAAGTATCCTATATTGGAATCAGTATACTAAGGGTACCTCCTCACAAAATTTTGTTAAAACCCATCCTAGTAGTTTTTACGTGATGCGAACACGAAAACAAAGACAGATAGACAGGCAATGAGTTACTGTTTTATTATATGTATAGATAGATATTCTCTGTATTTAAGCTTACATTAGCTTAGTTTCTTTGAAAGAGAAGTAAGCCTTGGACAACTATGCCTTTTCAGCTCTTCTGGTGTCAAGAAGGCTCACTATGCTTTGAAGCTGTGTAGCCATTTAGTCTATAGCGTAAAACCGACAAAGTTGTAAAAATAGAAAAAACTAATACATATCAGAAGAAAAAAATTGGTGTTAATGGTTTGTAGCGGCTGGGCTGATCCAAACAAGCGACTTAAGCCAACATACATGCTTAGTAGCGGACGTGCTACCCACTTAAGCTACAGCACCCTCATAATATAACATTATCTCATTACATACGACTAAGATAAGGGGATATTTCTTGTCTTGTCCGAACATCAGAAGGATGATCCGCAAATGATAACTCTATGTGCCTGAGTACCGAAGAGCTCAATGACTGCTCTTTCGTGTGTGAGTATGTACAATTTATGTTTTTTCTGCTTCTTTCTACACATGTCTGAGAGACTAGAAAATATTTTGTGTTTCTTCATTTATGAGTGAGATGATTTATTTTTTTCCTTTCTATTGAGAAGTGTATATATAAATGAGAAAATATTTTGTTTTTCACCCAAGTGCTCATATATGAGAATTTAAAATTTTGTTAATTTTTTATAAATAAAAAGATGTTAGGAAAATGTTCCCATTAAGTCTTCGCATAAATGTATGTTTGCATCTATGTGTGTATGTATGTATGTGCACATATTTTAAAATTTGCCGGGGTATGCAGAAACAAAGTGTTAGAAATCTCATTTATGAGAAATTTCATAAATGAACGCTCATAAATGAAAAATTTCATAAATGAAAGAAAAAAATCATTTAAGAAAAAGAGCATTAATGACTAGCGAGCTAGTTCATTACTTATCACAAATGAATAATAATGGATATTCTTCGTTTTTCACCGTTCACGTATGTCCTAATTAATCCGTAATCCTTCATGTGTAATCGTTGGTAGAACCTTTTTTTGTTCTTCATTTATGACCGTGAAAAAATATGACATTTTAGAAATGTCATTTATGAGTAATTTGTCATAAATGAAAAATTCTGAACCCTGCTATGTGTGTTAAGGGGTTAAGCTTTATTTATTATGCTTTTATGAGAGTGTATTTACTGTCCACCACTCACATTAATTAATTTACTCGTTTATTTTGAAATTCAAAAAATAATCTCGAAAAGCCAACATTAATTTAAAACCATTTATACATCGTCATAAAAACAGCGCCACAAAAAACAACAAGCCATTTGAAAATGACATTCATATGAGGTAACGTGGTGTGGTGGGGCAATGCATTTGTTGCAATTGACGCTGGCCACATGGTGCATAAATTTATTTTATGCGTGCCATTTTATAGTAAATTATAAATTCTTAATACGATTGTTAGTAACAGTTATTAGTGGGTATTAAAAATACACAAATACACTAACACATTTACACATATTTGACACACATAAGCCTACACTTTTCTAATACCAACTATTTAAATATGAACATATGTATGTGTTTGTATATATTAACATGTTTTGGCATACAAGTGCATGCATGCGTGCGTGAATGCGTGCGTGACCATGTTTGCATAGAAAATTATTAGCAATACTTAAAAGCTTATCGAACTTATCAGTGCACTAAAAGCAACATATGCAAATAATCCACAACAATAACAATGAATAATACTATTACATATTGACATTCAAAGACAGTTTGCTAAAAATATAAGTTTGACATATACATAAGTATCAGATTAATTCGAAGTTTCCGTTCCGTTCTTCCTAAAATTTTAAATCTTATCTTTTTTTTTCCAAATACTTTTTATGACTCATTAATTATTTTATGCAATGATATTAAAAATAACAGACTAAAGGAGATAGGTTTCATAAGCCAGTAAACACATACATATGAACTTAAGTACACACTACTATTTAACTCCTTTCAAAGAAATCACCTAACAAATATGTCTTGATCCCAAAAAGGATCAATTTCAGTCTCATAAAACAGAACTTTTATTTTGCCTTAGAGACCGGTAACACATATGATTCAGATGAACGTCAGACTTTATTCCCACAAAGGCTCTTATTGGACGGTGATCTTACCGCTGGGTACAACTGATATGACCACTTATGCTCTTATTGCGCTTAGTGACAAAATAAGTAGCATTTTTAGCACAAGGTCAGCAGCACCCTGCTTAAGAGGTTGGAAACTATCTAAACTACACCGCATTATATAGGCAGCCTCTGTTGCGCAAAAAATCACCTATTTTCATCCAAACCCCAGATCATCTCGTTACTTGCAGAAGAGCCTCACCGATAATCAGACACTGGATTCTTTAATTACTTGTGGGGCCACCGGTTACCGGCGTACCAGTAATTGAACATAGATCAGAACTGGAATATCCTTATCTTCAAGTTTCAGCGCTCTGCAAGCCACGAAGTCTGGTGCCTTATACACCTAAAGCAGCAACGTCTTGGAGGAAGAGACGACTGACAGATAATATTGTTTTATATATGAGGTTGTTCTAGATATTTTCTTCTCTTACTGGACACAGAGCAAATGCTCGAGGCCTCGGAGTGCAACGTTATCGTTTTTCGTTCCAAGTTTATTTATAAAATTTTGACACCAATTATCTGTAAGATGTTGACAGTTTGACATTTAAGATTGCGTCGAAAATTATGTTATTATAGGGTTGCATGTGCAAGAGCTCCCTGCGGCGGTGATGCTTATTTGTTTAAATTAAGTTTTCTATTTAAAGAAGATTAGAAGATGATAACTAGTAGTAAAAAATACAAAAGTAAATTCAAATTTCGATGCTCCTAAATAAATTTCGATATATCACTTTTACAAATATAGGTGATATGTGTCGAAAGCTTTTAAAAAATATCGATGAGATATAGTTTTAGATAGTTCTTTGAAAAATACCGATATATCGATTTATCTATGTAAGGGTGATATCGAAGCAAACCACTTCCTTAATGGGTCCCCTTTCGACAATATAACGGTATGTGTTGCCTAACCCTCTAAAATAGTACTATTAAACCTACAGAAAAAATTAATTTAGTGAATTTAGTGTCTCGTATTTATTTTTATATTTTTTAAAAGCATTTTGTATTTTTTGTTTTTGCAAAAATACATAATTTCAAAATTATTCGAATAATTAATATTAATCGCTATTCGAATAATCAAAAATTATTTTAATCGAAAATTTTTTTTCGATATTGAAAATATGGAATAAAATATATGATATTATTTTAATATTTCTAAATTATTCGAATAATAAATTTTTATACTTATGCGAATAATAATAAATTTTAATCGTTATTCGAATAATAATTATTTGCTTTTAATCGATTATTTTTATGATATTAAATATCATAGAATTCCAGAAATATTTTGTTGATATTTGAAAAATAAAAAAAAACAAATTTTAATCGAGTACTCAAATAATTTAATGTCCACAAATTTTTACTCGAACAATTGATGGAGTTGACGGAATTACTTTGAAAACTAGAAGAAAAAAAATGTAAATGAACAAGTCTAGATCGTATGCCATTAAATAAATTATTTAACCCAATTTTCAAAAATCCATTAAAAATTGCTTTCATTGTAAGTTTCTTTCAGTTCGTACTACGAACAGAAGGTTCTGTTGCATTGAATTGAAGCCATTTGTAAAATTACACGCAATACGAATATAAATAAAATTAAGAAAAAAAAACATTTTAATGGCAGGAAGCGCGGTATATTTCCTCAAATAAATTACAACAGAATTAATCAATAAAAAATGCGACAACATTCAGGTATCCAGCGTAATAAATGTTGTTTGTTCCTTCCATTTGAGTTCTTTTCCAATGGGATTTTGACTTTAGTTTGTGTTTTGCGTGAGTGACTGTGAAAAACCTTAAGTGTCTGTGGTCAGGTAACATTTGTAGTTTTTATAATGAATTATATTTTTCTCATTACTTTAATCTAAAAAGCGTACGTTAAAATGTATGTATGGCACGTGCATTTTCGTGTTCATATTATCGAAGTGGCATTTTAAGAATCATTATCGATGGTTAATTGTTACTTAAACAACATCAGAAAATTCCATCAAATATTATTTTGAGGCACTTTAAATATATAATTTAAAAATATTTTATTTCTTTAATAACGCCACGTTAGAAAAATGTTGAAAAGTTCAAGTTTTAAAAATCGTGATTTAAGTCTACAGAGTGACTAATTAGAGCAAACTATGGATCGTTTTCGCAATACGTATAATCTTAAGGATTGTCAAAATACCATTACATCCAGAAGAGCTCACTGTTTTGTGGGTCCCCAAGGCCGTTAAAATCATAACGTTGCAGTCAATGGTGAGCGGTGTGGAGACATGCTCTCTAACTCTCCCATAATCATATTAAGGCATTAAATCCACAAAATTATCTAATTAATAAGGCGCATTAGATGAATGTTTAAAAACGTTTTTCTCTATTTTATAACAATTTAAAGTTTTCCTCGTCTATAAAAAAAACACCCTTTACATTTCATATTTTTAATTTTTCGTGTAATGCGTCTGGATTTTAAAGGAACAGGCCATTATAATCACTTTTAAGTAAATTAAAATACGATAAATTATTAATTTGTATTTCGAAAAAGTTTTTCCAATCTCATTGTCAACTTTTTAATTTATTTCATTTCGACATAAAATTGTAAACTAAACATTTTATTAAGTCTTTTTGTCTTTTTCATTTAAAACAACAACGAAATGTTAATTTTATATAAGCAGTTACTGTAAAAGTAATGCTTTAATTCACAGTGGGGTCGTTTCCAAATAAATAGTAATAAATAAATATAATAAATATTTAATAAAAGAATTTATTTCTGGCAAAAGCCTGATTGATCTTGCAAACAAAAGTAAATTTAAGCTATTCCTAAATAATGATTACAGAAAGGTTTAGCGGAAAAAGGTTATAGCCCAGAAAAAGCTATGAAAAATTTTTCTAAAAGTAAAACATGATGATGACAATGTTATAGAGTCATAGCAGTGACTACAGCTGGCCATTAAGTATTTGTGGATGGTATTATTATGACTATAATAACACAGTGCAACTCGGAAAAAAATAACCATATACGGACACCACTACGTGATAAAAGACCAAAAAAAAGACCCCTGTCTCCCAGTTTTGCCCAAAGTCCTCCAGGTTTTTTTTATGGGCCCTCAAAGATGTGGGGCCTCGATGTTATTTTTGCAAAAAAATGATCATTTACTCAAGCTCATATTTTGCAAACCGTTTGAAATTTTGATATACTCTCTGAGGCAAAGTTGTAGCTCTTGTCATAAAGAACAAAAATTGTTAACATATAAAATCAAAAAAACTTCATCATCAAGGTCAAAATCGCAAAAAACTTAAAAAAATTCAATTTTTTTACATTTTTTCCACTGTTCAGGTCCATAGGTAGCAAACCGTTTAAAATTTAAGGAAACATTCAACTACAAAAATGAACCTAAGATCTCAATAAACAACTTTCTAGAACATATGAACTTCCTAGGAATGATTCTTAACACCGTTTAGGTAGCGCTTAGGTAGCCGAAATGAAAATGAACGGGACTAAACAATTTTTAGAAATTAAATTAAAAAAAAAATAAAATTAAGCACTTAGGTGAAAAGTTTTGTATATTTTGTTTATTATTTTTTATTCCACTTTGTTTTCTTTCGCTATTTTGCCATTTTGTTTAGCGGAGTTGCCATTTATTTTTTATTGTATTTTTATTTGTTAACCATAGGTTAGTGAATCGCAAATGCGTTAGTGCAAGCAAAAAAAAACGTGTTTATATATTTAACAAGTGTTAGATCGTTAAAAGTTAGTGAATTGCACTACAGGTGTTAGTTTTACAAAACACAGTACGTAAAATACTTAGTTTTCATAATAAACATTTTAATGAAATAACAATTCCTAAAATGACAAGTTCATAGAACTGTAAATTTTAGATGGATACGAATGATTTCGTGACATCATAAGCATAAAAATAAGGTGCTTATACTGTTTAAATTTTCCTCTTGATTTAGATAGTTAACAACACTTATTTTCGTACACACATACATTAAAAAAGAACAAAAACATATTTCTTATAAAATAACCGACTTTAAACTAGGTGAACAGACAGGCGATCCTCAAATCTAAGACAACACACCTCTAAAATAATGGCGTCCTGTATGGGGACAAAATATAATTTAAAATTTTATGTTTTTATAACATAACGAATATTTCAGAAACAATCAGCTTCCTGAAGGCTCAAAAAATCCGGGCCATTCTTAAGATAAATGCAGAAACCGTCAAAGAAGTCTTAGAAAATTGGACTGAGACTATAAAATACTGCAAATCTAGCCGGGATAGTCATATGAATATAATCATGTGGCATAAATAATGGGTATATTTGTTAAGTTCATTTTATAAATATATTTTTTTTAAACTTATATTCGGATCACCCGCTAAATAAATATATTAAATTTTGAGAAATCTGCAAAAAAACATAAGTAAATTATTTGTGCTCTTTGCTGTAATTTTGCCGGCTGTAGCTTTTAGTTAATGGATATTACAGCTTCATCTTTAAAATACCCGACTATTGTAAAATGCCCAACTAACAAACACTTAAGAAGGCCCAAAAAGCTAAGAGGCAATTAAAAATTCATAAATATTTTTTGGGCCAACATTTCCATTTCATTTAACATAATAAATGGAAACGCAGAAACTCATATAAAAACAAAGTTAAAAGAAAATGTTTTTTTTTTTGCAAGAAAAAACATTGACCAGATTACAAAGCAAACAAACGAAACAACTGAAACAAACACTACACAAACTGCCAAATGAGGTGAAAAAGATACTGCAACGCAGATAAAAATTTTATACAAAAAAAAAACAGTTTAAAACCATGAATAAATATCTAAACTGTACAAACACGAATACCAACTGAACTAAACTTTTAACTCTAAAATGGATTTTTTTTTTTGTTTAAACAACCAAAAAGGCCAACAACTACAGAACAACAGTCAATAGAGGAGAAATTGTATATTTAAGTATAAAAAACAGCCAACCATTTTGTAGCCAACAAAACAAAAACTAACTGGCACAAGACCTCAATTGCAAATGGTGGAAATGTACATCATGGCAGTAGTTCTCTACGGCATTAGTTCAAGGGCAGTTAACAGCTTATATTGCCAAATAAGAGTGGAAATATATAAAAATGAAAGCAATTGCTTTTATATATTGTTTTTCCTGAAAGAATCCGGATGAAACTAAAATCCATTATATTTTCATGGTCTTTTTCTTTGGCTATTATTATCTATGCTTTACATTTTCCAATATCACCACAGTTTTTTAAATGACACAAACAGTTTGTCAAACAAACCAGTTCATTTTATCACACACGATACAAGCATGACTCGTTCAAGCACAGATTTAGTTTAGTTTCTGTTCGATACAAAATTAATGCAGATTACAATTGTGTTGCCTTTTTTTCTCGCTGTTCTTTTGAAAAAAAAAACAGAGAATAATATAATTTGCAGCAAAGAATGATAAAATAATTTTTGCAAAAAAAAACAGATAGAAGGGCAGCAATTATAAACTAAAAATGTAAGAAGTAATCTTTAAGAATTAGATTTAAACCAAAAAATAGATGCGCCAAAATTAGCGGAAAAAAGTAAAGACTATGTGAATGTCAAGCATTACTGTTCAAAATTTAAGCTATTTTCACCAGCATCCGTCTTTTATGGTGACACTATTCAAGCCTATGTCTATAACGGTTTCAAAGATAGGGTCACATATATCAAATAACATTACCTATTGGGACACCCTTTCATTAACAAATTTTACATTAAAGACCTGTTGTTATAGAGGACTTGGGCACAAAGATTCTTTGTAAATTTCAACTATCTGTCTATAACGGTTAAAAAGTTTAACCATATATATCAAATTACATGAACTATTGGGACAACCTTTACATTATAATTCCAAATATTTATACTTGATAACATACCAGAGTAAGTAGTACTCATTCTGCCTAATTTGCAAGTGTTTGTGTTTAACGGTTCAAAAGATAGGGTCATATAGATCAAATTACATAATTTATGGGGACACCCTCTAGTTTCTAAATTCAAATTGTATACTTGCTATAGTGGACTTTGCAATACAGGTTCGTTGTCAATTTCAGCTGTCTGTCTCTAACAGTTCAAAAGTTTGGCCACATACATAGAATTACATTAACTATTGAGACACCCTTTTAGTTCCAAATTCAAAATTTTATACTTTTTGTTATAGCTGACTTAGCACTACAGGGTCTTTGTAAATTTCAGCGGTCTGTATAAAACTATTCAAAAGTATGGCCATATACATCAAATTAAATGAACTATTGGAGCACCCTTTAATTTAAAATTTTGAATATTTATACATTTTATTATAGCGGTTATAGTAGTCGACATTCTGTCAAATTTTCAAGGTTTAGTCTATAACGGTTCAAAAGATAGACCCAAATTGGTCATTTTATGTCACCTATGGGGACACCCTTTAAATTTTAAATTTATTTTTTATTAATTTCTGCTGTTGGGAGCTATAGCGGCACGCAATTTTTAAAAATTTTAATTTGCTGCCCTTTACGGTTCTTAATACACGTAAAAAACATGTATGTTGTATTGGGACACCATTTAATTTTTAATATAATGAACTGTTTTTAAAATGGGACCAACCTTGAAGCATAACCTTTCAAATAAAGCAAAAAATTTTAAAATCAGTTCAGAAATGGCTGAGTTCTGCGGTTACATACATAAAAAAAAGCAACATTCAGACGAATAGATAACCTCCTTCTTTTTTGAAGTCGGTTAAAAAGAAGAACTCTATAGCAAACAAATCTTATAAAAGAAAACACTTTTCTTATATAAATATTTCACTTATTAATAGAATACAAAATATGTCATCGCGTTAATGACATTGCAGTCATATTATTGATGACATCTAAAATATAATAAAATTCTATGATAAATTTTGTCATTACATTGACGCCAGTTTTTACCTTAATGATGACATTTGTCATAACATTGTTGTTATAATTCCGATGATAGTACGTCGTTATTCCGATTTTGATTTTTCTTATCAGTGTGCAGATCTGACTCCTTTGATGCCTGCCTCCTCACAAATTTTTAATTGATTTCTTTAGTGACAAATATTAATTAATTATTTAATTTAATTAAATTAATTATTAATTAACTAGCTGTATCCACACACGTTGTGTGCGTCCTGACAATATATTGTTCGATTATGGCTTGATAGTAATCCATACAAAAGTTTAGGCCTCTTATAGTGCTTCGTGTATATGTATTTAACTTATATAAGGGTACCCCTAGATAACCTGTACAACTACTGTAAAGCTCTGTAAAAGGTGTTTAAAATGTTTTAATAACAATTCAATTCCACAAAGTAAAAAATACAAATGAAATACCAATTTTGAAAATTTTATTAGTCGAACTATTTATATGTGACCCGGCCTATGAAAAGGTGGCTTATAACTCAAAAATGTTGCAAATTGTTGCATTGTTTATCTTTAACAGCTAATTTTTCGAAATTTTGTTTTTTAGTCATAAGCCACCTTTTCCCTTTTCATAGACCGGGTCACATATTACATACAATGAAATTTGTAGTCAAGCTTGAGTTCGTTCTATTCCTTGTAAGAAAGAATTGTGTGATAATATTAAAGAAAAATTGGGAAAATTTAATTTTTAGACACCAGCAGAGCGGAATGCACATTTTCTAGACAGCTACGTCCGTCATCAGCACACTTCGTATCTTTCTACATGGGATAGTGTTTAGTTGAAAGCATCATCTATTATTCAACCAACCAAACTCAGATAAAGAAATTCGAGAAAACTGTATTCAATCATCAATCGTCAGTTGGTCAGAACGAAGTCTACCACTACCCAAAAGCTTCCCTCTTGTTTTAATATTTTTACTTGAATATTTACCACCTTATATTTGTTGTTGCTTCAGCTAACCTTTATCTGAGATTGGTTGGTTAAATAATAGATGATGCTTACAACTAAACGCTAATAATATGACCTAAATTGTAAATTAATTAATTCTTTCTTAGAAGGAATAGAACAAATACAAATTTAATTTAATTAGCTATTTGGCAGTAAGTAATTCATATTTTGTCATCAGATGGCGGTTGCGCCATCTGTTGCGCAACCGCGTTTAAAATATACCGCTTTCAAAAAAAAAAGATGCCTTAAAGTATGCAGTACCTTTGAATCGCTGAAAAAATATCGGCGTACATTAACTGCTTTTTCTTCACTTTCTCTTAGACATAAGATATTTTTATGGAAAAAAAAAGTATTCTATATTGGAATCACTATACTAAGGTAACTCCTCACAAAATCTTGTTTAAAGCAATTGGGAGTTTTTCAGTGATGCGAACACAACAAAGACAGTCGGACAGACAGACATAAAATGAGTTACTATTTTATTATATGTATATACTAGTTTAATCCATGTGAGATTCTCTACACTCTCAAAAATGAAAGTAAAAGTATGGCAAGTAAATGACAACTTAAGTAAAAGTATGGCCCAGCTTTAACTCGAAAACCCAAATTTTTGTCAGAGAAGCATACGACAAATTTATAGAGTGTGCTTATTGCAGATCTGTAGATATAGAGTAATTACGTATTATGGAGGTACCCGAAAATATACGTTATTCTCAGAGTACAAAACTTCAAGGCTCTAACTGTTATAACCGTAGTTCTCTGAGTATACGATTTTTCGTTTTGACTGGAAGATACCACACCCAAATCCATCCTATATTTTTTGCTAGACTATGCATAATAATATAAGCGTTACTTGTATAAAATTTTAAATCTTTGCATATTACAGTTCGTTCTCTAGGTACACGATAATAACTTTTCACTCTGTATGGCAGATACTCACGCCCACTTTTCCAATCCACACGGTTTTTTGCTACAATATTCATATTCATTAGAGAATAACTTCTACGTAATTTGAAGATTCTACTTATTGTAGATCTCTTGTTACACTATAATAATTTTTCAGAGCTACCACGCCCACTGTTCCAACCAAGCCTACTTTTTGCAAGACAAGGTACATTTACTCGTATATGAGAGTTTTTCGACTAAAATATCAAGACCCTAATTCCCTAGGTACTCGATAATAATTTTTTGCTTTTTAATTAAAGATACCACGCCCACTTTTTCATTCGAGCCAATTTTGGCTACACTTTGCACATTAATAAAAGAGTTACTTGCAGAAAATTTCAAAAGTCAAACCTTTTACAGTTACCAAGCAATACAGGCAGTTCCACGCCCACTTGACATATCAAAAAATATATGCCCCATTTTGTGCACCGCATATTTTATAACAAATTCTGAAAATTCCAGAAAAATCGGTACGCTGGTATAGGCAGCTTTATATGTCATACATATGTATAATAAAAAAGTAACTCATTTTCTCTCTGTCTGTCTTTCTTTTTTTTGTTCGCTTCACGTAAACACTACTGGATGGGTTTAAAGAAAATTTTGTGAGGAGGTACCTTAGTATCCTGATTTCAATATAGGATACTTTATTTCCGCAAAAATATCTTATTTCCAAGAGAAAGTGGAGAAAAAAAGGTACTGCACAGTTTAGGACATCTTTGATCTTTGAAAGCGGCTTATTTTAAGCAATGTTGCGCAACAGATGGCGCTGCTTTAAAATAAATAATGAGTAATTTTCGGTCTGTATTTTACATAGCTTTACAATAATTTTAAAAATTTTAGAATTTTATAAAAATTTTAGAATTTTATCCAGGGATGGGTACCTTTATATAAAGTAAATGGGTAAGAGTTTGTTAAAAAAAAATTGATATTTTTTAATAACTTTAATGCTATTGGTGGAACTTACGAATTTATCACATCTATACATCTTGAAATTTGTGTAAATAAATATTTTGTTTAAGAATCTCTGCTTTATTTATGAAATTCTACAAAATTGTTTTTGTTCATCTTAATGACTCTTTAGTTCAACTTTATCATCGATAATGTTCGCTGGTAGAAAATGTATTCTTCTTTTTCCGCAATTTTTATTCTTTAAACAAATTATCAACAACAATAATGCGATAAATTATTTTATAAATTTTAGATTTTTATTATAAAACTCTGGCAATAATTTTGAAAACTACTGTCAGTTTCTCCTTGGCCTCTTGTCATGAGTTTCTGTTAAGGAAGATATATAATTTTATATTTTAGTTTTATGTATTAAAATTAATTCAAGGTTTTCTATTCAAGTCAAATCAAAGAAGAGAAAATATTCAGAGAAAAAGGTAAAATATTTGAAAATTATAAATCTTAAAAAAGGACATACATATTTTTCTTTGAGCCATAAAAAAGCCAAGCTGTGTTTATGTATTTTGAATTTGTTTTTTTTTTATTTTATAAAATTTGTTTGTATTCATAATCAAAGTTGTGGCTGTTTTTAAATTAAAATATACACTAATTTTACATTCACATTTGTAATATTTTTAACAACATTTTTTTTTTCAATGCCTGACAAAATTTATGTGAAATAAAACATACAAAGCAGTGTTCGTACATTTGAAAGACAGAAGCTTATACAAGCAACATCAAGGGCATCAGCGTCCTTTTCAAGAATTTTTAGAGATACATTTTATTAAAATGAAAATTTGCTGCCTTGCCTCTCTTTTGGCTGATATGCTGTGAGTGTCTTTATACATAAATAAATCAAAAAAATATATATAATTTTTGTGAAATTTTTTGTAGCCTCTGCTGTATGTAAATTTAAGTTCTTAAATTTACATGTATCAAACTAAAAATGTCTGCCATAAAGTCTACATTTTTATGTTTCAAAGAATATCCCAAACTTATACATTTATTACTAGAGACAATTGTCAACAAGAAGTCTGATTAAATTATTTTGAAGATGTTGCTGTGTTTTTGAAGAAGGTGGTACGTAGAACGGTTTTTTTTAATTTGCATTAAATTTGTGACTATTAATTTATTTTCTGACATTTGCAGATGTTTCTCGACGGAGTGTGGGATAAAAGTTTGTCTCTCTAATTGCGCAGCCAGAAAACCAAAAAAAAAAAAAAATAAGAAGTTTAAACATCATGGCGGAGATTATTCTGTTAACAGCAGAAACAAAATCAGCGCGTCAAGCGTGTCGTTAACTAGCGCCTAGCTTTAAAGCTGCAATGACATACGTACTTAAATCCAAACGTCAACATACTGTCTTGAACAGTAAAATCAAATTATCATGTTTGGTAAAACCCAATAAAATAAAAAATCTCCTAAACTGATTGAAAAAAATTAATGACAGTTTGTCTTCCAGCCATTTTACTATTCAAAGTGCTGTCAAAATTTGATTTGCTGCCAAATACAAAGCGTTGAAGATGCATTCAGTAGGGTATTGCTTTATACATTTTGCATGTGCATTAGAATTTTTGACAGATAGACAACGCTTGGCGCGCTTATTTAGACTTTAAGTCATACGCCATCAGCAGGGCTGACTTCCAAAACGTAAAACATATATGTAGATATGCAAAGTTTCGAAACAATGCATCAACTTTAAAACTGATGCCCTGATTGCTTGTTTACTGCGTTGCTAATAACTACTTGTCGACGGCGTTTTGAAAGGATATGCATTTTCAATGTTTTGTACTGTGGCGTTATGAAACACTACACTTTGTTCGAATCGTCAATTGCTTTGTAATTGACGTTTGGGAAGTAAGCCCAGCAGTTGTTGATTGTATGTCCTACGAAATGTTTACGATAAATAAATTCTAGAATAACAGCCTTTTCGTTAGTACCAATTAAATATGTTTGAATTGATAAACAGTAGAAGCCACAACTTGGATGTTTGAAAAAACAAACATTGCTGAACAAAATGCAAATACAATCTTTCTAGCTGCTTGCTTGTGTTTTCAGAAGTTCTAAAATTTTTACAAGCTAACAGCCATCCAAAACTCATCACAAACTCTGTCGGACCCACCTGTGGTTCCCTATGAGCTTGCCACCTTCTAGTCCGATCTATCTTGCTCATTCATTGGCCTTCTTATTTTGAATAATTATTTCAAGTTCTGCAACCTAAAAAATTCAGAGCCGCCTTTCATGCCAGTAACGAAAGTTAAGCACTCCGAGGATCTAATAGAATGCAAAAACCCTGTGTTCCCACGTCGACAGGACTTCCTTTGAGTCAAGCTTTTTGCATAAAATATTAATGCTCTTGACCTAGCTTTCCTAATTTCCCTTTTCAACCTTCCTATAAAGTATTTTCCGCTTGAGGCAGGGTACATTATTTTAGGAAACCTGTGTGGGATCTGGACCCATCCTGATAATAACAATATAAAAATAGACTTATTTTACTGGAGAATCTCAGTATTTGAAATGTGTGTGAAGATAAATACGTATTTAACTAGCAGAGACAAAAACCATTTTTTTAACATAGCTCATTTGACAGTTAACAGAGCGCTGTTAATCACTTAACAGTTGTCTTTTTTTGGACTTTCCATATTTAGGACCTTATACCAGGGAAAGATGACCAAGTCCAACGAAAAAACCGAAAGGGTATGTTGCTCCAAAACATGCTTTATGGTACTATAACAGTGGAATTTGCAATACTTCTTTGGAAACATAGAAAATCGGGATTAAAAACCGACACATAATGTGGGATTTTTTTGGAAGTTTCATGACTATTTTTGCACAAATATGAAAGTGCACACGTAGTACACCATATACAAAAGGTAGACTAAGGGGTCCCAAAAGAGACCCCATTAGTCGGATTTCTGAAATAATTTTGGAATTTGAAAAAATTGAGATTTAAAAAATGTGTTTTATAAAGAAATTCTTCAGAAGATTAGTGACCATTTTTGGACAAATATGGAAGTGCACACGTACTACACCATATACAAAAGGTAGACCAAGGGGTCCTAAAAGAGGTCCTACTAGTCGGATTTCTAAAATAATTTTGGGTACCTACCGTCCTTGATCGCTGTCCTCTTTCTTTCGGCTTCTTTTGGATTCCAGTCTATTCTACAAAATATTTCGGGTTCGATAAATGCATCGATTATGGCCAGCCTATCTTTTCATCATTAAAACATACTTGTGACCCACTACCCGAACTAATCAGAGAGCCCTACGTAAAGGCCGAAACTGCATTGTCTCAGATACGAAATTATTTCTTCATTTATGCCTACTACCTGCCTTAATCTCTTATCAAAGGTCAAGACTTTCAAAGATCTGCCATCCCTACTTCTTAATACCATTATTCCTTAACTCCTTGAGTCTTAGAGCTGACCTCTCGGTGCAGCATTGCCACCTATATAAATGTTGAGTTAAGTTTGGAAGGGTGTTTCTTTAAAACCGTAATAGACAGTCACTTCAAATTTACACAGGACGTGTACTACTATCTCTGCTATAACAGCCAGAAGTTAAAACATAAACTTACTAATTATAGGGTGGCCCCACAGATAACAATTTTTTGCGTATTTTACTTTACCTTAATGAAATTTACACAGAATGTTTCTTACTATCTCCTCTATAACGACAAGTAGTTAAACGACAAAACTAAAAATTATAGGGTTTTCCCAAAAAAGACATAATCTTGGCGAATTTTATCTTTAAAATCTTTATAGATATAGACACAATGTTCAAAGAATGTTACTGCTATAACAACAACTACTTAAAACATAAACTTAAAAATTATAGGGTGTCCCAAAAGAAGACAATATTTAGGCATATACTAATTTGCCTTGATAAAATTAACACAGGGTGTGTATTAATATCTCCGATATAACGAAATGCAGGTAAAACATAAAATTAAATTAAAAATTATAGGGTGTCCCCACGGGAAGAAAATATATATTGGTGTTTATTGTTTTATATTAATAAAATGTAACCATAACATAAACGACAAGTAGTTAAAATAAAAATTTAAAAATTATAGGGTGTCCCCACAAAAATGTGATTTTTAGTATATTGTTTCAATTTTTATTTTTTCGAAAACTTATGCAATTTGGAATTAAAAAAGCAATAAGAAAAATAAATCACAGAAAGTCCAATTTGTTGTTGGTTAATTCCATCCATTTACAAATTGTAGGCTGCCGTTTAAAAGAAGAAAAACAAAATTATACAAGTCAATATAAACATTCATTTAATAAATTGGAAATAGTAACAACAACAAAAAATAATATTTCAATCAACATTTGCATTTTTGCCATTAAAAAAAGGAATTTCATAAATATCACCAAAAGTTTGTTTGGATCTGTGTGAGTGCCGCTTTTATGCAGCAACTAGCTGTGCCCCCACACACGTTGTGTGCGTTCTGACAATATTTTGTTCGATTTTGATCTGAAAGTATTTCCTACCAAAATTTAAGACTATTGCGTATTTACTTTACATAAAGGTACCCATCCCTGGATGAAATTCTAAAATTTTTATAAAATTATAAAAATTATTTTAAAACTCTGTAAAATCAAACCTGAATTGAATTACTCATTATTTTAAAACAGCGCCATCTACTGCGCAACATAGCTTGAAATATATTGCTTTCCAAAATAAAAGATGCCTTAAAGTATGCAGTACCTTTAAGTCGGTAAGAAAATTGGCGTACTTTCACTCCTTCTTCTCCACTTTCTGTTGGAAATAAAATATTTTCGTGGAAAAAGAAGGATCCTATATTGGAATCAGGATACTAACGTACCTCCTAACAAAATTTTGTTAAAATCCATCTAGTAGTTTTTACGTGATGTGAACACAAAAAGTAAAACCGAAAGACAGGAAATGAGTTACTGTTTTATTATAAGTATAGATTTTAAAATATTCATGAAAAGTGACCATAAATTTATATGGAAACGTAAGTAAATGACATTTAAAGAAATTAAAATTCACACAGAAATATAAAATGTATAAAAGGAACATTGAAATTAACACAAATAAGAGGAGAGCGCTAAAAAAAAAAAAATATGGAAAAGTATAAAAATCTACTTTTGCAACACCATAAAGTGTTAATAAAGTTGCCTTTTTCTCTTTTTATATTTTTTATAAATTTTTTTAAGCACCCCACGAAAAGGCTATCCAATGTTGCAGAACATGCTGATACGTGTGTGCACTTATTGCAAATAAATTATTAAAAATAGCAACCGAATGAAAGCAAAAGACAGGAGTTAAACAATGAAAACACATACTCACACACACACAAAAATAACACTTACTTATACTTTTACACAAAAAAAAAAATAAATTGAAATGAACAAAATATCGGGTGGTTAAATTTTAGGGGCCGATATTGAATGTGCACCACACCTAAACGTCGAGTTTTTTTTTCTGCATTTAACTTGACATTTCTCAATTTCAGACTAACTTAATTTGAACCATGGAAAGATGCACAATCGAGCAACGATCAGAATGGTGGCAAGAAATCATACTCAGTGATTCGTCACCTCAGTGGATTCGTCAGTAACAAGAATTGCCGCATTTGGGCGAATGCTAATCCAAGAGTGATTGTCGAAAAACCAACGCACCCACAAAGAGTTTACGGTTTATGGGCTGGCGGTATCATCGGGCCGTCAGGCGGTTAGGCAGTTACTGTGAATGGCATGCGCTATCGTGACATGATAACGAACTTTTTATGGCCCGAATTGGAAGATATAGATGTGGAAGATATGTGGATTCAATAGGACGGTGCCACTTGCCACACAGCTAACGAAACAAAAGGCT
Source organism: Phasia obesa (assembly GCA_949628195.1). Lineage (NCBI taxonomy): Eukaryota > Metazoa > Arthropoda > Insecta > Diptera > Tachinidae > Phasia > Phasia obesa. The sequence goes on along the minus strand of OX451218.1, from coordinate 24,773,643 downwards.
CTTTTACGCTACAAATTCAACGGCCGTGTTATCTTACGTGGTGGCGACGTCAAATGGCCGCAAAGATCATGTGATGTAACATCAATGGACTTCTTTTTTTATGGTTATTTGAAAGAAAAGGTGTACGTCGATAAGACAGCAAAAATTCAAGAGGTAAAGAATGAGATAATTTGACTTATTAATAACATAGAACCTCAATTCTGTTTCAGCGTCATCGAAAATTTTTAGCACCCGATGGAGGTGTGCCACCGAGCTCGCGTCGGCCATTTGGCCGATATTTTGTTTTATACATAATTTAACCATACAAATTTTATAAAAAAAGGAAAAAGAAATGACAAGAATTTCCTAAAAAACTTATGTTTTATTCAAAATCAACATCAGCCCCTTAAAATTTAACCACCCTTTACAAATTGAATCCTTACAAAATGCTCATTTTGAAACAGTATTTTCTTTTAACCTCAAATGTATCAAACTCCAACTGTTGCATGTTTCAATTAAAATCTTTGTGGATCAATTTCAGTTTAAAAAAGTTATTATGTCTTAAGGACCACTCATCAACATTTACAAAAGTTTATTTTAAATCAATAACCAAATGGTCTTGTCTGTTGTCTCTGCTTCATTAGAAATCAAATACCACAAACAACAAGTTGTCAACGAAAATCTAGGCCATTGATCTCTTAGGAGCTGAACTAAAAAGTCTTTGAGGTGTAACATTATGTAAATTGTAAGGATATCATCTGCTCTATGTGGATATAATAGGACACTCAAAGTGGAAACAGCTTAAGCAACAACAAATAGTTTAAACAAAACACACAAAAAAAAACAAAATGAAATTGCAATTTGTTGCTGACAAATGTCATCAGGGTAGATTTATTTCGTATTAAAAAGAAATGTGAAAACATCACAAATACAAAAAGGATATTCAAGGACTTAATGCAGGTTATTGCAAACAGCAGCACTCCAGCAATTGTGCGTTCATGCGTCATGTGGGGCGTGGGTCTCTCTATCTGGTTTTATTAAAAACACTTTAAATGATCAAAAATATATATGAATGTATAAATGAAAGTTGGTTGCATGTTGCTTTTTATTATTGCCACATTTGATAAATTATGTACAAGTTATGATGACTATGATGATGTCTTTTTACTTTATTTTTTGTTGTATTTGTAGTTATAAAAATAAAAACATCATAATTTATTTATTTATTTTGAAAAGTTATAAAAACTTTATGATTCTATTAGTATGTTGTACTGCACTAAATAATATTAGGTGTCCTAATATATTTTTGGCATCAAGTATTATTAATGTCCAGCAACAAACTCTGACAATCATCAGCTGGTCTTTGTATCTACTATACACTAGCAATTTATATTGCTTTTAATTACCCGATACTATTCAATAGTTATCAATTGGGTACTCAATACTTTTGTTTACATAACAGAAACTCACTGTTAATCAGAGATTTAATAAAGTCGTTAAATTTCCTATTCAGTTTTTTTCTAAAAATATAACAAAAAAAGAATCGAGTAACTACTTTGGAGTATTGAGTACTTAGCAAAACGATCAAATACTCGATACTCGGTACCATCGAAACATACGCGTTGATGTCATGGTGAGGTATTGTTACCTCTAGTGTGGGAGGGTTTATTCCTGGCGAGAACACCAGCTAGAAGGTGATTAGGTGTTTGTATGCAGGGAGATATTCAAGCTTGCTTCGGGCCTCATACTTTTTGGCTGCCATGATGTTCTTTTTTTAGCGGCTGAAATTTCCCCGGATGCGTTGGTGAAGAACCACCCAAGACGGCGAGCCCTAGCCGGTGCTAATCGCCAGCGCGGCCAACCATCTGGCAACACATTTTCTTTTGGTAAAGCAGCTGCCAGCACTAATCGTTGCAAGGAACCTAATGCTTTTAATTACTCGATACTATTCAATAGTTATCAATTGGGTACTCAATAGTACTCAATACTTTTGTTTACATATAAGAAACTCACTGTTAATCAGAGATTTAATGAAATCGTTAAATTTTCTATTCAGTTTGTTTCTGAAAAACATAACGATAAAAGAATCGAGTAACTACTTTGAAGTATTGAGTACTTAGCAAAACGATCAAATACTCGATACTCGGTACCATCGAAACATACGCGTTGATGTCATGGTGAGGTATTGTTACCTCTAGTGTTGGAGGGTTTATTCCTGGCGAGAACACCAGCTAGAAGGTGATTAGGTGTGTGTATGCAGGGATATATTCAAGCTGGCTTCGGGCCTCATACTTTTTATTTTAATTTCCTTTTGTTTGGCTGCCATGATGTACTTTTTTTAGCTGCTGAAATTTCCCCGGATGCGTTGGTGAAGAACCACCCAAGACGGCGAGCCCTAGCCGGTGCTAAACGCCAGCGCGGCCAATCATCTGGCAACACATTTTCTTTGGGTAAAGCAGCTGCCAGCACTAATCGTTGCAAGAAACCTAATACTAGAATTTTGGATGACAAGGTGACTAAAATGAATGCTACCACCAGTAGTATTTCCAGAGAGTGAATTAAGATCGGAATCTGATAAACTGAATGAGAGATTTACTGTTTGAAAGAACGGATTGAGGACGTTAAGGAAAATAAGATCCCTAAAGAACTGGTGAGGTTTGATTTTGCAATGATCATCTATCAGCCTCTGTTACAGGGAACTACTCTATAAGGTCGTTTGAGCTAAAACGGCTCATTTTTTGAGTTTTAAAGTTTTAAGTGCCATATGGCTCAGACTGAACATTCCAAGAGCCAACATATTTCTAGGTTAGGCCAGAAGAGTTCTTAGGGTTGGTTATTAAATTTTACTATACAATCGAAAATTATACCTGTATTCTAATTTTATTTATTGAGCGTATTTACGAAGATCTTCACCCGTTGCAGTCAAGCCAATAAAGTGCGTAATGGGGATCAGAGCCACAACCTCCTAACGTATAGACCCACAACCTTATAGCTGATATAGCATTATCCTACCGTATTACCCACTATAGTTGTAATAAAGGGCCATTGTTGCGATACAGCTAGGGCAATTAATGGGAAAATAGCATTGCGGACTTAAGCAGGTTGTGAAAGTAAGTTTCTAGCTTAAACAAAAAATAAAAACGACCTGTCATATTCATATTGCGTTGTCATTCAAGGAGTTCAATTGTCATTATTTAACTAGATACTCCATGAGAAGTCTAAAATATATTCTTAGCAATAATGATCAGTACTTGCGACTGCTAAATTTTTCCCAAGAAAGTAAGTCTCAAAAAAGTCTGAAATGAACATTGAAATGAAGATTTATAAACTTTGAAATGAAAAAGAGTTTCAAAAAGAGTTTGATCTAATTTTCCCACATCGACAAGGGACCTTTTCAGAAAGTGGTCTGCTTCGATATTCCCCCTACATTTAAAAATCTTTCCCACTGGGAATGACTACTACCACCATAAGTCACACTCGACCAAAGATTGTCAAATCTAGAATCAGTAGAATTATCAAACGGAATGATTTTCACCAGGGAATAATTTTCGATTGTAACATAACTTTTACAAGACGAATAACCAGGAAAGACCACACTATTCTCCAAGAGAGCCGGACAAAGCCAAAACAGTCTCTTTCCTCTTTATTCTTATTATGCCTCAATTTTAAAAAATTATTGAGTTGAATGTTGAAGTGTACCAGCTTATACCTCTACACTTTGGTACCCTGCTTATTTAACCCTACCCTATTCTAACAATAAATTCGCAGAAAAAAATATATTTTCACCAATTAAAGGTTTTAATTGGTTTCAGATTAATATTTTATTGAATATTTAATTGTTTGAATTATTTTTTTAATTATAAATTTTTTTTGTTTTGTTTCAAATAAAAAAGATATATTTGAATTAATTAAAAAATTAATTAAACTTTAATCTTAAACTAATTAAAATCTTTAATTGGTGCAAAAAAAAATTCTTTCAGTCATTAGTATAAAATAATATAATTTTTAGAATTTGTCTCAAACTTCGCTGTAAAAAGGGCGAAACCAAAGTTCTTTACCTAATAGCTGTTTAAATAATGAAAAAGTTAAACTTTCAATTTATACTTACAGCAAAAACCAATTAAGTGAAACTGCTACAAAATTAAAGGGCATCATATTCATGTCTCTACTCGTAACCATATGTTGCAACATATAAACTGCAAAAAATATAATAAAAAGAGAAGAGTATAAATAATATTTTCTTTTTACATTTTATAAATATTTATTAACATTTTTAATACAAAAAAAAAATCACAATAAAAACAATTAAAGAAAGTCTTATTGAATACTGTTCTTAATTAATTTTAATTGAAACTAATTGTCACCCAACGGCATTAAAAGAATGTTGAAAAGAAAGCTGTGACCAGGAGCCAGCGATGGCTTGTGTAGTGCATATATTTGCCTTTATTGTCTCTTTACTGCAAAATAAAATAAAATTCTTACTTTCTTTGCCCTCACATCGCATACAATTGAAAACACATTAAATAAGTGATGTAAGACTGTAAATTGTGTATAGCAGAGAGTCTAATCCATAAACATATAAAATTTATTGCAGTTGCAATACGAGTAATAAGAATAAGACACTGGTACAAATAAGAAGAATGAAAAACATAAAAATACCACTGGGCAAATAAACAAATAAATAAATAAATTGTTTTCATACACTAAATTGACTTGTAGTAAATTACCTACGAGGATAGTTCCATAACTAGAGAACGAAATTTTAAAATAACGCAAAAGCGAAAATGTTTAGCAGCACCTACAAATAATTCTTCCAAAAACAAACCGACTACAAAACAAATATATGTGCATCAATTCTAAACTAAAAATTTAAAAGTAATGTGTAAGAAATAGTATCAAATCAAATACTTTTCTACATGTTGCTCTAACGGACATAGTAATATACGTTCTGTACATTCAAATGTCTATCCGTAACGGTTAAGCAGATAAAGCCATATACGACAAATTACGTCAGATATGAGGACACCCTTTATTTTTTTACACTTATTATTACTGACACAGTAATAAAAATAACGGTTCCAAAGATATGGCCATATAGCTTAAACAATATCACCTAGGGGACACCCTTTAATGTGCAATTTTAAATTAAACACTTAATTTAAAGGACAGATTCTTTGTAAATTTCTAATGTCTCAAAAGTTTGGCCATATGCATCAATTTACATCAACTATTGGGACACCCTTTAAAATTTTAAATATTTATTAATGTTATTATACGGGACATAGTAGTGGAGATTCTGTCTAATTTTCAAGTGTTTGTCTATAACGGTTCCAAAGATAGGGCTAGATAGGTAAAATTATATCAATTATGGGGACACCCTTTAGTTTCCAAATTTAAATTATATACTTGATGTTATAAAGGACTTAGATATACAGGTTCTTTGAATACTTCAACCGTCTCTCTGTTACGGTTCAAAAGTTTTGCAATATACATCAACTATTGGGACACCCTTTAACTTCTAATTATAAATATTTAATTTCTGATTATAAATATTGGATATTCTGTCCAATTTTCAAGTGATTGTCTACAATTGTTCAATGGGTTCATATATTTAAATTGACGTCACATATGGGGACACCCTTTAATTTTTAAGTTTATTTTTTTATTAAATTCTGTTATTGGCAGCTATTGTAATAAGCAGTTTTTTAAAATTTTAAAAGGGTGCCCTTTACGGTTCATAATACACGTAAAAAACACGTATGTTGTATGGGGACACCCTTTAATTTTCAAAATTCTGAACTTCTTTTAAAATGGGACCAATCTGTAAGCATTGTCTTTCTAACAAAGAAAAAATTTTTAAAATCGTTCGTCGGTTTCGACGGTTTTCAAGCATAAATCGGCCGATACTGTTGCAATTTCACGTTCGATATTCGTACGAAGTTCATCAATTGTCGCTGGCTTGTTGTCATAGACCATAGCCTTGACGTAGCTTCACAGAAAATAGTCTAACGGCGTCAAATCGCACGAACGAGGCGGTCAATCGACTGGACCATTTCGTGAGATAACATGTTCTCCAAACTTGGTTTTCAATAAATTGATTGTGACATTCGCTGTGTGACTTCTGGCGCCGTCCTGTTGGAACCACATGTCCTCCAAGTCCATATCATCCAATTGGGGCCAAAAATATTCGGTTATCATTGAACGGTAGCGATTCCCATTCACAGTAACGTGCCGGTCTTGATCATCACAGAAGAAGTACGGCCCAATGACGCCGCCGGCCCATAAACCGCACCAAACCGTAAGTTTTTCGAGATGCAATGATGACTCATGGAGTATGTGTGGATTGCTGCCTGACCCATAACGCTTATTTTGTTTATTGACGAAGCCATTCAGCCAGAAATGAGCCTCATCGCTGAAGATGTTTTTTCGATTAAAATCCGAATCATCTTCAAGTTGTTGCTCAGCCCAATTCACGAACATACGACGCTTAATATATCATTTCATCATGAAATTGCAAACCTTACTGAAGAGAAATGTCAAAAGAGCGACAAGAAATATGGCGTCGTCTGCTGTCCCTGTCGCTCTACTTTTGTAGCGTCCCTGCTGAAAATTTACAAGCAGTGAGTTTGACGAATAAATTGCATTACGAATACATGCCAATTGGGTGGAAACTGGTTCGGAAATAAAATTTATTGTAAATAGGGCATATGGCGTTGAACGAAATGGGTGGTACCCAGCGTCATGTCAAATTTTGGATCGATTGGCCAAGCGCTTTGCAAATGGCAGTGTTATTTCGCAAATATTTTGATTCTGCCCCACTGTCTGTCTGTCTGGTAGGATATTGAAATAAATTACAACTTGGTTGTAAAGTTTTTTTAGGGAAGTCCTGTCAAAACTGTATCTGGTTCCGATTCCTTAACAAGTCCTGGTTTAACAAGGCTTGCAAAAATACAGTCAGATTAGGAGAGGGAGCATTTAGTACGTTGCATAGTAACAAAATTAAAGATTTTAATTCGCTTAGATAGATATTTTCGCCATTTGTTAAAAGAGTGAAGAATAATGCTAGTTCCTCATTTTTCTTCTCTTTTAAAGGATGAACTTCCGGTCGCTAAAGGTCGGGGTATATTTGTATTTTGTATTTTTTTATTGAGTGATTTTCTAATACAACAAGATGCAACATCTTTTAATTTACAGTATTAGAATCAGTTAAGTTATAATCAATTTAATTAAGACAAATATATAGAATTCGTCTTACGTTATACGTTGCCGTAACGACGTTACGTAACGACGGAATATGTTGATACAATGATTACTTTGTTGACCGATATTAAATCAGGAAAGCAATCACTTGAAAAGCTTTGTTCTCCATTTTAGTTTATTTAAATTATCTTATTTTTTGTTGTAATTTTTTTGCTGCCACTCAACACTGGAAGCTAAATTAAAACAAAAAAAATTCAATTGACAGCTATAAAACTGCTCAACATATGTCAAAAGATAAAAGTTGCCCAACTTTCGTACTTTGCGTTGAGGGAGACGTACTGATTGGTACTACGCTCATAAGAACACTTGGGTATTTCGATTCGAAAGAAAAATCATTCGAATTTTACATTGTGTTTCGAACAATTTTTCTTTCGAATCGAAATACGCAGTAACCCCCTGTATTTCAACTAACCTTTCCGTTGAAAAAGACAAAGTATAACGTAGGATGGAATCTATATGCTCCGGCCTCAATTGCATCTCCCTCTCTGTCACCCCCACTCTTTCGACTTCATACTTTCCACATTACCTAACGAGTGTCTATTATTTAGTTCTATTATATCATAACCCAAAAATCTTTTAAAAAAATATTTTTAAACCGAAACAGCTATCTTCACATTGAACATTAAATCAATTTGATCTTTGCCTTTAAAGCACAAAACATTTTGTAAATTTTCATTTACATATGTTGCGGTGTGCTAGACAGTTTGAGTCAATTGACCCCTGAAAAAATATTATTTATTATTTCTGACTTGCTTTTATTTTATTTCTCACTACAAATGTTGACCTTTTCAGCTTATTACACATGTGTGTATATAGTTTAACGTCGTCATTATCTTTAACATTAGCATTGTCATAGTCGCTGACCATATAAAATACTTGTAACAATGTCAGAAATTCATACACTGACAAAAAAAAAGAAAATCAGAATCGAAATTGTCATTTGTTACAGAAAACAAAAAAAAAAAAAAATAATTGCTTAAAAATATAGTAAACTAATAGAAGTTATTAAACAAATTCTATGTACTGAAAAGAAGCAACTAATTTATTAAATTTACAAAAATTTAATAATTCTCATTTAGTTTGTGACTGGAATAGTATAAGTTTATGCCTCTGGTATCGTTATTTTTTTAACATTCATTATTATTTATAATTCGCGTTATTTGTGCATGGTTATCAAATCTAGAGTTCCCTTAAATTATAATAATGGGTGATTTTTTTGAGGTTAGGATTTTCATGCATTAGTATTTGACAGATCACGTGAGATTTCAGACATGGTGCCAAAGAGAAAGATGCTCAGTATGCTTTGACATTTCATCATGAATAGACTTGCAAATCATTGAATTTTATTACCAAAATCAGTGTTCGGTTCGAAATGTTCAAATGTGACAAATTTTGTTCAGCGATGAGGCTCATTTCTGGTTGAATGGCTACGTAAATAAGCAAAATTGCCGCATTTGGAGTGAAGAGCAACCAGAAGCCGTTCAAGAACTGCCCATGCATCCCGAAAAATGCACTGTTTGGTGTGGTTTGTACGCTGGTGGAATCATTGGACCGTATTTTTTCAAAGATGCTGTTGGACGCAACGTTACGGTGAATGGCGATCGCTATCGTTCGATGCTAACAAACTTTTTGTTGCCAAAAATGGAACAACTGAACTTGGTTGACATGTGGTTTCAACAAGATGGCGCTACATGCCACACAGCTCGCGATTCTATGGCCATTTTGAGGGAAAACTTCGGAGAACAATTCATCTCAAAAAATGGACCGGTAAGTTGGCCACCAAGATCATGCGATTTGACGCCTTTAGACTATTTTTTGTGGGGCTACGTCAAGTCTAAAGTCTACAGAAATAAGCCAGCAACTATTCCAGCTTTGGAAGACAACATTTCCGAAGAAATTCGGGTTATTCCGGCCGAAATGCTCGAAAAAGTTGCCCAAAATTGGACTTTCCGAATGGACTACCTAAGACGCAGCCGCGGTCAACATTTAAATGAAATTATCTTCAAAAAGTAAATGTCATGGACCAATCTAACGTTTCAAATAAAGAACCGATGAGATTTTGCAAATTTTATGCGCTTTTTTTAAAAAAAAAGTTCTCAAGCTCTTAAAAAATCACTCGTTATATAGCGTGTTTTTTAAGGGGTAAAGTTTAAGTTTTGAAATAATATATTGGAATAAAATAATAACAAACACAAATGATTCTCTTTTATTATTTTATGATATCAGCAGGATTTCCAGATGTTTTTCGAGTCCCATCCACAATTTGTAAATTTGCATCCCAAAAATTTACCAAAAAAAAATTTAACTATCCCTATAATTCCCTACTGAAAAGTATACTGTTTTCATTGAAATTACACTTTTTTATGTATTATTTAACAAACTAAGTAGATTGAGGCCTTACTTCACTGATTCTGGGTATGGATTAAAAGAGAAATGATATTTGGTAATTAAATGTAATTTTAATTTAATAGCCTGCTAGAATACCCAAACTTTGGCAACTTTGCTGTATTCTTTTTTTTTTCTTTAACTAGAGTCCATCCACTGTAGTATTAATGTAAAAAAATATAAATTTACTCTTGATAGCTGCTGTTTTGTTTAAGCTTTGATAATTTGTGATAAATAGCTTTGACTTAATTCTTATTTAAAATAGTTTTTCTACTTAAAGTTATTTTTAGTTTATCTAAAATTTGGGTTAAGGTTTCCTGATGAGCTAAATTAAGCAAATAGCGAAATGGCCATATACACTAGGTTACCCCAGGAAAATAGATGTATAATTTAATAATAATTTGGATTTAATTGCACGCTATTGAATAAAATTAAAATAATGTATATTATTTCTCCTTTCCCGAAAAAATATTTATATAACCATTGCAAGTTGGTACGTAAATTAACTTTACCAGGTCGTTTCAGCGTCATCTTGATATCCATAAACTTTTGTCCAAAATTCATCTAAGTTGCTTTTACATTTTAATTGGCATTTTTCTTAATTGTGATTTATAAATGTCTCTTCAAACATTGTTTTTTACTGCAGGTGAAAATTGCAGTGGACGATAACTCGGAAAATATGGGCGACCACCACTTTTTTACTTATTTTTTAGTTCTCCATAATGTAAATAATAAAATTACAATAATTTAAAAAGTAAACGAAATCAAAATAAAATTCAACAAATATAAAAACTATCCTCAAAGAAATCCCCAATCCCCAAGTAAATAAAAATCCCCGATTTAGGGATAAATCCCCTAAGCTCACAACATTGAATATTACGGTTTGATTATGAACAGGGATGCCAACTTTTCAAAATCCAAACGCATCGAAAAAGCGCTCAAAAAGAGCTAAAAAGCGCTTATTTGAGAAAATGTCATGGATTTTTCTTTTTTTCAGTCGATTTTTTTTTTTTGTTATATTTGTATTTTAAAAAAGTGCTAAAGGGAAAACTTTCGCGTCAGAGGGAGTTAAAAGGAGCTAAAAATAGCGCGAAAACAGCTAACTTGGCATCGGTGGTTATGAATTCAGGCATGAGCGCGCAGCAACTAGCTCTAACGTAGCGCAACCTGGATGTCTGTTAATGGTCCAAGACATCTGTTTCCTTCCAATTCGTACAAATGTAATAATTCATAGACGAATAATCACACGATCTTTGTTTCCTTTAATTAATCGATATTGTGGCGCGCTACATGAAGCACTGACCTATTGGAAAACCAATTAAATTTATGAATAAAAGAACTGATGAAAAGAAATTTAAAAATTTTTCCACCTCACTATATAAAGAAAAACTTCAAAAGCAACGTGCTTAGTAAACGCCTCATTCAATTGGGACCCTACATTATTGATAACTATATCTATAAACCATTTAATCCACTAAAAGCCACACCACACAGTATTTGCAGAATATCTGGTAGATTTTCTTGCCTTCAAATAGGAACATTGAACAGATTATTGCTTTAAAACATTTTTTAACTGAACCATAAATTTCGAAAGTTAGTATATTTATGAAAAACGGCCAAACAAACTATGTATACAGAAATGATAAGAGTTGCCAGATCAAAATTATGAGATAATTTGGAATCAAAATCCTTTTGTTACATGAAGATTATCATTACAGAACTAATGAATCATTTTATGAAATAACTAGCTATGTCCACACACGTTGTGTGCGTCCTGACAATATTTTGTTCGATTTTGCTTTGAAAGTAATCCACACCAAATTTTAAGACTCTTACTTTTATAGTGCTTTACGTATACGTATTTACTTTGTATACAAGTACCCCTCCCTGGTTAAAATTCTAAAAATTGTTTTAAGGGTCTGTAAAAGGTAAACACCTTAAACAAAATTCCAAAAAGTAAAAATACAAATCAAATACAAATTTTATTCAATTGGCTATTTGGCAGTAAGTAATTCATATTTTGTCATTATTTTAAAACAGCGCCATCTATTGTGTATCCGTGTTTAAAATATACCACTTTCAATACATTTTGTTATTATTTTAAAACTGCTCCATCTGTTGCGCAACCATGATTAAAAATTTTACGCTTTCAATTCATAAATTTTCATTATTTTAAAACAGCGCCATCTGTTGCACAAAATATCCCGCTTTCAAAAATAAAAAATGCCTTAAAGTATGCAGTACCTTTAAATCGTCAAAATAGCGTACTTGCACTGCTTTTTCCAAACTTTCTCTTGGAAATACGAATTTTTTGCGGGATTAAGTATCCGATATTTGAATCTGAATTTTTGTTAAAATCCATTCCGTAGTTTTTACATGTTGCGAACACTGATAGACAGACAGGAAATAAGTTACTGTTTTATTAAATGTATAGATATATTTTGTTTAAAAAAACTTTAGTTTAGACCGAAAATTAACAACTCAATGTTATAATTTGGATCAATAATATCACGTTTTTAAATTCAATTAATTTTCGTAAAACAAATTTTAATTCTCAAAAATAATTAAAATTGAGTAACGTTCAAATAAATTTTTAATCCATATGTCTGACATACGAAATTTGTTGTTCCATATAACAACCAAATTCATAAACTGTACGCTAAATATTTGTTGATAAAGATTTGATCTGACAAGATTTCCGAATTTAAATACAATTTTATTTCTTTCTGTGTATATGCACAACTGCCATTAATCATGTGACAAACCTCTCCAATAACCGAACGTCAACACCATCATTATCGCCAAGAGCAGTAACATCAATCAGTTGGTTAAATGCGTTTTATTCTCATTATGCCAATCTTATATTCTATCCACTATTCGTTCAGTCAAGTTTTCAACGATTGTTCTTTTAACCATTAAACCAATGAGGGGAAAAAGCAAAAAAAGAAATAAAATAAAAAATTACACAAAATTAAACATTAAACATAAAAAATAATAACAATAACTTCAAGCAAAATAAAAGAAAATTGATGACGAAGAAATGGCATTTCAAAAGTACCGTAACGAATTTTTATTATTAAGCACTCAATGACCCTTGACAGACAAAAGCACGTTCTCTTGTCGTTAAAAAAAGCCAAAGTGCCGTGCCGTGCTGTGGAAAACTGTCATCAAATATTAAAAGTAATAAAAAAGCAGAAAGTGCCGAAAAACTACAGTCGATAATTGAAAATTATTGGTTATATTTTTAACGTTAAATAGATTGAAAGTCGTTAAGAACAATGTATTATGGTATGACAGGTGCTTTTTTATTCTTATCGTCCAGAGGTCGTTGTCTAATGTTAACGAAGGCATTACAAATAATTATCATCATGTCTGGTAGAATGGTAGAAACATTTTTATATTAAAAAATAAAAAAAATATAAAGAGATACACAGAAAAAAATATATTCACTAATTAAAGGTTTTAATGGGTTTCAGATTAAAATTTTATTAAAAAATTAATTGATTCAATTAGTTGCACAGTGCAACACGGAAAAATATAACCATATACGGACACCACTACGTGATAAAAGACCAAAAAAAATACACCTGTCTTTTTTTAAAAGAATTTTAAAAAATTCAATTCAGCGCTTAGGTAGCCGCAAAAGTGAAAAATTTCCCGGCTATCTAAGCGCTACCTAAACGGTGTTAAGAATCATTCCTAGGAAGTTCATATGTTCTAGAAAGTTGTTTATTGAGATCTTAGGTTCATTTTTGTAGTTGATTGTTTCCTTGAATTTTGAACCGTTTGCTACCTATGGACCTGAACAGGGGAAAAGTTAAAAAAAATTGAATTTTTTAAAGTTTTTTGCGATTTTGACCTTGAAGATGAAGTTTTTCTGATTTTATATGTTAACAATTTTTGTTCTTTATGACAAGAGCTACAACTTTGCCTCAGAGAGTATATCAAAATTCCAAACAGTTTGCAAAATATGAGCTTGAGTATATGATAATTTTTTTGCAAAAATGACATCGAGGCCCCACCTCTTTGAGGGCCCATAAAAAAAAACCTGGAGGACTTTGGGCAAAACTGGGAGACAGGGGTCTTTTTTTTTGGTCTTTTATCACGTAGTGGTGTCCGTATATGGTTATTTTGCCATGACTTAAAAAATTACACAGTGTGTTGTTTAATAAAGAATATTTTCTCTTCGGTTTAAAAAAAAAATATATATTTTAATCAATTAAAAAATTAATTGAACTTTGATTCAAAACTAATTAAAACCTTTAATTGGTGCAAAAAATGTTTTCTGTGAACGAGAAAAGTACATAATTCTTGCAAAAAAAAAACCGACTTCAAAACAGACAAACTTAAAAGCATGTTTCTTTAAGACGGTAACTAATGCGACACCCTGTAATTTCCGAATTCAAATTTTATACTAGTTATAGCGGTCGTAGCAATACAGGTTCGTTGTAAATTTCAACCTTCTGTCTGTAACGGTTTAAAAGTTTGGTCATATACATCAAATTACATAAACTATTGCGACACCCTGTAATTTATAATTTTAAATATTTATTCTTGTTATTCGAGACATAGTAGTGAACATTTTGTCTATTTTTCAAGTGTTTGTCTATAAAGGTTCCAAAGATGAGGACATAATGGTCAAATAACATCAATAATGGGGACACCCTTTAATTTATAGATCCAAGTTTTATACTTGTTTTAATAGCGGACTAAGCAATATAGGTTCTTTGTAAATTTCAACTGTCTATCTATAACAGTTGAAAAGTTTGGCCATATTTATTACTTTTACATTAACTATTGGGACACCCTTTAATTTCCAAATTCGTATTTTACACTTGTTATTTTAGCGGACTTAGCAATACAAGTACTTTGTAAATTTCAACTGTCTTTCTATAAAGGTTCAAAAGTTTGGCCATATATATATCAAAATAATCCAACTAATGGGACACCCTTTAATTTCTAATTTTAAATATTTATACTTATTATAACAGACATATTAACGAACATTCTGTGCAACTTTCAAGTGTTTGTCTATAACGGTTTAAAAGATAGGAGAATAAAGGTGAAATTAAGTCACCTATGGGGTCACCCTTTAATTTTTAATTTCATTTTTTAATTACTTTTTGTTGTTGGGAGCTACACTGATACGCACTTTTTTTTAATTTTAAATTGGTGGCCTATAATGTTCATAATACACGTAAAAAACATGTATCTTGTATGGGGACACCCTTTAATTTTTAAAATTTTGAACTTCTTTTAAAATGGGACCAATCTGTAGCCATAACCTTTCTAATAGTGCAAAATTTTTAAAATCGGTTCAGAAATGACTGAGTTCTGCGGGCACAAACATAAAAAAAAGCAATATTCAGACGAATTGATAACCTCCTTCTTTTTTTGAAGTCGGTTAATTAAAGATAAAAAAATTCGTCATTATTATACAAGCACAAAGGGGAAGACCCATTAACTTCATCGCTGCCTTTTCGACGTCTTCCGTTTCACAATGAATACAGGCAGAATACAGGCACCCGATTGGTAATTTACGACTATCTTACTTTCGTTAAGCACTAGCTAACACCTTTATTCTCGATTGTAGTGACTTCACCTCTTCTGAGGTATTCGTCTCTAACTCTTCTGGTCAGTAACAACCAGGGTGCTTCACTATTACGAGACTTCTTTGTCTCACGGTCCGTTCATAAAATTGTTAGTAATGCCGACAAGTATCCAGAGTTCGCTAGACTTTATTTAGCCAGCCCGCTAGGAAAGATAAAATTTAACTGGCCTCCCACAAGGAGGTATAATTCGAACTACTGACAGTACACAAGGTTACGACAAGACACGAACCAACCAGTCAAGCCAAGTTAAGTGCTTCGATAGACTTATTGGCAGTGCTTTAAAATATCAAGTTGGGATGTTGGGGGTTAAATTTTCTTTGAGCTGTAGCTTAAGTTGACTCTCGCCGGTATTACCACAAATAACACCAGAGCCGCTGCAACATTATACTAAAAATAAATTTAGCGTACAATTGCAATATTGCCGAAAGTGAAGTTTTTTATTCTAACCATCTGTCTTATCTACTCCTATCCCTTTACATAGGAAGTAACACCATTAATAAAGGCATTAATTAATTGCCTGAGTGTTACTTCTCTTAAAAAAAAATATAGCAGTAGGTGGCCTAAAGGCGGACAATATGTTGCAATGGCACCACTGAAAATTACTGAAAATTAATTAAATCATAAGCTGTGCATTTGATGATGGTATGATCTTTAGCAAAATTGTTGCGCATGAGCCGACAGAGGTTCCTAAGTTGGTGGGGTTAATTTTCAACAGGTGGCGTCACAGAAAATTGCTCTTTTTTCTGAAAAAGTGCTGAAGGGAATATTTTCACGTTAGAGGTAGTCAAATAGAGCTAAAAATAGCGCGAAAAGAGTTAAGTTGGCATCGCTGAATACAACACTAATGTTTGCTTAGGGCCAGCAACGAACACCGGGTCAGCTAGTGCTTAATAAATTAATTTGTAATTATATATTAGAAGTCACAGTCTTAATAAAAATATGAATAAATATTTTTTTATTTTTTGATATTATGGCTTTTCAAACTTTTTTAAAAATACTTATTGTGCAACAAAATGTAGATGAATAGCTGAGATAAAATCGCAAAATAACATGACTTAAATAGTCTATTAAAATGAAAAATCTATACACTCCTAAGAACTCTTGCATATTTTCTTAGCTTTACTGTGACTACATTCTTACATTCGAAGAAAAATATATGTACATGTATGTACGTATGTATGGAAATATTGCATGTGAAATTGCTATTAAAATAAATTTTATTAAAACATTTCATGCTGTAAAGTAAAACTAACATTTATTAGATGGCATTTTTATTGCTCTAAAAAGCCTCTAAACTACACATTACTTATAAAATGGTTAAAATACAATTAAATTTTAGTATGATTTTTATTAAGACTCACTTACATTTCATACGTTTATGTTATATTTGGAACGTGATCAAATTGGACTTCTTTCTTCTTTACTCTCTATACAGTAGGGGGAAAAATAAATTTCCAGAAGAAGTCCTTAAACACGAAAAATCTTGCTTATCACTAAAACGTACCTGCACTGCACACCTAAATACCAAATCTTAAGAGTAAGAAAAAGAAACAGAACAAAGGTAGACAGACAGACATACACTAATAGAGATGTAAGAAAATGGTACAAATTTTAAACAAAAGAACAACAAATTTGAACTAAATTAAGTCCTAAACTAGCACGAAATAATTTTTTAGAATGTAAGAAAAAAAAATTGGCTTTAAAATAAAAATCTATTGTTAAACTAAACAAAATGTTAGTTCAGAAAGGTGTAAAAAGGGAGACAACTACAAATAGAATTGTAAGACAAAAAATATTAAAACCACAAAACTGTGACAACTTAAGTAGTTCTATTTATAGGAAGATAAAAAATAATTTCCAAAAGGATAAAAGAGAATTACTTTGAATAGAATTATGTATACAAGTCTACATGTTTTGTAGGTAAGCACACACACACACACACACACACCCACACATACACACACTTACAATTCAGAATTAAAGAAACTGCTTTAAAATCCTTAGAAATGAAGAATAGTTAAGCTTCTTTTCTTTTACACACAAAAACAGATAAAATGAAAAGCTTTTAAAAACTCACTCCTTAGAAAGCCAACCAACAAACATAAAATTGTTATACCCTTAGTAAGCGGTACAAAAAAATATTTATAAATGTGGAACTATCATTTAATATGTAACCCTTTAAGGTATAGGATAATAACAAATATCACACTCAGTCGTTCGATCTGTCAAAAATGACATATAAGTTGCCAAAAAATACGATAGTGGGTATTAGATATGTATATGTATTACAGACTTTTTGACAGGTCTGTACAATTTGATAAACTATTTTCTATTATCTAAAATTAATATTTTTTTTCTATGCAATCAGAGTTGCAAAATATTTTTTTTTCTAATAGTATGACTCCTACAACGCTAGAACAGATTTTTTGGGAGGCAGAATTCTGTCATATTTTTTTTGTGATTGAATCGTACGATTGTGTAGGATAGAAGAACCAGTAATGCGTACTGTAGGGTAAATTTTAGAAAACACACTCATATAAATTATTAAGCTTTTGAAGCTTAAGTAGTTCTTAGGCAGATTTTAAAGGAATACAAAAATTTGAAATAAATCTTTACCGCATAAGTAAAGTACATTTTACGCATAAGGAATATTGTATACCGTAGCGTTTCCTTTAAGACTGTTTAAACGTCTAACAAAAAAGGTATTGCACAATGGAGATTACAGTAGTTGAAGTGAAACAAAAAAATCATGTTGACAAATACAACTCTGAAAGTTACTTAGTCCTAGTGGCTGCATATTAAAAGACATTATTAAATCATAACATTTGTCATTGATCATCAAGAGCTTTATTACACTGCTCTGTCAGCACTGCACCAGTGAGTTCATTAAAAAACTTTCAACATCAAGTAGCCCAAGTACTCAGCAACTAAGCTATATCACACTTGTTAATTTGCAATTTTACTTTCATATGATGACTACGGTTTAAAACTCAACTCAGTTGAGTTGTCTAAAAGATAACTTGAAAGACAAATGCTACTGATGAGTTGTAATTTTTTTTATACTTTTGTTAACTGAACTAACACAGGGTTGTAAACGGTGAAACTACAACAGAGTTGTAACACAATTTAAATTCAAATTAAAATTTTTTGACAAGTTGAGTTGTAATTGATAATACCGAATTGTAAAATTTCAACTGGAGTAGAGTTGAGTTGTAAACCGTAATAGGGGCCTAAGTGTCATCAATAAAAGGACAAGGTTTCATATTCTTCTTTGCTCATTTTTTGTTTGATTCGTGCAGATTCAAGTACGTATGAATTATGACATCATAATGATGATCAATTTGCATTAACGCCATTTTTTTGTTATTAAAAAAAAATTTAAAGACGATAATCTATACATACCTATAACAAAACAGCAACTCATTTCCTGTCTGTCTATCTGTCTGTGTTCGCATCACGTAAAAACTAATGAATTTTAAAAAAATTTTGTAAGGAGGTACCTTATCCTGATTGCAATATAGGATACTTTTTCCGCAAAAATGTTGTTACCAAAGAAGAATTTATTCATTATAGGCTCAGAACAACAACATTAATGGTTTGTTTTCTTGGAATGATGAAAGAAAGAAACAAACAACAAAGAGCATCGCTAGTCATCTAGTTGTTGTTGTCGATTAGTCTAGAAATGCCTAATGTACAAACAACAAGCACGGCATGAGTGGCGCATATAAAATAAACACTCATCAGTTAAATACACAGGTACACCAGTATTGGGATTTAAGGCCCAATTGGGCACTATTTAATGCTGCTTGGCCCCATAGCCCTTCCGTTTTATTTTTGCCCCTTATATGTTTTTCTGTTTTTAGTTAAGTTTTGTCAAACAAATTCTTAGTACTTTTCAACACAAATATATATCAGAATTTGAAGATTTTAAACTATTAAAAGATCATAATATGAGTGAGTGTTGGAAGAAGGTTGGCGATGTGAAAAATAGTTTTGATGAACCAATATAGAGGATTGGCCCCTTTTCAGTCAATTTGGCCCGTTTTAGTTACAATTATGGCACGAAATGACAGTTTTCAAACCCCATCACTGAGTCACATACATAAACACAAGCATAAAGAAATGAACAACCACACAAACAGGTATAAAGAAATAAACAATAGCAATTACAATCGAACCTGCCAGATATGTCTGGAATATAATATTCTGGTGCTTTTAAATCGCCTATATAAGCAAATCGTGCTGGCAAGTAGTATGACAGTATTATTTTAAACGTCAAAGAGTTTAGTTGTCGTATTGTAAGAGAGTGTTTAACAGTTTGTGTATTTTTGAACAGTGGTGTCAATAAAAAAGAGACTTACGCTAAAAGTAATAACCGTGTGTATTTATTTTGCAATTAAAAGAACCCAACGTAAAGTAAAATCTTAACAATATCTAATTTGCAAGAGAAAGTGGAGAAAAAGCAGTCACAGTACCCCGAATTTTTTACCGATTTAAAAGCAGTATATTTTAAACACGGTTTTTTTTTAAGAGAAGTATCTCTCAGTCAGAAACGCCTACATTAACTGTGATACTTCCTTTGTAAAGGGATGGTAGTAGATAAGACAGATGGTTAGTGATAGTAAAGCTTCGATTCTGGCAACACTGCAATTGCACGTTATGATTATTTTTAGAACAGTATTGCAGCGCCTCTGGTGTTATTTAGGCGAATTAGTTCGAAGCTAGCATAGCCAATTTCTAATTATTTTACTTCGCCGGCGATTTAGTGCTATGTGGTAATACCGGCGAAGGAGGGCACTGTGATATGCATTATTATAAAGAAAAATTAATACATATCAGAAAAAATGATGTTGCCACGGCTGAGATTTGAACTCGTGACCATTGCTTAGTAGTCAACGTGCTAACCACTTAAGCTACAGCAGTAGATGGCGCTGCTTTAAAATACTGACAAAATATGAATTAAATGTGGGATATTTTAAACATGGTTGGCTATAAATGGCGCTGTTTTAAAATAATGATAAAATATAAATTCCTTACTGCCAAATAACCAATTGAATAAAATTTGTATTTGAGTTGTATTTTTACTTTGTAGAATTACATTGTCATTTAAATATTTTAAATACCTTTTACGGAGCTTTACAATAATTTTTAGAATTTTATATAAATTTTAGAATTTTATGGGTATTGGATGGGTACCTTTATATAAAGTACATACTTAAGAGTCTTAAATTTTTTTTTTTTTAATTACTTTCAAAGCAAAAGCGAACAAAATATTGCCCGGACGCACACAAGGTGTGTGGGCACAGCTAGTTATAAATAAAACAATTAAATAATTTAATTTAAAATGCCAATGGAAATATTAAAACACTTTTTAAATTTTTCTTGCATAAATATTTTTTTTATTAAAAAAAAAAACACAAAATAAGACCATGACACTGCAGTCATAATACAGCTGACAACATTTTATGATGATTTTGTCATAACAGAGATGCCAGTTTTACCTTATTAATGATATTTTTCAATAACACTTATGCCATATTTGTGTCATGACTACCGCTTGTAAACTTGATGACTGCCAGTTGTAAACATGAAAGCATTAAAACTAAAACTAAATATTAAGAATTGATCGATACCCAGTAATAAAAGGGAATCGACAATTTGTAGCTTATGATAGAAAATTATTGACTAACGGGAGTTAATCCATCATCCCGGTCAATAATTTTGCGATCACCAAAAGAGGTTTTTTTATGTAAAGAGTTTATAAAAAATCTAGTAGTGTACAGAGCCATATATTTTAAGCGAATGAGATTTAAAAGCCACTTACAAAATTTTAGTGTCTATAATTTACGACCAGTATCCCCCTAAACATTTTTTTTGGTTTTTGAAAAACTCCTAGTTTTGTAGAAAGTTTATTTTATACGAAAGAGATTAAAAGCCATTTAAAAGATCTGAGACAAAACATCTAACAAAACCAAAGAGAGGCTTAATGAATACTATGGAGACTCTTCACTATCAATTGATATTATTAAGCGGAGTTCTACTGAGTTCCTTTCATGTTATAGCGCCACAAAAGTCGTTAAGCCAGAAAAAGTGTACAAAGTCTATAGAATGATATAGGGCTATCGGAGAATGACAGTGCATAAGGGGTCGCTAAGGCTATGGGCATATTAACGAGCTGATACATTTTTCACAAATATTTGGATATGAAAAACCTATTTGCCTGGTTGGTGGCGCAATCAAGACAATGATAGATATTTACATATATGTGTAGTCAGTATAGCAAAAATCCATAAATTGGACTACAAACTTCTAATCTATCCTGCATACTTCCCGTATTTATCCCCTTACCATTTGGGTCGGTCAACCGATGACCTCTTCGCCATAAAAAACAAACCCCTCTCTTAGGAGTCGTCAGAAATCTTATTACACTACACGTAAAGAAAAATTATAGTTGAGGTTACCATAATCTAAGAACAACATATTATGATTTAATTACATGGTTGTACAAACCATATTATTATTAACATAATCATAATATTGTTATTTTAGAACCATATTATTGTTAACTTAAAAATAACGTTGTAAAATACAAAATTTTATTAGAAATAATTTAAGTAAATATAGAGAGATTTTAAAACACATACCTTATTTGTTTATATAAACACCTATTAATAATATGCTCTATGAAACAAAAATTAAACCCTTAAATTTGCAGAGGGAAATATCCACCTCAAAGCTGTTTCGAAATTTTTTATACAACATTAATACGCCTCTGTACCAGCTTGTGAAAAAGTTGAAAATCTCAAAAAAAAACTCCGAAACTTCGCAATTTGTTCAGATTCTCTCTCTTCAATTAGATCTATTCAGAATATCGCGAACAATGGGTATTATGTATCAAATATTAAAAATGAGCTTAGCCTTAGATTCCCAAATTTAAAATTAATCTGGGTACCAGGACATTGTGGTATAACGGGAAATGAATTTGGTGACCTCTCCGCCAGGAACGCTATTTATCACCCTCTACAGACGACTCAGAACTATCTCCGCAGAGAACTAGACTCACTGATAGAGTTTGATCAGGATAGCAGAAAAAAACTATTCAACTTATCTTCTTCATGGTATAAAACTATTAACTGCGAACGCAAAACAATTTATGACTTATTGAAATTTGGGAACTTAGCTGTAAATAGATTAGACATTATTAAATTTGAACGACTTCGTTTGGGTCACACTAAACTAACACATGAATCATTATTGAACCCCAACATCATGCCTTTCTGCAACTGCCCTATTTCATATCCCACAACACCCTCACACTTCCTTTGTGACTGTCCAAGATTTAGTATTTGCAGAAAAAGAATTTTTCATATTTCGGATCCTCTGAATCTACTTCTTCATCCTTCTATTGAGAACATAGTACTAATCATTAGTTTTTTAAAAATATCAAATCTATACAATTTAATCTAAACCCATCTTTATATAAATCATGCTTACTTTAATAAATTATAATATATACTGAGCTGAAGGCCTATGCTGCTATTGCTCTTTCTAAATTTATTTTATAATTTGTAATTATAAGGTAAATGAATGTAAATAAATATATAAACATATCTTATAATAAAGCACACAATTATTTATTAGATTATTATTTTAAACATTCGATATGGGAAACGAGACAATTCTTAATTATTATTTTTTCAAAGTAATGCGAAATGTTAAATTCTAATAATTTTATAAATCTAAATGCAAAACTTAAAAACTTTTTAATCATACTGTGGTTACATACTTGAAAACTTATCATAATTTGTTTACTAATAACATATTATGGTTAAATATACAATATTACTTTGGAATACTAACAAAACTTTGTTTGTGGTTTGAAAATTGTATAGTTCGAACTAACCATGTTGCATTTTTTTGAAGTAGTAACCATTTAATGGTCAAGTGGTAATTATTAAAACAATTATAAGTTCTTCAGCGCAACTATACATTGTTACAGAAAACATAGGATGGTTCTTGTGACCATTCCACAACCATGTTTTTTTCTCTGCCTATAGAAACGCTATTTTGGAAAACAAAAAAAAATATTTTTTACCTAAATGAGTCACAGAATTAATAAATTGTCCCTCGTAAAATATAAAAGGATTTTCATAATTAAAAGTTTTATCTGAAACGTTTTATATATTGTCCCAAACAGATTACTTGACCCATGGTGCATAACATAAACTTACTGTCGTTTTGTGTCTAAAAACTTTGCTTTTTAAACTTCAACTGTGGTAGTGTTCTAAAAACTAACTGTATTTCGTGTATTTAAAGACTATGACTTTTTCAGGTGTCTGTTTTTCCCTTGCCCTGCTGCAAGCAGTTGCTGGTATATATTGCAATTACATTCCCATATAAATGTGTGTTTTACATATTCTTCTTTTATTTGAAACTTCTACGAAAGTTTTATTTTTATTTCTTGGTAAGAAAGCGTTCTACTTGGCAATTAGAAAATACACACATACACACACACACACACACACTAATTTAAACACACCCAAAGAATGCATTTTCTATAAAAATGCTATTTAACAACCCAGTGTGTACATTTATAGGTGAGCATAAATATTTGCAATAGTATGGGTGTAACATGTACTGATATTTAAGGTAAATGTAAGATATCTGTTTCGCAAAATAAAAGAAATACCTGTAGACGAAGCTAACAACACCAACAAACGACACCCCACAAATGCCATGAAAGAAGAACGAATGGAAAATAAAATTCACTCCTAAAACTAGGATACACTCATTAAATATATTCAACACATATATAAGCGTCATAATGTCCTACTGTTACTTTAAAAAGGATAAAGGAAAATGTGAAACAAGAAAATAAACGTAAATAAAAAAATTGGAATAAAAGAAGAAATATATATCGGTATGAAAATTAGGTCGTCACAGTTTGTTTAAGTGTGTGGATGGAATTTATAATAATTTTCACACGTTGTAATTAAAGATAAACTGCACACTCATTTGTTCATACCGAAATACTGTTTAAATGTTGCTATGTGTGAGTGTGTGTGTGTGTGTGTGAATTTGCGTTTGTTTTAAAATGTTGTTGAATATTTTTCAGGATTATTGCGAATAAACCGACATTTTTGGGTTATTATACCATGCACGACTTACTACACTTTACAGTGGAGCAGAATGAAAATATTTTAGAAATAACTCAGCCATTTGTAAAGGACTAGTCCGAATGATGCAAAATTTGACATGAGCATAGCAGAGGAGTATTTGAGTGTATCAGAGCTTAAGTTTTGAAACTGGCCGCCATACACTTTCCAGGGGTGACGCTATGTGGTTTCAAAGTTGGATTCCTCGCACCTGCAAATTCTTTTACAGCTTGTCATTTCTTCAACTTCTGTTTTTTTTAATTATGCATGGGGATAAAGGTCTAGGGATAGGTAGCAGGAGGCTTACAGGTCTCTCTTTTTCCTTTTTGTTTTTCCTAGTTTTAGTTAGCTGAAGGGAATGACAATGGGCCCTCTGGGCCTCCGAGTGGATGGGCCATTTATGGCATAACCCTTCTTAACTTAATCTAACCTAAAGCTCTAGTTAATACCTACAAAATGATGCTTTAATATGCAAATTATGTTTTAAGATTATCGAGTTATAAGAATTTTAAAATTATTTTTGATTTTTGGTTGCCCTGGTCCAGTTTTTTCAAAATATTGGGTAAAATTTTTTAGCAAATTTTTTATCGTAGTTAGCGAGTAAAATTATAAATATTTTGGTAAAATTTAAAGATTAAATCTTTTCTGAGTAAAAAACTAGACGGTTTTTAATTCAAAAAATCCAAAATAATTAAATTTTTGTGTATTTTAGCCTAAAAACAACTATCAACGTTTTTTTTATAAAAACAATTTTTTTAAGGAATAAAAAAATTTTATAATTTTCCATATAAAAATATAAAATTTTTTATATTAAAATATAAAATTTTTTTATATTTTTCCATATAAAAATATAAAATTTTTTTGGTAAAATTTCGCATAATATTTGTCATATTGTAGAAGATGGAGATCCTTCAATTTGACCTATTACGTCGAAATTTTGACTTTAGCAGGATGTTCTAAAATTCCATAGCTGGGATCGGAAAAATAAGACTGCTGTAATAAAGCTACATATACATATATAAACATATACTCCGAATTGTTGCTAAAATTATATCATGAGCCTAGACTTTATGGAAAAAAGGCCAAAAATTCCAATTTTGGGATTTTTGTTATTAATTTGGGAATTGTGGGATTTCCCTCGCCTTAATGCAGTAGATTTTTTACTATTTGATTTTCATTTTCTAAATACATTTCCACAGAAAATTTAATTTGAATCATTCAAATTATAAAATATTTTGTTGCATAGTTATTACTTTTGTTTTCAGGTGCAAGGTACCCAACTTTGAGACCACATAGCGCCATCCCCGGAAAATTTATGGCATCCACCTTCAAAACTTAGGCTCATATACTCCTCTGCCATGCTCATGTCAGATTTGCTATCAATTTGCCTAACCTCTTACAAATGGCTGAGTTATTTCCAAATAATTTTGATTCTGCCCCACTGTGCACTTATATTTGTTAGTTTATCGCAGAAAAATTACACATACATGTTAATTTTTAAAATAAGTGGATATTTTTAAGGGCAAAACTATTACTTAGACGTTTCTAAGTATAACAAAGTACTTCCGGGAATAATTAGTTTGAGGATTATTTTATATTTCTTTTTTAATTTGCATGTTTAAAAAACAAAACAACTAGAAAAACTTAGTTTTACAACATTGTAATTTTACGAAATTTAGAACACGACACCTGAAGTTATAAATTAATTAAAATATGCGAAAAATTAAAAAAAAAACGAAAATAAAAACAATATATATAAATCGCCTGAAGGATTTACAAGAGCAAATGGACGATCGGTGGCTGAGACTGTAGGCATCTCAACTCAGCGCGTATATCATAGTTTGCATGCATATGTGGAGATATGAAAAAAATATTTGTGCTATGGCTTCACTTTAACAATAATGTTCTTTAATTTTTATTGCATGCCTTTAGGCTGTTGTTAAAACAGATATTACTTACAGAACTGCATGAGCACAAAAAACCAAGTTCGTAAGACGTTCATTATAATGTTATATTGAATTTATGTCTGTTCATTGAACACGAGTAACGATGAGTGGACAGTAATAAACAGCAAAGACCAGCGAGCTAAATGTGATAAGCTTGCAGAGTTTTCATAAGCAAGTTTAGATAAGTATGAGTAAATTTTGAACATGAACGAGAACTTGAGAGTGTACAAATAAGTGTACAAATAAAAAAACACAGAATTTTTTAACAACATTACTTTCGGTCTTTTCAAGGTCTTTATTACTTAAGAAATACAAAAAAAAATCACTAGTGCGCACTAAGCCTTAACCAAATGTTCTACACAACTACGAAACGAAACACATCAAGTGTTTCGAATACGAGACGAGTAAACACGGCGCTCACTAATGTTTTCTTCGGTCAGCTCATAACGTTTTTGATACGAACAGAGGTTTGCTCACTAATAATATGGTATGAGTAGGCATGTGTTTAGTAAGCTAGTTTGTGTTCAAGTATGACCACTTGTTCATGAGCACATCCATGAGATGAGCTTGCTCATGCAACTGTTTAATTTAAACATACATTAAAAGTGCAACAGTATCGCTTCTGTATATGAAATATTATGTTAAAATTTTGTTTTGTTGAAAAAAATATCACCAATTTTTAGAATTTTTGTCTGCCTGTCCGTCAATTTTAATAAAATTTTAAGCGTAGGAAGCTTAGTAACTCGTTTTAAATATAGGATAAACTTTTCTTATAAAAATGTTTAATTTTCAAGAAAAAATATAGACAAAATCTATACAAATAATAAAATAGTAACTCATTTCCTGTCTGTCTTTCTTTTTTGTGTTCGCATCACGTAAAAACTACTTAATGGATTTTAACAAAATTTTGTAAGGCGGTACCTTGGAATTCAGATCCCAATATAGGATGCTTTTTTCCGCAAAATGTCTCATTTCCAAGAGAAAGTAGAGGAAAGGCAGTAAAAAGTACGCCGATTTTCTTACCGACTTAAAGGTACTGCATACTTTAACGCATCTTTTATTTTTTAAAGCAGTATATTTAAAGCAATGTCGCGCAACAGATGGCGCTGTTTTACAATAATGAGTAACTTATTTCCTGTCCGTCTTTTACAGAGCTTTACAATAATTTTTGAGAATTTTATATAAATTTAAGAATTTTATCCAGGGATGGCTACCTTTATATAAAGTAAAAACGTAAGAGTCTTAAAATTTGGTGTGGATTGCTTTCAAGGCAAAATCGAAGAAGATTGTGTCAGGACACACACGACATGTGTGGGCACAGCTAGGACTTTTATGAGCAGGAAATTTTGGTCACTATTTACAGAACTGTACAATAGGGTGGAACGAAAAAGTAATTTTTTTCAACTTCAATATTAAATAGTGATAGAAAGTTGCCATTTGCTATTGTTAAGTCAATTGTAAAGTTTAAAGACTATTGGAGTAGGGTAAGAGGTGCCGCAAATCCAAATTTTAGCAAATTCAAATTTTTTTTGGATCTGCAAAAACTGTGTTATATAAATAAAAACACCATTCTAAGTGCATTAAATAAGTTTTAGTCAAAGCAAAATCATTACAATATCATATCTAGCCTCATCTTTCTAAAACAATGAAAAATAAAACTGGAGTGGCCTACACTCAACTTTACCATACCCAATGGAAACAGATATATTACATAAATAATAAAAGTTCAAAGTATATTCGAATCGAAAAATTGATTATTTTTGGTTTGGGGTGTTAGGTCAACTACCCCTTGCCCCTTTCCGATTATTCCGATTATATTGTACAGCTCTTCATCTCCATAAACTAAAGGCACATACTTAATTTCATTTTGATATGTCATACGGTCTGACCTATAGAGCGTTTACAAAATTTGGGAGTAAGTAAACTATCCCTTTCCCCTTCCCGATTATGCCCAAAATATACACAACTCTTCATCTCCATATACCAAAGGCACGTAATAAATTTCGTTTTAATATGTCATACGGTATGACCAGTAGAGCGTTCACAAAATTTGGGGGTTAGAAAACTACCCCTTGCCCTCAGTTCAGTTTGATATGTTAAACGGTATGACCTGTACAACTCCACAGAAATAGTGGCATATACAAAAAAAATATGTTCAAGGCTTCTGCGGCACCTCAAGATGTGGTTCAAGCACAATAAGACTTTATGGAATAACTTCTCACATAAAACGACAAATTTTTATCACTATTTGAACGGATAATACAAACAATTATTTTCTGCCATATACCAACGTTCCAGCAGCCTACTGTGCAATACAATTTTTAAATTAAATATACATTTTAGAATTTTTTTTAAAGCCATCCTGAGAAATTACCCTCAGATGGGGAGCTCTATATAATGTTAATACCGGCATCATATCTGCAGCACTATAAAAGTAATGCATTAAACACATAGACGACAGCAGGTTACCGACTAAAACCTGTCAAAACTAAAAAACACGCGTTTATATGAAGACAATTAGTTGGACGGCATCATAACTACACGACCACCCTTGTGGCTGTAGACAACTTAGGCTATTTTCTATTTTTGTAAACGACAATAAGCGATGAGAGCTGAAATCTGAGTCAGAGGGAGAGAAAGAAAAAATATTTTCATTTATTAAACATCACAAAATTGAAAAAGAATTCTATAAATTCATTTACAATCAAGAGGTTTTGAGCAAATAAATTTGTTTGTTTTAACGTGACTAAAAGATATTTTTGCAAAAAGTGTCGTCTTAAAAAATTAGGATTTTCTTGCTTTCTAGACTTAATAAACTTCTCATTTGGTTTATTAAATTTTAGGCATAAGAATCTGAGTTTTTATTCAGAAAGTTTGAAAAATCCACTGAAGATCTGGTTAAGCAGCAATGAAATAGCTATATGGATATATTTCCCCCTTAGTAATCTGTTTGGATTATTATATTTTTTAAAAATATATATTTTTTTGATTCTTTCATAAAATACTTATTTAATAAATTTTAAAGGAATTATGCGTGTTTAGCAATAAATTATGTTAAAGTGTTGTTTTATTTGTATAAAATATATTTCTACAACAATGCAAGAGTTTTGTTGTTGCGGCGACGATTGTTGGCAACGTCGCGACGTTTGCAGTGATGTAGCTATGTAGCCGCGTTTAAAGCGTAAAATTTTAACAATTTAATGTGGATTACTTTCAATCAGGGCTGCCAGATCAATTTAAGAAAAAATCGTCAATTTCCCGATAAAAATTAAAAAGATCGTCTTTTCAGCTTTAAAACACTGTCAAAAAAATCAGACAACTAGAACAGTATTTTTAACTAGTTATTGTTTAAAAAATCATAATAAGTCACTTTTAAAGATAACTTAGGCATGCACTGTGCACTGAAATCAACATCTTATGCTCTAAACACATAGACGACGTTGGCTCAATAGTCAACGTGTAGTCAGCTACTTAATTATATTGAAGACGACAGCTACATCGTAAACTCTGACATTGTTGTTTTAATTTTTTTAATTATTTTAATTTTATAGAGTAACTTTTTCAAAAAAAAAAATAATAAATATTTCTTCCAAATCTTTGGCATGTAAATAAATTTGTAAACTTTAGTTATGTGACATTTTTTTTTTTTTTGCTGAAAAAATAAAATTGAATCATGCAAAAATAGAAATTACCCTAATTTGACTACAGGCACAACAGTGGTGGTCGTGTAGCTTCGATGTCTTCAAAATAATCATTTTACTATAAATGTGTGTATTTCAATTGTAACAGACTGTACAAGGTAGCCTGATGTTGCCTAGGTGTTTAATGCATTAAATTAAATTTTAAATGCATTAAATTGCTCTTGAGTTTGAAGATAAATAAATTCCATTGATAAAATGTTTAGGAGTTATCAATATTCTCAACACTGGAAGTTACCAAAAAACATCTTTAAAGAATCGTACAAATAATCCCCTTTAAACTGGCCTATTTTTGACATTAATAATACACAGTTTTTTAAATCGTTTAAACTAAAAATACATTTTAAATTTAAATAAAATATTAAATAAAATACTTTGAACAGTCCCAAAACTTTGTATTTTTAGCGTTATAAAAAATCGTCACTTTTTAGAAAAAAAATCGTTAAATCGGATTATTAAAATTTTTTGGACCAAAGTCGTCAAAATGACGATAAATCGTCAAATCTAGCAGCAATGCTTTTAATACAAAATCGAACAAAATATTTCCATTACGCTGACGGGCACTGCTAGTTGTTGGTAGTTGAACAACAAAAGAGAGTCATGTGTATGATTTTTGTATTTTATTTTTTCCTCAGATGAGTACGAAAATAAGTGTTGTTCACCACCTAAAAACTTATATGAAAATCTTTTTTTCCTAATGGATTTTAAGCACATTATTTGTGGTGCTCTTTTTTTACTGTGAAGATAAATATCAAGCGGTAGTGTACACGTAATTTATCTTCTCGCTATTGCTCATTTTAATTTTTTAATTTTAATTATTTTTTTTTTTAAACAAAAAGGGTTTAACAATTTCATACGTTTATTATTTTTTGTTTTTAATTAATACAAAGAATTTGTGTTATAAAATATAAATAAGTTGATAACCTTTTTTAATCACCCGGGATCCATTAAAAATAATTTTGATAATAAAAAAGGGGAGAGTCAGCTTAAAAGACAAAATTATTTTCTTATTTATAAAAATTTACAGCTAATAAAAATTCAAGAAAAACATGTACAAAGAAGCTAAATAATGTAAATTTAAGATGAGCGTTTATGATAGCCTTAGTGTGTGTGTGTGTGTGGGTGTGGTGCCTGTTTGTATGTAATCCTTTGATTATTAAACTTTGCACTGTTGCAAATCTTGCATTATAAATTCCAGTTACACTCGTAATTTGAATTGTATACAAATTTATTTGTCGGATATCTGATCATTTTAGTTTGTTAGTTGCGGTTTGTGTTTTTGTCTATAGTTTTTGTTTTACTTTTTATTCCTTATTCCATAACTTCATGGTAGGAATAGATAGTTGCTGCAGCAGAAACGTGAGCTTTTTAATCTCTTGGCGCTTAGCAAAAGCGCAGCAATGCAAAATAAAATAAAGAAAATATAAAATACATAAAAAGCGTGCCATAGTTTAAAGTAAATATTTTTTTTAGAGGACAATGTAAAGAGTATTTAAAAAAAAAAACAATTTTGTTTAAAAAAACGTACATAATGTTAATCCAAGGGAGAAGTTTAATCCTTTGTTTAGTGCCATAATATAAAAGAAACCTCACAAGCTATGGTCGACCAATAAAGATGGTTACACCAGACTTGATGATATAAAATTCCGAAAGTCTAGTACTTCTCACATGGAAATAAGAACAATCAAGACAAAAACTTAGATAAAAACCATTTGTAAACAGAAAATTCCTTGATCCATGTGCAAGCAAAAATGGCGCCCTTATAAACGACGTACAGACAGATTGTGATATCGCCTTAGTCTGACTATGGTCTCACCACTTGGTGAATATAATAAAGAAAATTGAAGGAGCAGAACATTAAAGAGCTGCAATGTGTGGAAAAGTTTTTGCGGACAGTGAATTTTTAGGGAATGAGCAAGAAGTGAAAGAAGTCATTTACGGTAATGGAAACCTTAGCTAACTTCAGATGAGTGGGTTGAGAATTGCGGAATTGAAGGGCTGAGGAACTAAGTTAATCACTGACTACTATGAAAACAACCTCCAAGGGGAAAAATTTCCCTACTGTGACATATCGTCACATATGCATATGCAGCATATGAACCCTGAATTGCCCATGTAACAATACGGTAGAAAGCTCTTAGGCAAGGAAGTTAGAAGTATACTTAGATTCAAACATATTTAGTATACTAAGCGAACATACTGGAGAGATATGTCTAGGATCGTTTCAGAGGTCTTACGGAATATAAAAATAAATATTTATGGAACAAAACTTTAAATATTAAAAAAAACTCTAATCTTAGGTTTCGTCCTTGAGATAACTTGTAATAGAATATGGAATTTATTGAAAGTGACGTTAGGTTAGATTGCACAGGTCACCGGTTTTGTGATTAACAACCAACTCACTTAGATCCCTTTGTGACGCCCGAAAGAGCGATGAGCATTAAGATCCTTAGAATTCGTGAGGATTCTCACATGTTCTAGTGGAAAACTAAGTTCTTGCGGCCTCGGAATGCCAAAAAGCACCGCTCTTTCTGTAGATAGGGCTAGGCAATGACAGAGGAGGTGCCTCATCATCTCTTTCTCCTCCTTGTCCTGGCAACTTCTACAGAAGTCATTATATGAAAGATTTAATCTCCTAGCTTAGACACCCATGACACAGTGCCCTGTGAGGGCAGCCACCAATCAGCCCATCTATCCTCGAGATATTCTCATTAGATGACTGCTACTCATCTTGCAATCATACTGAGGCCACAGAAGCTAGGTGACCTCGTTTGAATATCTGGTCTGCGCGACCGCCAGCTGTTCCTGCTGTTCCAGGTTGAAATATCTCGCCATCTCAATCCAATCTGGACTTCGTGCAGATAAGAAATTTATAAGGAGTTTATCGCGACTTTGCTGACGGTAAAAATCTGGATATCTTTGTCATATATCCTGTAGTACCTTAGCCAGCTAGCCACTTTTTATGGGTAAAATTTCGGCCTGGACAGTCCTGTTTAATTTTGCAGCCTTAACTTCATTCTAGTTCGGAATCGAGGGATGAAAACGCCTCCCCCACTCTATTGTCTGGTTTGGAATCGTCTGTATGAACTTCCAGTACATATTCATGATGGTGTGCATGCACCATCATGTCAAACATTGATATTCTGAATCTTCTATAAGTTTGCTTACTGCGCTAATAGCAGGTCATTGTAGACCTGTGGTGTGATGGCGGCGGTACCGGTAAAGCGACCCACATTAGCGGAGATTAATCTCTACATTAGTAGATATTAAGAACATCTTGCGATTAGTGCAAGTTTAAGGCATGTGTTGGAATTATTACAAACAACGGATGAAGAAGTATTCCAGTAATAATGAAATCCAGAACTATGCATAAACCAATAAGTATGTGAAAGTCATAGAGAAAGTCATACGTTTAACTACGCTAAAAACGAGTTTAAGAAAAACGTGGGAGTTCTCACACTTTGCCAGGTTAGAAAAACCATCAGAATGCTAATAAAATTTGTCATCATTACAATGACTAGTTTTTCATCCATGACACTTGTCATCCTTATGATGTTAACATCTGTGGCAATGATTAC
This sequence comes from Phasia obesa, assembly GCA_949628195.1. Classification (NCBI taxonomy): domain Eukaryota; kingdom Metazoa; phylum Arthropoda; class Insecta; order Diptera; family Tachinidae; genus Phasia; species Phasia obesa. The sequence continues at coordinate 24,740,030 of OX451218.1, read as the reverse complement.
AATTTTGTCATCAATGCAATGACACTCAGACATGAAAATGCCAAACAGAGATCAGTTTAATAAAAAGTTATCATCATTATTATAAGAGAGTAAAAAAGACAGGTGGTGAATAGGTTATGTTTATATATGGAATAGTGTTGCAGTGCCTCTGGATTTAGGAGGGACAATTAGTTTTAAATAATGGCCGTCAAATCAATTACATGCTAAGTAACCAATATGCTAACCATCTAATCTACAGCACTCTTATTTATTTGACACTTTACTTTCATGTTTTTTGCGTTGACCCCATATATGATGACAAAGTGTCATCAATGAAAAACCAGCTATTTAACTTTGATTTTAAAAAGGCGTGCAGATTAAATTACATATGATTTTTGAAAGTAAGAGAAAGTGGAGAAAAGCAGTGAAAGTACCCGGATTTTTTACCGATTTAAAGCTACTGCAAAATATGAATTGAAAGCGGGATATTTTAAAAACGGTTGGACAACAGATGGCGCTGTTTTAAAATAATAAAATAAAATTTGTATTTGATTTGTATTTTTACTGTGTGGAATTACATTTTTATTGAAATTTTTTAAACACCTTTTACAGAGGTTTAAAATAATTTGTAGAATTTTATATATATAAAATTTGCTAATATTGTTTTAAAGGCGTTAAAAATTTTGTCACGTAATTTTATTTGCTTTCGATTCTACTAAAACAAAAAAAGAAAAGATAACAAAAACTATTTACTGACTACTAGCTATCCCCGGTGCGCTTCGCTACACCCATCCACAAACTCCCAATAAACACTTGGAAGAAAAGTATGGCCAACCTCTAACTCGAAAACGCATAAACATGTTATAGTTTATATGCAAGGTACGACGCCTATACTGTTCCAAACAAATCTGTTTTTTGCTTGACTAAACATATTAACACAATAATAATTTTTATATTTTTTATGGGAGGTACCACTATCCTAATCCTGTCTGTATTTTGCTAGATTATGCACATTAGTATGAGGGTTACTTGTGCAAAGTTTCAAGACTCTAGCTATTGTAGTTCTCTAGGTACACGATAATAATTTTTCACTTAGTATGGAAGGTATCCCGTCCATTATCCCAATCCAGTCAGTATTTTGCTACACTATGCACGTTACTCTGAGGGTTACTTGTGCAAAGTTTCAAGGCTCCATCTCTTGTCTATTGCTATATCTATTGCAGTTTTCTAGGTACACGATAATAATTTCTCACTATGTATGTGAGGTAACACACCCTCCATTCCAATTCATTATGTGTTTCTCTAAACAATGTATCTTCGTATGATGCAAAATTCCCAGATGCTACCTACTGCAGTTCTATAGATACAGGATAATAATTTTGTACTTTGTATAGGGGGTACCGTGATCACTGTCCCAAACCAGCCTATGTTTTTCTAGAGTATTTGCATGGGTATCAGAATTACTTTTACCTACTTTCAAGCCTATACCTATTATAGTACTTTATGTAAACGATAATAGTTTTTCATTTTGCATAGGAGGTACCACGCCAACTGTCCCAATTTATTCTGTATTTCGGCAGATTATACGCATTTGCACAGGGGTTACTCATGCAAAGTTTCAAGGTGCTATCTATTGTAGTTCGCCAGGAACACGATAATAATTTTTCACTTTGTATGGGAGGTAACACGCCTACTGTTCCAATTCAGTCTGTGTTTGGCTAAACTATGTACGTTAATATGATGGTTACTTGTACGAAATTTCAAGGCGTCACCTATGGCAGTTGTCTAGATAGAGGATAATAATTTTTCAAATTATATGGGAGGTACCACGCCCACTGTCCCAATTAATTTTGTATTTATGTAAACTATGCACATTAGCATAGGGGTTACTCGCGCAAAGATTCAAGACTCTGTCTATTGTAGTTCGCCAGTAACACGATAATAATTTTTCACTTTGTATAGGAGGTACCACGCCCACCATTCCAATTCAGTCTGTGTTTAGCTTGACTATGTACGTTAATATTGGGGTTACCGGTGGGAAATTCCAAGGTGCTAGCTATTGTAGTTCTATAGATACACGATAATAATTTTTAGCTTTGTATGGGAGGTACCATGCCCACTATTCCAATCCAGTATATCTTTCTCTAAACTATGTATGTAGTTATAGAGGTTCCTGTTGCAAAATTTCATTGCTCTCCCTATTACTCTTACCAAGATAAGCGATGATAAATATTTACTTTGTATGGGCGGTACCACGCCCACTATTCCAATTCAGTCTAGGTTTCCCTAAACTATTAACATTAATATAGAGGTTACGGGTGCGAAAATTCAAGACGCTGCCTATTACTGTTACCAAGATATACATTGATAAATATTTACTTTGTATGGGAGGTGCCACGCCCACGTCGAATATCAAAAAAAATAAGTACCCTATTTTACCATCCATATATCCAATAACAAACTGTGGAAATTTCAAAAAGATCAGTTCACTGGTGTAGGCAGCTATAGCTTTCCGACAAACAAACATACAAACAAACACATTTTGTGCTTTATATATATAGATTGCCAATTGAGATGAATCGAATTGCCATTATGTATTTCAAAAAATTAGAAAAACAAACAAAATTTAAAAGTATTTCAAATATTTGTACTTAAGTTTTATTTATTATCACATATCAACACATTTCCAGTGTGATTGACTGTGTACATACGTACGTACGGACGACTCAATAAATAAAAGTATAAACTCGAGTTTAAACAAACAGCAATTGATAAACTATAACAATAGCAGTAACAGTAAGAGCAGCAACTTAGGAGACGACATAAAAAGGCGTCAACAACAGACAGGCTCCAACTAGACGACATCAATACCCCACAAAATATTTACTTACACTTCATTAAACGATACCAATATACTCGTATGTACACTAACACTAACACATGAACATTTTCAATTTGTGCATGTTTCGTATCTTCTATTCAATATAAACATACATACGTGTAGATGCCGTAGTAGGAATAGTAGTGTTTCATTATTATAACTAAGTTTTGCGTTTAAATAGAAAAAAAAACTATAGCAATTGAAGTATAAAAAATATCTCATATTTCATTTAACTATCTGATATCGACTACAAAAGACTTCAATTTTCTAATGAACCTCATGGCAGCATATGGAGGGAGACATGCATAGTCGTTTGAAATGGTTGGTTATAAATTTATAGCAAAAAATAAATATTAATAATAATAAATAGATTTTTTTTAATTGGCTTTTCGATGGTCACTTTATTCCTATAATTTTTAAATTAATATGGGATTAAGTGAAATCTCACTTCAGTGTATTGATCTGAGACATGTTAATTTGGCTTTAGATATAAATTTAAATTAAATAAATTGTTTGTTTAACTTCTTAAGGGGGTGTAAAAAGTCTAATATAATATTAAATTGATTAGATTTGTTCCGGCATTAAATAAAATACTGTTGTCTTACCTTTCGGCGAAGACCATCCGTCGCACATAGGGGTATTTTGCCAATCTAGCCGGACATTACTTTTTTTTAGCTTATATTGGCTCTAAAAATGTACTCAGTGCCCCTGAAACTTTGCAAAAAATCTGTTATGGTCATAGGCTGTCAATGCTATAAAATAGGAAAAATCGGATCAAGGAGAAAAAAGTTTCCCTTGGAAGAACTAATCCTACCTCTGAAAAATGCAAGTTTTTTTTTTTTGATTTTCCCGTCATTTTGTTTAGCAATTACAACTTTTAAGGTCCAAGAGTGTTCAAAAACTTATAGTTGGACTCGAGAGATTCTTAAATGCTCCTTAAAATTGAACCACCCTTTATAATAAAACAGTAACTCATTTCCTGTCTGAATATGGTCGCATCACTTATTAACTGCTAGAGGGCTGTTAACAAAATTTTGTGAGGAGGTACCTTAGTATCCTGATTCCAATATAGGATAATTTTTTCCGCAAAAATATATTATTACCAAGATAAAGTGAAGAAAAAGCAGTGAAAGTACACCGATTTTTTTTACGATTTAAAGCTTTTGAAAGCGGGATATTTTAAAAATGGTTGCGCTATAGATGGCACTTTTTTTCAAATAATGACAAAATATGATTGAAAGCGGAATATTTTAAACACGGTTGCGTAACAGAAGGCGCTGCTTGAAAATAATGACAAAATATGAATTACTTACTGCCAAATAGCCAATTGAATAAAATTTGTATTTGATTTGTATTTTGAATTTTTGGAATTACATTGTTATTAAAATAGTTGAAACTCTTTTTACAGAGCTTTACAATAATTTTTAGAATTTTGGAATTTTATATAAATTTTTGAATTTTAAACAGGGATGGTGTGGATTACTTTTAAGGCAAAATAAACAAAATATATAAATTCCATCGAGATCAAAAAACAAAAATAAACTTAGTCAATACACATACATAAATATATGTATGTACATGGGTATATCGACATACAAGTGTTCATACATACAAAGGTGTGCATAAATAGGTACAGTTTTGAAATAGAATTTTAATCAGTAAATCCCTAAATAATAAATTACAATTGAAAAAGTATATTTTCTATTTTTTGTTTTTTTTTTATTTTTTTGTATTCTATTCTTGCTACAAAAGCTCAAGCATAAAGTGCTGTTGCTGTACAAGCGGCACTTGATAAGCTCAAAAAAAAACTCATTGTACAAATAAATAGAAATTTAATTTGTCTCTTGTTGTTTTACTTGTTATTCTATAAATAGTATAAAATGCTCTTCCTTTCCATTCTATATTTAATTTTGATTAGACTTTTGTTGCACAATTATTGTTGATGTTATTGGCTTTTGTAATTTATCGATGTTGTTGTTGTTGTTGTGCTCTTGTGTATTATATTGACAAGACCTCAATTTATAATTAAAGCGAACCCCAAACAAGAGTCAATTAGAATCAAAATAAATGTACATTGAACTTTAATAAAAGATTAAATGAATTTTTGTTTTCAGTTCCTTTAATAAACAACAACAGGAAATTTGTCAGTTTATGAGATTAAAATGAGTAAAAGGATTAGCAACTACTTGAAAATATATTATCATATTCAATATGAGAAATAAAATTAATTATATTTTTGTTAGAACCCTAAAATTCTTAAGAAACACTTAGTGTAGGATGTTTTTTAGCTGCATGCAAGTTATCGATATCGATAACTATGGTTTGACAACTGAGAATGTCAAACTGTAATGACATTTATGTTTAGTAAGGTTTGGCGCTTTGAATACATAAATCTGTTCGCGAAGTTCATAAAGCACTACGTTCATTTTACGGTCAATACAATCGGTCACTAGGAGCAAGCAATTCGTGCAGTTGTTGATTAGTTTAAAACAGCGCCATCTGTTGCGCAACCGTGTTTAAAATATACCGCTTTCAAAAATAAAAAATGTCTTAAAGCATGGAGTACCTTTAAATCGTTAATAAAGCATCGGCTTACTTTCACTGCTTTTTCTCCACTTTCTCTTAGAAATAAAATATTTAAGGGAAAAAAGAAGTATCCTATATTGGAATACGGATACTAAGTTACCTCATCACAAAATTTTGTTTAAATCCATCCTGTAGTTTTTAAGTGATGCGCACACGAACAGAAAGACAGGCAGACAGGAAATGAGTTACTATTTTATTATATGTATAGATATAAAGATTTTGGTTAGTAATGAAACTCATTTCTGGTTAAATGGTTACGTCAATAAGTTAAACTGCCGCATTTGGAGAACAACCTTCAAGCTCTTGACGAACCATCATTACACCATTGGTGCTATTTACAAGCTGACGGCATCATTGGGCCTACCAAGGAGCTGCCGTTAACGAGCACTATCGAACCCTGCTGACTAAACTTTTGTGTTTAAAAATTAATCAGCTTGCCATGCAGCAAGCTGAAAAATCGTTTTATTTGGTGACCACTTTCCTACCAGCAGTGGCCGTCTTCCGTGCGTTTTAACACCACTGGATTAACTGTTATGGGGCTATGTTCTTTTATGTTCGTTTATGCCGACAAATCAGCAACTCTTCACAGAAATTAAATGTTTAAATTGTTTTTAGATTAAAAATCAATTAATTAAATAATTAATTGATTCAAGTATTTGTTTAATTAGGAATTAATGTTTGTTCTGTTTTCAATATATATTTGAATCAATTAAAGAAATTAATTGCTCTTTAATTTAAATCTAATTAAAACCTTTAATTGGTGAAAAAAAAGTTTTTTCTGCGTTGAAGCATAAGAAGTTTAAAATAAGTCAGTCAAGTGCGAGTCTTACACACGTAGGTTCCCGTACTATGTTTAGAACGACTTTAAAAATTCAAATTGTTAATTTTTTTATGTCTTATGGGGCAACCATAAATATACGCGAAAATTGCATCATTATTGGAACACCCTTTAAATGTTGATAAACCCATTGCAGTTAAAAAAATAAGGTAATATTCGTAAAACACATGTCACTAATGGACACCCTTAAATTTTTAGTAATTGTTATAGCGGCCGAAGTAAAACATCTACTGTAAGCATTTCAAGAGTATATCAAATAAGGCTATTTACTGGCAGAACACCCTCTAATTTTATTATTTGTAATAGCGACCATGGCAATTCACTTTCTATAAATATATACCAAGAGTCTACATATTACGATTAAAAAATAAGTTACTATACGTGGAAAACATGTCACTGTCAGAACACCCTTTAGTAATTGTCATATCGGCCGTGGCAACACATCTTCTGTACAAGATTTTAAGGGTCTACCTATAACGGTTCAAGAAATAAGGCGTTATACATGAAAATCACGTCACTGCCGGATAGGGGTCATAATAATACCCCATCTGGGAAAATTTCAACAGTCAATGGTTAAAAAACTAGGCAGTATTCACGTAGCTGTCGGAACACCCTTTAATTTTTACTATTTGTTATAGTGGACATACTAATTCACCTCCTGTAAAAATTTCAAGATTCTACCTATTAACGCTCAAAACTGTGTATACGGCCTAACACTCAAATCACGTCACTATCGGAAGACCCTTTAATATTTAGGTTCAATTTTGTATACTTGTTTATAAAGCGAACATACTTTTAATTACTGTCTGCAAATTTTAAATGTTTGCCTCTTACAGCTCAAGAAATAAAGACATAATCATAATTAACACGTCACTTTCGGCACACCCTATAAGTTTTAGTATTTTTTTCTATAGCGGCCACAGGTATACACCTTGTCTGAGTCTACCTATTAAGGTTCAGAACTTAGGCCATATACATGCAAATCACGTCACTATCGGAACACCCTTTAATTTTTAGGTTTATTTTTTTATACTGGTTTATATAGTGAACTAAGTTTTAATTACTGTTTGTAAATTTTAGGTTTATGCCTCCTACAGTTCAAGCAATAAACACAAATACATGAATAACACGTCTCTATTCGAACACCCTACAAGTTTTAGTATTTGTTGCTTTAGCGGCAACAGTTATACATCTTCTTCTATTATGGTTCCAGAGATAAAAGGCGCTGACAGACGGACAGACATTGTAGCGAAAACAGTAGGGTTACGTTTTTACCCTTTGGGTACGGAACCCTTAAAATGAACTGATCGAATGGAGCATGTATCTCGTAGCTGCAGCGGACATATGTATGCCGGAAATAATATTTAAAAAATAAATGCCATAAAATTATCTATCAGATTATTTGTTTCGGTCTGGTATTATCATTTTAAGTTCTCATGCATCTTAGAAACACCGGAATAGCAAAGCGTCAAGAGCGTCGTATTTCTGATAGGTAGGACGGTTTCTTAGCTCTAAAATTATTTGAACATTAATATTGCTTTAAATCTAGTTTGCCGCCACGAAACTGTTTTCTCTCAGTGCACATTTTTCCTTCTACATAGAAACTCTCACTTTTATGGTTTGCCATTTATTTTTAAACACATTTTAGTTGAGACCACACTTCCTTCATCATCTTCTGGGGTTTTTGCCATATTTATTTCTGCAGTATATTTGTTTTGCTTAATGAATGTAAATAAGATTTACATCCGGTACAGATGCAAAATGTAGACGAATGAGGATGTTTTAATGCTGTTTTTGTTTCTCTAAACAAAAACTTCATCAACATCATCATCATAAGCATCAGCATCAGCATCAGCATCACCAATGCAATGCTGCATATATTTAGTTTTTGTTACTTGTGTTTCAGGAGAAACTAAAACTGTTGCGGTTTGCTACGAGTAGAAACAGAAACATTAAACGTCTAGTTTAGCATTAGATATAATTTAACATTTAAAATAGTTTTGCTGTTTGTGTTTTAATAATATTAGCATCAAGGCATCATCTAAAATTTACATTAATGAACAAAAACGCAAGTATTTGTGGCAACACTATACGTATTAATGCACGAGTATTTGTGTTAGTGTGTGTATGTGTGTGTTTACAGTTTATCCATGTATTGTTTTAAACTGGAAATTGCATTTTCTGCTCTTGTTGTTTTCTGAATTTGATTAAAACAAGGGGAGCACAGAAAGTAACTTAACACAAATTTACATACGAAACATAATAATGCAAGTGTTCTTATACCAGCAGCGCAACATTAAAATATAATTGTTAGGCTATTCATAAAGAAATATTGTATATAATTTGAAAAAATTTTTCGAAACTTTAAAGTACGAAAAATTAGGTTTAGGAAGACCTGAGCAGTCACGCAATTACCTGGGTGATCTGTGAAGAGGACCTTGTGGAAACATAGGCCGTTGGCTGGCAAGCACAAGGATATGGCTCCACATACCTGATTGTACTGTCAGATGTTCGACTTACACCTCCTCGCAGTAACGGGTGGATACGCACACCTAATTAGGTATTGTCTCTGCTAGGAGACGTAAAGAAGTTATAGCCACTTAGACAAAAAATCGGCTGTGAAACAACATACACTGGGATGGCGGGAAAATGAGGGATCTTTTTTGCTAGTATGAGACCAAACTGCCCATATAGTTGAATATTTTTTCTTCACTCTTTTGTAAATTCTAATTTTATTAAAACAAACAGAACCGTGAGCTTTCGGCAGGTATCGACAGGAAAACCCCGTAAGAGGTGTAGCGGTTGGCCAATGATGCTTCATCCGGGAGAGATGGACAAGAATACTTTTTAGAAGGTGATCAAGGGAATATTAAAAGACACTCATGACGTTCAGCAGCCACAGCGGGTTTCGACTTAGCAGCTTTGAATGTTTGGGAGATTTTACTTTCACTTAGTTGGACTGGGTTTGGCTTTTCAGAGTTGTAATCCTTACACCTCTTGAAATAATAATATAATATACCACGCCCACTGCCCCAATCCAAAATTAGTATAAGAGCTACTCGTGCAACATTTCAAGGCTCTATCTATTGCCTTTCACTTTATATGGGAGGTATCACGCCCACTATTCAGTTTGTGTTTGGCTAAACTATGTACGTTAACATAGAGGTTACTGCAGTTCTCTAGATACCGGATAATAATTGTTTACTTTGTATCGGAGTACCACGCTCACTCTCCCAATTCTACACATGATTATGGTGGTTACTTGTACCCACTTTCAAGACCATATCTATTATAATTCTCTATGTCCACGATAATTTTTCATTTTTTATGGGAAGTACAACGCGCCCACTTTCCCAATTCTTTTTGTATTTTGGCACACTATGTGCATTAGTACATAGTTTCAATGCCATTGCAGTTCGCCAGAAACACGAAAATAATTTTTCACTTTGTGTGGGAGGTACCACGTCCACTATTACAATCCAGCCTGTGTTTCTCTAAACTTAATATAGAGGTTACTGGTGCAAAATTCCAAGGCGTTACCTAATACTGTTACCAATCAAAAAAGTTGTTTCGTAACATAAACAAAGACAACAAAAAAGTGTTCGTTACAATACCCTAAGTATAGAGAAACGGCTCAACTTTCACCTGACTTCTCAAACGAATAATCGAGCGTAGTGAATTAGGATCCAGCAGAAGCTATAACAGAAAAATGTCCAACAATTGCTTTTTCCCTAAGGGGTGAGATATCTTAGCGATCGTTGAAGCATTAAGGAATTTATATCAAAAGAATATGAGGAAATTAGCCTTCAAGGCATATATTGGGTCTTAATCTAAATCCGACTAGTGACAAGTGAACACACTAGTGCCACGGGACCTAATAGCATTAGGAATAAGAAGGCCCTGTTTGACTACTTGTGACGACCCTTCGGGGAGGTAACATGGTAGCTATGGTTGAACCATAAATAAAGAAAAAGTTGCGTTGCTTATGCGATGTGTTTCAACTATACGTAAGAGCTACAGCTGCAAAAAACACGCTTCAGCTATGTTAGTCTACCACCTGTCGGCAAGTGGACCTAGTCCTTTTCGTGTTACTAATCGCATAAGGAATTTGGTAAATGTATATATTTCTCCAATGATAAGACACCATTGATGGACACCATTCATGCCTACGTGGCAGCAGCAATACATTTTCTAACGCTTAGAAGTATCTCTGACTAGGATATTTATAGGTCTTTGTCATCACTTGTATGTGAAATTTTTAGATTTCCTGATTTGTAAGTATATTCAGATCACGTAAAATTATTTAGAAATTACATCCAATACAAAAGATACCCTCATAATAGTTTCTTTTCTTCAATTTTCCTACTCCAGCAAAACTCAATGAACGAGTTGAATTCAAAGTAAACAATAGCAATTTCATTTTCAAACTAGGTTGTGGTAATAAATGGAACAATAAATGTAATAACAATTATCATTGTTTTCTGGTGCAAAGTAGTAATTCAAATATTTACACCATTTCAAGTATTTGTAATTGAAAAATTCCATGTTTAATTTAGAAAATTATTATTATATATTAAAAATTTGAAGATCAAAAGTTTAAAAACAGCAACTTTTTAAGGACGAGAAGAACGAGAAAATTTTGAAACATCTCCATTGCTGAGGCCACTCTACTCATCTATATCCTTTTCTATATTCTAAGTTCCATTTTGGACGATGACTATGTTACTGATGTAGAAAAGGGCGACATTCTCATTGTCATGGGTAATCTAAACGCCAAGGCCAGTACAAAAAATCACAGGATTACATGGACTGGACGAAACCAATTGCAATGGAGAACTCCTGATCAATCTAATCGGTGTATCACTTTTCTGGTTTACGACAAGATTACCTCATGTCGTCCCTACTATTCTTCATATTTTTTGACAATATCTTAACACATTCAATTGATAAATAGAGATAATCGAGGAATCTTTAGCCCACTTCATTGTCTTGATGAAACACAAATTGAAGCGGTATTTTTCAATCTGATTTGTGCAAAAAAAAAATAGCATCCATTCTTTCTTCGACCCGTACGATAGTCTAATATTCCATTAAATAGATCCAGTCTCTTTTTCTACATTCAACTGTCCTTAATTCTTTTGAAGAAACTTTGTGGTCTCACGAATTGAAAATAAATTGATTTAACTTTGATAGAAGCAGCCACTGTGTACAAACATCAAACCTCTTAAATCTGTTCCTCAATAGATCATAAAGACCATTAAAAACGGTGGCGGAAATATTATGGTGTGGGGATATTTCTACATTATGGAACAGGGCCTATCGTACGGGTCGAAGAAAGAATAGATGCTATTTTTTATACAAATCTGCTTACCCCCGGGGGTTCCAGTTGTCACTGCAGGAATATGGCAAATGCTTTGACGCGATTCACTCGGGGAAAATAGGGGCACCAAACGCTAGGGTTCCTAGAGCCCAAATCTGGAAGAAAAGGTCTGCGATAAACATTGCGGGTCCTCTTCAAGGCCTGATCAGTGCCCAAAGAACTGGTACCACGGGAATCGGTGGCCCCACAGAGAGCCTATCCTCTCTGTGACCATTTATTGGTGAGGTCCCCTTCGGGGGTACACGTGGTGGTTGTGGTTTAAGATCGATTTATGTAGGTAAGGTGCAAGGTCGATCAAGTGTGCTGTTGCACTCTGAACAGACGGAGTTTGGATAGTCTCCAAACCCCTAAGCAAGAGGTTATAATGTGGGTCTAGGCTTGCCTTGGAAAGGCTTGCCATATTATATAAATTGCTACTCATTGTGACTGTATCACACACAAAAAGCGATTGGTGGCAATCGTAAAGTGTTGTTATACTACACAATGGGGGCGCTAGTCTACGCCTAAGTTTCACTCGGTGGTAAGACCACCGTGAGGTTAGGCCAAGTAGGCAGGTACTCACGTTAATCTTGTTCCACAATACAAATCTGTTTAACAGTTATGTGATGCCGCTTTAATATGTGTTTCTGCAAGGCAATGACCCGAAACACACATCGAAGTGGGCAAAAGATTGAGTTGAAAAAAAAAATGGGGTTGATGAGTTAAGTTGGACTGCTCAGTTGCCAGTCTTAAACCCATTGATAACTTGTGGCGAATAGTTTAATTAGCTCTCAAGGGAAAACATTAAACAAATAAGGATCACTTGTGGGCGTTAGTAAAAGGAGCATGGAGTAATATTCCGATTGAAACATAACAAAAACTTGTTGGCCCTATGCCAAAACGGTGCTTAGCCGTTATCAAAAATAAATTGTATTCCACTTAGTATGGAGAGGGCATGCCCCACGGAAACGACTGACGGAAATCTATAAACAGGCCGTGCAGTGAAACTCGCACGACACCAGAGGACGAGGAAAGCTAAAACATACTACAGAAGAAGATATATAACAACTAGGATAATCATTCATTGATGTAGAAAATAGAGCAAGGGATCGGTTTAGATGGCGGATTTTTTTTTTTTTTTTTTTTTTTTTTTGAGGCTCTATACTACACTGGGAGCTAGAGGCTATACGAAAAGAATCTTCTATTTAAAAAATATGTAGTATTTTATTTTAAAAAATTACAACACTAAAGTTTTGGTAAATTACCCGATCTGGGTTCTGGGTAGGGTACGAATACTTTTTTGTAGGGGGATACCAAAGCAGTCTACTAACTTAATCGGTCCCTTTTCGACCCCTTTCGTTCCTCAATAGTGTCTGGTAATTTACGCCTAACGTACTTTTAATGAGTATCGTCCTGTCACTAGCCTTTTACTCTCGATTGTTGTGATTTCAGACTCGCGGGTAATATATGTCAGCATTCTTCTCAGCATCTACATTTAATATGTGACTGCCAGTAGCCCAAAACCTTAATTTTTTACGACAACCAGTCTGCTGGACATCGACACAAAATGCGAACTGTCACCTTAGCCTTAACGTTTCCGTGACCTGTTACTAACGCAGATAACCATTTGTAGGCACCAAGCCTATACGACACAGGTATGGCAACACTGGAGACGTAACACGTAGGGGCCAAATAAATAAACATCTGTACAAGTTTGATCATGCTCATCATCAATGGTTCCGAAAAATCTTTCACACGAGCAAATGGACACGAGTCTTTGGCTAGTAAAAACATTCCTGTGGCTCATTAGCCTCCTTATTCATTCGACTTAGATTCATGTGATTTTTTTCTATTCTCAAAATTTAAAATTAATCTGAAAGCACGTCATTTTGGGACAGTGGAGAATATTCAAAGAGCCGTAAGCGACCAGCACTGCTATGAGGAATGGAAAAGTCGTCTCTAGAGATAGTTACTTTGTAGGAGACCATGTGAATTTGTACTTTAATTTCAATAAAAAAAAAATTTAAAAATAGTCTGATTAGTTAATTTACACACCTCGTATCCAAGCACCTTAATGGTGTTCCTTCAAAATTGTAGTGAAAAATACCAGACTATGTGATGTAAATCACTACTTCCAAACCCACCGGGGCAAACACCGCTGTTAAAAAACTTGTTAATTTTTTAAGCAATCAGTGGTCAATGAAATTTTGTTCTTTTGTGTTGTTAGTTGTTAGGGTAGGTAAAAAATCGTTGCAGCTTACTCCGCTTCGTCAGAGTGTGTAGTAGTTCGTCGCTATTATGACAAAATTCAAAATTATAGGGTATCCCCTCTTTTGGAAGTGATTTTTAAGTATTTTGTGTTTTCTTTTATTTTAAATCCTATTTTTAATCAGACTTCTATGTCGGTCAATTTTAAAGTCAATTCTGTGGTTTGTGGCAAACATTCTGTCTAAAACATAATAATATTTTACAAACTATTGCGTATTGTAAATAAATTTGTTAAACTTTGTCTTTTGTTAGCGAGAATAAACCTTTTTATAATTAAAAATTTTTAATGAATTTACCATAGTTTTTTAATTGTTTTGTTTTTTGTTAAACAATTAACTATAAAATAATATGAAAGTTTCTAGAAAACCAAAGTTATTCTTTGCTTGAAAATTTTGAATTTAATACTAAATTCTTTTTAGTCAGATTTTTGTTTAACAAACATTTACGATTTTGTTTTTAGTTTCTTTTTTATGCAACGAGTTGAAGTGTAGATAAATACCTTAAAGCAACATAAAATATCATAAGATATGCCACTTCTATACAAAAGTTTTCATACTCATAAGCATGCATAAGCAAGCATATGCATGAGGAGCTGGAAAAAAAATATAAATATGAAGTTTTTTGTTGCTCCAACATATTTTTTGTTTCACCACTTTCAAGGCATAAAGTTAAACTGTTTGTAGCACTTCAGTTTTAGCTGAATACTTGAAAATATATTTTCATTATTTTCCTCATTGCAGCTCGTAGCTTAGACGATACAACTGTTACTGTGTTTGTCTGTCCTACTATCCGTTACTCCATCTTGTCAGTGTGTTTCCCTCTGACTGCCATCGGATCTCTAAATAATGGCACACATATGCGCCTGACTCTCATCCTTTTGAACATGTCATACTTATGCATATTTTTGTTATTTTGTTTGGTATCTGACATTTTTAAGGCTTCACATAAAAATAGAAACAACTACAACAGTAACAATAACAATAATATAAATTATAAATACAAAACGGCCCCTGAACTTCAAAGGCACAAAAACGGAATAAAATGTTGTGTATGGAGAAAAAAAATCATAGAGAAAAATTTACTGCCACTAGAGGAAACAGTAAAGTCAACATACAAAATCATGTGTGTAAGAAACACTACGCGCTACATGATGAAGGAACACTTTGAAGTATTGAGTACTCAAAAAAAAGGAATCGAATATTTGATACTCATTACCAACAATGTCCAGTAAACCATTTCGAAAGTACTTTAAAGTCATTCTTATTGAGTGCTAGTAGCCGTTGGGTTGTACACCGAGGCAAAGTGATAAAACGTTTAGCTTGTCTGAGCCCTGGCAAAGCTTCCCAGAGGCGAGAGATCTCTGCTTTGGGATAGGAATTAGTTATTTTTTCCTTTAGCATAACTATTGGGTGTGCTAAAGAATGGTTCTGATATGAATCGAGGTTGGATAGAATTTTAAAATTTTTTCCAGGGATGGATACCTCTATATAAAGAAAATACACAAACCGTAACTGTAGCAATATAAAAGTAGGAGTCTTTGAATTTGGTGCGATTTACTTTTAAAGCAAAATCGTACAAAATATTGACGCACAAGGGGTTTTCGATACCAATATGGGAATTAATTGAAAAAATAAAATTGTGTAAACCGATTAAATTTTGGTACTAAGTAAAAGTATACAAAAACCCACATGACTAGCAAAAAATTTATGTTTATGACAAATACCGCTGTTATTCGACGTGTTTCTTTCTTGCAATACAAATTTCAATTTATGGTGCTTTTAGAATTAGTGTTGGCACATAATTATTAACTACTTTTAATGTGGAGTACCTCTTCCCCCTCACCTACCGTATCATTTGATCATCTAATTTCACATCTCGTCTTCAAGTTAACGCATAGCAAATTTGAAGACTGCCAGCTTTCTAGTTAACAGATTATTATTAATCTAAATTCCCCCTATCCTATTCCTCCATTGTTTTGTCCTAAATTTGAAACCTGTTCTCTTCAAAGGATATTGATAAAAAAAAAATTACAAACAGGGAAGTTACCACAAACTAATTCCCCACTTTTGGCATCGAAAACCCCAATGTGCGACGTGGCGGACACAGCTAGTGAAATACCTATATAAGCAGAACATTGAAATTGTGATGTTTGCAAACAGCTTACTGGTGTGTTTTTTTTTTTTTATTCTTTTCTATGAATTGTTTGTTTTTTGCTGCTTTAGCTTTTTAAATTTCTGTGGATACGAAAATAAGTGTTGTTAACTAATAAAAAAATCAAAGAATTACAACAATCAATAATTACAATAATCAAAGAAAACACAATTTTAGTATCTTGTTTATGGTACTTTTCATATTGTTTAATATTGTATGAATTTGACTCATAATTGGTCGACTTAGATAAACGCTTGATTTGGGTGGGTAAATTTTAAGGGCCGATGTTGAATGTGAACCACACCTTAACGTCAAGTTTTTTTCTGCACTTAATTTGACATTTCTCAATTTTAGACTAACTCAATTTGAAACATGGAAAGATGCACAATCGAGCAATGTTCAGAATGGTGGCAAGAAATGGCAACAGTGGATAATCAATTTTCGAAGAAAATCATCTTCATTGATGAGGCACATTTTCACCTCAGTGGATTCGTCAGTAAGCAGAATTGTCGCATTTGGGCGAATGATAATCCAAGAGTGATTGTCTAAAAACCAATGCACACACAAAGAGTGACTGTTTGGTGCGGTTTATGGGCTGGCGGCATCATCGGTCCGTATTTTTTCCAAAATCAGGCCGGTCAGGCAGTTACTGTGAATGGTATTCGCTATCGTGAGATGATAACGTTCTTTTTATGGCCCGAATTAGAAGTTATGGATGTAGACGATATGTGGTTTCAACAGGACGTTGCCACTTGCCACACAGCTTACGAAACACAGCTTTGTCGCTCTGTTGCGCGACAAATTCAATGGCCGTGTTATCTCACGTGGTGGCAAAGTCAATTGGCCGCCAAGATCATTTTATTTGACACCGTTGGACTTCTTTCTTTAGGGTTATTTGAAAGAAAAGGAGTACGTCGACAAGCCAGCAATAACTCCAAAGCTAAAGGCTGAGATAAAACAGCACATTAGCGACATAGAACCTTAATTATGCCTCAGCGTCATCGAAAATTTGGAGCATCGGATGGAGGTGTGCCGCCGAGGTCGCGGCGGCCATTTGACCGATATTTTGTTCCATACATAATTGTACCATACATGATAAAAATTTCCTAAAGAATCTGTGTTTTATTCAAACTCAACATCGGCCCTTAAAATTGGACCACCCTTTCGAAGAGTGTAAAGATAAATTCGAGAGTTAAATACATCCCATCCACAGTTTCTAGAATGTATCATATAGCAGAAATAAATTATATACCATAGAGTTCTAAAGAACTTCGTTTGTAGTTCTTATAATTCTCAAAGGGTTCAAATTCAAAGGTAGGAAAGGTTATAAAAACAAACCTCAGCTATTCAAATGAACTGGAGTAGAGGAAAAACTAAAATAAAAATAAAAATTAATACCAAACATATAAACACATTAATGTCTAAAACATCATGTTACCACACTTTTTATGTATAAAAATATCTTGTTGTTGCTGTTGCTGTTGGTTTGTTGCCATTAACTTTCCAAGTGCTGATGCTGATGCTGCTGTTCAAGTGTTTCTGTCGTTTTTATTATTATTGCTGTTGTAGCTGTTGTTTTAAAACCCCTATCAACTTATGAATTTGTTACTTCTCGTATGTGTAGTTCTTGTTGTCGTCAGTCAGCATGTAGACTTCCAAATTTCTGGGAGTACCTTTCTCCCGTCACAAGTTTGTGTATTGCAAATGATACAAACACAAAAATTGTGAAAATCTTGCTGAAAAAATAACAACTTTTATTTTTTGTTGTTTTTTTTGTTGTTGTTATTTTTCATTACATTAAAAGCAACAAAAAAAAGCAGCTCTAAGAAAAACAAAGCATTTTAGCTTTATTTACAACAATGACTCCGGTTGACTCATTTATTTTTTTGCAACTAGCAGTGGCTTTTTATAGAAACAACAACAAAAATATTTTCTGTTTGTTAAACAAAGTAACAGAAACTATTCAAACAAAAACCTCTGAACTCAAGTGCAAAAAAAAAAAGAAAGAAACGGAGAAAAAATCGTGACTGCCCTGGAGGTTGGCAAACACTAAATTCCAACTTAAATAACGGTTTTATGCATTTAAAAAGGTGTATGAACGGGGATACAGGAAAAAAAGAAACAACCAAAAAATTAAAGATTCAACATTTTTGTTTTATTTATATTTTTTTTATTTAAATTGATTTTCAAATGCAGCGATTGCAGAGAAACAACTCTAATAAATTTTAAATTTACAGTTTCAGGTCTCATTTTTAATTTCTTAAAAATTCCAAATATATAAAAATAGAGTGTCCTCAAGCCTTGAATACAAGCTTAGTCTTAGAATAAAAGAACGAAGCGAGAACAAACAAAAATTACTAAATATTTCAAAGGCGCTACCCAAAGGTGAAGAGTCGAATAATAATTATTATGACTGACCCCAAGATTCAATTAATATTTGTTAAACAAACAAGTAAAGAAATGTTCTTTTAAAATTCGGACACCCTATTTAAAGAAGAAAATGTTAGCATTAATTAAAGTTTTTAATTAGTTTGAGATACACATTCAATTAATTTTTTAATCGATTCAGAATATATGTACATATGTATGTACATTATGAAAACGAAGAAAAAAAAACAAATAACAAATAACTGAATTAGTTTAGGTTTAAAATTATTGTGCCAAAGGTGGCACCTCCTCTCGTAGTCCCAGAGGATTCATTCTGATTCCCTTCAGACTCAAACACAAACATTATCGTACGTAAGCTGAAATTCTGGCCTTCCTGCAAAGAGCCTATTACCTCTGGTATCATTTTGGAGATTTTCTTGTCCATTGTGGCATCCCCCTCTCGACGTGTTTACACCGCATTAACTTTGCCCTTTACGATATAGCTCAGGTCAGATAGTCCAATGAGTCGACTTGCTCAATTGCAAGGACGACCTGGCCCTGGCCCGCTGGACCAAAAGAAAACGTTCTCGCTATTTCGGCTGCAGAAAATTCAGATACGCGATTTAATAGTTACTGATCATTGCGTATTTGGAACCCATGCAAGAAGGATGAGTATCCCTTATAATGACTTCTGTAGAAGTTGCCAAGATGAAGATGAAGAGGAGGAAACGGTTGAACACATTCTCTGACGTTGCCCTGCACTAGAACATTGGCGTCTAAAATACTTGGGACGACGATGTTTTGAGAGCCTTTCTGGTGCTTCATCTTTGGAACCAAGCAGGATTAACTCCTTTTTAAGGAACTGTGGATGGTTTTCTAACCCTCTTCCAACTGGAGTGACATAGTTGCCCACCAATGCATGTCACGTCCAATACAGCGTTCACGGCTAAAGATTTTTCCTCAGTTTATAATAATTTTTCCGATAACAATTTTTGCTCAGTCTATAATAATTCTTATCTTTGTTCTTTATCCTTTCTTTCTATCCCTTTTCTTATATGCAGGTATCACAAAGGGACCAATATAATGGACCCATGTAAGCTATTTTTCCTCTCCTTTTCCGATTGTTTTTCTTTCCTTCTTTAAGAAGCTGCCTTCTCAACCTAACCTTATCCTGTCCATGTCCACCGCATTGCTCCAGTGACCAATAAACAGCGCACTTCCTTCTAAGACTAATGTCCCAATATCTTGTGAGGACTCACTGTACATCCATGTCGGTTTCTCATGGCCCTGTTTATTTTTAACAAAGTTAGAATTCATAAATGTTCCACTAGATATAAAGAAAATATGCGCAGATAAAGCACCATATGCGTAGATAAGGTCTATTTTTAACCTGACCCCATGCGCACCTTAAGTCCCTGTGTCGGGTTAAGGATTCCCTTTAAGGAGTAACATAATGGCTTTCGTATGTACCTAAATCGGAGGCAGTGCGATTTTAGTCCGAAGAGCTGTTGCTATTTAAAAGAAGCAGAGAAAGCTGTGGCGCGAGTTTAGATAGTCTGCAACTTCTAAACCAGGGGTATGAGCGTAATCCTATAAGCCATGTTCTGAAACTAATACTTGTTGTGTTACTAAGCGCATCAAGGACAGTGCATCTATTTACCCAGTGGTAAGACCACTATCAGGTTAAGGCGACAAGCTAGGCCCTGAGATAAAAATGTATGGAATAACCTGTTGTCTTGGAGATACTCAAACATTGAAGCAATCGCTTTCTGGGAATACAAAGGTCCAATCCCCGAGGGGCTTGGAATTGAAAGATAATAACCTTCGAAGCCTGGCTAGTGCCATGAAAACCAAGATTTGTCACATTCGTTTATGGATGAGGCCCTTCAGAAAGTAACGTCGTTGGAAATAATTATACTTTTTATCTGTCAGAGCATCAGTTGTTCGTTAATGCAGCCTTTGAAAATACCCCAGAAAAATTAGTACAACAAGGCGACCAATGGGCAAATGGATCAGCTAAATCGTGATGAAATTACGCAAGGAAACTGCACCAGTACGAATTCTCCTAATCTCCAATTTTCTAATCTTTATTTTATGAATCATAAACTTTTTAATTATAAACTGTAACAGTCGAATAACGAATTGAGCTGCATTTTAAGGAACCCTAAAGTATCAGCTGTCAAAATCTTTCTTTTTAGGCTTCCGTACGCAAGGGGGGTAAAACCGTAACCCTATTGTTTTCGCTGCAATGTCTGTCAGCGCCTTCATTTCACTATGGTCACTATAGCAACAAATTCCAAAACTTATAGGGTTTTCCGAAAGTGACGTGCTATTGCCGTATATATCTTTAATTCTTGCAGTGAAAGAGGCATGCACTTGAAATTTACATACAGTAATTAAATATAAACAAGTATATAAAAAATAAACCTAAAAATGAAAGGGTGTTCCGATAGTGACGCAATTTGCATATATACGGCTCAAGTTTTAAACCATAATAGGTAGACTCTTGAAATTTTCACAGAAGGTGTATTACTAAGGCCGCTATAGCAAAAAATACTAAAACTTATAGGGTGTTCCGAAAGTGACGTGTTATTCGCGTAAATGTGTTCAATTGTTGCAGTGAAGAAGGCATACACTTTACATTTACACACAGTAATTAAATCTCTGTTCGCTATATAAACAAGTATAAAAAATTAAACTTAAAAATTCAAGGGTGTTCCGACAGTAACATTATGTACACGTATATGGTCTTACTTATTGAAGCGTAACGAGCAGACTCTTGACATTTTAACAAAATATGTGTTACCACGGTCGCTATACTACTAAACTACTAAAAATGAAAGGGTGTTCCGATAGTGACATGTTTTTTAAGTTTATGGCCTTATTCCTTGAACCATAATAGGTAGACTCTTGAAATTTCCACAGAACGTGTATATATAACAAATAATAAAAATTAAAGGGTATTCCGACAGTGACATGTGTATTTGTAATTATAGTCTAAAATAAAAAAAATAATTAGAAAATTAAAGGTGCCTCATGAGACGTGAAAAAAATTAACAACTTATAAATTTAGTACGGAACCCTACGTGTGCAAGTCTGACTCGTCCTTGTCTAATTTATTTTTTGTTTGTTTTTTGTTTAACTTTAGCGCACCAATGGAGTCAAATTCACATGTTACTTGCATTTTAGGGCATCCTCAATTTTGAAGATTAAATTGTTACGAGTTTTTTTTTAATTATTGAAATGAATCGAGGTTGCCAACAATTTGACAGGCACCTACCTACCTACACATGTTTAAGTTCTCACGTTAAAACGATAAATAATTAAAATTTTTAGTTTGTGCATTTTTAATTGTAATTTTCGAAAATGGATTTGTATGACTGCAATTTATGTCCATTAATCTCATAAAACAATAATGAACGAATTCTATTAAAAACTTATGAATAAACATTAAAACAACAACAACAACAACAGCGATAAAGATAACGATAACAAACAATACTCACACATGATGATGCTGTACAAGTGTCATGTTGCGTTAATTACAAATATGGATAAATTGCTTTAGGATTTTTAATGGATTTCCGTTAAACGTTTTAACTATTAAACTTTTAATGAAAATGAAAACAATTTATACCAACAAAAAAAAAACAAGAGAAAAGAAGAACGCGCATTATAAATGATTATAAAAATAAAACACTTCACTAGGCATCATCATGCATTAAAGTACAAACTGAAGAAGCATGATTATAACGCTAAAACGGTAAACAGATGGATAAAAATGGCTGTCCGTAACTGTCACGTACTATACCGTTAAAACAAATCTCCGAAATTCTTAATCTTCAATTAAATTAAAATGGATTGAAGATAAAAATCAAAATCAAGGCGCAATCAATAAAAAAAGATAAACTTTTTCCTTTGGGTCCATAATTAACTTAACGGTTTGAGTGTTGAAATGAGATTAACGTCAACAACGAACAGCAGTTACCATTTTACCTTGAAGCTTACAAAACAACGACAAGAAAAACCATGAAAAAAGGTATAACAGAAAATATTATTTCGATCCATCCATCCATCCAATCATTTGTTCATCCGTACGTACAGCCATGTATCCATCAAATGTTAAGCCAATATGCAGGTTCGCAATAAATGAATTTTAAAGTCTTTATATTTTTAGCAAAAAAAGTCATTACCAAGGTTTGACTACAGACATATTGTTGTATTGGCATGAGTTTATCAAACTGACAGGACCAGAGAAGAGGCAATTTGTATTTTTTTTTTTTTTTTTTTTGTCACAAAATCAACCACAATTAAATATATTTTTTTTGGCTTTAATGCCTTAAACACATAGACGGCTGAACGACCACAAATGCTATTGGCTACAACTGTCGCCGCGTAATAAGCTACCTATAACATTAAAGAAATATCAGGTGGTTAAATTTTAAGGGCCGATCAACGTCAAGTTTTTTTCTGTATTTAATTTGACATTTCTCAAATTCAGACTAACTCAATTTGAACCATGGAACATACACAATCGAGCAATGGTCAGAATGGCAACAATGGATAATCAATTTTCGAAGAAAATCATCTTCAGTGATGACGCACATTTTTACCTCAGTGGATTCGTCTATTGCCGCATTTGGGCGAATGATAATCCAAAAGTGATTGTCGAAAAAACAATGCACCCACAAATAGTGATTGTTTGGTGCGCTTTATGGGCTGGCGGCATCATCGGGCCTATTTTTTCCAAAATGAGGCCGGTCATGCAGTTACTGTGAATAATTTTTGCTATCGTGAGATGATAACAAACTTTTTATGGCCCAAATTGGAAGATATGGATGTGGACGATATGTGGTTTCAACAGGACGGTGCCATTTGCCACTCAGCTAACGAAACAGTGGCTCATTTGCGCGACAAATTCAATGGCCGTTTTATCTCACGTGGTGGCGATGTCAATTGGCCGCCAAGATCATGTGATTTGACATCGTTGGACTTCTTTCTTTGGGCTTATTTGAAAGAAAAGGTGTACGTCGATAAGCCAGCAACAATTCAAGAGCCAAAGGATGAGATAATTCTCAATTATGCCTCAGCGTCATCGAAAATTTGGAGCATGGGATGGATAGAGGTGTGCTGCGAATTCGCCGATATTTTGTGCCATAAATAGTTGAACCATACTAATATTATCAAAATAAAAAGAAATGAGAATAATTTCCTCAATAATTTGTGTTTTATTCGAAATCAACATCGGCCCTTAAAATTTAACCAGCTATCACATGCAAAAGCTTGCCTAGTAGAATACAGTACATTATGACCATGGATTATAGAGTTGAGACAGATAAATTTTTAAAACTGATATCTAGGTATCAAATCAGCTTCGAATCTTGATTCGCACTTCTCCGACTATCTCTGGAGTTTGTATCATGTCGATCGTTAGCGATATAACACGCAAGTTAAAGCGCGTATACGTTATTTTAGTCATAACAGAGATGACACCTAAAATATAATAAAAATCAATGATGACTCCAGTCATTACATCGATGTCATTTTGTCATAACATTGATATCATAATTCCAATGATACGGCGCCATTAATCCACCGATGAATTTTTCTATCAGTACAAAGACCACTCATCACACCACTGTGCTCGTAAATCATTGATCCTTATCATCCAGGAAGACATGATTTTGGCTTGAAATTTATATAGTGTGTCTATATGCAATATAACGAAATAAAATTAAAGGGTGTCCCCATATACGACGTAATTTTAATATATATTTTGTACCGTAATAAGCAGATATTTAAACTTTACTATGTATTTCTATGAACGCTACAACAGAAAGTGGTAAACCCAAAGCTCAAAAATTAAAGGCCATCCTCATTCTGTGTTCGGGTTGGAATTCAATTCGCCAAGCCACCAGAAAAGGTACAAACAGTTTAAGCACACCAATCTGTCAGGAATAGTTTCAAAAATTTTGCTATTGCTATTCAGCCCCAACGGTAAAAAAAGGCGAGCGCCTCGTATTTTTCATATATGTACGTATGTTTTTCACATAATTTAGTTGTTTTTCTGTACTTTGCTATTGCTTTTTTGAAAACCGACAATTCGTAAAAACCACTCTAGATTATCACAAAATCAGAATTTCACCAAACAATTGAAATTTCATCGAAATATCCTTAATCTTAAAATTTTTATTCCAATCAAAACTTTAAATTTTATTAAAAACCAAAAATTCATAAAAAAAACTAAAACCTCTCAATATTTATATAGATCTCTTGTATTTTTAAGTTTCACCAAAAAATCAAATTTCCCCCAAAATTATCAACAAATAGAAATTTTAGCAAACAATTTAAATTTTAATTTTATTTCGATCTAAAATTTAAATTTTATTACAAAACGAAAATTCACAAAAAAAACTTAAAGTTTGGCCAAACAGTCAGTAATAAAATCGTCTGTTGAGTCACTTATAAATGCTTCAGCACATGTGGTTGTCATTTAAAAAATCTTAAAATTAAAATTAAAGGATGTCTCCATTAAACACTCGGAATTTTAAAGTAGTTTTCGACAACTTTCACAAATTGAAATTAATAAATAATAATTCGCTATAACACGAAGAAGAAGAAGAGATTAAGGGGTATCCTAGTAACAACTAGGTATAGCTGCCATAATTTAATGTATATGTCGCTTGTATTTTAAATCGTTCCACACAGACGCTTTAACTTTACATAGAGTGAGTGTTACTATGTCCACAAGATGTATGCATAAAAACAAAAATTAAATTTAAAGGGTGTCCCAATAGGTAAAGTTATATATTTTTAATAAAGCAACAATTAATGACTGTATTAATCGCGTTACTTCCTTTGGAAAGTGATAGGAGTGGATTAGACAGTTAGCGAGAGTGATAGTAAAAGATTCGTTCTCGGTAACACTGCAATTACATATTAGATTTATTTTTAGAATAGTGCTGCAGTGAGTCTGGAGTTATTTAGGCGTGTAAATTTTAAGTTGGTATAGACACTTTATCAATTATTTGACTTCATCAGCGATTTTGTGCGAAAGTACTAGAGCCCTGCTGTAATATGTACTATTGTAAATAGAATTAATACATATTACAACATTTTCGATTGTAGTAGATTAACAATTGACAATAACACAAAGTGTGTAGTACTATGTCTGCTCCAATAAAAAATCAAAAACTATAAGGTAACCCATATAAGAGTCGATTTTTACGTACATATATGAGAGGACTATATTTTGCTTCCTAAAAGGCAGACTCTTGATATATACTTAGGGTATGTATGTATTACCCAGTCCGCTATAGCGACAAGTATAACAAAAAAAAATTAAATTAAAAATGAAAGGGTGTCCCCATAAAGAACTCCAAATTAAATATTCTTTGCCTTTTCTTCTTTCCTTTAACATTTTTAGTTATAATTCGATGTCCTACTTAAATGTTTAAATATGATTTAAGGTAAATATGTGGATTTTCAGTTTAGCCTTTCAACAGCTTTTAATTACTCTTATTGATTAAACAAATTGAAAACTGTTTTTTAATTGCTGAAATTAATTTCAATAATTTTTGCAATTACAGTAGCTGCCTAAATTATTCAATTAAAAACGATATCAATTGATTTATTTATTATAAAATAGTCAATATAAATGCATGTTCAAGTATAAAACATGTCAGCAACACAAGTAGCTCCTCAATAAAAGTGAGGCTTTTATGGTTTGTAGGCATAAATGCATGTTTCTATTAATTTGAAATTGAAAATAATGTATGTAGATATGTATTTATATATGTATGTATGCATGTGTGCGTGTAATTTAAGGTTTTAAATTGATATATTTATTTGTACGTGAGCGTGTTGTCATTAACACTTCAGTATTCACTCCATATTTACGCCGCATAACATTAACGTTACAGTGCTGTGCTGTGCTGTGCAAAGTAAAAGCAACAAAATTAACACAAAATACGAATTTAAATTTTTTATTTTGGAGAATTTTTTGTTGTTATTTAATGTTACATTAGAATTACAAATTATTATTCTAAGTTAACTATAAAAATTATATTCTAACTTAACTATCAATAATTTTAACGAAGAGCTTCTCTCACTGTACCGAAACATATAGAGTCTTTAGCGGGAATCGAACAAATTACCCTCAGAATGATAAACTATCATACTACCTATTAGGCTTTCGGCGCACCCGAGGAAATTTTTGTTATTACCACATCGATACCTTCCCATAAGAATGTATTAAGCGACATTTCTAAAATTGATCAGGAAACTAAAAAACGTTTTATTTAGTTATTTATTTGCGTATTTTATTGAAAGGAACATAATATCTATTCTGAAAAACCAAATATTATTTGGAAAGCGATTTTCAGTATACTTGACATAATACAAATTTCAGGGAGCAACATTATTCCAGTGAGAAAACTTGATGGTTGATACAATTTTATTTTTCTCTCTAGTTTCCTTCCATGATAGAGCAGCGAAACCCAGGCCAAAATGTGGCGCTTAACTTCTAGTATAGTTCCACATCAAAATGTCATTTTCGAAAAAAGTGTCGCTTAATACATTCTTACGGGAAGGTATCGACATGATCTTCTAATGACATTTCAAAATACCAACCAGCTTTCTAGGCTGTATGTAATCAATCAAATATGCTAAACATATTAAAATTTTCATTCATATAGGGATATACTGGAGTCCGAAATGTTTTAATATGCAAAATGGAATTTTGATGGGTATTTCAAAACGAAAATGTTACGCAATACCGGGTTAATGTATATCAGGTCTAATCATCCGACTAAAACCCCATAGCAAATGTCTTCTTCATACTATAGATGTCACTTTTATCTGCAGTTCCCCAATCTGAACAACAACAAAAAGATAATATGTCAAGACAATGTCTGCTTTGACATTTTCATATAATTTTTTGAGATTTCAAGTGGGCGTGGCACTTCCTATACAAAGTAAATATTTATCATCGTGTTTCTTGGGAAGTACGATAGGAATAATCTTGAAATTTTGTACAAGCAACGCTCTCACTAGTCTAGAAAAAAAAAGGTTGAAGTGTAAAAATAGGCGTGGTATCTCCCATATAAAGTATATAACTATTATCGTATATCTAGGAAAGTGTAGAGTTTTAAAATTTTATATGAATAACTCTCTCACTAATGTACATAGATAAGCCAAGAATTTTCGGGATTTATCTTTGCACGATCTGAATTTGCACGATTTGGGGCGTCGTAACTCTCGCCAAGAATTTTCTGGATTTATCTTTGCACGATTTGGGGCGTGGTAACTCTCATACAAAGTGTAAAATTTTTATCGTGTAGGGGACTATAAACAATAGAGCCTTGAAATATTATATGAGAAACAACCACATCAATGTGGATAGTCGAGAAAAGCTCTGGAAAAAGTATGCGTGGTACCTCCCATAAAAAATAATATCATACATACATATATAGACGAGGAAATAACGTGCATATACGACAAAAAGAGAGTAAAGCTGATTCATACTAATACTCACAAATGTTGATTTTATTTTATGGTGATGGGGGTATCAAGGCACACTGGGTATAAACAGATTATACCATGTTTTTCCAGGGCTGGTTTCAATATTTTCTTACCTCTCTGGAAATTTTCGAATTCCATTGCAAAAAACAAAAATTGTCCCGTCTTGTTTGATTCAATTTTCGATTTATTTAAAAGAAGTAAGCCAGTGACTTAATAAATCCGTGGCTGCAAGGAAAAACTGCTTATGTCTTATTCTTTATTTTTAAAAGTCTTATAATGGTCTACATTATAAGACTTTTTAGCTGGTTCTTTTTAAGTTATACCAATTACAATTAAGGATATTTCTATCGTTCTATATTCCCTTAAATAACACATTCAAATAAGTAAGTTATTTACGATAATAAAACCTAACAGCTTAAGTCGGAGTTATTCCTTTTTAACACTGAAATAGTGCTGCATCTAACAAAACTAGCAGCATTCAAAAGGAGAAATGTCCGGCGAATATGGAGGATGCGGCAGAATGTGGCAAATAATTTTTTTCGACTCTTACATTCTTATTCTGGCTCCTTTTTTGCAATCTCTTTCTCAAACGAATTAGTTTGTGCCGAAGTTTCATCTTCGAATACATTTTAGTATATCTGGCAGCGTTTGTGATCATTCGTAGAACCTTTTGTTGATAACTTTGAATTATAACCAGTTTTAAAGCTGAGGCAGAGCCCCATAATTGAAGTCCACAACAACACATTATTTTGAAGATCGAATTTTAGAGTAAAATTTTACAATCTAAGCTAAGCAATTGAGGAGTTTCTGTCGATAAAGCGGTTTACTTGTACGGCGTTTAACTTCATTGGTGTTTAATTTTATTCTGTATGGCTTTACGAAGTAAGTCATCGATCAAAATGTGTGCCGAGAGTTCAGATATCATTTGGTATAAGTCCCCACCTAGTGTAAATGATGTATTATCGCACAATAATATCTACTTTGCTCCAAGGCCTTTTAAAAAAACATATACTAATCTATTTGAATTTTTATCCTAATCCCAATTGATAATCCTCAGTACCTCTTCTTCTACTGGATGAATTTTAACAAAATTTTGTGGGGAGGGTACCTTAGTATCCTGATTCCAATATAGAATAATTTTTTTTCCGTAAAAATATATTATTTCCAAGGGAAAGTGGAGAAAAAGCAGTAAAGGTACTCTGATTTTTTTACCGATTAAAATGTACTGCATACTTTTAGGCATCTGTTATTTTTGAAAGCGGTATATTTTAAACACGGTTTCGTTACAGATGGCACTGTTTTAAAATAATGATATAATATGAATTGAAAACGGGTTATTTTAAACACGTTTGCGCAATAGATGGCGCTGTTTTACTTACAGCCAAATAGCGAATTGAATAAAATTTGTATTTGGTTTGTATTTTTTCTTTGCGGAATTATATTGTTATTAAAATATTTTAAACACCTTATAAACGTCTTATAATTTTATGTGGATTACTTTCAAAGCAAAATCGAACTAAAAAATTTTGACAGAACGCACACAACGTGTGTGGGTACAGCTAGTTTTGTTTTCTATAAAGATATTTTAAGTTTTAAGTCTAAGGTAATAAATTAGAAACAAATGACTATTACGTTGCCGATATTCGATACGGTACTGCTGAAATATGATTTACTGCGAAGATTGTGTAAAATGTACAACTTCAGATTACGGGATCTACTCGATAGACCCGGAAGTCCAGATTTAGGTCATCAATCAAACATTTATTTAAAAAAAAACTAGCTATCTCCAGGGCGCTTCGCCAATCTGTTTTTTGCTAGATTATACGTATTAAGACGATAAAAATTCTTACTTTTAATGGGAGGTATAACTTTCACTATCCTAATCCAGTCACTATTTTCCTAGACTATGCACATTACTCTGAGGTTTACTTGTGCAAAGTTTAAAGAGTCTACCTATTGTAGTTCCTAGGTAGAGGATAATACATTTTCACTTTGTATAGAAGGTACCACGCCCACTGACCCAATCCAGTTTGTTTCAAGGCTCTATCTGTTGTAGTTCGCCAGAAACTCGATTATAATTTTTGACTTTGTATGGGAGGTACCACTATTCCAATTCAGTTCGTGTTTAGCTAAACTATTTATGTTAATATGGGGGTTACTGGTGCCAAATTCCAAGGCGGTTAATATTGCAGTTCTCTAGATACAGGATAATAAGTTTTCACTTTATATGGGAGGTACCACGTATACTCTTCCAATCCAGTTATTATAGAGTTTACTGGTGCAAAATTGCAAGGCCCTACCTGTTACTGTTGCCAAGCAACACGATGATAAATATGTACTTTATATGGGAGGTACCACGCCTATTTCGAATACCAAAAAAATAAGTACCCTTTTACCCACCGTATGTCTAATAACAAACTGTAAAAATTTCTGAAAGATCGGTTCACTGGTATAGACAGCTGTAGCTTTCCGACAAACAAACAAACAAACAAACAAAAACAATTTGTGCTTTTTATATGTATAGATAATTTACATCCAGCAGAATTCATGAAAATGTTTGTAAAAAAATTAGTTGTTGCTGGGTTTGTTATGCACAGCACTGCAAGCATTCAGTTTTTTCAGTCAATCAATTTAAACCAAAGAAACATAAACATAAAGTTGTAACACTTAAAAATTTAATTTGTTTTTTGTATTTACTTAGAAATTACACTTTTACGATGCCGTAAATAATTTTTCAAACCTGTTCTATATTGGCATGCTGCTACGTTTCGCTTTTTCTCTTAGGCCTGACTAATTTCCTATTAAAAAAAATAAATAAATAAATAAACGTTTTTTGTTGACTCATACATCAAACTCAAAGTCAATGAAACCATTACCGGCAACTTTATTAATTAAGTCTTTTCACATTTCCTAATATTTAGTAGTACGCTCAAGGTGGTTGTGATTTTGTAGCTCTTGGCATGTGAAAGACAACATCAATTTTGTACTGTTTTTTTTTTAAAGATGAATAAATGATGATGATAATGATCTTCAGTTATATATATATTTTAAGGAAACCATTGTACAAGGTTACTTTTATTGCTTTTTTATTACCATTTTATTTATGTATTTGCAAATTTGTATGTCCTTTGAAAGTTTTACGGCCATCAGACATTAAAATAAATTTTGTCAAACTAAAAAGTACACAGGCGTCATTTACCACAAATATTAATAGTCTTGAGTGAGGTAAAAGCTTACGCTCATCATGTACAGTTGCCAATACCAAAAATTGCAACACTGGGTCATATAATTATTGACTGCGAGTGTTTTAAAATAACAACTGTTTACTGTAAACAAATAAAGAATATTCCTTTTGTCTTTATATTCTAGTAAACAGACAGATCTCTTCACACTAGCTGCCTTAGACAAAACTTACTTGGACGACCAACAATTGTGGAACAAGATTAACGTGAGTACCTGCCTACTCGGCCTAACCTCACGGTGGTCTTACCACCGAGTGAAACTTAGGCGTAGACTAGCGCCCCCATTGTGTAGTATAACAACACTTTACGATTGCCATCAATCGCTTTTTGTGTGTGATACAGTCACAATGAGTAGCAATTTATATAATATGGCAAGCGTTTCCAAGGCAAGCCTAGATCCACATTATAACCTCTTGCTTGGTTTGGAGACTATCCAAACTCCGTCTGTTGAGAGTGCAACAGCACACTTGATCGACTTTGCACCTTACCTACATAAATCGATCTTAAACCACAACCACCACGTGTACCCCCGAAGGGGACCTCACCAATAACCGGTCACAGAGAGGATAGGCTCTCTGTGGGGCCACCGATTCCCGTGGTACCAGTCTTTTGGGCACTGGTCGGGCCTCGAAGAAAACCCGTGATTTTTACTCACAGACCTTTTCTTCCAGATTTAGGCTCTAGGAACCCTAGCGTCTGGTGCCCCTATTTTCCCCGAGTGGACCGCGTCAAAGCATTTGCCATATTCCTGCAGTGACAATTGGAACCCCCGGGGGTACTTGGACGACCAACAGAAGAGAAACCTTTGATAGCTAGATTCAACAAAAGGTGACACTATTACCATTCCAACAGAATAGTGTTTTAAGGTCTTATCGAGCGCCGAAAGCAAATTAAATTTATCCTCCGAAGGAATAAATAATGTACGTAGATCAGCTAAACGAAGATAATTTTATAGACATCAGTAACCAACAGCAAGATATGCTAGTGAATTCTTGATTGCACAGTGGGTGGCAATTTCATTGATTAAAAACAATGAAATTATGAAAACTAGTCTCCGAGGAAAGGTAATGCTACATATTCTCGTCACCTTCACTCGGATATGTATTGGACCCAATTGAATTTTCATCAACTTCCCCTAGAAAACCCCAGATACTATTTTTTAGAAAGACTACGATATTTACCATCTACCCACCCGCTTCTCATGGTGAAACGGCCGAGCTTCATTCCCCTACATCTTAAAATATTATCTACTATTAGCGCTCGCTCAGCCAACAGTGGTTTTGACTATGATATCTCGGGCAATGGCAAATTATGTGCTGAAAAAGCCATAATGCAATTTATTCAAAAACTGGTTCTTGCCCTCACCGAGCAACAATTCGAAGTTACACCTATAACGACTCTAAAAACGTTCTTGCTTTTACCCAAAAATGTGTTATAGTCCTTGCAATGTCGAGGTAGTCTTGGCCAATTGGCCCTTTCAGAAGGTCACTTAAATTAACCTACTGAGTTGCAAATAACAGCGACTGAACGATGGCTGCATAGCTCTCTTCCTCATCTCAGAGTTAACTGCAGAACTCAACTTTGCTAATTCAATATAGACCTCGTTCATTTCGTTACCCCTAAACCCAGCATAAATCTAAATTAAATTTGCTAATTAAAGCATCAGAAGCCCTTTTGTACTTTCTTTCAAGGTTTCAATTGATATTTGAAAGTCTTCAAAGCCTACAACACTACTGGCTATAGACACAAAATGTCATCTCTTCAATCCTAATGAAGTTCGCTGGAACCTCAGCCTGCGACATACCCCAGTCATCCGAAAGCGTATACAACCTCTAAATGTTCATAACCCATTGAAAGACAACAGGTTCAGGGCTCAAATTCACTTTCGATGATTCCTAATAATTCCAATTGCAGTCTTTGTGATTCCACCCACCAGTCCCCACTCAGGAATTCTACTGGTGTGATAGTCAATCTTCGGCCTTCTGATGAGGAAAAATTTGGTTTGATTGATAACATTTATATAAGATTTTCGCCATACAATAAAATTTCAATTATAGGCTTATTAGGGTGCTATAGGCTAGGTAATTAGCATGCCAACAACTAAGTTGTATTAAAGTTCCGAGTTCAAATCCCAGCCACGGCAATATCAATTAGTTTCAGTTCTTACTAGTAGACCTCTTTCACAGCAAGCCCTTCGCCGGTTTTACTCAATAAAACTAATTCATCGGCAAAGTAAATTTTATTCTTTTTTGACGCCAGAGTACCTCAATACTGTGCGTGCTGAAAATACTTATGACATGCAATTACAGAGTTGGCAAAATTTCGAATTTCCTCCTGTACTTCACCACTGTCAGTCTTTTTCTTCTCGTTCCCAAAGAACTTAACACCACTAAATGATTGGCAAAATTTCCGCAGTGTCACTTCTCTTACAAAAACTACAGGCTTAAGTTGCACTTAATTAATTGTCATTTGTTAAATGAGCATTTTTCATTTGAACTAAAACTCAAGGTTCATTTAAAACTTTTTCTCCGAATTTTCTCCATTTCACTAAAATAAAGAGCACTGGAATTAAATTAATTGCAGGAGAAATATTATGTTTCCACTCTATTTGTTTTTTGAATTTGAATATTTATTTTCAGTTTTATTTGCTGATGATAAGGGGAAATTTTACTATTTATTTTAGAATTAATTTGTGCTTCTGATAACTGATGATTATTGTCAACATCAACATGTGTTTCGGAATGACATTATTAAAATTGTTTGTGAAAACTTCGACCAACAGACAATGACAACTTTATTTGTAATATTTGTTATTTAATTCTTATATTCATGTATATTCATGAATATAATCATTACATTAGCATACTCGTACATAGTTTGTATTATTATTAAAATAAATAATTAATAATTGAGGTCATATAAGTTTACAAATGTTATTAAACATAAATACAGTGTTTCACTTAAGTATAGTAATGGTTCTTGTTGTTATTGTACTCAATGTTGTAAAAAGTTGGCAAAACAAATTTTTTGTTTACCAAAAACTCTACAATCGGCTTGTCAAACCTGCTTTTCATTTCCCCTTACACAATACAAACACAAACTGTTTGAACACACGGATATACTGCCAAACTAGTTGACTGAACAAAAACGAAATTATAATGTTAAAAAACCTTGTTTTAAAAACTCTAGAGACAGATGTGATCAAGATTTACATCGGCACCTAGCCGTGGGCTCTTATCCGACGATGGGTGCGAAGACCAGCACCCCCACTGTGTTATACGACACATCCTACGATAAGCAAATTAGATGTACCGTACAGTCACAGTGAGCAGCAATTTTTAGAACATGAAATACCATGAACCCTTGTCCCAACCTCTTGCTTAGGAGTTGGAGACTACCCAACTCCTTCTGTTGAGAATGCAACAGCACACTTTGATCCACAATACACCACCTCTTCATACATCGATCTTAAACTACAATCACCACGTGGACCCCCGAAGGGTACTTCACCAATAACCGGTCACAGAGACGATAGGGTCTCTGTGGGGCTACCGATTACCGTGGTAGCAGTCCTTTGGTCGGGCCTCAAAGAGAACCCTTGATATAAATAAACAGACCTTTTCTTCCAGATTTAGATTCCACGAATCCTAGCGTCTGGTACCCCTATTTATCTACCCCAAGAGCACCGCGTCAAAGCATTGAGATTGTACTGCAATGATAATTGGTACCATCGGGGTACCTTGCCATCTGCTTCTTGCAGTAAAACATGCATTTCATATTACAGCCATTTACTGTCGTAAGTAATTATCTGCTTCGAAGTAACCCATAGTTTACAGGGCATTCGCTATTTCAAACTTATCTTTGTGTTAAAGCAAAATTTCCAGGAAGAAATCGCGAGAGATGAGCTGCCACAATATCTCTGTTCTATGGTTGGTTGTTGCCTACTCCTCACTAGAACTAGTTGCAACTGCCAATCAAGGTTTTAAATAAACCCATTCCGAGTATCGACAGTCTGAAGAAGCTGACAGCTAGAGTTGATCTTGGTTGAATAGGCCTAGTATTGTAGTATTTCTTAACCGGCTGACCTAGTGATTGCCAGATCTGCAATATACCGTAATCGTAGCTACAATGATCTCGAGTTGCTTTCGTTAAAAATTTACAAGATCCCTAGTGCAAGCTAAATCTAATGGGAATCAGATTAATCTTATGGAATTTCTCGAGGTCTCTTTTAGCTACAATTTAATGCTTGTAAGCCGATAGTAGTGCCTTCAGCTGGCAGGCACAAAGGTATATGGCTTACCATTACTGTCAGTAGATCCTAGTTAAATTTTATCTCTGCTAGTAGCCTGACTAAGTTCAGTTGAGTGAACTACGGATACCTGTAGACCTTCAGATTTTTATATTTTTTTAATATTGATTTACCTGCTTTATAATGACTTTTTTGTGGGTGGACATACTTTTTTTGTTACTCGGAATTTTATGATTCAAATTTTTAATACGATTAAACAGGACCGTGAGCCGCAGGAGTGGGCCACGAATAACTCTCAGAAGGTACTCCTGAGTGAGAAAGTTGTTTCGATATAAATCAAAGTACCCTAAACTGGATAAACTGCATTAGTGATCAGATCATGGAAACTTCAAGTATCATCTGGACAAGATTAAAATCGAGGGCTTTTAAATATAATGTTATGGGTAATTAGTATAATATTGAATAATAAATATTAATATTTAAATTTCCAAAATTTTATAAATAAGAAGATTAAATTTTTACAAGAGGACTTGAAAATACTAATACGGTAGCGTTAGAACATTCCTTAGGACATCTAACTCGTAGACAAGACTAGCAATTACAAGAGACATCCAGATGAAGAAGGAGGTCGACAGTTTCCAGTAAACAGTCTGAAAACACTACAGTCGAGATTAAAGGCACGCGTTGGCACGAGATTCAACAAAATTAAGTATTCGTAACTCTTCTCTATCTACCTTCAAACTGTTTGTCTGTCTGTTTGTCTGTCTGTCTGTGACTTTATCCTATGTCTTCTTTCAACGCTTTTTTCTCTTTTCTCTGTCTCTCTCTCTTTTCTATCTCTCCCTTTTTCCTCTCCTCTTTTGCAGGTTACACAAAGGGACCAATACTTGGACCCAAGTGAGCTGTATTGGAGCTGCCTGCTTAACCTAACCTAACCTAAAGTATTCGTAAGTATCAAATGATATCCCAAGGAGGTCGAGAAAGGACACATAACGTCAGTGCTTTGCTTTATAGTAGTAGATTTGCCTCATAGTAGTAAAATAACACGAAACTCACTAACTTTTGAGTTCTTGTAAAGCTTACCGCTATTAACCATTTTAACAGCTGAGCAACTTACTACTTAAAAATTCATCAGATTTTTCTTCAAACTCTTATAAATTTCAAAACTTATGTTGCACACTGTATTTATATATACTTTTATGTTTACGAATATTAACAAATAATTAATGGCATTTAAAATAGTTTATGTTTGAAAACATCAATCTCAAATTTCTCATGTTTGCATTCAGTTTATGACATAAAAACAAAGTACAATAAGAATTAAATTTCACTTCAAAATTTAAAATAGTCACACTGTAAATTAAAGAGGAAATGACAAATAAGAATATGTTTGTCAGCAGCATAATATTTTAATTTATTAAATTGTCCAGCACAATGCTTTTATTTCATGTAAGAGTAAAATAGTGTGTCTGCTTTTCTTCTAAAGAAAAAATTTTGATAGTGTCCTGCTGCAGCAGAAGGCGTTTTAGACCCTAAACGTTTTATAAAACAATTTCACTATATGTCTGCACTGCTCGTTTAAGAAGAAATGCTAGTAAGTGAGATAGAGAAAAAATATCATGTCAAACGTACAACACTGCATAAGGAAAATCAGTATTTTTTGCTGGAATATGATTTATCTCCTACAGTTTACGACACATTCGAGTTTTATTTTATACATTTTTTTTGTTGCTTGACCAACTTTAATCTAGCTAAAAACTCAAAAATTTTTATTGTTTTTCTTTTCTGTATGATAGTTTAGCAACTTTTAGTTCGACATTAATACTAGAGGTGTGCAAAGGTGTGTTTGGAAGGCACTCATCACTGCGTAGTTAAATAACAAATGACTGTCTTCAAACACACTCAGTCAGATCTCTTACACTGGTCTGCAAAAAGATTGCTCTCTGAACATAAATATGTGGAATATAGTGATCCCAACTCGTTAAATTCAAATCCGCTTTCTGTTTTCCCGTATTACGTCAATTTTTTTTTTTTTTTTCTATGGACATGCCTAATAATTTGCCCGCCACGTCGTGGGCGTCCTGACAATATTTTGCTCAATTTTGCTTTGAAAGTATTCCACACCAATTGAAAGACTCTTACTTTTATAGTGCTT
The DNA here is from genome assembly GCA_949628195.1 of Phasia obesa. NCBI lineage: Eukaryota > Metazoa > Arthropoda > Insecta > Diptera > Tachinidae > Phasia > Phasia obesa. The sequence goes on along the minus strand of OX451218.1, from coordinate 24,702,433 downwards.
CAGTTATGGTTTATGCATTTACTTTTATATAAAGGTACCCATCCCCGGATAAAATTACAAAATTTATAAAAATTTTAAAAAAATATTGTAAAGAGCTGTTTAAAATGTTTTAATAAATGTAATTCCACAAAGTAAAGAGCAAATACATATTTTATTGAGCTGGCGCCATCTGTTGCGCAATAGTTTTTAAAATATCCCAATTTCAAATATAAAAATATATGTTGAAAAATAATCGAGTTGAAAATATCAGTTTTAAACCGAAAATTTAAAAAATAAAAAGGTGTGTTGAAAATATAATCGTGTTGAAAACAAAATCGTGTTGAAAATATCCCAGTTTTAAACCGAAAAATTCAGTACCTTTAAACCGGAAATTGCGTTTTTCACTGCTTTTTCTCCACTTTTCCACTTTCTCTTGAAAATAACATATTTTTGCGGAAAATAGTATCCCATATTGGGATCAGGATACTAACGTACCTCTTCACAAAATATTGTTAAAATCCATCCAGTAGTTTTTATGTGATGCGAAAAGCAGACAGGCAGACGGAAATGAGTTACTATTTTATTATCTGTATAGATAACTCCAACAGATTGTTTGATTATTATAATTGAAACACCAAAATATGCGGGATAGAATTCCCTTTAAATCAACTTTACATAATTTTTCTTCGTTTTTAATTGTTTCGGAGTGATTCTGAAATTGGTGGCGAAACAAAATATTTTTAATGAAAAAGTTATTTTTTGTTTTTAAAAACTCGTAAAAACTTAAATCGGCAAATATTTTTCATTATTGTCCTTATTCGGAAAGCCAGGTATAATTAATTTTATAATCAAATGTTGATTTTAATCACAATTAAGTGTACACATTCAGATTAGTAAATATGTATTTCATTATCAGTATTTTATTTAAATAAGAATATCTCGGATTCAGCACACAAAAGTCAATTTACACATAACAAGATTCTTGCTCCCGACTTTGTTGTTTTTTTTTACGACCATTGTTATCATAATATAAATACGTATTTAATGTTCCAATATCAGTATTTTTTAAAATAGGAATATCTCGAAAACTAGACGTGATAGAAAAAATCTGTGAAGATTTGGTTTCAGAAAATAAAAGTCCATTAAACATAACTAGGTTGAAGCACCCTACTTTTTTTTTGCCGACCAGTGTTATTAATAAGAAAACGTCATATTGTACCTCACGATTAATATCGTTTTTGATTATCGCACTTTAAACTCAAATTTTTATTAAATGGTCCATTTTTAGGGTTCCGTGCCCCATGGGTAAAATTAAACCCTATTAATTTCTCGCCGATATCCCCTCTTCTTTTGTCTGTCAGTTAACAAAATTCAAATTAAATTTTGATCGCAGATAAATGAGTTGCATACTCTTAGGATGAAATATAAACATGTGGTTTATTCTCATTGTGGTTTCTACAAATATAGGGTTGTTAAACGTTAAGATTTTTCTGCATTTAATTTGACATTTCTCAATTTCAGACTAACTCAATTTGAACCATGGCAAGATACACAATCGAGCAACGCGTTAAAGTTATTCAGCCTCATTATGAACATTTTCGAAGAAAATCTTGAGGCACTTTTTCACCTCAGTGGATACTTCAATAAGCAGATTACCGCATTTGGACGAATGATAATCCAAGAGTGATTGTCGAAAAACCAATGCACTCAGAAAGAGTGACGGTTTGGTGCGGTTTATGGGCTGGCGGCATCATTTTTTCCAAAATGAGGCCGGTTAGGCAATTACTGTGAACGGTGTTCTCTATCGTGAAATGAACTTTTTATTGCCCGAATTGGAAGATATGGATGTGGACGATATGTGGTTTCAACAGGACGGTGCCAGTAGCCACACAGCTAAGGAAAAATGGCTCTTTTGCGCTACAAATTCAATAGCCGTGTTATGTCCCACGTGGTGGCGATGTCAATTGTCCGCCAAGATTATGTGATTTGACACCGTTGGACTTCAACAATTCAAGAGCTAAGGGATGAGATAATTCGGCACATTAACGGCATAGAACCTCAATTATGCCTCAGCGTCATCGAAAATTTGGAGCATCGGATGGAGGTGTGCCGCTGAGGTCGCGCCGGCTATTTGACCGATATTTTTTTCCATACATAATTGAACCATACCAATACTATCAAAATGAAAAGAAATGATAATAATTTCCTAAATAATTTATGTTTTATTCAAAATCATCATCGGCCCTTAATAGTACTAGCCATCTCCGGTATGCTTCGCTACCACTATCAGCAAAAATTCAAATAATCATTTGTAAGTAAAACTATGACCAAGTTTTAACTCGTAAACTCACGTTATTCTCAGAGAAGCCTTTGTCAAATTTAGAGAGTATAACTATTGTAATTCTCTAAATAAAGGATACTTACTTTGTGGGGAGGGTATCCTGCCCGTAGTTATATGTAACTACAAATTATTAACTCGAAAATACCTTATATTCAGAGTAAAATATTTCAACGCGCTACCTATTATAGTTCGCTGTATTTACGACAATAATTTTTCATTTTGCAGGCGAAATACGATTCCCACTGTTATTACCCAGCCAGATTTTCGCTCGACTATGTATTTTAATACTGAGGTTACTTAAATATAATATCGAAAATTTGCCTATCATAGTTCCCTACATGAGGACAAATAGTTACTTTGTATAGAGAGTGCCACGCTCACTGTTCCAATTCAATAAATTTTTTGATCAGAAATGTACATTCGGCTAAACTATTACAATTTCTTAGTTAGACTAAGATGAATGTTTAAATTTGAATGGATGGTACCAGTCAGTTTTTTTCTCGACTATGACATTGATTAAGGGTTTCTTGTACAAGGGCTCTATACGGTTCGGTTCGAAACAGTAACTTAGTTCGAAACAGTAACTGGTCTGAGAAAAAGCAATGATGCCAAAATGTAGCCAAGACCTTGGCATATCATTCCCCATTTGCGGAATTTTGGCACAAGTCCCCATTTTTCCCCTAGAGGGAAAAAAGTGACTAAATTGACTTCTCTTAAAACAGTTTTTCGAAAATTTAGTTCGAAATAGTAACTGGTCTCAGAACAAGCAATGATGCCAAAATGTAGCCAAGACCTTGGCACATCATCCCCCATTTTCCCCCTAAAGGACAAAAAGTGACTAAATTGACTTGTCTCAAAACAGTTTTTCGAAAATTTTGTTCGAAACAGTAACTGGTCTGAGAAAAAGCAATGATGCCAAAATGGTATGCTGTTATAATTTGTAATTTTTATGGCAGGTGGTGTTGTACCTGAATGTTCAAATCCAACTAGAGTTTTGTCTGACTATAGATATTAATATGATGGTTTCTCGTACAAATTTCCAATGCTCTACATATTATAGTTCCATAGGTTGGGAGGTACCACTCCCACCAGATGTACCACCCTACCTGAAGAAGGATGTAGCGATCCAGAAATCATTCTCCTAGTGTCTATTCTTTCTTTGAAATTATTTACCGAATTTGTAAAAAATATTGTTTTGACTTAGGGAGAATAAAACGAACTCATGCCATGCTGCGAAATTCATTTGTATGTGAATAAAAAGTTCGACAATTAAAATTAAATATTAAAAAATTATTATTAATTCCTTTAGATAAGTTTTAATCGTTACTTACAATTGTTTTTGTTTTTTGTTTATAAATAAGTTCCTTTGATGAATGCTCACCTGCAAGAAAAAAAGAAAAAGTAAACTTTATTATTAAAATATATTTGTACAAAGGCAATATAAAAAGGGTGATCATAAATATATATTTTTTTAATTATAAATTTTTTTTTTTATATTAATCATTTTGATAAATGATTGCTATTTAATTTTACAACAAAAAATTACAACAATAAATAAATAAATTGAGGTCGGTATTATTAAAAAATAACAACAAATGTAAAAAAAACTACAAAGATATAAAAATGCACAAAAATTTATCACAATCATGTAAAAACAGCAGGTGAAGTAAAGTGTGAAAAAAATGCTTTGTACTCATATTCTCGTTATTGTCGATTTTTTATGACAACAATAAATATAATTTTTTTTAGTTAAAGGTTTTACAAAGGCAAAAACAATTGAAAATAACAATTTATGTCACAACTTGAAAAAAAATTATAAAATATAAAAAATATACATATAAAAAAATAAAAAATATAAAAAAAATTCGTAACAACTAATAAAATTAGCGTGCGTGAAAGTGATAAGGACACTTTAGAAAGAATAATTTAAAATGAATAATGAATCAACTAAATTCTCTTTCATATCATCCCGTTGACTTGTAATATCTACATATATATTTCTGTACCCACTGCACTGATACCGACTAGTCTGACAAGACATTTTATTAATCTGAAGATTGTAGATTCGATTTCTGATTTTGGTAGCAAAGATTGAAGATCTGTGTAAATATGCTCGGTAAATAAAGTTAGAATATAATTTGCAATTATATTGTAACATATAGAAAACAATTAAGTAAGACACCCTTTACTGCTCACCTACATATTTTAAAATCATAATCAAATCAAAATTAACACAAGTAAAATGGCTGTTGAAAAATATGCATACGGACCATTCCATGTCAAATCAAAATGACCACTTCAGATTTCAATGAAAGTTTTTTGTTTATATTCCTTGACTCCCAGAATCTAAATATATTTTTTTTTTTTTATTCTATCTTTTACAGTTTTATAGCTATAAATTTATAAAAACCAAAAATGGGGCTTTTTGCGATATTTAAAAAAAAGATATATTATTGGATTCAGGTCATTAAGGAATATAAATTAAAAAAATTACAATAAAATTTGAAAAAAAAAATTGTATTGATTTAACATGGAATGACACATACGTCAAAATTAGGTCTTGTATAAGGACAACCAGTTTTATATTTTTATTATTCGTCTTTATGGCAGACATAGTGATACAAAATCTGAATAAATTACGAAAAATATTTTTTTATATTTTGTTTTTAAATTTTGTGTTTTTACACTAATTGTTGAAGTGGATACAGAACGAAGTACAAACGCTGTGCAAATTTTAAGCATCTGCTTATTATGGTTAAAAAAAATTAATCAAAATAAAAACGTCAAAATGGCATCGGGACACCATTTAATTTTGAATTTTTTTTTTATAGTTGTTGCTATAGCAGACATAGTAATACACAGTCGCTATAAATTTCAACAACAATTTTAAAAATAAAACCATATAGTCACAAACACATCTTCTATAGGCATACGCTTTAAAATAAATTTTTATTTATTTACTATAGCTAATAACGGACAAAGTATTGCACACTCTGTGCAAAATTTAGTACTGTATCTTTTACAGTTTAAAATATAAGCCCATATACGTTAAAATATCACAAATATGGGGCACCCTTTAATTCTAAATTTTTTTAATTATTTTGCCAGCATACACACTCTTTACACTCTTAACGAACTTTATTATGTTCCTGTCCTGTACAGTTCAAGAGGTTCCACCATGATCAAGTCTTTATGGGGACACCCTTTCATCTTACAATATATCTTCAATTATAAAAAAATGATTCTATATATATTTCTATATTTTAATTGTCTGCTTAAGACAGCTTAAAAGGTAAGATCATGCACATTAAATTAAGTCAACTATGGACACACCTTTTAATTTTTAATTTGGTTCTTTTTAATTTTGTTATAGCGGAGAAAATCTCGGTGCAAATTTGGAGTATCTATAACGCTTTAAATGGTAACAACATATCTGTTCATGTCACGTCAGCTTTAGAGACACACTTTAATTTTTAAAATTATTTTCTATAGTTGTTATAGATTTTAAGAGTTTTCTTATACCAGTTTAAGTTTTTAAGGCCATAACCATTAAACTATTTAACTAGGTTAACTAAGGATGCACCCTTTATATTTTAATTTTTCAATTTTGTTATAGTGGGAGGCACACTTTGTGTAAATTTTAAGTGTTAATGTATAACTCTTTAAAAATAAACACAAATATATACATATGTTCTTTTTATCTACAGGGACACCCTTTAATTTTAAATTTTATTTTTTATTCTTGTTGTTATAGTGGGTATAGTAATACACATTCTGTGTAAGCTCGATGTGTCTATCTATATATGATCAAAAAATAAAGGCTATTACGTCATATTACATCATCTTTGAGACACCCTTTAATTTGTATTTTTAGCTGTTTATCACGTCTTGTTATTCGAAGCTATAGTAATCGTCACTTTGAAAAATTTTAAGGTATCTGTCCTTCACGTTTCGAAAGATATTTACATTTAATTCCTATGAATTGTATGGGGACACTCCGTAGTTTATAAATTATAAGTGTAACCTTTAAGTGAAAAAAGCCTGTTTAGAACTGAAGTAGTGCTGAAGCAACAAATATAAAACATAAAACACAGGCTCCTTTTTGGTTAAATATAGAAACAGGTTAAGCGCTGCCATTAAATTCCTTCCCTAAACAAACATCTACGAAATTCTCAAAATTTTTCAAAGTGTCGGCAATAAATATGTTTGTTTATAGAATTCAAAAACCACAAAATGGCTTTTAAATTACAGCATGTAAATTAACTCTTATCAACCGTCGTTAGATACTGCAATTATTTTATTTAAAATTGCACAAAGGAAAAGTTTTCTGGCAGTTGAGATTCATTAATCAATCTCACAGTAACTACCCTTTTTAAAAGGTTTATAGCTGCCCCACAGCCAAAAAAAAATTAAAAAATAAAAAAAAAACTAACAACAACACGTGCCGCAAATTAATTAACCCTCTCTTATGCTGACACTCTTACTAACAGGATATTGGGTAAAGGCATTAATTTCTGTCGTTCTATTATGTTACGTAAAAATACTGTAACTAGGCTTTCTTATTCAGACTGACGCACGTCAACTACACAGTACATTTAAGTTTTGAAAATGGATAGTTTTGCTCCAAATAAGAACTTTGGCGAGAAGTTTTACTTCATTATTATAATGGCTGATCCAAGTAGTGATACTTTTTAAAATAGCCTTTTTTGACAGATCACGTGTGAGTCGTGTCTTGCTTAGTATTGTTTGGCATTTCATAATGAAAAGACTAACGCCTGAACAACGTTTACAAATCGTTCAACTTTATTACGAAAATTTACGTTCTGTGAGGAATGTGTTTCGTGCAATTTAGTTTTGTTTAGCGTAAATATGTAATGTATGTAATGTAAACAAACAAAATTGCCGCAATTTGGGACGAAGAGCAACATGAAGAGATTCAAGAGTTGCTACTTCATCCAGAAAAAACAACGGTTTTTTATGTGGTTTGTGGGTCGGTGGAATCATCGGTCCATATTTCTTTTAAAAATTATGCTGTTGCGAACGTAACCGTCAATGGCGACCGTTATCGTGCCATTATAACCGACTATTGATGCCTGAAATTGAAGTTCGTGATCTCGGCGACATTTCGTTTCTGCAAGACGGCGCCACTTCCCACACATCGCATCAATCAATCGATTTATTGAGAAAACATTTCGGTGAGCACATAATTTCACGTTTTGGGCCAGTCGATTGGGCACCAAGATCATGTGATATCACACCATTAGACTTTTTCCTGTGGGGATGTGTAAAGTCTAAGAAAATATCACGCGTGTCATTCGCCAGTTACCAGTCGAAATGCTCGAACGAGTCATCGAAAATTGGACTCAACGGATGGACGTAGCAACGGCCTACATTTGATAGACATAATCTTCAAAAAATAAATGCCAAAGAATGTTCTTTTAAATGATAATAAATATTCTCCATTAAATTTGAATTTTCAGTGTTTTTTTTTTTTTTTTTTGTTTTCTTTAAAAAAGTAGGGAACCTCGAAATGGATCAAGCGTTATTTTAAAGAAAGCCGCTCCATAAAGCCATTGTGTTTTGAAGAAAGTTTATGGGAATTCTATCTTTTGTAAAGTAACGATTTATTTTAAAATGGTTTGAATATGAAAAATTAGGAGTTTTGCTCAATCAAGACTCGTGCCAAACGCAGAAAGTGTTTGCAGTACTATTTCAGATGCTTAAAAGTACTTGTTTCCATTGCTAAGCAAGAAACTTAGATGCCGTTCACACTGACGTCAAAAGACGTCGAATAGCAATTTCGCATTTCCGAAATGCTGTTATGTTATCCCAGCCCACTGGGAAATCGACACTCAAGTCAAGGTAATGCTCTGTACATGATCAAATCAAAAATTAGTAGCATGAACCGAATGAAATCGTTCCGTTGGAAGATATAATTTAACGAAAAACTTCCGAAATATTCAACCAGAAATCAGTCCATTATTTTCAACTTGATAATGCTCGGCCTCAATTTGCGCGGCCATTTTAAAACAATTTGAGAAAAATTCTGTATGTTTAGTTTCGCCTAACCCGTTATATAGCCTAGTAATTTCTTGTTCTAAATACTATTTGTTTTGTTTAAATGCAGAAGAACTACGCTTTACTTCAAAACATGATATCAAAAATTGATAAGGTTCGTTTCTGGTCTCAACAGATGACAAGTTGTTTTGGGATGGAATCCATAAACTGCCATAAAGGCGGAGAAAATATATTTATTTAGAAAAAACAAACGATGAAAATTAATGCTTACACCCAATAATTGCCACTGTAAATCACTTTCCAAAGTTTGTGAGTGTGTCTGACTGTCATTTCATTGTGTTATTTTCAAATAAACAATAAATTTCATATGCAAATTTGCCACACACACACACACACGCACATACACATACACACAGTGAAAACAAACCCCTTTAATTTAAAAAAAATGCGACCATCCATAAAAGGGTTAAAAATATTTATTTATTGACATTTAATTTTTCTGATTTTGTTGTATTTTGAAAATTAACATCACAACAACAAAGGAAACTGTTGCTTCAACAATCAACCATAAATATGGCCATATGGAGACCGGTTGTAAAGCCCACTTGACAAAATATTTATAACTTCATAGATCATTTAATTTAACTACATTTTTAAAACTAAATAAAATATGAAAATTGGAAGGTAAAGGTGAAGCGTTATTCCTTTCAAATCGTATTACATGTCATTATTTGTAATCCTCTTTGATTCGTTAAATATTTTAGGGACTTAATTGGAAGGGTGTTTTTCATTGTTAGACAATAATAGTAAATGAAGTCCTAAGCCAAGGGTATGAAGCCAATTAAAAGGCTTTTCAGGAACTTTATAGGTTTGAAAAATATTTAATATTTTTTCTAGTTGAGCATAGAATATTAAGTTTAAGTTCTAAACGGTATTAAGAATCATTCCTAGAAAGTTCATATGTTCTAGAAAGTTGTTTATTGAGATCTTAGGTTCATTTTTGTAGTTGATTGTTTCCTTGAATTTTGAACGGTTTGCTACCTATGGACCTGAACAAGGGAAAAAATGTAAAAAAAATTGAATTTTTTAAAGTTTTTTGCGATTTTGACCTTGAAGATGAAGTTTTTTTGATTTTATATGTTAACAATTTTTGTTCTTTGTTGACAAGAGCTACAACTTTGCCTCAGAAAGTATATCAAAATTTCAAACGGTTTGCAAAATATGAGCTTGAGTAAATGGTCATTTTTTGCAAAAAACTTTGGGCAAAACTGGGAGACAGGGGTCTTTTTTTTGGTCTTTTATCACGTAGTGGTGTCCGAATATGGTTATTTTTTCCGTGTTGCACTGTGTTATTATTATATTATATATTACATAAACAGTTTTTTAATTATTTTCTTTGTTAAGTTTATTATTCTCTTTAAGTTTTCCATATTTTCTACTGTCTGTCTTTCTCTTTGAGTTCGCATCACGTAAAAACTACTAGATGGATTTTAACAAAATTTCGTGAGGAGGTACCTTAGCATCCTGAATCCATTAAAGGATAATTTTTTCCGCAAAAATATCTTATTTCCAATAGAAAGTGGAGAAAAAGCAGTGAAAGTACTCCGATACTCACGGGATATATTTAAAAAACGGTTGCGCCACAGATGGCGCTGTTTTAAAATATAGAAAAAATATGAATTGAAAGCGGTATATTTTAAACACGGTTACGCAATACATGGCGCTGTTTTAAAATAATCACAAAACATGAATTACTTACTGCCAAAAAGCAAATTGAAAAAAATTTGTATTTGATTTGTATTTCTAGTTTGTGATATTACGTTGTTATTAAAATATTTTAAACTCCTTTTACAGAGCTTTACAATAATTTTTAGAATTTTATATAAATTTTATTCAGGGATGGGTACCTTTATATAAAATCAATACGTAATAGTTTTAAATTTTGTCTGGACGCACGCAACGTGTGTGGGCATAGCTGGTAAAAAAATAAATCTGAAATAATTGCCACAAAAAGGAACAACAAATTGTGTTAACTGTCAAAATTATAACAGCTAACAATATGATTGTCCTGTACAACAGTCATAACAACAGCTTAATTGCTTATGAACTGAATTATTACTTGTCGTTTGGTCGATAAAAAGATTCAACCCAACAACAGTATAAGTCATAAACAGAAATCCTACGATAAAAACATAAACCCATAACTGAAGCAAAAATAATAAAAGAAAAAATTCAAAATAAAAGAAAATAAAATGAAATCCCTTTCCCTTTTCCGATTTGTATTTTCTTTTACTTCTACCACAGTCAGCTACAAAACAGGGTAACGAAGCCAATCCAACTAACTTAATTCTGTGAAGCCTTGTAAATCTAATCCTTTTTCCTTTTCCCCCTCCTATTCTTGCTTACAAACAAAAAAGTGTTAATGTGCCCTAATTCTATATTCAAACTCAGGTAAAAAAGCTATAATCGTTCAAAGTTGTAAAGGAATGTAGATTTGTTAATATTTTTATTTGAAAACTTATGAAATAAATTGTTATACCTTTGTTAAATGCTCTTTATGCTCCATAAATTTATGAACAAAAAGGAAAATATTTTCTTTTTTTATGAACAAAAAGGAAAGTGTTTTCTTTTATTTCTTATAATTTTCTTATTTTGATTCACATTTTTGTATTTTTTTAAATTTATTACAAATGCTTTCGGTTTGGCTATTGTATCCAGTTGTATCCAATTATCTTTTTATCTTTAGGTAATCATTTTCAAACCTCCTTTTAAAGCTTTACTGTTATATTTTGTATACTTTTTAATAGTGTCTGCTATAAGATGTGCGCCAAAGTGATAAGGTTACTAACTTTATGTTCTCTTTATGCTGACCATTATTCACTATATTGTTTTATACACTTTTCTACATAAAAAAATATTTGTCGCAAAGTAAATGTCAGTCTTAAAATTCGGTTTCACATATTATTAAATTATTCAAAATTTTTACTGGGGACATCAATATCCCCTGGCTGAATTCACAAATACGTTTCGGGAATGGTGGCTTTAAAAACTGCTCGCAGGTAGTTTGCAGTTAGAGATTGTCCAAAATTCTATAGCCCCTAATCGACAAGGACAGGACGAAGGTACTGCTGGCCCCCGGCAAAAATTATATATCGCTTCTAGTAGATATCCAAATGGAACACGCTATGATTGGATGGGAGCGCAGGGGAATCTCTCATTGTCAGAGCTTCAAAAGCCTTCTTAATGGGGTGGAGAAGGAGGAAGAGGAAGAGGAAGAGAAAGAGAAAGAGAAAGAGAAAGAGAAAGAGAAAGAGAAAGAGAAAGAGAAAGAGAAAGAGAAAGAGAAAGAGAAAGAGAAAGAGTAAGAGGAAGAGGAAGAGGAAGAGAAAGAGGAAGAGGAAGAGAAAGAGAAAGGGGAAGAGGAAGAGGAAGAGGAAGAGGAAGAGAAAGAGATGGAGAAAGAGAAAGAGAAAGATAAAGAGAAAGAGAAAAAGAAAGAGAAAGAGAAAGAGAAAGAGAAAGAGAAAGAGAAAGAAAAAGAGAAAGAGAAAGAGAAAGAGAAAGAGAAAGAGAAAGAGAAATAGAAAGAAAAATAGAAAGACAAAGAGAAAGACAAAGAGAAAGAATAACAGAAAGTGAAAGAGAAAGAGGAAGAGGAAGAGAAAGAGAAAGAGAAAGAGAAAGAGAAAGAGAAAGAGAAAGAGAAAGAGAAAGAGAAAGAGAAAGAGAAACAGAAAGAGGAAGAGGAAGAAGTGTAACATCAACACCTTTTGAGTGACTGCCAGGCTCTGCAAGAATGCAGGTTAAAATGTTTTGCCCAAAGATACTTACAGGATCTAGACTGCTCTCGCGTTTGCTACACAGACTAGCCTAATATTATTTGCGAGAAGCTCCAGGTGGTTCTTACAGTCTGGAGATTTTGGAGTTCTACAAGGAACTATGGGAATAGATGGTCGTCGGAGCAACATAACGGGCCTTAATGGCATCCGAGTGAAACGCTTTTGAGCGGAAATTTTGTTGCAAATTTCAAAACCTAAAAAGTTAACAAATAAGCGTTGACAATTTTTTCGCGTGATAATTTTACCACTTTATTATTAATTCAGGGGGAATATCGAATATCGTTCCATCTACATTGATTTCAAACAGCCGATTACCTTTGTTGAGCCTCGTGCTAACACTTTACTCTTAACTATACGGTGAAACTGTAGCAAACATAAATCCAAAAAGAAGTCGGACTCAATGGATAATGCCTAAGCTAATGGGCGTTGAAGTTACTAAGCATGATTTGGCATGATATAGTATTATTATATAGAATGTGATGAACTATTCGGGGACGTCGCAGCTTCTAAGATGGTTCAAAGATAAATGTGGGTACCGGTGCAGGAGTTGAGGTTCCTGGCACAAAAAGAAGAGCTCCTGAAACGGAATTGGTGTCTGGGCATGTGGTAGAAGCTGAGCAGGTAAATATATACGTTGACAGACAAGTGACGCTTAAATCTTTTGAAATAACACTGCGCCAATTCACAGCTAGCGAATGAAAAAAAAATCACAAATAGCTGAAGGATAATTATAGACTCAGATTGTGTTGGGTTCCGGGCCATTGCAGCATTAGTGTCAACGAAATTGCCGACAAACTTGCAATGATTCGGATAAAAAGTACTCTAAGAGAGTAAAATCAGTAAAGCCACCAATTAGTCACTATTATAGGGTACCATCGAAATTGTTAGTAGGAAAAACTATTCTCTCCTGGGAAGTCGGTTAGATTTTAAGATCTCACGGGCTATTTAGCCCGTTATGGACAGACATAAAACTAAAAATTAATATTTTTTGGAAATTAAAAAAATTTACATAGACGTTTCGTGGTGTGGGATTGGAGGGATACCTCCTCCTGCCCATAAAAACTTTGAAATTATGTTTTTATTGTATTAAGGAGTATGTAATCCATTTTTTAATAACTACTTTTTTTTGCAAATAATATTTTATGTCACCGCCCACAAAAGGGGTAGGGCGAAAAATGGCATCTTAAAATCTCCAGTGTCCAAGTTTAGCTTTTTGAACATTTGCTGACTATAAAAGTTTCATTTGCTACACAAAAGTATGGGAAAACTAGAAAAGACAATTAAATTTTTCAGAGGTAGGATTAGTTCTTCTAACGGGAACTTTTTTCTTCTTGGTCCGATTTTCTTATTTTACAGCTTTAACAGCCTATAACCATAGGAGATTTTGCAGCCAAGTGTCATTAATCTAGGGGAGAAAAGGAATGTCCGGCTAGATTGCTAAAATACCCCAATGTGCATCGTGGGCACTGCTAGTAACAACATATACATAATTCAAAATTAATAGGCCTAATACAAGAAGTGGAAAAATTAAATTCTTGCTCAAAGCTGTATATAAAGGGTGGTTAAATTTGTAAGGTCCGATATTGATTTTGAATAAAACACAAATTATTTAGAAAATTATTGTTATTTATTTTTATTTTGATAATATTGGTATGGTTCAATTATGTATGGAACAAAACATCGGCCAAATGGCCGCCGCGACCTCGGCGGCGAACCTCCATCCGATTTCGATGACGCTGCGGCATAATTGAAGTTCTATGTTCTCGAATTGTTGCTGGCTTATAGACGTACACATTTTCTTTTAAATACCTCCAAAGAAAGAAGTAAAACGGTGTTACATCACATGATCTTGGCGGCCAATTGACATCGCCACCACGTGAGATAACACGGCTATTGAATTTGTCGCGCAAAAGAGCCGTTGTTTCGATAGCTGTGTGGCAATTGGCACCGTCCTGTTGAAACCGTATATCGTCCACATTCATATCTTCCAATTCGAGCCATAAAAAGTTCATCATCTCACAATAGCGAACACCATTCAGTGTAACTGCCTGACCGACCTCATTTTGGAAAAAATAAGGCCGATGATGCCGCCAGCCCATAAACCGCACCAAACCGTCACTTTTTTTGAGTGCATTGGTTTTTCGACAATCACTCTTGCTCAAATGCGGCAATTCTGCCTATTGACGAATCCACTGAGGTGAAAAAGTGCCTCATCACTGAAGATGATTTTCTTCGAAAATGTTCATAATAAGGCTAAATAACTTTAACGCTTCGCTCGATTGTGTATATTTCCATGGTTCAAATTAAGTTAGTCTAAAATTGAGAACCATTAGCTAAATTAAATGCAGAAAAGCACTTGACGCTTAGGTGTCGTTCACATTCAACATCGGGCCTTAAAATTTAGCCACCTGATATAACTAAGGAATCTTACATGTGTAATTTATTTTCGTAGTTTTTCGATATTTAATTTAAATTTTTTTGACAAATTTAAAATTCTTTTATGAATTTCCGTAAGTGATAAAACGCAATTCACGGTACGCAAGTAGTGAGTAAATTATTGGCGAAAAAACATTTGCTAAATCCTTTCTACTATAAAGAGACTTGATTAGTAACCTTATCACATTGCTGCGGATTGCTTGCATTTGCTTTAAAGAAACGTTTGAACAGTTCTTTACTTAATAGTTTTGGTCTATTCCCTTAAGTAATATTTAGCTCGCTATAAAATTTATCCCTCGTTCAAGTATATTATATTTTATTATTTTTCATATTTTCCACTTTACTTTTTTGTAAACGTTTAACATACATACACACACTCAAACATACATATGTATATTCTATAGAAAATACTGCATGGTTTTTACAGTCTCTTTCTTTGCCGCTGATAAAGTTGTTAATTTTGTAGTTTTTTTTTTTAATAAAGTTTTATAGGGAAAAACAACTTCAAGTTGATTGTGATGATGATATTTTGTTATTTCTCAACTTAT
This sequence comes from Phasia obesa, assembly GCA_949628195.1. Taxonomy (NCBI): domain Eukaryota; kingdom Metazoa; phylum Arthropoda; class Insecta; order Diptera; family Tachinidae; genus Phasia; species Phasia obesa. The sequence goes on along the minus strand of OX451218.1, from coordinate 24,687,272 downwards.
TAAAAACGATTTATGTTTGAATTTAATGAAAATTAAAATTTATACATGACTGCAATAAGTATCTTTCTTGTGAGAAGGGAAATTGGAAAAATGAGGTTTGAAGAAAAAAGATGAACACGTACAGGATTGTTTTTCAAATGAATTTATTCATGCTTAAGGATAACATGGTTTAAAGCCACCGAAAAAAGGAAAATATAAAGTCAGAGGATAACAAAGCCAAACAACACCCCTACATTCATATTAGAATCATAAATTTTAAAATGTCTGTTGATGGCAGAAAATAAAATAAAAACATTCGAACTTTATAGTTACGCCTTTTTTTGTTCAGTATGATAATGTATTTTTTACCACTATCAAACCAAAACCACTTGGTTTTAGTGTGTGGGTGGGTGTATAACCCACATATATATATATACATAACTGCAACACATACATACATACTAAATATGTATTTTAAATGAACATTATTTTGATTGGAAAACAGGGGAAAATAATTAAAATTTAAGCCTCGAAACGTAAGAAATAAAAATTAGAATTTTTTCCATCATCTAAATGTCTTTTAATTAAATTTTCTTTGCAGTGGTTACTATTGCAAATCCATAAATTGGAAAAAAAAAACAATGTCGGTGTTAAGAAGTTCACTGCAGCCCAAAGTGGGGTTGCTCACGTAACAAGTTGATATACAGAATAAAGATGATAGATTTTGTTGTGCGAAATATGGTTCAGCAGCATACCTTCTCGGAGCAATATGAGTCGATTTACGGTTCCCAAATTCGGACTTAGAGTAGCTCCAATCCGACATCGAATTTGGCCGAGAAATCATCATTTCCGACGAAATGCATTTTCATATCTGCGGCTACATTAGCAAACAAAATGGTCGCATTTAGAGATGGGAAAACTCAAAGAGTCACAGTTTGGAGTGAATGTGTGAAATTGGTGGCATAATGTTGCTGGAAATGACACTTCAATCAACGGTGATTATGGAGTTTTTATGGGATAAAATCGAAGATATGAACTTGGATAAAGGGGTCCAAATTCGAATGTTGAGCAAGCTGCTTCTATGAGTTTGTTAATGACACCCTCTGAAAGCAAACCACCTGGTTAATTTTAACAAAAATGGAAAGATTAAAATTCGTGTGGTGATTAAATATTATTTTTTACCTAAGACATCAATGAAACCAAATACTCTGGGATTCTGCATCATGAATTTCAATAGTTAAAAATTAGTTTATTGAGTTCCGTTGTGATCGCACCAGCCACATAGGACACTAAACATTCAGGTCATCTAAAAGAGGTCATCACGCTAGAATTAGTCGACAGCCGGTGCCGCAATCAAGACAATACCCAGGTTCAGATTTCTGTAGTCACTATGGCTAAAACCCATGAACTGGGCTAATAACTGCATCCAGTTTATGTCCCTATATTGACGCAGTGCTGTTGGGGCAAATGGGGGCATCAGCCAATAGGGTTTATAGAACCTGAATCTGGAAGAACAGGTCTGTGTTATTTCGGATCCTTTTGGAGGTCCGACCCGTGTCGAAAGGAAGCCGGCGGCTCCACAGAGATTCGCTCCTCTCTGTGGCCGGTTATTGGTGAGGTCCTCTGCGGAGGTGCACGTCGTGGTTGTGCTTTAAAATCTATGTACGCAGGGATGGTGCATTGTTGATCAAAGTGTGCTGTTGCAATCTCAACATAAAGAGTTGTATCGTCTCCAACCCCGAAGCAAGAGGTTAGGACATGGGTCCAGGCTTCTATGTTCTATAAATTGCTACTCTTTGTCACTGTGCAGTATGTCTAGTGCGACATGGGTGCCATTAGACATGGTACGTTATCGTTCAGTGTGCTGTACTAGACAATGGTGGCGTTAGTCTATGCTTTTATTTCACTTTTATGTCAGATACGAGCCATCACATCACATCATAGCATTCAGTTTATGTCCCTACAGCCGCCAGGATTAATGGAACCTTAATCTGGAGGAACAGGACCAGGTCTGTTTTATTATGGGATCTTTTCGTGGCCCGTCTAGTGTCCAAAAGACTGGTGCGACGGGAATTGGTGGCCCCACAGAGATCCGCCCCCCTATGTGGCGGGTTATTGTCGTGGTTGGAGTTGGATGGTCTCCAACTTCTAAACAAAAGGGTTTGGACATGGGTCCAGGCTTGTCATGTTCTATAAATTGCTACTCATTTGCGTACGTATTGTTCGGTGTGTGTTATTTTGCCTCATTGCACTTGTATTGTGTAGTGTGCGGTATATATGACGTAATAGGGGCGCTGGTCTACATTTTATAATTTCACCCAGTGATATGAACACCGTCAGCTCAGCTAGGTGCTGACGTAAATCGTGACAACATCATCTGATCCAGCATCCACCAGGAGCTTTGATTGGTCATTGTGGAACTTGGGTTAGACGCAGTGTTTATTGTGGTATATAGGGGAACCAGACGCCGGGGTTTCTAGAACCTAAATCTGGAAGAACAGGTCTGTGTAATGCAAGGTTTATTCGAGGCCCAAACCGGTAGCCCCATCTCTGTAACCGGTTACTTGTGTACACGTGGTGGCTGTGGTTTATATAGATGGTGCAAATTTGCTCAAAATGTAGAAAAAAGGCACCAATAAGGGTGTCTTCAAAAACAAACCCCACAACGTGGGTACTGGTCTATACCATTATTTCATTCAATGGAAAGACCACCATCAGGTTAGGCCAACATTGCAGATACTGACGTTAAATCTTGACCCGGCATTCTCCAGATTTAGCCCTTTTCATCTATATCTTATTCCCACATTTTAAATAAAAGCTGAGTAGTAAGTGACTTAGAACAAATGTAGAGATCATCATTGAAAGAAACATATGGACATTTACTTTGAGAGACTTAGAAATCATAGTATTCGTCAATAGTTGAGGTCGCCTAAAAGTGTTCGTCACGTCAGAAATAGCTGAAAAATTCCATGAAAAGTTATTAGACGATCGGAGTATAAAAGTACCTGAGGTAGCAAAGGCTGTAGGCATCTTAACCGTGGATATAAAAGTTCTTCCACCCAAAAACTCACGAAATAGTTGAATTAATTATGTACTTTATACGGTCCCGAGTACAGGACCTCGCCAAATGGGGGTAGGTTCACCGAATATTTTTTTATTTATTTCTATATTGGACTAAAATTTACTGTAGAATCGATTGGGAGTGGACCAGGACCCCGGTGTCGAAAACTGGGTACTGAAAAAAAATCATAAAAACTTTGTCTTTGAGTTTTACACCGTTTAACCGTTTTAAAGGGTTAACATTTTTTTTTTAACTTAGTGATAAATCGAATGGAAGTGGTCCCAGACCCCCTCTTGCAATATATTTCTGAGGTCGAAAAATTAGGTTTTCAATGCGTAATTAGTATACCGTAAAATAAATTAAAAAACGTTAATTTCGGGGTCATAACGGATATTTACACGCGTTAAAAACGATCCCTATCTATTTGAGCGGTCTCATATTGTAAAATTTACAAACGGAATGACAAACCTTGTGCAAAACGAATATATATGTATATTTCAATGCAAATCGATTTATTTTGCAAGTTTAAAAAAATGTGTTCTCATTTAAATGTTTCTGTTTGATATTGAGTTCAACCACATAAATTTAAGTCTGGTGCACTAGTTTGTGATAAAACTCATTCATATACACCTTGTGAAGTGACATCAGATTACTGCAAACTGTATCAGACGATTGCCGCAATACACAGTATGTATGGAAAGAAGCCATTGAGTTAAATAAAATATAAATTAAATGCAATACTTATTACACAATTTCATCCAACATATTGCAATAATAATAATAATATTGTAAAATACAATTATTTCTTTTATAGTTTCTGGTGATCTGCTTCATTTAAAACCACAAATTTACTGCATAGTCGAACATGTAAAATATGATTTTGTCTTTTATTTTTTTGCTGAAATTTGCATACTTGTACAACACTTAATCACAATGACCTACATAATTATAAAATGATTCAGATTTTTTTTTTTTTTGATTTTATTCATTACAATTTTCTGCTTGATTTTTTTTTTTTCTTTTTCTTTTTCTTTTTTTATATATAAAACATGAGAACGAATATAAATTTTCGATTAAATTATTTTTTAAAGCTTAAAGTTTCGTGTACCAGCTGAAAAATAATGCGATTTGCAGAGAAAGAAAATCCAGCAGGGAAATAGTGAAAAGGCAAAGAAAAAGAAAGAAAGGGTTTCGTGTTGTTCGTTTTGCTTTTATTACTTTCGAAACAAAATGAATGCAAATCAGAATGATTAATTGTAAATTAAGTAAGTTTAAGTTTGTATGCCCGATATGTTTGCTAAAGAATGTTTCTACTACAAATTGCAATTCAAATATACTCACACTAACACGCACACACACTCACTTACATTGTGCAATTATCAACATTCAAACTAAATTTAGTGTAAAAAGATCTGACACAATTTTTAAGTTTTTTTTTTTTTTTTGCTTAAATAAAAAATTATTTTATATTTTACTTTGCCTTCGCCTTTATTCACTTTCTTTGTTTGAATATTTATTCAGATAAATTTAATTTAAACGAAAAAGAGGCGGAAATGTAAGACACAAATTGTATTAAAAAATAAGTACATTATGGGCTTGAACAAACACAAATATACTGGCATGCTGGCACTGACATTTTCGTGAAGTTCATTGGGGGCAAAAACATGCTCTAGTAAATAAAAGAGAGAGAGAGAGTGGTAACATAACCGACCTAAATTCATCACTAAAGGCTAAATTGATTATTCGCTTAGGGGTTTGAATGAAATAAAATTTAAGGAAGGAGATACCGAAGCAACTCACTAACTTTATGGGTCCCCTTTAGACCAATTTGTTCAGCCCTGTTCTCGCACTTTCGCCTTTACTGACGCCTATAGTAATTTTAGACTGTCGACCTTCTTTCTCATCACAAAGTCATAATTGCTAGCATTAGACAAAACTAAAGATTCTCCATAGCATCCATATTAAATTTCTACTCGTGGTCCTTAGCTTAATGATCAGCACTACTGGGCACAAAATGCACTATTATTTCAGCCTTTTCTTCTTCTTCAATTTATATGTTAAATACTTGAAGTTACCATCTCCTATCATTAATGTACATTTCAGCTTAAGGTACCTCGTGCCAATAACATCTAGATTTAATAACTAGAGAATATTGCCTCTGGAGTGTCTTTTAACCCGCCCACCTGTTGCGAGGAATTTTAATCCATCTTTTTTAAAATCCTTTGTTGGTCAATAAACACTCGAAACATGAAAAAGCCACAGCTGAGCAAGTAGGAACTCCACAGCCAAACAAAACATGATGTGATCAGGATTAAAGTCAGTACCTAGCCTTGTAGGTCTTTTTCCGACGGTGTTCTTACCACTGGGTGAAATTAAAAAATTAGACCAGCACACCCATTGCATTTTATAAATACCGCTTACTATACAATACAAGCGCAATGAGGCGACCACAGCACCTCCTAGTGCACATTGTCCCATCATTGCACAATATCTCACAGTGCACAATACGTACACTAATGAGTAACAATTTATTGAATTACCATGCCCCCATGTCATAAGCTCTGGCTTAGGGGTTCAAGACCTTTCTCCTTCTGTTGAGAGTGCAACAGCATACTTGACCAACCGTGCAACATCTCGACATGTATTGATCCAAACCACAGCCACCAGGGGACCTCACTAAAAATCATTCACAGGTCTCTGTTGGGCTACTGGTTCCCGTGATACTATTCTTTGGACACTGGTCGAGCCTCGAAAAGAACCTATAATAAAACAGACGTGTTCTTCTCGATTAAGGTTCCAGGAACCCTGGCGTCTGGTGCCCCCGTTTTGCTCGACAGCACTGCATCCCTGGGGGAACAGACGAAATATGAAAGAGCTCCATATGAGTAAGTAGGAACTCCACATCGAGCCTTTTAGGAGAAACAAGACCTTACTACGAACATGTTACCGTACTAGAAACCTATCGCAACAAGTACATATAAATCGAACACCAAACAGTAGATCACTATTATATCCAAGCAACTTTCTGGGCTTCGTGTCTAGAGGTTATAACTAGAGGTGAGAATTGCCATTTAAGATAAACTCGTCTTTTTATTTTTTTCATCATTTTCGGATTCCTCTATTGGCAAGTAAACACTGCAATTATTTCAGAGAGTAACCTCTCCACCTCCTCCTTATTCATCTCCAGTAATGGAGGATATGCAGAGACAAGACCTAGCATTCAACCTGTTAGCGGCTGCCACCGCGAGTAGATACAAAGCGAACTTTTGAAAAGTAGACTTATTTTCGTCGAGTCATTCCCTTGTTCTTGCGCCGCGGATCTGCAAATTAAAATTGAATGACCATATCGTATAGATCATGCTAAATTTTAGCAATATCCTGCAAACTATAGACTTTGAGGACATAAGTCGATATCGGTTTATTATCTACCTGCGACTTGTTGGAAGCTCTCAAAGTATTCATGTAGAACTTAAATTAGAGAGTTTTATGTAGCACGAGATACTAGAATCACATTTCGTTCACGTTCATATCTAGTAGTTTGGAGTAACAGAAAATTATGTTATTTGCTATGGAAGTGGTAAATTTTATGTTAACTAATGTCATCCTTTATTGAAATATACGATAACCTTAATTTTATTGAAGCCCGCAGAAACTACTAAAAGTCATGAGAGCAGTCACAGGAGTCCAATCTCAGTCCTTAGGACTCAATTCTTTATTATGTCGTAAGAAAGGGCTAAGTCCAATACAGTTATGATCTCATTCTGGCTTTCCCCTTTCTTAGTGAAGACGTTACTGATTTTGACATTTAGTTAATTACTAAAAGTAATAACAAATAATTTCAAACATATAATAAAACATTTTTGTAACTAAATATATCAACGACCTTCTCTCCCTTCTCTCATTCCAATTAAAAATAGCTGCAATTGCAAATCACACACTTGTTAAATAGAGAAACAAAACTCTATATACGACCACTTATTCCTAAGTTACCTAATATTGTGTCTATAATGACAGTAATGTGGGAAGATATACATACCACCGTCTATTTATGTCAGTCTTTGAATACAAATAACAGCAAATTGCATTTCATTAAAATGTTAAACAAACAAGACTCACAGAATATAATTAAACTGATTTTGTCTTTTAATGTTTTATATTTTTGAAGTATACGAGGATATTCCCGGAATCAAGGCATATTTAACAAGGTGATAGCGTAAGGGAGAGGAACTATCTATAAAAATTTGTTTGAATTTTTTTATATGGCTTTTGACAGTAACAATTATTTTATTCTCTCTTAAAATACATGATTAATGTCAAACTCCATATAAAATTTTTTTTAAATATTTCTCTTTAATTTTAGCTCCGCCTTGTGCTGTCACCCTGTTCAATATGCATTGCCCGGAATTATTCGAACTAGCGAAGAACTAAAAAATATTTGAATAAATCTCTTTTTATTTAAATCGTCACGTGAGCAATCTTGCTTAACTTTTAGCTAACCCCGTATAAATTATATCAAAGCCTTATGCTTTCCTAAAGTTAAATAATGGTTAATTTTTAATCTGTTCTTCTTCACTGCTCTTCTCTTCTCTCTCTCTCTCGCTCTCTTCTTTCATTCTCTTCTTTTCTTTTCTTTTATTTTCTTTTCTCTTCTCTTCTCTTCTCTTCTCTTCTCTTCTCTTCTCTTCTCTTCTCTTCTCTTCTTTTCTTTTCCTTTCTCTTGCTTTATCTTTTGTTCCCTGCTCTAATAACCGGTTCTAATCTTTTCTTTTCTTCTATTCTATTCTATTCTCTTTCCTTTTCTTTTCTCTTCTCTTCTCTTTTTTCACTCATCTTCTCTCTGTATTCTTATTTTACATTCTCTTCCCTTGTCTTTTCATTAAATTTTCTTTCTGTTTTGTGTCTGATATTTTGATCGAATACAAAAATGATTAATTTTTTAACTTGGTAGAAACGAGAAGAGATGAGTTTATAGGGAGTGGCAATTGCACAGAAATAAGCAGACAAAAAATACATGACACGGTGAAGAGAATTCCTGGCATCTTGAAGACTGGAATTCCTGAAAAAATACTTAGAAAACGTTGATGCAAATCCAAAATTATTTTATTTATTATGGCGTGCAATTAGACTTTTTAAAGGGATGTTATACGTAAGCCCTCTTTGCGAATTTCATGTGGAGGTTGTGTAAGAAACGATACTAAAGAAGGAAATCTATTCGTCAGTCGTCCGCAAAGTCTTTTTCCCCGATTATATGGACTGTTAAAGTTGACTGACCAGCAATCCCCCTAAGATTTGAACTTAGAGACAATGAAAAGGATATTGCTTATTTAAACCCCAAGAAAGCCCTTCTTATTAACAAAACTAATAACAATGATGAGCCAGGTCCTTTAGGTCTATATGATGTCTTCAAATGGTAACAGCAACCATGAAAAATAAAATTATTGTGTGGCACTGGCTGGACAATTTTGGTTTGTTACTTAAGGTCCAATATTCTGGTCGCTTTGTATTATCTGATCCCAAAGGTTAGGAAATAATCAAATTACCCTCGTTTATTAGTTCAACAACATGTGTTTAATGTCTCACAATGTTTACAATCATAGTTTGTAATAAATTTATATTAAACCAGGTATTTACAAATGTTTACTTTGTTATTTTGGACATACATAGGTAGGCGAGTGAGTGAGTGAGTGAGTCAGTCACTTTTTGTTTTTGACAAAAGTTTTAGTTGTTTTGTGCCTGTATTTTGTATTTTTCAAACACAATGTACAAAAATAGATACAACATTTAAATTTTATGAGTTTTTTTCTCTAAATTCTACATGTCATAATATAAAATGCATATACTCGTATATAACACACACACATAAGTAAAGTTCTCTGCACACACGTAGCCATCCATTCAAATGTTCTAGTCAAATAAAATGTATGGCTGACAATTAACAAACTAGTTATACAAATGACTGTAATAATAATAATAATGACTGTAATAATAATACTTACACCTATTGGAAATTGTAGCGTCAATAAATAACAGTGTTTGGCATGGCCGTGTTTAATTTTATATACCCTTCACTATTGTTTTTTATTTTTTCTAGTTAAATTTGTACGATTACAATAACAAATCAATCGATCAAGTGTGAGTAGAAGTCATACAGGAAGGGTTCCTTACAACCGTGTGCAATATTTAACTTTATATTAAAAATGTCTTCGAATTTTAGGATTTTGGCTGGCCACTGTGAATGTAAATTTATATAATGAAAATCAAATTATTAAAAGCATACTTTTAGGCTTTATAAAACCGCCAAGTGGTAAAATAAGGAGTTCGAAGGCCTTTTTACTCATTCTTTAGTCGACGCAAGGTCTTTTAGTCTCAATCCATACTCCTAACATTTTTACGTTGGTTGTCATTGCGAAGCAGGTCCTGACAATATTTTGTTCGATTTTGCTTTGTAATTTAAGTAATTTAAACTATTTACTTTATGTAAATGAATGAAATTCTAAAATATATATAACATTTTTTTTGAGTTACTCGTTATTTTAAAACAGCGCCATCTGTTGTGCAACATTGGCGTTCTTTCACTGCCTTTTCTCCACTTTCTCTTGGAAATAAGATATTTTTGCAGAAAAAAAATAATATCATATATTGGAATTAGTATACTAAGGTACGTCCTCACAAAAATTTGTTAAAATCCATCCAGTAGTTTTTACGTAATGTAACCACAAAAATAAAAAAACAAACAGACAGGAAATAAGTTATTGATTTGTTATATGTATAGATTTAAAATTTTTTATTTTGAATTTTTTTTTTATTTTAAATTTAAATAAGGAGTGATCCATTGCGAGGTTCCCTACTTTTTTAAAGAAAAAAACACAGAAAATTTAAATTTAATGGTGAATGTTTATTATCATTTGAAAGAACATTCTTCGGCATTTATTTTTTTTAAAGATTATGTCTATCAAATGTTTCCCGTTGCTATGTCGTAGATGATCGATCCGTTGAGTCCAATTTTCGATGACTCGTTCGAGTATTTCGACTGGTAACTGGTGAATGACACGCGTGATGTTTTCTCTGAATCGAAGCGGGTTTGTCCGCATAAACTTTAGACTGTTCATATCCCCACAGGAACAAGTCAAACGGTGTGATATCAGACTATTTTGGTGTCCAATCGACCGGCCTAAAACGTGAAATTATGTGCTCACCGAAATGTTCTCTCAATAAATCCATTGATTGATGCGATGTGTGGGAAGTGGCGCCGTCTTGCTGAAACCAAATGTCGCCGAGTTCACGAGCTTCAATTTCAGGCATCAAATAGTGGGTTATCATGGCACGATAACGGTCGCAATTGTGGGTTACGTTCGCGCCGGCATCATTTTTAAAGAAATATGGACCGTTGATTCCACCGTCCCACAAACCACACCAAACCGTTGTTGAATCTCTTCAGTTTGCTCTTCGTCCCAAATGCGGCAATTTTGTTTCTCTACATACCCATTGAGCCAGAAATGGGCCTCATCGCTAAACAAAAGTTGCCTCGAAAACTTCGGATCTTCTTGAAACTTTTCAAGAGCCCATAGAGCGAACCGATTCAGGCGTAAGTCTTTCCATTATGAAATGCCAAACAATACTAAACAAAAATAACATGACAGCATGACACGACTCACATGTGCTCTGTCAAAAAAAGGCTATTGAAAAAAGTACCTCGAAATGGATCACCCTTTAGAATAGACTAACATGTTGCTTATTATGTAGATGCTTCTGTGCATTTATAATGTTGCATCGCCTAGTTTCGCCTTTAATCTTAAAATAATGTCGATTATTTTCACCAATAATATAGGTCGGTGGTGTTAGCGCATCATGAATTTCGACTTCGATTTTGTGTGTCGCGCCAACTTGGCAAACATTTCGCCGCTTAGGTGCTTGACTCGAACAGACTGGAGCCATAACAGACTTTTAAGCGCGTTACCACTGAGCTGCTCGTTCTGTTGAGTAAATTTTAACGAAAAAAGTGCAACCAGTGCATCAGCCAATTTCAGGTGACCGACCGTCAGTCCCGTTTGAATTAATATAGAGCCATTCTCGATCTCTACAACGAAGATTGATTAAAAAATTAGCATAAGTGACGAGGAGTATTTTCGTTTATTTTTCATTTCTCTGGAGCAGTAAAAATTCGTGCGTGATGCTTAGAAATCCGTTACATACACACTGTGTAATTTTTTAAGTCATGGCAAAGACCGTTTAGGTAGCGCTTAGGTAGCCGAAATGAATTTAAAAATTTTCGGGAAATTTATCACTTTTGCGGCTACCTATACGCTACCTAAACGGTATTAAGAATCATTCCTAGGAAGTTCATATGTTCCAGAAAGTTGTTTATTGAGATCTTAGGTTAATTTTGTTAGTTGATTGTTTCCTTGAGTTTTGAACGGTTTGCTACCTATGGACCTGAACAGGGGAAAAAAGGTAAAAAAAAATTGAATTTTTTAAAGTTTTTTGCGATTTTGACCTTGAAGATGAAGTTTTTTTGATTTTATATGTTAACAATTTTTGTTCTTTATGACAAGGGCTACAACTTTGCCTCAGAGAGTATATCAAAATTTCAAACGGTTTGCAAAATATGAGCTTGAGTAAATGATCATTTTTTTGCAAAAATTACAAGTAATTGTAATTTTTCAATTACAAATTACATGAAATGTTTAATTGATAAAATCTCAATTATATTTACAAATATGGAATGTAATTGTCATTGAAAAATTCCAATTACAATTTCAGGTAATTATAATTGCAATTGTTGCTTACCTGCAGTGTAATTAATTACAAACTGTAAATGGCATCCCCCAACTCTGTTACACACAAAAATATTACAACCACCTCAATTGTATATTTTTATTGGCACGATATTAATGCTCGTAGAAAAAAACAAGTGAAATATTCAACAATATAAAATTAACATCTTCAACCATTTTTACTTTCTCTACTACCACACCATTGTGCAATAAATTTGTTAAAACAAAAGCAAGTAGAAATTATTACCAAGACTAAACACCTGGCATCCGCTACTTAGCTGACTAAATTATGTATTTGTTTACGGTTGAGTTAAAGGTCAAGGACCATGACAGTTTTCTTTTAAAACTATAATCAATGATTAATGTTGTTACTTTTGAGAGCAACAACAAGAAAATAATACACACCCAAAATGTAAAAATTAAATTGTACGAAATTATCTTTTAAAACTAATTTTAAACATTTTCAATTTCAATGTGTTGTCTGTCGTACCTACTTTTCATTTATACTCTGTTAGATGAAAACTCTGTTAGATGAAAAGTTTAAATTAAATATTATACATTAGGTGACGAGTGCATGTTCTGAAGAAATTGTATATTTTAATGACACATAAAACAAATAGAGACAACACTATATTTAGTTTGGCAATATTTTTATTTAGATGGATTTTGGGAGTTCTAGTGAACTCATCATACATACATACATACATACATACATACATACATACATACATACATACATACATACATACATACATACATACATACATACATACATACATACATACATACAGACATACATACATACATACAGACATACATACATACAGACATACATACATACAGACATACATACATACATACATACATACATACATACATACGTACATACATACATACATACATACATACATACATACATACATACATACATACATACATACAGACATACATACATACATACATACATACATACATACATACATACATACATACATACATACATACATACATACATACATACATACATACATACATACATACATACATACATACATACATACATACATACATACATACATACATATATACATACATACATACATACATACATACATACATACATACATACATACATACATACATACATACATACATACATACATACATACATACATACATACATACATACATACATACATACATACATACATACATACATACATACATACATACATACATACATACATACATACATACATACATACATACATACATACATACATACATACATACATACATACATACATACATACATACATACATACATACTTACGTACATTAAAGTATTGTCTTCAATACCAAATCATTAACTAATCGTAATATTCACTTAACTTTCAGAGAACGATGTTCTAGCTTATACTGAGGTATTGACAGAAAACATGTCGTTGCGATTGTGTACTTACATGTCATTGCGTTTTCGTACCTACCTTTCGTTACGATTTCGTAACTATATATCGTAACGATTTCGTTACTACATATCGTTGCGAAGTCGTGTCAACCCCTTCATATAAAAATCGTTACGAATTCTTTACGATTTTCGATTTTTTATACAAAATGCGAATTTCCTCGATTTCGATTTTCAAACTTATTTTAGTGAATTTTATATTTTTTGTGGTAAGTTTTTTCATTTTTATTGAAATTTAAAATTTTAATGAAATTTCTTTTTTGATTGCGCTAGTCTATCTGTCTGGGGGATGTGGGTTCGATTCCCAACAAATACTACGTTACTAACTACATAGAAAAAAATATTTTCTCCAATTAATTAAATAATTATTTGATTTAATTATTTTTTTATTTAGGATTTTTTTGTATTGTTTTATATTTGAATTAATTAAAAAATTGTTTGAACTTTAAGTTAAAACTAATTAAAACCTTTAATTGGTGCAAATTTTTTTTCTGTATATGCTCTATGATTGAAGTCGATTTTTGAATTTTGTTGTACATCGGTGGGACTTTTTTTTGTGAATTATGTAAATTTTTTTATTTTTGTGAATTTAATTTTTTGTTATTTTATATTTTTCGATTTTTTGACAATTTTTTTATTTTTATTTATGTATATTATTTTTTTTTTTTTTGTGTTGTGTTGTTTCCCTAAAATTACTCTTTGTAATCTTTGCCAAAGCTTTCATTACTTGTGGAGTTTGTACAGGACATACCGTTTGACATATCAAATGAAATTTAGTATGTGCCTTTGGTTTATGGAGATAAAAAGCTGTATAAATTTAGGGCATAATCTGGAAGGGGCAAGGGCTAGTGAACTTAACACCCCAAACCAAAAATACTTAATTTTTCGATTCGAATATACTTTGAACTTATGTATATTCTTTATGTAATCTATCCACAAAAATATCATTTCCATTTCGTATGGTAATTTTTTTTTTTTTTTTGTGGTAATTCAATGTTTGTCTAGTATTAGATTGTGCATTATTTGTCATATTTTGAGTTTTCAGGAAAGTTGTTTTTTTATTAGTATAATTTTTTACTTGTTTTCAATTATTAATTTTTATTTTGTTTTTTATTTTTTGACTATAGGTGAAATTCGAATTTATTGTGATATTTCTATCGTTTAGTACCCGTCAAGAAGTGCAATTTTTGTTTCAAAAATGTTCTTAAATTTCGTTTTGAAAGTTCGATCGTGTCCATACATTGAAACTTTCGTTTCTGCGATTTTATTCGTCTCATTTTGTTTGTATCTATACTTTTATACAGACATCATTAAATCCAATAGAGCTATTAACAGCGAATAAGTTTCGCAAAACATTTGCTGGTACAAAAATTTTTCACGCTACCCTTCGCATTTCCTCTCTCCCCTACAAACTCAACAGTTACAAAACAAAAGTTGCAATGTCTAGACGATGTCTTTGCGTATTTCGTCTTTTTTCGGAGCTTTCAATGTCAATTAGATAAATTCTCGAGTTTTTATATTTGCTATTTTATCTGCAGTAAATATTTTACTATTTTTTTACATTTTAATTAGCGAATACTTTCTCCACAATATTGCATATGTACATATGCTCCAGCTAAATATGTCATTATTTTTGCCATTATTGCCCCTATGTGCAAGATTTACGTGTGAATAGATTTTAACATTCACTCATTTAATAGAATGCAGGTGGTGATGTCTGCAGGGGCATTGCACACAAACGTGATAGAATGTATGTGCGTGTGCACATTTTACATTTGAATATTTTGTAAAGACTTAATGTGTTCTCATGCACCACGTAGCTAAATAAATAACATTGTGACATTGACATCTTTGTTGTAAAGTTTGTTTTATTCCAATGTTAATTTTACTCGTGGTATTCATAAGTATGTTTAAGATGTCAATATCGAAATCGAAAACAAAATGTTCGTTCATAAACAGATGTTTATTTATTTGGATCAAGTATTTGTAACAAAATAAATGTTGTTACTCACTCTTCTTCTACTCGTACTCGACATTAATTATCTATATCTACACATATAAAAAAATAGTAACTCAATTCCTGTCTGTCTGTCTTTCTTTCTGTGTTCGCATCACGTAAAAACTATTGGATGGATTTTATCAACATTTTTGTCAGGAGGTACCTTAGTATCCTGATCCCAATATAGGATACTTATTTCTGCAAAATTATCTTATTTCCAAGAGAAAGTGGAAATAAGGTACTGCATACTTTAAGGCATCTTTTATTTTTGAAAGTGATATATTTTAAGCAATTTCGCACAACAGATGGCGCTGTTTTAAAATAATAAGTAACTCATTTTTTGTCTTTCATTACAGAGCTTTACAATGATTTTTAGAATTTTAGAATCTTATATAAACTTTAGAATTTTATCAGGGATGGGTACCTTTATATAAAGTTAATACGTAAGAGTATTCAAATTTGGCATTTCTTAATTTCAGACTAACTCAATTTGAACCATGAAAAGATAAGCAATCGAGCAATGGTCAGAATGGTGGCAAGAAATGGCAACAGTGTATGATCAATTTTCGAAGAAAATCATCTTCAGTGATGATGCACATTTTCACCTCAGTGGATTCGTCAATAAGCAGAACTGCCGCATTTAGGCGAATGATAATCCAAGAGTGATTGTCGAAAAAACAATGCATCCACAAAGAGTGACTGTTTGGTGCGGTTTATGGGCTGGCGGCATCATCGGAACGTATTTTTTCCAAAATGAGGCTGGTCAGGCAGTTACTGTGAGTGGTGTTCGCTATCGTGAGATGATAACGAACTTTTTATGGCCCGAATTGGAACATATGGATGTGGACGATATGTAGTTTTAACAGGACCACAGTGCTACTTGCCATACAGCTAACGAAACCATGGCTCTTTTGCGCGACAAATCCAATGACCGTATTATCTCACGTGGTGGCAATGTCAATTGGCCGCCAAGATCATGTTATTTGACACCGTTGGACTTCTTTCTTTGGGGTTATTTGAAAGAAAAGGTGTACGTCGATAAGCCAGCAACAATTCAATAGCTAAGGGATTTTGTGGAACAAGATTAACGTGAGTACCTGCCTACTCGGCCTAACCTCACGGTGGTCTTACCACCGAGTAAAACTTAGGCGTAGACTAGCGCCCCCATTGTGTAGTATAACAACACTTTACGATTGCCCCCAATGGCTTTTTGTGTGTGATACAGTCACAATGAGTAGCAATTTATATAATATGGCAAGCTTTTCCAAGGCAAGCCTAGATCCATATTATAACCTCTTGCTTAGGGGTTTGGAGACTATCCAAACTCCGTCTGTTGAGAGTGCAACAGCAGACTTGATCGACCTTGCACCTTACCTACATAAATCGATCTTAAACCACAACCACCACGTGTACCCCCGAAGGAGACCTCACCAATAACCGGTCACAGAGAGGATAGGCTCTCTGTGGGGCCAACGATTCCCGTGGTACCAGTCCTTTGGGCACTGGTCGGGCCTCGAAGAGGACCCGTATTATAAAACAACACACCTTTTCTTCCAGATTTAGGCTCTAGGAACCCTAGCGTCTGGTGCCCCTATTTTCCCCGAGTGGACCCCGTCAAAGCATTTGCCATATTCCTGCAGTGACAATTGCAACCCCCGGGGGCAAATAGCTAAGGGATGAGATAATTCGGCACATTAACGGCATATAACCTCAATTATGCCTCAGCGTCATCGAAAATTTGGATCATCGGAAAGAGGTGGGCCGCCGAGGTCGCGGCGGCTGTTTGGCCGATATTTTTTCTATACATAATTGAACTATACCAATATTATCAAAATAAAAAGAAATGATAATAATTTCCTAAATAATTTGTGTTTTATTTAAAATCAACATCGGCCCCTTAAAATTTAACCATCCTTTTATAATAAAACAGTAACCCATTTCCTTTCTGTATTTCTGTCTGTGTTCACATCACGTAAAAACTACTGGATGGAGTTTCACAAAATTTTGTGAGGCGTTACGTTAGTATCCTGATTCCAATATAGGATACATTTTTTCCACAAAAATATCTTATTTCCAAGAGAAAGTGGAGAAAAGGCACTGAAAGTACGCCGATTTTTTTATCGATTTATCGGTATATTTTCAACACTATTGCGCAACAGATGGCGCTGTTTTTAAATACTGACAAAATATGAATTGCTTACTGCCAAACAGCCAATTGAATAAAATTTGTATTTAATTTGTATTTTTACTTAGTGGAATTACATTGTTATTCAAATAGTTGAAACACCTTTTACAGAGCTTTACAGTAATTTTTAGAATTTTATATAAATTTCAAAAATATAAAGTAAATACGTAAGAGTCTTACAATTTGGTGTGTGTGGTGCGCACAGCTAGTCTTTTCCACAAAAAAAAAAAAAAAACTGCAATAGTGATAGGGGTTTATTTTTTATATAAGTGCGCACGAATCCCTAAATGAGCAGAACCCCTAAAAAAAACTATGATAATAGTTAGAAGTTTCTTAAAAAAAAATATTTTGTTTAACATTTAACAAATTTTGCTTTAAGCTTGAATTAAGTTCAAAAGTTTAGTTTCTTAGTAGTTAATGCTAAAATGCATAAATTACTTTCTTACAACAATAGAGCAGAAGAAAAAAACTTAATTTCTTAAAAATTTATTGTAGATTATTTTAATGCATGTTTTGGTGGTCTTCAAAATTCCAACACGATACAAAGCAAAACTCGTTAACTGGGTCTGGGACCACTAATTACTAAAGCCCATACATTCACACAGCCTTTAACACAGTCTTAAAAATGCAAACACAAAAAAGAAGGTTAAATATAATTAAGCCATAATTTGAAAAAATGGCCAAGAAGATGGTTGGAACTAAGTAGGTCACGTGATTTGCTTTCAAGATAAGTTAAGTTAACGAAAAAAGCAGCAATTTGTTCTTGGAAAAACTATTGTAAATTACTGTAAAAGAAGCCGAACTGGGCAATAGTGTAGTGGAGTTAATCACTAAAGCAGGCAGTGAGTTTTTTTAGGATTTAAAACTAAAAAAAGTTTTTAAAATATTAAAATTTTATTTAATTCTGGTAATTTAAATTTTTTAGTTATTTTAAAACCAAATCCTTGTAGAGTCATATGCAAAACAAACTTACGAATATTTTTATGTTCAAACTGAGAGGGAGAGCGAGCTCACATGAAGTAAATAAATTATGATTGTAAAATTCGTTAGAAATTTTTAACCTTGCGATAACTTTTACCCACATATCTTGGCCAAAAAAAAAAAGACGAAAAAAAAATTCAAACAAAATTTTACAACAGTTGCAGTGAAACCCCCCAGTGACTTAAAAGTTTTTGCATGTGAAAGAACCAAAATAATTTTTAAAAATAAAATAGAAATAAAGTAGAGGTATGAACACGAATACGAAGAGCTTATTTGTTTGTTTATGAATGGGAATTTTAAAGGCAAGAAAAAAATTTAGTAAAAAGAAAAGTTGGCATGAGAGAATAGTTTTTTATGCAACCATAAAACTAACATCTAAAATAGTTCAAATTGAAATTTAATATAGACAAAAAAAACTATTCCATATGATTACACAAGTTTATAAATTGAGCTCAACTTTCGCAATGAGTTGCCACCCGTTGATGTTGTCCAACAACTAAATTTGACTTACGAGATCTTGAAACAGCAATTGCTAGTTTAGACCCTAAGAATGCCTATGGCATTAACAAAACAAATAACAAGATGCTAATTGAACTTCCCCACGTAGCAGGTAAAATAAGCTATTTTTTTATTTTTAATGCTACTCTTCGCCTTGACCAGTTTCCATCAGATTGGAGTGATAAGAATCATATAAAGCATAAGGTGTGTTACGAAATCTATAAAAACTATTTGAGAAAATCTTAGTTGATTGGTTTTTTCAATTTTGGGAATAGGAAAAAGTAGCACGGAGCCAAATCTGGTGAATAAGGTGGTTGAGGCATGAACAATCATTGATTTGTAAGATGGTGTATTATCGTGATGTACAATCCATCATTTTTATTTCCACAATTTCGATCGATTGAGCCGTATTGCTTCACGCAAACGTTGCATAACTTCCTTGTAGTATTCCCTATTAACCGTACGACCTGTTGGCGAGACTATATGATGCACCACGCCATTGTAACTAGTGCTGGCAATTCCTTTTACTTTTAATTACTCAATACTACTCGATACTACTCAATATTTAGCAATTGTGTACTCAATAGTACTCAATACTTATCAATTGTGTACTCAATAGTACTCAATACTTATCAATTGTGTACTCAATAGTACTCAATACTTATCAATTGTGTACTCAATAGTACTCAATACTTATCAATTGTGTACTCAATAGTACTCAATACTTATCAATTGTGTATTCAATACTACACAATACTTTTGTTTACATAATATAAACGCACTTTTAACCAGAATATTAACGAAGCTATTAAATTTTCTATTCAATTTGTTTCTAGAACTATAACGTTAAAAGTATCGTAAAAGTAACTAATTTTGAGAATTGAGTACTCAAAAAAATTATCAACTACTCGGTACTCAATATCCACTACTCAATACTTTTCCAGCACTAATTGTAAGCGAAGAAACCAGTGAACAAAACTTTCACATTAGATCGAACTTGGCGTGCTATTTTCAGTGTTGGTTCATCATCCGGCCGCTTGCTTTGAGATGATTGGGCCTTGGTTTCGACGTCATAACTATATAACCACGTTTGGTCACCAGTTATTATCCTTTTGAGCAAACCTGGATCTTCGTTAACGCCATTCAACAACTCCTGAGTGATACTAATGCGACGTTGCTTTTTCTCAAAATTTAGCAAATTTGGAATAAACTTCGCTGCCAAACGTTTCAAGCCCCAAACATTCGAGAAAATTGCATTGCATTAGCCGATTGATATGCCAACATCCTCTGCAACTGCCCCAAATAGTGATTCCACGATTTTAGAAAACAATTTGTTTACTGTTTTAATGTTTTCTTCACTTTTTGATGTGGACGCTCATCGTCTTCAACATCTTCTCGACCTTCTGTAAAGCGCTTGTACCACTTATAAACACTTTTTTGAGACAAAGTAGACTCGCCGAATGCTACATTCAACATTTCAAGTGCCTGGAGCACAAGTCAAAAATCAAAGAATACATACAAACGTGACTAACCTTTTCAGTTGTCAACAACAAACTACTAATCCAAATTGGCTGATAATGCCAACATATGACTAACATATCTGTACCAACATAACACACATAAATTTCGATAATCGAATGTACACAGCCCGCAAAAATTCAAAATTCACCTTTTCTTTTGAACAGACCCCGTATCATCAAAATTTGTTATTAACTTCGATGGCGCGCACGCGTAATGTCTACCCTTCCATATATTTGAAAAATAAATCAGGCTGAATTTGATCGATGTCATGGGTTAGGGAAGACTCTGAGTGTCGCTGCCGTTTGTGGCTTATTTTACATAGACCTTTGGCTTAAAAAAAACCACACAAGAAAAACTCTAACAGGATCGCAGTGGCCAGTTCACATCACTTCCATGTGAATGCAGAATGTCTAAAATGGCATTAGCCGTTTGGCATATAGCCAGGTCCTATTAATTCCACATTCCGTTGGTGTCATTTAATCATCCAATCCATGCCACGTTGACTCACACCAAACAGTAAGTGATTATTTCGTGATGCATTGAAGGCTCTTGGATCTCAAGTGTCTTGGTATAGTCTCAAATTCGACAATTTTGCTAGTTGACGGGCCCCCTCCTCGAGAAATGATTTTCGATAAAAATTGAAAAAAAAAAATTATCATTTGAACGTGTTGTTGCTATTGTTACGAGCTAAGGTCCTACAATGGGTGGACGTATTAAACCTGAAAAGGTGGAGGAAGACTACTACGTGTAGGCAGGCTCAAATTGTGCTCAAAGAGCCCATGGGGAGGAAGGCCAGTAAGATACTCAGATACAATAGGAGTATTCTAAACTGGATAATTGCATTAGTGACAGGTCATCACAAACTTTAAGTATCATTCAGCCAAGATGAAAATCGAAGAAGATGATACTTTAAGACTGTGCCTGGAGGAGGCTGAGACGGTAGCGCACATTGTGTGTGAATGTCTGGCACTGGCTAGCATAAGACATAGGACCACCGGTAGAAGCATGGTAAATGTGCATGCCATGGGGGACCTGAGCCTTGAACATATGCTAGCAATTACCAGAGACTGCATGATGAGAAAGTAGGTCGACAGTTACCAATCGACAGTCTGAAATCACTAAAGTCAAGATTGAAGGCTGGTTGTAGCACGTGACTCTATGAGGGTAAGGTTTTTGAAATTACATTTCGGTTGTCTATAATCATAAAGGACGGAAGAGGGTTGAAAAGGGAGCAGTTTACGAAGTGGTCTGCTTCGATATTTCTATACATTAAAATAATGTTGCTGAAGGACCCTTAAGTATAATTTATTCCATTTTCCAAAATATATGTATGTTTACCGATTTAACTCTTTTAAATTTTTATTTTAGATTCGATGCCTTGTGTCTGTTTTAAAGTCTGTTTTTTTTTTTTTTTTTTGCAAGAATTATTCAAATATTGTTAAATAAACAATTTCCTTTATTTTGTGTTTCTTTTTAAACCCCTTTGTTATAATAACGAATGAAGTCATAATACGAGTATTAATAAAAACCTTTCAAGAATTTCACCATCTTTCAATGTCTGTCAGTATCTAGTGGTAAAAAGCAAGAGTATGAAGGCCTTCAAGAAGGCCTCTTTACTCCTTATTTATTAGGTACAACTATTCCCAGTCGGTTTTCGCACACCTATATTTTTTATAAAATTTGTCATTGCACACTCAATACTGCTGGCAAGCAATCCATAAGGTCTTCCGAAAATTGTATGCTAGAAGGCCTTCAATTTAATGTCTCTTAGAAAGCTTTTCGTAGCAAAAATTAGAAACAAATGTTTAGATAAAATTATGGTTTTTCTGTTATTATTAATAATTTTAAATTTTTTCCTTTATTTGAAAGGTTATGCTAAAAAAGTCATTATATTAAAAATTAAAGGGTGTCCCCATACAACATACTTGTTTTTTACGTGTATTAAGAACCGTAAAGGGCACCAAATTAAAATTTTAAAAAATTGCGTGTCGCTATGCTCCCAACGGCAGAAATTAATAAAATAAATAAATTTAAAATTCAAAGGGTGTCCCCATAGGTGACGTAATTTGACCTATTTGGGCCTATCTTTAGCACCGTTCTAGACAAAACCTTGAAAATTTGACAGAATGTCGATTACTATGACCGCTATAATAAAATGTATAAATATTCAAAATTTTAAATTAAAGGGTGCTCCAATAGTTCATTTAGTTTGATGTATATGGCCATACTTTTGAATAGTTGTACACAGACCGCTGAAATTTACAAAGAACCTGTAGTGCTAAGTCAGCTATAACAAAAAGTATAAAATTTTGAATTTGGAACTAAAAGGGTGTCCCAATAGTTAATGTAATTCTATGTATGTGGCCAAACTTTTGAACTGTTATAGACAGACAGCTGAAATATACAAGGAACCTGTATTGCAAAGTCCACTATAGCAAGTATACAATTTGAATTTAGAAATTAAAGGGTGTCCCCATAAATTATGTAATTTGATCTATATGGCCCTATCTTTGGAACCGTTAAACGCAAACACTTGAAAATTAGGCAGAATTCCCAGTACTTTCTCTAATATGATAACAAGTATAAATATTTGGAATTATAATGTAAAGGGTGTCCCAATAGTTTATGTAATTCGATATATATGGTTAAACTTTTTAACCGTTATAGACAGATAGTTGAAATTTAAAAAGAATCTTTGTGGCCAAGTCCTTTATAACATGAGGTCTTTAATTTAAAATTGTAAATTAAAAACTGTCCGACTTGGTGATGTTATTTGATTTATGTGGTCCTATTTTTAAAATCGTTATAAACAGAGGCTTGAATGGTGTCCCCATAAAAGACGGATGCTAGTGAAAATAGCTTAAGTTTTGAACAGTAATAGGGAGAGGCTTGACATTCAAATAGTCTTTATTTTCTTCCCTCTAATTATGGCGCATCTTTTATTTGGTTTAAATCCAATTCTTACAGATTACTTCTTAGATTTTTAGTTTAGAATTGGTGCCCTTCTATCTGTTCTGAAGTCGGTTTTTTTTGCAAGATTATATTCATTTTATTGGATATGGAACCCGTAACCCTCAAACTGATAGACTAGCGCACCATCAATCAGTCTAGCGAGGCAAACATTTAAATAAAAATAGGCACTAAATTCAATAAAGGACAATTTAATTAACTTTAGCTTCTTCTCAAAATTATATCGCTTTCTACATTCGTTAGTTTTTGCCACACAAAATTAGAAATCTAAAAATAGAAATGAGAAAAATTAAAATAGAACATTACGCTTCTATTTTGTATATTTTTAGAAAGGACAGCCGAGGCCTTCTAAAGCCCTTCCTCTAGAAGGAACGGGAAAATGAGGATCGTAGCGAGAAAGAAGGAGCATGCCTTACAGAAGGCCTGCAGTGAAAAGGCCTTTTTACTTTTACCGCTGGGTGTATTTATTTTATTTCGTTCAATCAAACGAAAGTTTATTATTTTTTTGTTTACATGATTGCTGTCGCTTTTTGTTGGAAACCCTTGGACACAATTTTAAAATAATGTGGCCCGTAAACAAAGCTAAATATTAAAAATTTTGTGTCTCTTTTTAAAATAAACAAAACTTCAATGCAAAGAAATGTCCAAAATAATCGCATATATTTAGCTGGTTTGTATCTTGTTTGCTTTTCATATTTAAATTGTTGGTCTTTTACTGGAATAGTCGCTATTATTTGGTTGAATGAATGGTTGCTTTTGTTTTGCCTTTTGGCATTTTTTTTTTTTTATTATTGTTGTTCACATGTGTGTCACTCACTATTCATAAATACCCACCATAAACATTAGAGCTGTATTCTACTAGAGAAGAAAATGAACAGGGGTTGCTAATAAAATATTGAATTTATGTTTTAAACGTAAAAAATTATTAGTTTAAGTATTGAACTGAATTTTGATGACTCAACTTAAATGAACAACAATTTGTAATTGAAACAAAATTCGGTTTATTACAATTTAAAAACTTTTACCAATTTTCGCAATAAATAAAATATATTTCGAGGTTCCCTACTTTTTTAATAAAAGAAACACAGAAAATTCAAATTGAATGGAGAATGTTTATTATGATTTGAAAGAACATTCTTTGACATTTATATTTTAAAGATTATGTCTATCAAATGTTGGCCGTTGCTACGTCGCAGATGGTCCATCCGTTGAGTCCAATTTTCGATGACTCGTTCGAGCATTTCGACTGGTAACTGACGATGTTTTCCTCCAAGGCTTGAATCGAAGCGAGTTTGTCCGCATAAACTTTAGACGTTACATATCCCCACAGGAAAAATTCTAACTGTGTAATATAACACGATCTTGGTGGCCAATCGACCGGCCCAAAAGTTGAATTATGTGCTCACCGAAATGTTCTCTCAATATATCCATTGATTGATGCAATGTGTGGGAAGTAGCGCCGTCTTGCAGTAACCAAATGTCGTCGAGA
Source organism: Phasia obesa (assembly GCA_949628195.1). Taxonomy (NCBI): domain Eukaryota; kingdom Metazoa; phylum Arthropoda; class Insecta; order Diptera; family Tachinidae; genus Phasia; species Phasia obesa. The sequence continues at coordinate 24,662,350 of OX451218.1, read as the reverse complement.
TCACGAGCTTGAATTTCAGGCATTAAATAGTTGGTGATTATTGCACGATAAAGGTCTCCATTGACGGTTACGTTCGCAACGGCATCATTTTTAAAGAAATATGGACCGATAATTTCACCGGCCTACAAACCACACTATACTCGGATCTTCTTGGAACTTTTTAAGACCCCATACAGCGAAGCGATTCAGGCGTAAGTCTTTCGATTATAAAATGCCAAACAATACTAAACAAAAATAACATGACAGCATGACACGACTCACACATGATCTGTCAAAAAAAAGGCTATTGCAAAAAGTGCCTCGAAATGGATCATCCTATAGAACAAATTTTTATACAAGCTTTGTTCTAAAATGTATTTCAAGGCAGTTTTTCATTTATTATGAATATGGGCATTTATGTATATACTAATCAGGTTTGATTTTATTAACTAAACTCTAGCTGCAAGAAACTTTTTCTGTTCCGCTAAACTCTTTTGCTTTTTCTACTGAACACCATATAGTCGTTTAGCATTAAGAGTTTACAACTAAAACTGAATACTTTTCAAGTTGGGTTTTAGAAGCATTCTTCCAATTTTTATTACTAAATTCTCTTCTCAATTATTAATAAGGGCTCTTCCAGTAACATTATCATGGCTTTGGTTCAAGTCAAAATCGGAGATGTCAATAAAGCAGCGATAAAATATATAATAAACTTATAATTAGTCTCTAACAGCCTTTTAGTAAAAGGGTGCCCCTTATATACAAGTAGTAATTTTGTGGTGTATAAGCATTATTATCGAGCCATTCGATGCTCCTCTGTCTGTTCTGAAATCGATTTTTAAGATTTTTTTTAAATTTAAACTTTTTAACATTTGGGTACGAAAATAAGTGTTGGTAACTAGCTAAAAAGCAATTGCTAAATTCGGTCAATTTCATTACCTAATTTATAGTGTGTCAATATAATATTAAATGATGTACAGTGGTGACTTTTGTATATGAGTCCGACTTGCACTTGCTCAACTTTTGAATTTTTTTATTAAAGTAGGGCTAGCGAAGCACATCAGTTAGTTTCATATATTTTTCATGTACTCGTATGTAGGAGGAAAAATAGCATAGAATTCAGTCTCATAAGATCGACAATTGTTCTTGTGCCTGAAAATGTGAATGTGTCAATGAGGCCTTTACGAGGGCCTTTCGTATTCTAACGCTAAGAATTTACTTAACGACTTTTTATTTGAGCCGGTATTTTAATGCTCTTAAACATCCCAACACAAAACCCAACTATGGAGTTACATCTGGTCTGCGGCAAAGAATGCCAGCAGCATTTGTGTAAAACAACAGCAGTACCAAAGGTAAAATAGCAACAACAACAACAATAAAAATAACTATTACTACTACAACTCTGAATGTATTTTATGGATACTTCAATGGTTATTTAAATGGATGGGTGGTTTGTTTGTTAGATTAATGGTCATGATACAATTATGCCATTATTCATCTTGGTTTTACAAAAGATGAGCAAATAATCGACAAAAAAACTTAAAACCCGACACAGACATACAAGTGGAGAAAGCCTCTTGTAAATTGATGAATAGTTTTTAAATTTTTTCTGTTAATTTTTTTTTTTTTTTTTTTTTTTTTGTTTGAGGTAATTTTGTTTTTGTGAAACCGTTGCGGCTCTATATGCATGTAAAAGGTCATCATCTTTTTTATAAATGAAATCTTGTATTGTTCAGTTTGCAGTCAAGTCAAGACAGTCTTCTGCTACTTTGGCATTTGAAATGTACAAAACTGATGGTTCATGATCATGATAATGTGTTTAGTTTTAAGTTTTTTTTTTTTGTTTAAGGAAACAATTTATATGTCGAAGTATTATGAGAAAATTTGGAAAAAAAATTTAAACTTTATGAAAGTCTATTGAGTTGGATTTCGAAATTTTTAGACCATAGCATAACCAGAACAAAAGCATCAGCATAAAGAAAAATATAAAATTTTTTGTGGAACCCAATTACCTACCAACTTCAACTATTAACTGTTATTTTCTGTTTTATTTTTGTAAAAGAATTTCCAAGTTTTCTCTTTATTTTTCTTTAGAAAGTTTAAAACAGTTAAGTCGTTAAGCTATACTCTGAGTAGAATGAATAAGGAAATAGGTTTTAATACAGATATTTTTGAAATCATATATATCGAAGCATTCTTCCAATTTTCATTTCTCTTCTCTATTCTATTGTGAAGGCTTTGATTCAGCAAAATATGGCATTAATTTAGCGATAGAATATAATTAGTCTCTAACAGCGTATTAGTGAAAGGGTGCCCCTTATATACAAATAGAGATTTTAAGGTGTTTGTGCGTTAGTTTTGAGCCATTCTATGCTCTTCTGTCTGTTCTGAAAGATTTTTTTTTTAATTTTCACTTTTTAACATTTGGATACGAAAATAAGTGTTGTTAACTAACTAAGAAACAATTGATAAATTCAGTCGATTTCATTACCTTATTTATCGTGTGTCTATTATAATATTGAATACTGTACAGTGGTGTCTTTTGTATACGAGTTGACTTGCATTTGGTCAACTTTTAAAATTTATTTTATTAAAGTAGGGCTAGCAAAGCATACCAGTTAGATTCATATATTTCACATATATGTATAATAAACTAATAGCTTAAATTTCAGTCTCATAAGATCGACAATTGTTCTTGTGCCTGTAGAATGTGTCAATGAGGCCTTTACGAGGGCTTTTCTAATTCAACAGGCACTTAAGAGCAATACTACTGTATACCAGACATAAGGGGATTCAATTACATTACAATTACAGGTAATGTGTAATTGAAAATTTCCAATTACTAATTACTAGTAATTGTAATTGAAATCAGGGACTAAAATCAATTATAATTAATTGTAATTTGTAATTGAAAAAGTTCAGTTACAAATTCAAATTAGCAATTGAAATTTTCCAATTACTAATTACAAGTAATTGTAATTATATTTCTTCAATTACATATTAAATACAATGTGTAATTGAAAAAACTAAATAACAATTACAAAATTTGAATGTAATTGTAACTGAAAATTTCCAATTACAATTACAAGTAATTGAATAATTGCGTGTGTAATTAATTACAAAATGTATTATATATCCCCCAAGTCTGCTGTATGCAACCGGAAGTAAGGCAACCGTAAAAATTTTCCTCCTTTTCATGCCTTCTTTGCAATGCCAGAAATAGTGAAATGTAGCTATGACCAGTCTTCATCGTCTTTAGCAAAATCTAAGAGAACTGTTTAAGCAGTGTTGGTGCTAACATGTCTATCTATTAGCTGAAAGGACGGAAGTAGTTGCATCACATGCGTCCATTTATTATTTGTTAAAAAGATCCTCGGCAATTTTCCCATGTTTAACACCGCCTTATGATCCCAGATATTTGTAATCCGTAGATTATGGAAATTTAACTACTTATATAGAGCTCTGTGTGGCTAGACATCTTTTCTTAATTTCCGGCAATTTTTTTGATATTTAACTTTAATAAAATCAAACAGGACCGTGAGAATCCTACAAGAAAGTTTCGCAAACGTTACAGAGGTCCTTGAAAGATCACTTGTTTTTATTGATGGAAAGTCGCGATTACCTGTCAAGAGCTTGACGGTTTAGTCTCTAATGGCACCTCGGAGGCAATAGTCTCTGGACACGATCAAGATGAAAATCGAAATGTTCAATGCCATATGGGATCTAAGTCCTAGACAAACACTAGCAATTACTAGAGTCTACGTGAAAAGGACGACAGTTATCTACCGTTCGATAGTCTGAAAGAACTACAATCGAGAGTAATGGTGACTGTTGGGGCACGAGACTCGACGAAAGCAAGGTAGTCGTAAATTACTATTAGGTGCCTGAAATCATTGAGGACGTAGAGTGATCGGAAAGTATCCCATTAAGTTTATCGTCTGGTTTTGTTTTATTTAAAGAAGAATTGCATATTATTCTCCTATTAGCAAAACAATCATCAGATTGGCACGGCAGGTACTGATATAAATCTTTCCACACCTCTATCATCCCGACGCGATCTCCTGTACCTTCTATACTAAAAATTACCATCGGGTATGTTCTATGAAATCGAATGAAATTGAAATCGAATACATTTTTAAAGAAAAATATAACTTGGTTGCGCCTATTATTTTAAAACATTAGCAATCAAGGAATGGTTTTTAATCAAATGTATATAAAAAAATATCAAAATGTTGTAAGATTTAAAAGTTAAGACACTTTAAACTTTCATTCAGATTCAATTTCACTCGGTTTCGGATTACAGAACATACCCGCATATGTCTATCAAACTCCGAAAAAAAATTAGTGCTAAGGGCTGACGTATTGCGGACATCATGCTAGGAGTAGACATTTGTTCGACATCATATGGCATTATTATATTCCATATTTCTACCTTACGTTGATATCAATAACTTGTGCAAAGAAAGAAGTTTTGACCCTTTTAAGATACGACCAACAACTACATCTCCTTGAGCTCACACTCCATGACGATATTCTGCTTGAGTTTAAAATACATTTTTGTTTTGTTCCTTTCGATCAAATCTCTATTCAAACAACTCCAGGTGTAAGCCAAAGTTTTCCTAAACATTAACATCAGCTTTATTGAGGTTAAACAACATAAAAAAGTCTTAAAGGAGGCAAATAAAACCTAAATATTTTTAACCTTTTTCTTTTTCGATTATTTAGCAAAAAGAAAATTTATAAAAAAAAGTAAGAAATACAAGAAGCATGAGGAAAGTGTGAAAAATTTATTTGTTTTTTCTTTTTCCTTTCTGTTTTCTGTTTCTCTTTTTTTTGTCGGGGGCTTAAAGATTTAAAAAGTTTTTCTTGTTAAATGTTTAAATATTCCCCGGATAATAAATGTTAAGCAAATGTTAAATTGTGTTTCTTTCTACTTTGGCTTACCCACACACTCACCACATCAGTGAGAAGAGAAAGAAAGAAAGAAAGGCAGAATACAAATGGTAAAGCAACCAGATCAGTGATTAGAATATAGAGACAGACATTTGTCAAATTAAGGTTTTGTTTTACATTTTCATTAAAAAATTATTCCTGGTAATTCCCACGCCTGATGTTCAACAAAAAAATAAAAGAGGGAGGAGTTTTCCAAACAAACACTTCATCCTAAATTTGTATCTAAAATAAACAAATTTGTTTGAGAACTTTTTTCCCCCTTAAAATTTATTTATTTTTTTGTATTTTGTGAATCCATTTGTTTAAGATATTTCTTCGACTGCTTGATTTACTTAGGCATTATTTGGTTTCAATTTAATTTAAATATTTATGGTGTTTCATTTCCAACATCACTTCATTAAAACTAAAACTGCATTTTGAAATCAAACAAATAAATTTCAAAGTCCTCCAAGACTATTTATTATTGAAATATTTTCTTTTAATATGTCGTTTATTTTCTCATTATATCACGAACAAGAATTTATGTTTGTGTTAATTTGACCATTCTTCGGTTTGTTTGTCTTAATTAAGTGTTTCTGAGATTTTGTTTGTTTTTAATAGACTCACACGCCACTGTGATTTGTGTATTATCTTTTGTGTGCAGTGTGATATATGATGTTTTAATGCATTTCACTTTCCAAAAATGTTATGTTCTCATATTATAAAGCATCCAAGATTAAATAAATATTAAGTAAGAAGGCAGTATGATAATGCCTAGACTCTTTGTGTTTCCAGCACAGTAACTTTCAATACAAGATAGCTTCGGATTACTATTGACATTGTTCTGGACAGCCATTGAAAGTGAACAACTTTTTTAATTTTAACGAAAACGGAAAAAACTGGCTTTCGTGTGCTAATTAGGATTAAAGTATCACCAAGACAAAAGAACCGCTTAAGACAAAACCATTGGTACTCCGCACCATCAACTCCATGAATAGTCGACAAAATTCAATTAAACGATATTGGACTATCGGAGCATGAAAGTGCGTGAGGTGACTAAGACTGTAGGCATCTCAACCACGAGGATAGAGCAGGAGCAGGTGTATACTAAGCTGAGCTGAACCTGTCCTATAGTCTGCGTTTGGGGGAATGCACCTCCGTTTACCAGGCTGAATTGCTTCGGTTGCTGCATGCATTGGATCTCCTGCTGGAATGTAGGGTTCAGGGGAGAAAGGTTCTCATTGCAATTGCAAAGTATCAGCTAAGACGCCAATAATGGTTTTGTGGAACAAGATTAACGTGAGTACCTGCCTAGTCGGCCTAACCTCACGGTGGTCTTACCACCGAGTGAAACTTAGGCGTAGACTACCGCCCCCATTGTGTAGTATAACAACACTTTACGATTGCCACCAATCGCTTTTTGTGTGTGATACAGTCACAATGAGTAGCAATTTATATAATATGGCAAGCCTTTCCAAGGCAAGCCTAGATCAACATTATAACCTCTTGCTTAGGGGTTTGGAGACTATCCAAACTCCGTCTGTTGAGAGTGCAACAGCACACTTGATCGACCGTGCACCATACCTACATAAATCGATCTTAAACCACAACCACCACGTGTACCCCCGAAGGGGACCTCACCAATAACCGGTCACAGAGAGGATAGGCTCTCTGTGCTGCCACCGATTCCCGTGGTACCAGTCCTTTGGGCACTGGTCGGGCCTCGAAGAGGACCCACGATTTTTATCACAGACCTTTTCTTCCAGATTTAGGCTCTAGGAACCCTAGCGTCTGGTGCCCCTATTTTTCCCGAGTGAACCGCGTCAAAGCATTTGCCATTACTGCAGTGACAATTGGAACCCCCGGGGGGAGCTAATAATGGTTAGAGCATCACGCGACACACGGTTGTAAAAGCGTGATTTTAAAGCGAAATCAATTTATTAAATTGGTAATATCTCGAAATTGTCCGCCTACGTAGATTATTTTATATCACACCTATAGACTTTTTCTTCGATTATTATTTTATTTTTAAAGAAAACTTAAATTAAAATTAATTATTCTTTAACGATCAAATTACTTCAGTTCAGATGGGATTCTGACTTATTATTGCATTTACGGGCTATGACTTTCGAGAAGAGAATGAAACGACGTGACCTTAGTTTTAATGTTTGTCAGTTTATGTGTAATGTAGACTTTGGGACGGGTAAATCTGACCAGACTTATCAATTCTCTAGCTGTGCCCACACATGTTGTGTCCGTCCTGACAATATTTTGTTCGATTTTGCTTTTAAAGTAATGCACAGCAAACTTTAAATCTATTAAGTATTTAATTTACATAAAGGTACCCATCCCTAGATAAAATTTTAATTTTTTATAAAATTCTACAAATTATTGTAAAGCTCTGTAAAAGGTGTTTAAAATATTTTTATAACAATGTAATTCCACAAAGTAAAAAACACAAATCAAATACAAATTTTATTCAATTGGCTATTTGGCAGTAAGTAATACATATTTTGTCATTATTTCAAAACAGCGCCATCTGTTGCGAAATTGTGTTCGAAATATCACGCTTTCGATTTATATTTTCTCATTATCTTAAAACAGCGCCATCTGTTGCGCAACTGTGTTTAAAATATTCCGCTTTTAAAAATAAAATATGCCTTAAAGTATGCAGTACCTTTCAAACGCTAAACGCGTACTTTCACTGCTTTTTCTTCACTTTCTCTTATAAATAATATATTTTTGCGGAAAAAAAGTATCCTATATTGGAATCAGGATGCTCAGGTACCTCCTCAGAAAATCCATCCAGTAGTTATTACGTGATGCGAACGCAAAAAAAAAGCAACGAGACAGACAGACGGAAATTAGTTACTATTTTATTATATATATATATATAGATAAAGATGTCTAAGGTATTCACAAACAAGGCCACTTCAGTCAATATATATTTAAGACATAAATTGCAGGACAAGCATTTTTGCAGTTGTACTCCACTGTATCATTAATATAAATACAAATTAATTTTAATTACAGTTCTTAAGAAGCAAATGACATTTTCTTTGTTAAAAAGCAAACAAACTTCTTTTGAAATTTATTAAAAAAGTTTTTCAGCTGTTAAACAGCAAGAAACTTATTCTTTGGATTTCAAGTCCGCGTAGCAGTGAAAACTTTGCACCTGCTATCCTGATAATAAATCTATTAATGTTTGCCATAAAGTTCATCTTAATGATAATGATTTGACAAAACAAGACGGGAGGAAGGATGAGAGAGCGAGAGACATGATTGTCATTAATATATTCCCGTTTAATCCATGACTTTAATACTCCCTATTCGCTTTCAGTTACTTGGTTGGTTGGTTTCTAGTCGTTAAAATGTTTTAGTTTAAAAAAAAAATTTTTTTTAAGACATCTTAGCTTTAGTAATAAAAGTTGCAAAGAATTTTCATTGAAAACTTAATGGAAAAGTATTTTTCTACTTTATTCTTACCTATTTGTCGTTTAATGCAGTCGCGAGTTTGATTAAATCCTATTTCTTTCTCTTGGTGGTTTTGGCAGATTTCAAACTTCTTTGAATAAATGAAAGAAAAAAAATCTATCACACAGATTTCACGTACCTGCAACGTCTTTTACTCAAGAATATGGAGAATAATTATAGATTTTTAATTGAATTTTTTGATTAAAAAATGCTTTTCTTTTGCGTATTGTATTTGTTGTATAAAATAAACTCAGTGGATATTTAATACTTTTGTAATTTAAATAAGCAGAAACGTGTGTCTATTAAGCACGTCTTTCCTTTCATTTTATTCGTTTCTCAAAGACAAACAGATAAACGCACTTCAAAAGTATGAATTCTTTGTAAACAAATATTGAGATAAAGCAGCTTACCCTGACCCTTAAAACAGGGCCCCTGAAATACTTTAAAATTTCAAACAAAAACATTTTAAAAATTTGTAATATTTTTCTGTGCTTTACTTAAATAGAAAAAAACAAATATGTAACATGAATTCGGCTTCTGCGGGGTCCGGAACTAATTTCATTCGATTCTCTCATATTTAAACCCATATTCGGTCAGTATACCCTTAGTTCACTTTCTCTGTTTCCCTCCCCCAAGGGGTACAAACTGTCACTGCTGCATTTCCAAAAGCTTTAGAGAAGTGTTCTCGAGGAAAACGGGGACACCATACGCCAGGGCTTCCTGGAGCCTGAATCTGGAAGAACTGGTCTGTATTATTATGGGTCCTTTTCGAGGCCCGACCAGTGTCCTAACGACTGGTACCACGGGAACCGGTTGACCGGTTGACAGAGAGCCGCTCCTCCCTGTGTCCGATGTATGCAGAGATTGTGCATTGTTGATCAAGTGTGCTGTTGTACTCTCAACATATGAAGTTGCATGGTCTCCAACCCATAAACAAGAGGTTACAACATGGGTCCAGGATTGCCATGTTCTATAAATTGCTACTCATTGTGACTGTGCGATACATTTTAGTGCGATATGGGTACTATTACACACGGCACGTTATTGTATTGTGTGCTGTACAACATAATGGGGGTGTAGGTTATACTTTCTTTTCACTCGGTGGTGTAAAACCACCGTCAGATAAGGGCCAACACGACTAGATGCTGAAGTTATTCTTGATGACATCTCTGTTTCCCTCAGAGGAATTAATTGTCATTGCCAACGCATTCTAATACTTTGATGCCGTGCTTCCGGTAACCAGAACCTGTAAAATAGTTATGATTATGTGAAGTAACTCGGCGACCAAACAGTGTCCAAACGACTGGGGTACAAGTGATGGCTGTGGGGATGGTGCAATGCTGATCAATGTGCTGTTACATACTCTACAGAAGACACCAATTGGCGTCAGGAGTTTAATGGTCTCCGAACTCCAAAGTAAGGGGTAAGAATATGGTACAGCAGATATTGCTATATTCTCAAATTGCCAGTTCGTTGCTACATTCGTAGTGGGCGCTAGTCGACGCATTGTATTTATTCACTTAGTAGTAAGACCACTGTCAGGTTAACTGCTAGGTACTGACTTAAATCTTGACCACATTTGACCCTTTCTCTGTTAGCGGTCACATATAGCCTTAGCTGCCGATATTGAGCTCTGTGTTAGTGGACATAATTTTCCCATTATTTTTGGAAAGTTTTCGAATTCTTTGAGAACAAAAAGAGCCCTTGAGTATCATACAGGTATGGATAAGAGGAAGCCTTAAAAACGGGAGACAGTTTGAAGGTACTATGGCGGTTGGCTAATGGTGGAATTTGAAAGAGAGGGACAAGATTATCCCGCAAGATATTGACGGTTTAGTATTTAAAGGCACTTCTAAAACAATATCCCCTCCACAAAAAGGCCAGAAATGAATACTATCGAGGTACCCTAGATAACTGCGTTAGAGAATAGCGCCTCGACAGGAAAGTAAGAAAGTTAATTGGATAAAATAATCGAGGTTGGTTAAGCAGGCAGCTGCAAAAAAATAGAAACGGCTCACTTGGGTCTAATATGTTCATTACTGTGTCGAGGTACCTCAAACTAGATAACTACATTATTGACAGTTCATGGAAGCTTCGTCGATTTTCATAAACTTTTTTTCAGACAGCACTACCTGCGAACCTTTTCGCTTGGCTGCAGAAAACCCACAACCCCAGACTGATAAACTAGCGCTCAGTCTATCGAAGTGGCCAAGATGAAAATCGCAAAAAATTATTTCTTTCCTGGAAGAGGCTGACACGATAGCGCACATTGTGTGTCCAATGTCCTAGGACTATGAGAAAGGTACATATTAAATGTGAATGCTATGGTCATGCACATATTAGACTTAGACAAATGTTAGCAATTATAATAGACTTAATAATGAGATTGAAGGTCGACAGTCTGAAGTCAGACCTGAGGGGTATCAACTACCTTTGTTAAATCATTAGACATGAATTATGCAGTTACAGTAATTGAAATTTTTCAATTACAACTACATATACATATTAAACTAGCTGTGTCCACACATGTTGTGGGCGCTCTGGCAATATTTTGTTCGATTTTGCTTTGATAATAATCCACACCAAATTTTAAGACTCTCAAGTAATTATATAAGGTTACCCATTTCTGGATAAAATTCTAAAATTTATATAAAATTCTAAAAATTATTGTAAAGCTCTGTGAAAGACAGACAGGAAATTATTTTAAAATAGCGCCATCTGTTGCGCTACATTGCTTAAAATATACTGCTTTCAAAAATAAAAGATGTCTTAAAGTATGCAGTACCTTTAAATCGGTAAAAAAAAATATCGGCGTTTTCCCCACTTTTTCTTGAAAATATGATATTGGAATCAGGATACTAAGGTACCTCCTCACAAAATTTTCTTAAAATCCATCCAGTAGTTTTTGCGTGATGCGAACTCAAAAAAAAGAAAAACAGACAGGAAATGAGTTACTATTTTATTACATGTACAGACTACCTGATCCTGCCACTTCGTCAGCGTCGTTGCAATATATTTTTCGATTTTGCTTTAAAAGCCATCCACACCAAAGAACCTTATTTTACTTCATATAAAGGTTATCATCTTTTTTATATAAAGGGTCTCATCCATACTAAAATAACTGCGTACTTTTACTGCTATTTCTTCACTTTCTCTTGGAAATTTTTGCGGAAAAAATATCCATTATTGGAATCGGGATACTAAGGTACTTTCTCACAAAATTTTGTTACGTGATGCGAACACAAAAAAAGAAAGGCAGACAGGATATGAGTTACTATTTTGTTTACAGACTAGATGTGCCCACCACTTCGTCAGCTTCCTTGCAATATTTTGATCGATTTTGATTTGAAAGCAATCCACACCAAGGAACCTTACTTTACTTCATACAAAGGTTATAATCCTTACTATTCAGTTATGGTTTGTGTATTTACTATTTATATAAAGGGTCTCATCCGTACTAAAATAACTGCGTACTTTCACTGCTATTTCTCCACTTTATCTTGGAAATAAGATATCTTATATCGGAATCAGGATACTAAGGTACCTCCTCAAAACATTTTCTTAAAATCCATCCCGTGGTTTTCAGGTGATGCGAACACAAACAGAAACAAGACAGATAGACAGACAGGAAATGACTTACTATTTTATTATATTTATAGATTATTTGTATTTGTAATTGTCATTTTATTTTTTAATTACACATTACATTGGAGTTGTAATTGAAAGATTCTAAACTCTAAAGATATTTTAAATAAAACACTCCTTTAAATTCCCTAAAACCTCAGACACCTTCCTGGATCTTAAAGCAGTTTCAATTTCATTAAAAACATTTGAAAATAATGTTTTTTTTTTTTTATTAAAAAAAAAATAATGAACTGAACAAAAATGCAAACAATAATTGTTTTTTTTTTCTTTTTGTAGAATAAAAACGAAATAAAAATGTTTAATTCAACTTAAACAGATACGAACAAACTCATCGTATCTTATGAAACGATCACAAAGAATCTAAACAGAAGCACAAGCAAACAGATGCACTAAGAGCTGAAGCACAAGCTGAAAACATAAAGAATGTGGACAGACAGACGGACTAACTTATTCGTTTGTTCATTAAAACAGCTCTAGATAAAGATTGCTTTACAAATTGAACAGTTTTTTTTTTCTGTCTTTTGTACAGAAAGTAGGGAAAGGGAGAGTTCGTGCCATAGAATTGCAACAAATAAAGAAACTCTTCTCTCACATACAAATTATAGAAAAAATTTAGAAAGTAAAAACGAACGAAAAAATAAAATGACTGAATAAATATTCCATACAAATTTAAACATGTTACATATACAACGATATGTACAGTGGGTTATAGTTATTAAAAAAAAAATAAAACATGCAATTTTAATGTATTTTATTGGTGTTGTTTTCATATAAATAAACAAATACGTATGAATGTGTGTATGTATGTATGTATGTATGTATGTATGTATGAATGTATTTATGTATGTACATCTCTGTATAAGAACTGTAAATTGAACTTTAAATTAAATATTTTTCTACTGATACATAAATTTCTAAATTAGTGGGGAGCAAAAATAATTTCGTTTCAAAGCACTTTTGTTCAAAGAAAGTCAAAGTGCCAGCATTTTTCTATTAAAGCACTGCATGAGCACAAAAAACGAAGCTCATAAAACGCTCATTACAATATTTTATTGAACTCATGTCCGTCCGTTCATTGCAAACGAGTAACGATGAGAGAACAATAACAAACAAAGAAGACCAACGGCCTAAATGCGATTAGCTTGCAGAGTTTTCATAAGCAAGTTTGAATAAGCATGAGTAAATGTTAAACATAATAACAATGAACTTGGGTGAGTTCAAACAGTTTTATTCTCTGAATGAAACACAAACACACGAACGAGTGTAGAAACAAAAAACACTGAATTTTTAAACAACATTACCATTCCGATGAGATGATATAAGTGGTTAAATTTTCTCAATTTCAGACTAACTCAATTTGGCCATAGTGGTCATTCCAAACGTCGTCAATGGTCAATGGTTGGATGATTAAAATCATCTTCAGTGATGAGGCACATTTTCACCTCTCAGTGTATTCGTCAATAAGCAGAATTGACGCATTTGGGCGAATGATAACACTAGAGAACAGTTTTTTGACCAAACGCATTTGACACCTAATCTATATGTAAAATTGTCCGCTGAATCCAAATATGAAGTCAGAATGGTCAAAAGTAGAACAGTTTTCGAGATATTGCAAAATAACCGTTTTTTGTGTTTTTAAAAAAGATGAAGGCACTTAAAATAAAATATTTTCAAAAATGTCCGTCGGTTCGGACATTTCTTTCTTTCCGATGAAAGACAATAAAATTACTAAAATAACCATCGGTTGTTTGTTAAGATCGGTCATGAAATGACAGAGTAATGGTGGAAAAAACTTCAGATTCATGAAAAATTTGTTAATTTTTAGCAATTTCGCCCTTTTCAATCATTTTTTTTTAAACCAAACAATTAAAAATTTGTATGTATTTTTACATAGCGTATTAGTATATTTAAGTGGAAATATTTTGCGTCCAACATGATCCAGATTGGTGCAGAAGTGACAAAGCTACAGAAGATTAAGTGAATTTAGCCACTTTTCGCTATTTTTAAATCAAGTGCCCAAAGGAAAAACAAACATTTTAAATATTAAAAAATCGTAATTTTGCGAAAAAAAAAAATTAAGAAAGCGTGAAATTTGATAACAAGAACGAAATGCGTAAGGCAAAACGGGCATATATTTGCAAGAACAATCCAAACAAGTTTTGCTATGCTTGTGGAGTGTACAGTTTTGCACAGCCGTCAAATTTTTCAAACCAATTGCAAAAAGCATTTCGGATGTATTTCAAAGTCAATACGGAAAACATATTGAAATCTTGGACCCCGAATACTTTGTGTAATTCATGCAAAACTCGTTTAACTATGTGGATGTCGGGTGCAGAGTGAGTATGCGTTTTTTAATTTTGTTCTTAGAAAATATGTCTTCAGAATCTTAAGCTAATTTACTATACTGTAGTCGGTATTTGCCATTTGATGTTCCCGCCATTTGGCATGAACCCAAAAACCACGAAATCGACTGTTATTTTTGCTTAGCCAATGTAAAGCAAAATGGACGTCATAAGTCTGTTGAATATGCAGATGTTAACTCCTTTATAAAACCAATTCCTCATATGCCTGAAGCTCAATATCCCCTTTGTCCAAAGCGGAAGCATGACTCCGATTCATATGATTCAAGTGACGACAGTGATTTAAATGAAAATAAAGAAACAGTAATGCCCCTCACACAAGCTGAACTCAATGACTGGGTTAGAGATTTGGAGTTACCGAAGAAAAAGGCAGAGTTGTTAGCATCAAGAATGAAAGAACGTGGCTTTGTGACACCTGACGTGAGAATTTCGCATTACAGGAGCCGACATGAAAGTTTTTCTAGTTACTTTTCGAAAAAAGATGGTATTTGCTATTGCCATGATATTAATGGCTTGTTCAGTCAATTCGGGGAGACACACAATCCAGACGATTGGCGGTTATTTATTGACAGCAGCAAGTTAAGCTTAAAAGCTGTTCTGTTACACAAAGGTAATAAAAAGCCTTCAGTTCCAGTGGCACATGCTGTAAAGGTAAAAGAATCTTATGAGTCCATATCTCAAATGCTCGATCTTGTAAATTATGAAGTTCATAACTGGAAAATCTGTGCCGATTTAAAAGTTGTTGCCATGGTGACTGGTTTGCAACAAGGGTACACAAAATATTGTTGTTTTTTGTGCAAATGGGATAGCCGAGCGCATCAGGAACACTATTCCCGAAAAGATTGGCCGGATAGAACAAATTTTACGCTTGGTCAAGACAATGTCAAATATAAAGCTCTCGTGAAAAAGGAAAACATTATTTTGCCACCGTTACATATAAAACTTGGCTTAATCAAAAATTTTGTAAAATCTTTGGTAAAAAGAGGAAACAGTGTCGCATTTAAATACCTGAAAACCGTTTTTACCAACTTGTCAGATGCCAAAATTAAAGAAGGGATTTTTGTGGGACCACAAATTACAAAGCTACTCAAGGATTCAAAATTTGATTCGATTTTGTCTGAAGATGAGTTAAAGGCATGGAGATCATTTGGTTTGGCTGTATCAGGCTTTTTGGGCAATTTCAGGGATCCAAACTATGAAGACATCATTCGTGATTTGCTAAAAAACTATGAGAAAATTGGTACGGTTTTTAAATCGTTTTTTCATTGAAGAATTTTACTTAACACTCATTTTTATATCTTATTTAAAAAGGAGTTAATATGTCTTTAAAAATACACCTTCTGCATTCGCACTTAAATTTCTTCCCAAATAACCTCGGCGATGAAAGTGACGAACATGGTGAGCGTTTTCACCAACAAATACAACAAATGGAACGTCGGTACCAAGGGGTGTATGATGAGGTGATGCTGGGCGACTATTGTTGGTTCCTTGTGCGAGAGGCAGAAAATAATTACAATAGGCAAAGCAATTCAACAGTTCTAAGTCATTTTTAATATTTATTATTAATAATGCAATTTATACCTACATGCATTTTTTTAATTTTATAAAAATCTAAAAATGGGATAATTCAATTAATCTTCTATAACTCTGTGATTTTTGCACCGATCTGATTCTTATTGGACCCGTAATATTTGTATTGAAATAAATTAATCTCGTAAGTGATGAAACTAAAGAAAAAGTTATTGTTTGGTTTAAAAAAAAGAAGTTGAAAACAGCAAAATTTCAAAAAATCATTAAAATTTTCGTGAAGTTCAAGCTTTGGTCAACTGTAAAACTCTAAATTCTTAATCAATTTTTGCAAGCGTTCCGTGATTGTTTTGATAATTTTATTGTCTTTCAACGGCAAAAAAGACTTTCAAAATCCGCCAAGCTGTTTTGAAGGTACGTTCACTATAGTGACATAACCTTTTTAGAAAACGCAAAAAACGGTTATTACGCAATATCTCGAAAACTGTTCTACTTTTGACCATTTTGATTTCATATTCGGATTCAGTGAGCAATTTTACATACAGATCAAGTGTCAGATTCATTTGGTCACGACTTTGTTGAAATTTTGTGAAGTAGTGTAATCCAAGAGTGATTGTCGAAAAACTAAAGCACCTACAAAGAGCGACTGTTTGGTGCGGTTTATGGGCTGGCCACATCATCGGACCGTATTTTTTCCAAAATTAGGCCGGTCAGGCAGTTACTGTGAATGGTCTTCGCTATCGTGAGATGAAAACGAACTTTTTATGGTCCGAATTGGAAGATATGGATGTGGACGATATGTATTTTCTACAGAACGGTGCCACTTGCCACACAGCTAACGAAAGAATGGCTCTTTTGGGCGACAAATTCAATGACCATGTTATCTCACGTGGTGGCGATGTCAATTGGCCGCGAAGATCATGTGATTTGACACCTTTGGACTTCTTTCTTTGGGATTATTTGAAAGAAAAGGTGTACGTCGACAAGGCAGCAACAATTGAAGAGCTAATGTATGAGATACTTCAGCACATTAACGGCATAGAACCTCAATTATGCCTCAGCGTCATCGAAAATTTGGAGCATCGGATGGAGGTGCGGCCGATATTTTGTTCCATACGAAAAAAAAAGGAAATGACAATAATTTCCTAAATAATTTGTGTGTTTATTCAAAATTAACATCGGCCCTTAAAATTTAACCACCCATACACGGCGCTCACTTTTATAAAAAGTTCATTTACATATCATACCAGCTCATTGCGTTTATGATACTAACAGAGCTTTGCTCACTAATAGTATGGTATGAGTAGGCAGGTGTTCAGTAAGGAAGTTTGTGTTGGAGTATGAGCACTTGATAATGAGCTTATTAGCACACCATTACATGAGCTTGCTCATGATTGCATTATTCACAAGGTATGGAAATTTCAAGTATCGTCTGACCAATATGAACTTCTATAAAGAAGACAATACTTGTATGTGAAAGAAGCTAAGACGATAGTGCATATGATTGTTCAGCACAGTCTAGCATTACACTTATGTGGATGCAATGCTAAGAATTACGAGAGACTCTGTGACGACAAAAAAGTCAATAGTAACTAGTCGACAATCTAAAATCTCCCAAGTCGATAATAAAGGCTACTGGCAGCACAAGACTCGAAGAAAGTAAGATAGACGTATATTACTAATCGGATACCAGAAATCATAGAGGGTAGAAAGGAGTCCAATAGTAATAGTAATTTGCTTTGATATTCCCCTTAATGTACATAATGATAGGTGACTGATAATACAGCCTGTTGAAAAGAAAATCAAGGTGGACCAATGGTTGTTCCAGCGTAGGTGTCTTAAATTATTTAGCATTCGTAACCTTAATAAAAAATATAAATTATAAAAATACAGAAAATAATGAGTCTTCTACTTACACGCTATTAACAGCCCTAGACTCCATTGGGTTTACTTTAACATCCAGCGAGTAGGGGTCGTTATATAAGCGTCTACTCGATTGTTTAATTTTACTTTAACAATTTTTTTGACTGAAATCTCTGATACCCTTAACCAATTCCATTTTGTTTAAACAGCACTTTGTTATGTTTTCACAATGAAAACTTATGGAAGCGTAAAATTTTTGTTATTTAAAAAAAATTTTAAAATTGTTTGAATTCCAAAAACCAACAAAAGTGAACAAAAACAGATATATTCTTGTTGAGGTTGGAGGCAATACAATGAAACATATGCAATACATTTAAGGAATCCCCATTAGGCTGTAAACAAATTACTAGCACCCACCCTCAGTGGCAGCCAACACCGCACAACCCCCACACATACATAAGTAGTCAAAATGTCCTGCCAGCAGGCTTAAGCTTATTTTCAATTTAAGAAAAAATATAGGAATAATGCAGAAAGAAGAATGAATACAATTTAACATGGCACATCACAGCACCAACAAAAAAGTCTTAAAGACAACACATTGATAGATTTCTAAATAGGGTGGGTGGTGGAATTGAGAGAGGGTGGGTTATTAGAATCCCTAATGCACATAATAAAGCTACAAAAGTAAACTCTAGGCCATAAGGCAAAACTACCCTTTCCTGGATTTTGAAAAAATAAAAAGAAATTAAACACAATTCTAAACAGCCCCTGGTTGTTTGGTTTTGGCACATAAAAGGTACAATTTTTATTAAGTACAGGATAGACAGAGCGTCAGATTGCCAAGGAGACCTGCCAACTGGCATCTTAACATACTTTCCATATACATTTATTTACAGTCAAACAGCGGGCTCGAATAAAATGACGCTGCACTGTAGTTAAATTTACACACATGAGCAAATTTTTAAGCCTAAGTGTGTGTTTGTCATCGATATGACACCCTTGTCACACATACAATGACATGAGTACTTAAATATATCTTTTCTATTTTCCGTTTGTATGATGATGGCGATGGTGATGTTATTTACTGAAAAATGCTAATGCATTGAGTGTGATTGTTGTTGTCTTTCACAGTTGTTCTCATCAGCAGTGCCAGCCAGCATCCATGTCTGATGCTGGCTGGCACTGTCATTAGTAACACAAAAATAATTATAAAATTTATTTTCTCTTTGTAACAAAATAAGATCTTAAGATCTCACTGGCTGGCGGTTTCATTTCATATTTTGTACTGAAGTTTATTAAAGTTTAAAAAAGTTGGAATAAAAGTCCGCTTAAAAAAATAGTTTTGGCCGTAAACGCAGCATCAGATGTAAATGCTTTGAAAAACAATCATTAACACTATTAAACGAAATTAAAACAGAAAAAAAAAATAAAACAAAAACAAAAACAAAAACACGTTTGTTTTGTATAATTTTCACATAGCGAAACGGTATAGACCATAAATACTAGCCAACATTATTATTTTTATTATCAAGAGAAATAGAGCTAAACCAAGAATAAAAGCAGTAAAACGGCAATAACAGATATTTATAACGCAAAAACACAGTGTATGTGTATATGTACACACACATACACAACAAAAAGCACAAAATTTCCATATTTTATTTTTTGTTTTAGAAATTTCCAATTAACTTAAGTATGAGCCCGTTGGTTCATTGAGTCAAAGATGTTAGTGTTGGTTACCAGTTAAATGCTCCTAGGTGGATTATCAATTGCGGTTAAAAAGTGTTAATTTCAAAATAGTCTCTATTATAAACCCGGTCCAAAATTAAAAATCATAAGACCAATTTTTATCTTATTGTTTTTTTTAGCGAGGAAGAGAAGCGTTTTAGTTTTCGTTATAAATTAGTCAATATGGAAAGCTTATGCTGCAATGTATATATTTTAAACAATTACATGAGCTAGTTAATTCAATGGGTGTGCTCATAAGCTCATGAGCAAGTGGTCAAACTCGAACTCAAACAAACTCAATTGCATGAGCTAGATAATTAAATGGGAGTGCTTATAAGCTCATGAGCAAGTGGTCAAACTCGAACTCAAACTAGCATATTGAACACATGCCTACTAATAGCATACTATTAGTGAGCAAACCTCCATTTGTATCATAAAGGCAGTGACCGAGTAAAACAAACTTTCTATGCTAGTATGTGCCGCGTTTAATCGTATCATGTCCGAAACCCTCAGTGTTTTTTGTTTAGTAGTTGTGTAGAACTTTTGAATAAGGCTTAGTGCCTTTTGTATTTCTTCAGATCTTAAAATGAACGGTAGTAACGTTGTTCAAAAAATCCTTGTTTTTTGTTTGAACACTCGAACTGAGTTTGTGTTTCACTCAAAGCTTGAACTCGTGTTCAAAATTTACTCAAACTAATTCAAACTTGCTTATGGAAACTCTACAAGCTCATCGCAATCAGCTCATCGCAATCAGCTCAGCTGGTCTTCGCTGTATATGATTGTCCACACAACGTTACTCGTGTGCAATGAACAGACATGAGTTCAATGAAATATTATAATGAGCATCTTATGAGCTGCGTTGTTTTGTGCTCATGCATTGTGCTTTAATACATTTCAGAGACTGATAGGATCACAAGGTAAGACTAGGAAGAATTTAATTTATTGTACATACAATAGTAGAAATATTTGATAGATATTCTTGTCTCATCTAATGACCTATTATTGCCCACAGAGTGTATGAGGAGGTGGCGTGATGTAGTGGTTAAGAATGCCAAACTTCGAACCGAATGAACCTGATTCGAATGCCGGCAGAAACATCAAAATTTTTAATGCAGTGTTTCTAGTTTTTATTAAAGAAGCTTATTCAAAAGAAAAAGGAAAAGCATCCCCACATACTACATAACCTCCTGACATTAAAGAATAATTAGCATCACAGGGAAAATAAATGGAAAGTGACAAATACTCACTAGGACTTCACACCACATAGCAATAATATGCACCACTGCAAAACTATACGGGAAGATGGCAGTTCCATCATCCTGGCACAGACTGCAGTGAACTATTCATCTACTGAGGTGGAAAAATATAAAGATTACCGAAACGGAATCAAGGCAAAGACAATGGGCAGGATGGAGATGCTTTGTGGAAGCCATATGCTTTTAATAGAAATAACAGGAAAACAAACATATAATCCTACTCAATAAACCTAACAGAGTGGCCCTCCTGAGCCTATTAGAAACAATAAATGTCACACCGACAGTGACTAAACAGGTGATCCCATATATTAAACCATTGGACATTTATCGACCATTAGAGAGTTCGAGAAGGAGGTTATGTATTTTATTGCGAAAATTCTAGTAACGTAATGGAATATAAGATTTGGAAGACTATATGAATAACTCTAAGCGATTGACTGCAAAAAATAGTAAAAAATTTGGAACTGCTGCGTGTTCTTCGAGAACAGCCTGACAAATAGTAATACCTAAAGGATCAGGAGATAAATAAATCAATTAGAAGGCGTCCCGCTAAGCTGCTGGCAAAACAACTTTCATCAAAAACAATAATGGGCACAGACCAGATGGTCTAACGAAGTCACCTGCACGATCTCGAGATTTTAAAATGAGGAGTACGAAGAGACCCATCGGGCTGAGACATTACTAGGATAAACTCTTTTGTCCGGGCTTCGGGATACACTAGGCTATCACACTTTCAGGCGTCACAAAGGGCCCACAAGGACCCAAGTAAGCCGCTTTTTTAAATACAAAACTGGCGACCTTTGCAACCTAACCGAACCAAGTATTTTAGTGGAACTGCTACTAGCTAATATGCCTCCCAATTATGTGAGACTGCCACCGGTACTTATAAGAGAACCTGAAAAATGTGTCTCGTTATTTTATTGTGATTTAGATATACACCTATTAGTGGTTTGATCGGGGTCTATTTAGCCGACTTAAAAAAAGAAGGAGGTTATTCACTGTAATTATTCGGATAGGTTAATTACAGCAGAAAGAGTCAAAGGAAGAGAAAGAGAGAGAGAGACAGCGTGATAGAGAAACCGTTTTAGAAAAATTAAAAATTTTTTCCTTCTCAAATTTTTATTATTATGTTGCATCAAATAAATTCTGTTATACAAAGTGATCATTGAATTGTTTGATGTCTGAAAAACACCCGTTATAATACCAAGAGACTTCTCAGTAGTAAAGAGCCTACAGACTGGCCATTACCCACGAACTACAGGGTATATATGTACTTTCATCTACTTTCTCAGTTATGTATACAAATAAGCATATGAGGCATACGTTACTAGATGTAGTTGCTCTGTTATACTAAGTACGATTGAAGCACTTTGGAGCCACAAATTTCAATACAGATACAATATTCCTCACAGCACATTGTTTTCCAACATATACATATATACGTAGCTTTTGATAGTCAACAAATAATGGCAATTAAATCTAATTTTATCTCCTACTTTTTTCTTTCTTTATTTGGAAACAAGGAAATGACAAAGAAAAAACTATTAACGATGGATAAAAACGCAAAATTATTATTGTTTTTATGATTCAATATTCCAGTAGTAGCGTTAGGAAAACTACTAAAAATTTGTTAACCTCTTAAAGCTAACATGGAAACTAAGTACCCTCCCGCTCTTTGGTTTTATTGTAATAAAGAGAAGAGAATTAAGATCCAGATTTTATTTTACTTTTTGTTAATCTAGGTGCTCCTTCTCATATTGATACAATGTACAACGTGTGTTTTGAGGTTGTACATTGAGGTTTTTACGGCATATCGTAACTAGGGAAGATATATGGACTCATAACAAAACAAAGAAGTGGCACAAAAAATTGGTGAAATATTTACTAACGAAGAAGATCCAGTAGGGTGGTATATCACTCAAAAATATCATGGGCATATTTTTTTTCATTGTCTCTAAATGGAAGAAGTGGTTCAGCCTTATAAAAAATAGAGACTATTGAAGAGTATATTTCTCAAATAAATGCCAGTTTTGACGAGCTTAAAAAATCCACAAAATTGGTTGAGTAATTTAAGCTCTTCCCAGCGGACTATGATAGGCGGTATTAATTCCTGCCGCACGGCATCTTCAAAGTAAATTAAGAAGGGATAAGGAAGATGGCCGATTGAACGCAATAGTGGAAAGAGGCTGCATGGAACGCTCATTGCGGAGGGCATTATACGCAATAAGTGTTTGGAGAGGGACATCCCTATTGATGGACAAAAGAGCAGGAGCAGACGTCTACTTGGTTAAGCTGAACCTGTCCTGCAGTCGGAGTCTGAGGGAGTACTTTTGCCTATATCAGACCGAAATGCTTGGGATGCTGCATTCGTTGGAACACCTGTTTGAAAGGCGTGTAATGGGGACAAAAATTTTCTTTGTACACGACAACCAGAAGGTTATAAAACGTGTTACAGGTGTTCTAATACATAATTGATGTGCTTAGAAATGAAACAGCAGACTAATTATTAAAAATAGATCTGCTGTAAATTTGTATGAACCAGAGCCTAGAGTTGCACTGCAAAATGGAATGGAGGTTAAAGAAAGAAATGAAGTAGCAAAACTTTTATCTGCTATAATTTTTTGTGGGCCAGTTGGTTCAATCTTTAAATCTTATTAGATTAGATTCTTTAAATCTGATGAGACAAGTCACAATGGGAACTTCGTGTTATGTAAATATGGCCATCATAAAAATTAAAATAGACAATACTTGCATAGTGTTCGTGGAAACTGTTTGTAAATGTCCAGCACAGGCTAGAATTAGGCTTAGGACCCCAGCCAGATACATATTAAATTTTGCTGCTTCGGGAGACCTGAGCCTTAGACAAATGGTTACAATTACAAGACACTTTTTGATGAGGACGAAAGTCTTCAATACCAGCTGGAAAACAAAAAGAGCACAGGCAAGAGCTAGCCAGCTAGTGACAGCTCGAGACTCAATGAAAGTAAGCGAGTCGTAAATTTATTAATCGGGTGTCAGAATGTGCTATGTATCATTCGGTATCCACTTCAAGCATGCCGCGTTTCAGCGAGTTTTATAGGAAAAAAATTGTACTGCTTTTTATCAAAAATATTCAAACTTAAAATTGCATGCGAGTTTATAAAAACTGAGCACCAACTCCAACTTTATATTTACCTGTTTCGGTCACACATTATTATAAAAGACTTTAAATTGAAATCAACCATAGTTTTACCTGAAAAGAAGAGAAAAAAATGTTATTATTAGTTGGTTTCCTAATTTTACTGCATTTTATAAGTAATCAAAGCTAAAATTGAAATATATTTAAAATTTTATATGTAAATTTGAAGTACAACAAAAAGTGAAATAACATTCTTCCGACAACGGTTTCTGGTAAAGGGAACCAAAGAAAACAAGTAAGAGTTCTATATTCGGTTAACGGCCCGTCGCCTTCCCCCTGGTCAGACTTAGAATGGTCAGACTAAAGGAAAAAAACTTTTAGAAATAATTTGCTCCCGCCACCAGGGAGCATATTGCTCCCTCATGGTGCCAAGTGGCCACTCTATGGGTCTATTGGCAACTTCATGTTAATTACTTTCTAAAAATCCATTTAATAAGGGTTGATCCATTTCGAGGTTCCCTACTTTTAAAAAAAAAAAACATCGAAAATTCAATGTTAATGGAAAATCTTTATTATCATTTGAAAGAACATTCTTTGGCATTTATTTTTTGAAGATTATGTCTATCAAATGTTGGCCGTTGCAACGTCGCACATGGTCCATCCGTTGATTCCAATTTTCGATGACTCGTTCGAGCATTTCGACTGGTAACTGGCGAATGACACGCGATATGTTTTCCTCCAAGGCCTGAATCGAAGCGGGTTTGTCCGCCTAAACTTTAGACTTTATATATCCTCACAGGAAAAAGTGTAACGGTGTAATATCACACGATCTTGGTGGCCAATCGACTGGCCCAAAAAGTGAAATTATGTGCTCACCGAAATGTTCTCTCCATAAATCCATTGATTGATGCAATGTGTGAGAAGTGCTGCCGTCTTGCTGAAACCTAATGTCGCCGAGATCTCGAGCTTCAATGTCAGACATCAAATAGTCGGTTATCATGGCACGATAACGGTCATTAATTGACGGTTACATTCGCACCGGCATCATTTTAAAAGAAATATGGACCGATGATTCCACCGGCCACAAACCACACCAAAGCGTTGTTTTTTCTGGATGAAGTGGTAGCTGTTGAATCTCTTCACTTTGCTCTTCGTCCCAAATGCAGCAATTTTGTTTGTTTACATACCCATTGAGCCAGAAATGGGCCTCATCGCAAAACAAAATTTGTCTCGAAAACGTCGGATCTTCTTGGAACTTTTCAATAGTCCATAGAGCGAAGCGATTCACGCCTAAGCCTTTCCATTATGAAATGTCAAATAATACTAAACAAAAATTACATGACAGCATGACACGACTCACACGTGATACGTCTGTGATCTGTCGAAAAAAAAAGTAGCTCGAAATGGTTCACCCTTTACAAATAAAAGCATTAAAACCCTATCAACCTAAAAACAAACATAAAATCGCCTTTTCTAGGCGCTATAGCCACCCGAGAAAAAAACAAAGAAAAATCATTATAACAGAAAAAATATAGGTAGGTAGGCGTGGCTTTTTGCCCGCAGCCTCGAATGGAATAATCTGAATTGCAATAGCAACATTTTCGAAAAGTAGACTGGTAGACTGGTGGGCTTAAATTTTCTGCATCTCTTCTGGTGCCTTGGCAAAGTTGATTTGAATCCGAACACAGTTCGACAGACGGACATTGCTAAGTCAACTTCTCTTTTTAGAATTATCCAGAATATATATACTTTATGGGGTTGGAAATGAATATTGTAAAAATTACAAATGGAATGAAAAACTTATATATACACAGGTGGAAACTGTGGTGAAGGTTATAAAAATATAAGTGGATCGTATACGTGCAAATTACATTGTTATGGGCAAAAGGAGAGCATTTTTGTCCTTTCCGTGAAAAAAGGAGAAAAGTACTCTTTATATTGAAATATTCTACTAAAAGTCTATTAATGACTACAATTTTCATTTAGCTCTAGGCGATTTTATATTGTAAAATATATTAAACACTCTTGCATTCTAAAATAGGTGGATATGTCTGCTGAACTATAATCTCATAATGTTTTTATTTGATTCGTAGACAAAATTTGTTTATACCATTTTTTTACTAACGTTCCCCCTGGGGGATTAAAAATCAACTACACTTTTTTAAATTGTTTTTATTCTTTATATTCTGCTAATGTAAACCATTTTATTTTGTCTCTTCTTTTTTGTATTTGTTGCCAATTAAGGCAATTGTATTTAATTCATTTTACAGTTTTACATTTCGTTTGATTTGTTGGTTATTTTTTATAGAATTATTTGCTCAGCTAGTTGTATATGTGATTAAGTATAATTTCATGCCTTAAGCATTAAACACATAGACGACAGCAGGATACCCACTACAACCTGTCAAAATTAAAATGCACACGTTTATATGAAGACGATTAGTTTGACGACATCATAGCTACATGGCTACACAACCACGGTTGTGGCTGTAGCCAGCTTAAGCTAATTTCTATTTTTGTTTGTGACAATTTCATTTTATTCAACAAAAAAAAATGTCACAAAATTAAAAATACAAATTTATTTACAATCAAAAGGTTTTGAGCAAATAAATGTATTTGGTTTGATATGATAGAAGTCTTTTTTGAAAAAGTAATTTTTTTAAATATAAGTTAAATATGTATTTCGACAATATTTTCATAGTTTTGAAGTATGTCGCTGTCGTCTTCAACATAATTCAGTAGCTGACTACATGGTGACGATTGTAGCCAACGGCATTTGTAGTCGTGTAGCGGTGTAGCCGCTGTTGTCTATGTGTTTAAAGCTTTAATTGTTTCAACTGCTTTTTGGCAGAAAAGAGAATACATACAGTATACAAAATGAAAATACAAATCTAAAATTAAGTAGTTTTAATCAAGTTAATGTAATTAAACCACAGTGCTTCATTTGTGTTTGATAAAGTTGCGGTAAGGAGATACTTAAGAGCAACTAAGAAAAAGAGCTACAGAAGGGAGTATTTTCATTTTAACATTATTACAATAATAGCGGTCGGTTATCTTAATTATCTTTTAATGAAATTGTTGACTTCGAATTAGCTAAGTAAAAATGGTTTTTCTTTTTACTCTGGCAGTTAAAACGATTTAATGTTTATTTCATTCGCAGTATGTAGAATCCTTCACATTGTATCATTTCCTTTTTATATCCACCACCACATATGTAAAGGGTATAAATAACTTCGTCAACAATTAAAGGTTTTAATTGGATTACAAATACAGTTTTAATTAATTTTTTAATTGATTCAATTATGTTTTTAATTAAGAAAGAAAATAATAAATTTCTAATTAAATAAATAATTGAATCAATAAAACATTCAATTAAGTTTGAAACTAATTAAAACCTTTAATTGCAGCCAACATTTTTTTCTGTGTATAATATTCATTTCAGACCCTATAAAGTATTTATTTTATAGATCCTTACAAGGGGTGTGCTTTAGCTGCATGGAAACTATCGATATCGATAATTACGATTTAAAAGCTAATAATATCAAACTGTGTTGACATTCTTGGTGCCGTAAGCTTTGGCAAGTCATCATGAAGAACAACGCTTCCAAATTGGAAATGGAAATATACTTTGAAAAAAATAAATCTGATCGCGAAGTTTGTAAAGCATTTCATCCATTTTATGAATTTTATTATGAAGCTTATTTCTGGTTAAATGGTTACGTCAATAAAGAAAAAATTGCCATATTTGTAGCGAAGAAAATCCTCAAGCCGTTAACGAATCACCATTTAAATTTTCTGTTTCGTTCAGGTTACACCCTAGCGCCATCATCAGTCCTTATTTCTTTCGGACTTAGCCAGGATCCGTCTGTTAGTGTTCGGGTAGTAATGTCAATTGCCAAGGCATCAGACAAGATACAGAAGATTTAAACCCACCAATCTGCCAGGCATAGTTTCGAAAATTTTGAGATTGTAATTCACCAATATCGGATCATTCCTTTGGACGCTGCGGGAAAAAAACCACGCCTACTTAGCCTATATTTATTCACGTTTTTTTCGGATAATGATTCTATTTTTCTTTTTTTTTTGCCAAATAAATATTAGACCGAGACCGAGGTAGATCGCAAGGAGTGCATACAGATCTCGGGGATTCGAGGTTCGATTTTGTTTTTTAGGTTGGCAAGGTTTTTCTGTTTTTATTTGCATTAAAGGCCTTTATAGAAAACAATACATATAGAGGTAGCCAATAGACCCGGAGGGTGGCCACTGATAACAAGGAGCAGTCAATAGCCCTATTAGGGGGGTCAATAAGAGGAAATTTTTTTAAGGATCTTTTTGCTTTAGTCTGACCATTCGAACGCAATATAGATTGCAAAAAAAACTTTTACAAAAAATTTAAAAAATATTTTAATTTTTAAATAAAATTTTCAAACAAATTTTTAACAAAAATTTCAAAAAATTTTTATAAAACATTTACAAAAAAAGTTTTAAAAATTTTTCCAAAAAAATATTAACAAGAAATTTGTACAGAAATTTTTGTAAAAAAATTTTTTTTCAAAAAAACATAAAAGGGTAACCCAATATCTGGCATTACTATGATGAAGGGTATATAAGGTTCAGCATGGCCGAATATAGCACTCTTACTTGTTTATATTATAATTGTACAAATGAAGTTAAATAATCTTAAGATTAAAAACCGAGAAATAGTGCTGTTGAATTGGAAAAATAACAACTTAAGACAATATCACTGCGGTGAAGGTTATATAAGATCCGAATCGGTCGAATATAGCAGTTTTACTTGTGTTTTCCTTTAACCAATTTGACAACCATTATATATTTTTTTTTTTTTTATTTCGGACCAGCACTCAGGGGATGCCCCTACTCATGCAAAGCATTGTGCCAGAACTAGGAAATTAGGTTATGGGAAGGAGGATAGAGGGAGTAATGTTTGTGGACATTCGATTTGAATTTTACAACATTGTAGTTGACAGGAAAGACCTCTGTAGGAAGATGATTCCACAAGCGAACTGTACGACTAAAAAATGAATTTTCTCTGTAATGCATTGTGCGATTCACTGGCCAATCGACCACAAATGATTGTGCTCTTAATGAAAAGCGTGTTGTGCGCGAAAACGTGCGGATATCGGGAACTAGTTCCCTAATCTCATCAGAGCACATTCCATTGTAGTAGCGATAAAACAGCGAAACACAACCCACATTGCGTCGATGTTCAAGAGAGTCAATAGAGTTGGATACCCTACTGTCACCTATGAGCTTCTTCGCCCTCTCCTGCACGCGGTCAAGTAGTTCCAAAATAGACTTTGGAGCACCGGCCCATACATGAGAGTTGTATTCCATTTTTGACCGGATGTAAGTGGTATAAATAGTAAGGAGATCGGATGAGGTGAAATATGTTTTACACCGTTTGAGAAAACCGAGACACTTGAAAGCTTCTTTTGAGGCTTGAAAAATGTGCTTAGTCCATCGAACGTCAAACTGGATTTTCATGCCAAGAACATCAAGAGCTTCTGATTCCTTAATACTTATACCACCCATAATTACAGATGTAGCACCATTATCGGCCGAACATTGAGTCTTACGAGCGTTAAAGTCGACTCTATTTGCCCGGCCCCAATTAGATATTGTTACGAGATCGTGATTGAGCGTATCATTCATGTTTTGCCGCTTGGCCCCAATCTCTAAAAGGCTCGGCCGTATGCAGAATGAATACAAATGGCAAATGCTGCTATCATCTGCAAAAGAGTAGATAGGGTTGGAAGTTTGACAAAGAAGGTCATTTAGAAAAATAAGAAACAGGGTAGGAGAAAGAACAGTATAATATAAGCACTTACATATTTAAAATATATATTTTTTTTAATTTACTAAATTTTTTTCCAAATACGTGGAGTCATCAGCAAGTAAATAACGATTCTTAGGTGCACTGGCAGATAAAGCAATTGAAAAAATGGTATTTTTTGTCAGTATAATCATTATTTTTTTTTTTGTACAAAAAATAAATCATCCACAGAGGAGTTTTTTTAAGTGAAAGAAAAAAAATTGGTAGATGAAATAATTTTGTTTTTGTTTTTATTTTTATATATACATATATTCGCTTTAATGTGTCTGAAGTCTAGACTGCAAAATCATCTATTGCATGCATCTTGACACCCGACTTAAAAGTGTGCAAAAGACAAGTTGACAAACTCACAAGCTTAACAAACAAAATGCATACAGAGAAATAAAAGAAAATAAATTTTCTGTTGAAATAACTGTCAAGTGATTGTTGCAACCCACTCCACTCACTCACTATACAGACATATGTATTTGGTATTACACACCCTCAGTAATATTTTGATTTCCTTTTCTCCTTAAAAATTGCATTAAAAAATAGACAAAATACATACATATATATTTTTTCTCATTTTCCAAACATATTGTTAAGTAGACAAAATAAATTTTCCTTCTATTTTAAGTGGATTTTGACTAAAAGCAAGCACTTGCACACTGCACCATCAACAGTCAAGTCAATCTGAATCCAGAAAAAATCCCAAAGGAAAATGAAAGTAAACAAATAAATTGTATTATTTTTTCTGTTTTAATTTTAATTTTTTTACAAAAGAGTTGCTTTGCTTGTAATTGATTTCATTTCATTAAAGTTGCTTGTAAAAAAGAATTTATTTATTATTTTTTTTAAGATTTGCTTTCTGTTATATTTGTGTAGAATTTAAAACAGTTTAAATACTCAAATAAATTTTCTCTTGTCACAAAAAAACGAATTTGTTTATTAAATAAATTATTTTGTTCTTTTTAAAAATTTAATAAAAACATATTCACAAAAACTTTATAAGTAATATATAAACCTCGCTGAGATTTTAAATCGATCCTGCGAAGCGGCTCTAGAGAACCAATCGAGCCAGCCTATACGTAGTGGCTTCCCTTCTCCTTTTCAGGTTTAATTAGGACCTGTTTTATAGGACCTTCTCTCGCATTAAGTCATTTCCCAGTGCTACTCTGGGTTCTGGTCAACAGAAATTCACAGCAGATCCCCCTTTTGCTAGTTGATCTGCTGCTTCATTTCCAGCTGTGCCTATGTATTGTCCTTTAACCCACATCAATGTTATTTCATTAATCGATTCACATCTGTTAAGTTTTTAAACACATTCCAGCACTAGTTTGGAGTACACGTTCACCTGCCTATTTTTGACGGACTGATGGGGCCTTTTCTTTTAGCTGTCGTTCTTAATAATTTATTTACCGAAATTTCGTGGATACAAAAGTCTAATATTTACATCAGCGATTTTTGGTTCTTCCCAAAGATGTCACGAGCCAGAAAATTCATTTAAAAAAGGAGAAATTTTCTTGCCACAAAATTTTTTGATTTGACAACGTCAAAGTGCTGCTGGACTTGTTATACACTCTAATGAAAGATATGAACTGCATAATCGTTGGTTTCAGCTGGACGACCCAGCATGTCCCACAGCCCATCCTATAATAAATAATTGATCTTTTCGCACTAAGTTCAGTAAGTTCGTGTTAGCAATCATCTTATCGAAATGAATTGACGATTTACACCTTAAGGGTTTCTCATGTAAGGTTCCCATAAAGACCGATGCTATGGGAATAATCCACAAACGATAGACACCCTTAAGGGTAATATTATCCAAGTCATTCTTTAAATAGCACCATAAGCCGCCACCAAAGTCTTAGAATTGGACTGACATGTTAAGTTGTCAGTCCAATTCTAAGACTCATTCGGCAGTCAGTATTGAGTAGTTAGAGAAAATAAATAAACTTATTATGCCCGACTTAACAAGTCATTTGTATGTTGTTAATCAATAGTTCGACTAATAGATTTAAATGTTTAAAAATATTAACAATTTTCCGTGATGTCAAACATTAATGTTTTCATATTTTAATGTTTTTTTTTTGTGTGTGAGTGTATTTAGCAATAAAAATATTGTTGCAATCTGTTATTGAACATAAATTTAATTTTTACTCCAATAAAAACATTGTTTTCGTTTTCGATATCATGTTATGATTTTTTTTTATAATACGGAAAAATAATTAAATCTATTGTTGCATTTTTATTCTCAGAGATTTACATGTTATAAATAATGTTCGTATAAACATACATACATACATACATACATACATACATACATACATACATACATACATACATACATACATACATACATACATACGTAAATAATTTTAATAACTGTTTTTATTTGTATAACAATATGTGAACAATTAGAGAAATACATAAAAGAGCGAGTGAGAGAGGATGGGAGTTATTACACACACATTTAATCAGACATTTACATTTTTGATATGACACAACTATTTTCTTATTAGTTCTGATGGTAGCAACCGAGTGGAAAATATAAGCAACCTTAGTTTAAAAGTCCTTTCAAGGGCCTTGACAATTATTTCATACAAGCTAAGATAAAATAATGTCTCAATATGTATAGTTTTCTCGAAGTGTAGTCTCTTAAGTCATGTTGTATTAAAACGTGACATAGGAGACGTGCCACTTTTTAAAAATGTTCCACAATAAATAGATGTGTTATATTACAATTTATAATTGAGTTATTACTGCCTCTATTCTTTGCAGCAAACTGTGCTCATAAAACTCGAAAGCTACATGAGCCACCTCTCAGAGTGTGGTCTCACCCCGAATGATATTTTGACCAGACTAGACGAGACCTTATTTTTACTCAAATATGTCTGCGAACTTTAATTTTGATTTTTGCCTAAAATTAGGCGGTTCATGTTATTTGTTTTCCTCCGGAGGTTTAAAAAACTTTTAGCCCAGTGGAACAATGCTTCAACAAAATTTCTAGGCACGTATGTATGTAGCGCGTGCTTCTACTTTTTGGGTCATAAGTTGTCGTAATGAGAAAGAGCAGAAAACGAGTTTTCATTGACTAAGCTTGTGGATGAGGGATATATAATTATTAGCAAGCTTTAACAGCTGTTCTAGAATGTTGATAGATGATT
The DNA here is from genome assembly GCA_949628195.1 of Phasia obesa. NCBI lineage: Eukaryota > Metazoa > Arthropoda > Insecta > Diptera > Tachinidae > Phasia > Phasia obesa. The sequence goes on along the minus strand of OX451218.1, from coordinate 24,629,468 downwards.
AAGATAAATAGAGGGCCTGTTTCACAATGCCGACAGAGTTCGTTCTTTCTTACAATTATATTTAAAAGAAAAACAAATTAAAAAATTTTGTTTTTGTTTTGCATGTACTTGTACAAAAGAAAGAATTCTTCGACATTGTGGAACTGCCAGATATTCTTTACCTTTTACGAACTTCTTAAAAAAAATTTCCGCCTTTTGAACTCTCTCTCTCTCTCTTAACTTTCCAAACCTGTCGAAAAAGAAACCGATGAGCGAATCCAAGAGAGTCTTCCTTACTCTTTTTCCTTTTAGAACGCCTATAAATCTAACTGATACTATTCCTTTTGTAACTGTGGAATCACCAGTTCATTAGAACTAACCTGAACTTCTCACAAATGCTTTTATTCTATTTCAATCAGTGTGGTATTCCTAAGACAGTCAAGGTCGTAAAAAAATTATTTGCCTTAATAGTTACACCCGCATTCTTGCAGAGTCGGGCAGTCTCAAGAATGTGTTGTACAGACTCTTTCTCCTTCTTATATAAACAGCTTCCGCAACACTCATCACAATGTTTGAACATATGCTCCCACGTACAGCCAATTACACAGTATCCTGATGTACACCAAAAGATAACGAATTTCTCCCTAAGTGCCAAAAAGCATCTGTAAATGAGAAGAGTCAAGCAACTGCCCCTAATTTTAATCAAATTTTAACACTCAACTATGGGAAAATTAGAGACTATTTTTAATATCCAAATCAAAGCCAAGGCATGCATCAAGCATGTATTGGACGAGGTAACAGCGTAATTCCCATCCCCCATGGTTTGATCTTAATCACATCTATATCGAAGGTACCCACCAATAATCGGTTAAAATTGCACCGTGTCCAATTCCAAAGATTCTTCCTTTCAGTTTCAGGCCCCTAAGGAAGCTTTGGGGACTGGCGCTACCATATTCACCGAAAGCAATAACTTCAAAGTGGACGGGATTTCTAAGCCAGTAACCATACAGTCCTTCTGCCTTTACAAGTCCTAACCTTCACCTACCTTTGTATGTTTTCATATCCAACATGGCCATGGCTTAGATGGGCCGACACCCCGAGTGAGGGTGGACCTGGTAGACCAAAATTCTAAGTAGACTTTAGGAAAATAATAAAAAATTTCGCACCTCTTGTATAGAAATTATCATTATGCTGGACATAATTATATTGTTTTGGTGCAATCATTGAAACAGAAATTTATATAAAGATTAAAAAAAACTGTTATATGATTTTCGGTTCAGGTATAGAATCCTTTCTTTCCGAAAAAATATCTCACTTTCAATTTAATGATGCTTAAAACTTTTCTGTACAATAATAGAATTTTAAAAAAAATTCTATGTTCCAACATCCTGAGTAATTACCCGGAGATGGGTACCTGTAGATGTAGTAAATACATAAACCATATCTGGAGCACTATAAAAGTAAGAATCTTAAAATTTGGTGTGGAAGCTGACGACGTAGCGGGCACTATTAGTTATTTTTAATATTCTTTGTGTGAAACTAGTGCTGGCAATTTCTGCTACTTTCAGTTACTCGATACAACTCAATACTTTTTAATTGGGTACTCAATACCTCCGTTTACATACTAGCAGAGGAAATTTATCGTAGTAGTTGTCAAACATTTTTATAAATTTATTTCTAAAAATCGATTAACTACTTGTGTGTATTGAGTACCCAAAAAAATGATCGAGTATGGAGTACTCGGTACCCACTACTCAATACTCTGCCAGCACTATGTGAAACCACTAAACCAATAATTGCTATGAAAATTCTCACCTCTGTAGTGTGGGATGCTATAAGAAAACTTTAAAGACCCCTAATCCTACATCTATAGATTTAATATTCATTGTTACTATAATTTTATATGTTGGTTAGTGAATACATTGTTTTCTTTTTGGAAAATTTCAAACTTCATAAATATTTATTATGTCATTTAATAACTCTTAGCATTCTTGTCAATTGACTGGGATGATGTTTTATTTACTGCAACATTATCAGGCAGATATAAAAATACACAGATACACACCTCTTTAAATACTAAAGAGATTCATGCGATACTTTATCTGGGAAAAATATTACTGTTTGCTAGTAATCAATATATGTTGTTATGATGACATAAAATAAAACAACAACGACAGCAGCAGCAGCAGCAGCAATAAAAAAGAAAACTGAAAAATTCATAACGACAAAAAATCTGAACAGTTCATCATCTACAGTTTTTAAACTTTCAAGTTTTTTGCAAAATATTCTTAATACCTTTAACACAGTCACTTATGTTTCTTTAACCAAAAATTACTATAATTTTGTTAAGAGGTTTTGAGCTTTTAAATTCTTGAGATTAATAAATAAATAAAATCCGGACACATTATAGTGCCTTTGGAGTACAACACAAAAAAGTTGTTTGGATAACTGACACACAATTTGCTTTTAGTCGACAGTTTGGCAACGCTAAATAAGTATCAATTAAAAGCTGCTAGGCAAATTTCAAACGGATCTTGTATAACATAAGGTTATGCTGAGTAACGGCTCACTGCCGTGACTAGGCAAATAAAAACGATGGTGATAGCGAAGGTTCTGCAATAAAGTTTGTGATGAAAGAGGGAGAGGGAGAGAATGGAGCAATAAAAGAGAAATTAATAGGCCCATTCTTAATAGAACTAAGCAGTCCTAGAGGGGAAGAAAGGATTGTAGGGTTTCAAAGGACATAATACTAGGGCTCGTTGCAGTTATAATTACGGGGGATACATCCTACTCCCGACTTTTAGGTTTAGCGGAGGATGAGACAGAGCTAGAGCTATAAAGTACACTTCAAAAAGGGACCCATTATGAAAGTGGTCTGTTTCGATATTCTCCCTACATTATAAAGTACACTTCTCTCATTGTTTGAGATTTTTAATTATCCTTTGGCTGAGAGAACGATTATATCTTTAGATTCCCCCCGGGGCACTAATTATCATTGTAGATCATGTCTCTATTGACGCAGTGCTATGGAGGAAAATGGGGGCACCAAACGCCAGAGTTCCTGGAACCTTAATCTGGAAGAATAGATCTGTAGTATACAGAGTCGTTCGAGACCCAACCAAACGTCCAAACGAATGGTACCACGGGTACCAGTAGCCCAACAGAGAGCAGCTCCGAGGCTATGATTTGGATCAATATATGCAGAGATAGTGCAAGGTTGATTAAGTGAGCTGTTGCACTCTCAACAAAGGGAGTCAGATGGTCTCAACCCCTAAACAAGAGGTTAGAACATGGCTTCAGGCTTGCCGTGTTCTATAAATTGCTACTCATTATCGTATGTATTGTGTAGTGTGGGATATCGTGCTATGTTGGGACAATAGCATTTAGGCGATGCTATTGTCAGTTCATTGCGCTTGAATTATTTAGTGAGCGGTATTCATATGACGTAATGGCGGTGCTGGTCTACACAATGTTATTTTACCTAGTGGTAATATCACCGTCTTATAAGAGCCAACACGGTGGTGGGTGTTGACGTTAATCTTGATCTCATCATATCGTTAGATGGCAGTTACGGTCATGTTCAACGTTCTTTAAAAAAAATAAAAGATTAAAAAAACTCTCCATTTTCAAAGCTCCAAAAACTGTGTTGTCTACTTTCTAAGAGAATGACTCATACTCGTACTAAAAAAGTACTTTCTCGTGACATGGTTGTAAAAATGAATCGCTTGCAAAAAATACTACCAATTTAATCAAGTGTAAAACGATAAGAATTAATGCATATACCTAATATATTCAACACCAAGAATATAAAAACTTTTTATACTCGTTTTATGTAAATGTTGATATTTACGAGCACGAACTTTTTATGTTTATTTTGCTGTGTGTGAAAGAAAGATACGCGCCGCAAGTACCGACGAAAATCCCTTTAATATTTTTTTTTTTTTTGTTTTTGGTTAAAATAAATTTTAATTTTATTTATTTGATTGTCTTCCATAATAAAACATTTTTTTTTGCTGTTTTTTTGTAAGTTTTACTTTCGATTTCGTGCTTTCGCATACAATTGAATAGAAGGGACAATAAATCATCAGCATCATGGCAGTCATAGTCATCTTTATCTAGTTACTTGTAATTTTTTCAAATTGAAAATATTTCTTTATTTCTTCATATTTATATTCTTGTGTGTGTGTAATTGTCTTGGTCGTAAAAACAGATGATTAAAATATAAAATCATTCGCTTCCCTTATTTATGTATTCCTTCGATTAAATTTATTTGCGTTAGATTTATCCATCGATGATTTATACTTTGTGATAAAAATTTTCGTTCTATCGTTTTATTTTATGACTGTAACTTTTTTATTTTCTTTACTTGGCTCTGCCGTTAAACCATTTTTCCCTGACATTTTCCAGCAGTGAAAAAATACCAATACAAAGGAAAAAAAATTCCCTTTCTTTCTCAAAGTTATAAAGAATTATTACTAAAAAACAGAAACCACTTTAACCGAAGGATATAAAACAAAAGCAATATTTATTATTGCTGGTGTGAAAGGAAAATATGTAAATAATGGAAGAAAATAATTAGGGTTCCGTTGTAGGGATTATAAAACATTTTAGGAAGTTATGAATGTGTTTGTATGTAATTATTTATGTAAATATATTTTCTACACCCAAATGACATTAACGTGTATTCTAAAGGGTGTTTTTTATCGAGGTATAGAACTTTAAGTTGCAATAAAACAACGATGGATTATTCGATTGACATGAATTTTATTTATACGAAAGATAATCTTGTGGCATTACATTCTAAATATGATTTCTGGCATACGACCGCCACGGCTGGCGCGTATGTAGTCCAATCTGTACTTCCAATTTTCGATGACTTTTTCCAACATTTGTGACTGTATATCGGCAATAACATGGCGAATGTTGTCTTCCAAATGGTCAAGCATTTGTGTCTTATACGCATAGACCAATGACTTTACATAGCCCCACAGAAAGTAGTCTAGCGGTGTTAAATCACAAGATCTTGGAGGCCAATTCACAGGTCCAAAACATGAAATTGCACTATTTGCAACCACTATTTGCACTATTGCACTACACAGTGCAACACGGAAAAAAATAACCATATACGGACACCACTACGTGATAAAAGACAAAAAAAAAAGACCCCTGTCGCCCAGTTTTGCCCAAAATCCTGCAGGTTTATTTTAATGGGCCCTCAAAGATGTGGCGCCTCGATGTCATTTTTGCAAAAAAATTATCATTTCCTCAAGCTAATATTTTGCAAACCGTTTGAAATTTTTATATACTCTCTGAGGCAAAGTTGTAGCTCTTGTCATAAAGAACAAAAACTGTTAACATATAAAATCAAAAAAACTTCATCTTCAATGTCAAAATCGCAAAAAACCTTAAAAAATTACCTTTTTTCCCCTGTTCAGGTCCATAGGTAGCAAACCGTTCAAAATTCAAGGAAACAATCAACTATAAAAATGAACCTAAGATCTCAATAAACAACTTTCTACAACATATGAACTTCCTAGGAATGATCCTTAACACCGTTTAGGTAGCGCTTAGGTAGCTGAAATGAATTTAAAAATTTTCGGGAAATTTTTCACTTTTGCGGTGCGTATCATAGGAATTATGTCATCAATGTTATGACAAGTGTTATAAATAAGCTGAAAAATGACAAAAAGCATCATAGAATTTTGTCATCTATATTATGACGCAATGTCATCAACTCGATGACGTGTTTTAAATTATTTTTATATACATTTTAGGGCGCGCACAACGTGTGACAATATATTGTTCGATTTTGCTTTTAAAGTAATCCACATCAAATTTTACGGTACCCACCCCTGAACAAAATTCTAAACTTTATATAAAATTCTATAATTCTAAAAATTATTGTAAAGCTCTGTAAAATACAGGCAGAAAATGAGTTACTCATTATTTTAAAAACAGCGCCATCTGTTGCGCAACATTGCTTAAAATATCCCGCTTTCAAAAATTAAAGATGCCTTAAAGTATGCAGTACCTTTAAGTCGGTAAAAATAAAATCAGCGTACTTTCACTGCTTTTTCTACACTTTCTCTTGGAAATTAGATAATTTTGCGTAAAAAAAGTATAATAAATTAGAATCAGGATCCTAAGATACCTTCTCACCAAATTTTGTTAAAAAAAGAAGGACACACAGACAGACAGGAAATGAATTGCTCATTATTTTAAAACACTGCTTTTTGGAAATAAGATATTTTTGCGGAAAAAAAGTATACATACTATATTACAATCAGGATACTAAGGTACCTCCTCACAAAATTTTTTAAAATAAAGAATGATATACAGACAGACAGGAAATGAGTTACTATTTTATTATATGTAAAGATGTACAAACGAGTACATGATACCTCGTTTTCTTATTGATGACACTTAGTCATCATATGGGCTGGCTTCGAGATAAATCATATGATAGTAAAATGACAAAAAAATGTAGGTGCTACAGCTCAGTTGATAAACATATTGGCTAGTAAGCATTCATTAATTTAAAACCCATGGGTTCGTAATCCAACCTTTGCCTATTAACGTTATACAAATATTCCTATACTTCTTATACTTACTAGTATACTTCTATACAAGTGACCTTCTTCGTCGATATCTATCTACAGCGTAGTAAAATAATTTAAAAAATGGCTATATTAGCTTTAAATTTGTTCTCCTACCTAACACCAGATGCGTCGAAAATAGGCCCATTAAGGAAGTGGTCTGCTTCAACATTCCGCCTACATTAATAAAACCAGACAATAGTGTTCGAAAACTAAACATAACATAACAGAGTTGTTATAAAAATTGAAGTGTACTTGACCTGACTTTTCTACTCTGTCACTTTCCAAAGAATGTGATGCAATTACTTAGTAGACAATATTTGCCTTAGTGTTACTTCTCTTTAAAAAAAAACGAATTTTTTTTTTTTTAACTATCAAATATTTATTATATTGCTGACAACTTGTCATTAAATTGATTTATATTTATAATTTATTTCATGCCTGTGTGTCATTGCATTAATGACAGAATTGTGATCATTGTCATTGATAGCAAAATCACCTGCTAATGTAAAGGTTAACATGACAATGATGTCAAGTGTCATTGGGTAAAAAAGAAGAGACTTTTCATAGAATTGATATCTAATTACATCAGCGCTATAATGGTTTTTCTATAACTAACAAACATTTTAAATAATATATCGCTGATTATTTACAATTATTTGTTCGTGGCCGTTGAAAATGTGATAAAATATTTTATGCTAAAACGTGTAAATTTAAAAATGAAATCAGCGTTGAAATCATGGTAATGAGCGATCGTTTTAGCAAACTATAGGGGTCCGACGCGACAAGGATTTATATAATCAGAACCGGTCTTTGGCTTATCCAATTATTATGCTACGGAAAAACTGATTTCTGGATCGAAGTAGAGTTCTCTCCTCATTAGGAAGCTGTGACATGGGTCAGACAAGCAAAACATTTTATAACCTTATCTCAGTGGAAAGCCCAAAAGCTACTTTCGCTGAATAAAACTGACTTACAAGCTACTTACGGGATGGTTTACCGGTCATTTTTTTCGTTACCATCAATTCAAATTAGAAAACACTAAAATCAAATCCTGCAGATACCTTTGTGCGTGTCCTGAACTGAGGTTTTTTAGAACTGCATTCTTGGGAGACTCTCTATTGTCTCTAGAGGATATAAATGATCTCTCATCTTATAAGATTATTGGCTTCATTTGTAGCCTAGAATTAGTTCGGTGAACATAAAGGCTGTACAAAAGATTCCTTGTGTAGAGCTACTTAGGGCCTATTGCTTCATAATGATTATGTACTGAACGTTACCCATCGTTTTTTTTAATTATGTGAAAAAAATTTTTTTTTGTAATAATTAAGCAGTGTTAAAGAAAGCATCGAAGATTATCTATCTATTGTATATTGTTGTTTTAATTATACATGCGTGTTTAGAGTAAATTAGAAATTCTTACAAAAATGTATTGAACGTTACTTCGAAATAACTCTTAAAATAGATTTTGCTTTAATTTTTTATGTTCTTTTTTACAGAAATCCAAAAATATTAGAAATAAGTGAAATGTCTTGATGGGTTTCCTGTATCTGACAAAGGGAAGTAAAAAATTTATCAGCGAACAGACTAAAAATGTAAAATTTTTTCTCGTCGGCAGAAACAATTGGTCTACACAATCTTAAATTATAACGGGTGGTTAAATTTTGAAGAGCCGATGTTGATTTTGAATAAAATAAAAATTATTTAGGAAATTATTGTCATTTTGTTTCGATAATATTGGTATGGTTCAATTATGTATGGAACAAAATATTGGCCAAATGACCGCCTCGACCTCGACGGCAAACCTCCATCCGATGCTCCAAATTTTCGATGACGCTGAGGCATAATTGAGGTTGAATGGCGTTAATGTGCCGAATTATCACATCCTTTAGCTATTGCTGGCTTATCGACATACACCTTTTCTTTCAAATAACCCCTAAGAAAGAAGTCCAACGGTGTCACATCACATAATCTTGGCAGCCAATTGACATCGCCACCCCGTGAGATAACACGGCCATTGAATTTGTCGCGCAAAGGAGCCATTGTTTCGTCAACAACATATCGTCAACATCCATATCTTCCTATTCGGGCCATAAAAAAATTCATATCATCTCACGATAACGAACACCATTGACTCATTTAAGAAAAAATATGGCCCGATGATGCCGTCAGCCCATAAACCGCACCAAACAGTCACTCTTTGTTGGTGCATTTCGACAATCACTCTTGGATTATCATTCGCCCAAATCCACTGAGGGGAAAATGTACCTCATCACTGAAGATGATTTTCTTCGAAAATTTGTCATTCAACGTTGATATTTCTTGCCACCATTCTAACCATTGATCGATGGTGTATCTTTCCACGGTTCAGATTGAGTTATTCTGAAATTGAGAAATGTCAAGTTAGATGCAGAAAAAAGCTTGACGTTTACGTGTGGTTCACATTCAACATCGGCCCTTAAAATTTAACCACCCAATGGTTTCTATAAAATCATATTCTACATGCTTTAACACTATTTAAGATCAACTTAACACATAATAACAATAATGAAATAACACCAGAAGTTCTTGGATTAACAGGGTGCGCTATGTAATAGGTCTCATTCATTCATCAGAAATCATTTCTAAAAGACAAAAACCCATAAAATTTCCCCCAAAAACAGAATAAAACTTCAGTTGAATTCATTAATTTGTCGTTGTTTATTTCAAATTAAAATTCGGACGCCCTTTCTTAGCCACAAATAGCAGCGGGCTATAATAAAATTACAAATGACAGAGCAATATTTAAATTTAATTTATTAACTCCAATCTACAGTGTGCGTTCTCGCTTTAACAGAGTTCACACCCTAAAGTTTGGCATTTTGTAAGCCACAAGCAAAATAATGACACTTTTATTGACAGCGAAAAATGAAGAAGGGAAAATAATTACATACATATACGAGTATTCCACAAAGAGTATTTCATAATAAAAAATAGCCTGGGAAAATTAACTTTGTAAAATCATTATCATTTCAGTTACTTTTTATAAACAAAAAAACACAGAAAAAGAAAATAATTGTGTCGGCTTTATTTCTTAAATCGCCCACATTTATCTTTAAAGAAAAACAGTTGGAAGATTTGAAATTTAACGCACGTGAATTTGTCAAAACCATATAAGACACCCACTTAACCTCCTCCTCCTCCTAACCCCCACAAAAAGATATTTATAAAGACCATAAAAAAAAACAAACAAAAACAGATAGACAGGAAATTTTGATAATCTACATACGGGAAATGACCCCTACATTGAAATCATTGTATCTGCCTGTCTGTCTGTTTTTAATGTCACATACTACGGAACGGATATAAAACTAGACATATTTATCCTACTAAATCTCCATGGTACACAGGCAGTTTAAAGCAACATACACTTAAAGTAGAAGCTCTAAGGATACATTGATGCATACAGCAAACACTTTGGCACATGTGCCTTTATTTAACAGATACAACATACGTCCGTATAGAGGAATACGTATATAATTGTTTACTTGTATGTGTGTAAATAATTGCCCAGTGTTGAAACTAAACAGGCCTTTTCACTTAAGGCCTTCTATAAGGTATGCTTAGACCTTCTCTAGCTACGATACTTATCTTTCTGTGCCTTCCAAAGAAGGCCCTTTAGAAGGCCTTGTCTTTCCTTTCTAATAGATCCAGTACACATTCCAACTTCCCTTATCTTAGAAGGTCTTTCAAATAACGTGTTTTATAAGGTCTTGGCTCTCCCTTCTAAACGATCCAGTACACATTCCAACTTCCCTTCTCTTCACTTAGAAGGCCTTTCAAAGAACGTAGTTTAGAAGGCCTTAGCTCTCCCTTTTAAAAGATCCAGTACACATTTCTACTTCCATTCTCTTAGAAGGCCTTCCAAAGAAAGTGTTTTAGAAGGCCTTGGCTCTCCCTTCTAAAAGATCCAGTACACATTCCAACTTCCCTTTCTTGTCTTAGCAGGCCTTTCAAAGAACGTGTTTTATAAGGCCTTAGCTCTCCCTTCTAAAAGATTCAGCACACATTTCTACTTCTCTTCTCTTAGAAGGCCTTCCAAAGAACGTGTTTTATAAGGTCTTGACTCTCCCTTGTAAAAGACCCAGTACACAGTCCTACTTCCCTTCTCTTCTTTTAGAAGGCCTTACAAAGAAAGTGTTTTAGAAGGCCTTGGATCTCCCTTTAAAAAGATACAGTACACATTCCAACTTCCCTTTCTTCTTTTAGAAGACCTTCCAAAGAAAGTGTTTTAGAAGGCCTTGGATCTCCCTTCTAAAAGATACAGTACACATTCCAACTTCCCTTTCCCTCTTAGCAGGCCTTCCGAAGAGCGTCTTTTAGAAGGTGTTGGCTCTCCCTTCTAAAGGATCCAGAACACATTCCTACCTTACTTTCTATGGCAAAAACATAATTATCTATTTTAAATTTCTCATTTGCAATTGAGATGCTTCGATAAACTGAATGGTATTGAACTACTCTATCAGCCTTCATTGAAAGCCTTCTAGCAGTCAATTTTGGGATGCCTGCTCCACAACGACAAAAAAGGTATTAGAATGGAATGCGAAGGAAAGCCCTTGTGCCTTCAAATTAAGAAGTAAAGGGGCCTTCCAGAAGGCCTTCATATTCCTTATTTTTACCACTGGGTGTGAGCAGTCGTTTACAGAATCACTCATAGCAAACGTACTAGGGAGATTTATAACAAAACGTATTTGAACTCTAGTTTCCATTCAAATCTAAATGTCGGTTGGAATTGCTGTGTTCATGGTGTTGGTGAATTTGGGGATAAGTGAGTGTGTGTGTGTGAGTCGTGCGTGATTTAAAACATGTTTTATCTAGTGGATCTCTTTTATGAGTTATTGCTATTATTGTGGTTGTAGTTATTTTGTATTTTTTTTTTTTTTTTTTCTTTTAACATTTTTCATTTTAAATGCTGCCGTCTTATCATTTGGTTCAATTTAGAGACATTAATTCGCTCAAATGTTACTTCATATTCTTCTAGAATTTAAAGATATAGATTTGTTGATTTAAAAATAGAATAGATCGCAAGATTAGTCTTTGTATAAGCTATGGTTTTTTTTTGCCATTGGAGGAATCAGCAGGAGATGGAAGAGAATACCGTGCAATAAATATTTAATTGAACCAATTAAAAATTTAATGAAATTTTCATTTCACACTAATTAAAATTTTTAATTGGGATACATAATTTTTTTGTTTGTGTTCTATTGTAAAGTGGAACTATGGAAATTAGTAAGAACATATTATGTCGGTCAAAAGTCCACCTCTAGCACAATGGCATAAGTCCGCTCTTTTCATGAAATTATGAAAATTTTCAAAATTTTGAACTACATTTTGCAAAAACGGTTCGCTTGCCTTGTGAATGCAGCGCTGAATTTAGAATAACAGTAGTTTGTGTTTTTTTAATTCCAGTCGCGCAAGAATACAGCGCTGTATTAAGATCACCACAATGGAAAACTACTTGACGGAAAAAGTTCTAATGCAACAACTGAGTTGTTTGGACGGCTGAATGGCTCGTGCCGCCATCCTGCTAAAAACCAAAGCCCATTTTGGCTACAAAAAATGCTTATAAAGAATTCTCATTTTTTATTGCTCATTTAAAACAACTACGGGCCGATGATGTCGTCTTATTACGCCTTCTCATTATAGTCACTACACTGCACAGAGGGGCATAATCAAAATATTTTGGAAATAACTCAGAGAATTGTAAAGGACTGGACCGCTTGATCAAGAATTAATTATGAGCATAGCAGAGAATTATCTTAGCTTAAGTTTTGATGGTAGGCACCATCTACTCTCCACGGGTCGTGCTATGTGGTCTCAAAGTTGGGTACCTCGCCCCTGCAAATTCTTTTAAAGCTTGGCATTTCAATGAAATTTTCTGTGGATATCTAAATAGTCAGCGAAAATCAAAGGGTATGAAAACTTTCAACATTAGGGTAAAGGAAATTCCACAATTCCCAAAATAAATGCCAAAAAACCCAAAGTTGGATTTTTGTTAGTCTTTTGCCCATAAGTCCACATATGGACTAGGGGTCATGAAATACTTTCAGCAAAAGTCGGGAGTATATACATATAGCTTTATTACGGCAGTATTCTTTTTCCGGTCCCAGCTTTGGGATTTTAAAACAAGTATCCTAAAGTCAATTTTACACGAAATTTTGTTTAAGTGTACGTGCATAATGTTGCTAACAAAAGGATATAAAATTTTTAAATATTCCTTAAGAAAATTGTTTTCTATTAAAAAATAAGATTGACTGGCATTTTTAGGCTAAAATACACAATTCAATAATTTTTAAATTAAAAATCGTCTAGTTTTTAACTAACCACATATGATGACTAAGTGTCATCAATAAAGTGGTGACGAGTATCATACTTTAGTTTGGTCTTGTGCTTTGTATGACTTTAATATGGGAATGCCATATAAACTTATAAATTTTGTAAATATGACACTGAAAACCACAAATGAAAACGTTTAAATACAAGTCCAATTTTCTAACTCTTTCGATGTCATCTCCGGGGAGAATCAAGGTGATGCTCTATGGTCGTTAATATTGTTTTACATTCCGTAGTAAAGGAAATTTATCAAAATGGTAGAATATAAAACAAATCAACTCAAATTTGAACTTATTCTAACGTCATTTTAATCATGGCCAGAAGTAGAAACATATTTAATAAATTAAAGAAAGAATTACTTAATATTGCGCAACAGATGAAATATTGCGTAACAGATGGCGCTGTTTTAAATTAATTAGTAAATCATTTCCTGTCTTTTACAGAGCTTTACAATAATTTTTAGAATTTTTGAATTTTCTATAAATTTTAAAATTTTATATAAATTTTAGAATTTTATCCAGGGATGGGTACACCTTTATATAAAGTAAATACATTAGAGTCTTAGAATTTGGTGTGGATTACTTTTAAGGCAAAATCGAACAAAATATTGTCAGGACGCACACAACGTGTGTGGGCACAGCTAGTTATAAATAAAACAATTAAGCTTAAATAAAATGCTAATGTAAATATCCCAACACTTTTTGTTCTTTTCTGCTACAAGTAATATAACAAAACATGGCATCGAGTTGACGACAATGCTGTCATAACATAGGTGACACAAAAAAATATGACATAATACTGTGATGATTTTTGTCATTATATTGTCATGCCAATTTTTAGTTTATTGCTAAAATTTGTCATAATATTGATGTCATAATTCCGATGATACAGGGCCACCAAACTGACAATGAATTTTTCTATCAGTGTACAAATATCTCGATTTCTTTTATTGTCTGTTGCAGTACCGAGAGTCTCAAATTTAGCAAATAAATTCTAAGGGAACTTGAATACGTGAAAATTTTTCTTGTGTTTCATCAGGTGATACAGTTAACTTTTCGCAATTAAAATTCGTTGTTTATGTGAGTAGCGTTCCGTGGTTTAAAATGTCCCCAATTTGTTCTAAATAAATGTCAAAGGATGACAGACAAATTTTTGGAATTTTATCAGTTGATAGCCAATTCAACTCTTGACCTTAAATTTAGCCAAGAATTAATTAATTTAACATTTTGTTTCTTTTTCAAGATTCCTACGGCATTAAAAAATAAAATTTTAAATTTCAAATCTTTTTTTAACTTTTAATTTAAATAATAATAAATTCCAATTTATATTATTTGTTTAAGTTTTTATCGATGTTTGTAGATATATTTAGTTTAGATTGCAATTGTTGTAAGCACAGCTGTGTCTAAGCTTATTGGCTGACATTGTCATTTTTTTTTTTTGTTTATTTGCCATGAGGTTGTGTCACCCCCGATGACTAAACATAAACTTAGTAGTGCCACTAAAATTGTTTTTCTGGCTTGAATACATGAGTTTTTTGTTTTCTGCAGCAATTTGATTTATAAATTTAATTGTGTCTTTTTTTTGGAAAATAAAAACAGGGAAAAGTATTGTGAGTTTACATTGTTTTTAGCACCGATGCTGCTACTGTCACAACCACCACCACCAACCACATCACATCGCATCGCATAAAAACCGCCACAGATATGGGAAAATTGTATTTTATGGCCTTTTTGTGATTGCATTCCTATTTGTTTTATGAGGTTGCCTTAAACCATTTATTCTCATTCATTCAATTTCATTTATGTCTGTTCTTTTCACTATTTTCGGCAAAAATTAAAAATTTTCATTTTTTTCCTTTTTCAAAGGACATTTGTATTTGAAAAAACAATTTGAAATGGTGGCGCCTGTGTTGTTGGAAAATATTCTAAATACAGGTAAATAACTGGTTCAAGAGTAACGTATGAAATATTTCAATAACTCAGTTGTTGTGATACCTCAAAGAATTTATTTTCTATTTTCTTTATCAATTTACATTGTGAAATTTATCACTAATGTGAGTAATTTATTTCGAAAAATTTTAATGGCTTTTATGGTCTCTGAAAACAAAGGGAAAACATTGTTTTTCAAGCATTTGATTATCTCATTTCAAATGACCCTTTGTTTCTCTAAACAGAAAACAGATGTTAGGTGACGCT
This sequence comes from Phasia obesa, assembly GCA_949628195.1. Taxonomy (NCBI): domain Eukaryota; kingdom Metazoa; phylum Arthropoda; class Insecta; order Diptera; family Tachinidae; genus Phasia; species Phasia obesa. The sequence goes on along the minus strand of OX451218.1, from coordinate 24,614,326 downwards.
GTAGGTAGAAAGAAAAATGTGTGTAGCAGTACCAGGGTGTAACGATGAGTAATTAAAACTAACAGATGCATTTTGTCGATATTAAATTTGTGTGAAATGTGATGTCATAATGTTTAAAGGTAAATGAAAATGTTGCTTTATACTGGGATGTGTTATTTAATAGCCATAAGTATTAAAAGGATGATACCAGAACTAGTGTTTATTTTGCGATCACCCTAAAATTTAAAACTTCATATCTTATGGTCAGATTCCTTTAATATGATAAATTGGAAGAAAGGTAGATTCTAAACATATTATCCAAGAATGATAAAAATAAATAAATTTACTCGTATGACATCTCGAGCCTAAAATTAAAATTCTAAGCACATATTGGACAGTACATTTTAATTTTAACAAGGTGATTTTATTTATACAGACATGTACAGCATTATCCATATTGTTGACTCTTAACATAAATTAAAATAAGTCATATAAGAAAAAACTAATTATTCATACTTTAAAGAAGTAGAAATCAGCAGCGACTCACAATTGTCGCTGTGTTGTCAGCTACTTAATGATATTGAAGCCGACAGCTACATCGTACACTCTGACATTGTTGCAGAAATACTTATTTTGCTTTTATAAAATTAAATAACTTTTTCAAAAAATTATAAATATTTCCTCCAAAACTTTTTGTTTGTATATGAATTTGTAATTTACAATTTTCTGATACTTTCTTTTGTTGAATAAAATATAAATTAGCCTAATTTGACGATAGCCACAACGGTGGCCGTAGCTTTGCTGACTTCAAAATAATCGTTTTATTTTTGACAGTTTGTAGTCGGTATCCTGATGATGTCTATGTGTTTAATGCACCTAGGTTTTAAAACAGAGATATCATCTCTTTAAAAATCAAACGCATTTAAAAAAATATGTTACTCTATATACACACATATGTTTTAATTTTTCGAAAATTGTGTGTAAAAATTTTTTGTAAAAATATTTTTTTAAAAATTTTTTGGAAAATTTTTTAAAAAAAATTTTTTTCGAATATTTTTCTGTAAAATATCTTTTTGAAAATGCTTTGTAAATTTTTTTGTAAATATTTTTGAAAAAAAATTTTAAAATTTTTATTAAAAAAATGTTTTTAAAAATTTTTTTTTTAAATTTGATTGAATTTTTTTTGTTAAATTTTGGACCTTTCTCCAATCTGTATTGAGTTAGAATGGTCAGACTAAAGCAAAAAGAAATCCTTACAAAAAAAAAATTCATCATATTGACACATGGGGGGGTCCTTTTAACTGCTCCTATTTGTCACTGGGTACCCTGTGGGTCCATTGGCTACCTCTATGCGTATTGCTTTCTATTAAGGTCTCTAATACAAATCAAAGCAGAAAAACCCTACCAATGTAAAAACAAACAAAAATCGCGCCTCGCAGGGTGTTATTGATCCCTCGCAGGGGTTATTGATCCCCCGAGATCTGTATGTACTCCTTGCGATCTACCTGTCGCAGTCTAATATTTATTTGACAAAAAAAGGCAAAACAGAATCATTAAAGCTGAAAAAAATTAAAAAAAAATGAAAAAATATAGGTGGGCGTGCTTTTTGGCTCGCAGCCTCCAAAGGAATGATTCGATGTTGCTGAATTGCAATATCGAAATTTTCGAAACTATGCCTGACAGATTGGTGTGCTTAAATATTTTGTATCTCTTCTGGTGTCTTGGCAAATGACATGACAACAAAAACACGGACAGATGGACGGACGGACAGACAGACGGACAGACGGACATCGCTTAATCAACTTCTCTATGTATAAGGATCCAGAATATATATTATACTTTATAGGGTCGGAAGTGAATATTGTAAAAATTACACACGGAATGACAAACTTAGATATACCCTTTCCACCTGTGGTGAAGGGAATAATAAAACAAAACGCTTAAGATGTGGCATATTTTTTAATTAAATTAAAAAAAAATATAAATAACCCAAAGCTTTTTAAAGCGTATTTCTGTTGCCCACATAGAATGAGGTGAAAAATTACTCGGTTTCACTTTCACACGTTTTCCCAAACAACAAAGAAAATGTGTTTGTAATGTTGAAAAATTTCATATTATACCTATCAAGCAATTGTAAATAAAACTTGACATGTTTACTCCCAGAAATTCACAGGAAAAAGAAAACACGGAAACAACAAATAAAAAATACATTTCAATCAAATATTCAGAGGTCAAAAAAAGAAAAATACACAGGTTAGTTTTGATTTTATGCAGCATTAACTAGCCAAAACAGGGCGTAACTTTTTGAAATGTATAATTTGATATACTGTGTGCGGTTAAAGAAAACTAATTAATCATTTTTTCTCAGCACGACTTTACTAAAGTTTTCTTTAAGTCAAAAAAAAAATAAACTAAAAACAGAAATGGCAGACAACAAAGAAGTAAAAGTAAAGATACACAAAAGAGTAAAAAATTAAAAAGATTCAAATTTATTTTAAACTCTTTTTAGTAATTTTTACTAAAAATTTAATAACTATTAAAATCGATTTAAAATATATGTTAAATTATATTCGAATATTTTTTATTCGAATAATAATAATTATTCGAAAAAGTTTTTATTCGATTATTTTTATTTATGTTTTTTACCTCATAATTTTTATTACATTAATTAGCCAAATATAGCCAAAAAAAATATACAGCAATTTATATTCGAATAATCATTTTAATCGCAAAAGTTTTTATACGAATATTTTTATTCGTTATGTTTTTATGTTTTTTTTTATCTGATAATTTTTGTTACATTTAGTAGTAACCCTATTAAGATTATATTTAAAACAATAAATGTTTTAAATTATATTCGAATAATAAAAACTCTTTTTACTAAATTTTTAATTATTCGCCCCTATCGCCAAAAATTATTGCCATGAAAAAACTCTCAAATTTTCTATCGTGAATGATTCCAATAACAAATTTACTTGTATTTTACGGTAGAAATCATTACCAATAGAAAATTTGGGAGTTTTTTTTTTTAATGGGAATAATTATTCGCCATAGGGATAATAATTTAAATCGATTCGAAATATATGTTCAATTATATTCAAATTTTTTATTCGAGTAATAACAATAATCCAAAAACGTTTTTATTCTAATATTTTTATTTATGCTTTTATACCTGGTAATTTTTTTTCAATTTATTAGCCAAATATAGCCAAAAAATATATAATAAATTATATTCGAATAATAATTATCCGAAAAATGACTTTATTTTTCGAATATTTTAATTTTTTTACCTGATAATTTGGTGTATCCCTATTAAGATTATATATAAAAATATATGTTAAATTATTTCCGAATAATAATTATCCCAAAAAAATTTTATTCGAACATTTTTATTTATGCTTTTTTACCCAAAAAATTGTATTACATTTATTACCTAACCTATTAAGATTATATTAAAAATATGATGCTAAATTATAACCAAATAATAATTGTCCGAAAAAGTTTTTATTCGAATATTTAAAATTTTTATTATATATATTAGCCACTCGATTATTATTATATTTAAAAAATGTATTTAAATATATAAAATTATATTCGAATAATAATTATCGAACAAAATATTGTGAGGACGCACACAACTTGGCGGACCCTGCTAATATTTTAATAAACTATTTTATAAAGTTCATGTAGACGAGATTTTCGTTGGCATTATTTGGAAATAATAAAATAAATTAACAATCAAAAACTTCAACCATCATCAATGATTTAAAACATAGTATTATATTATTTATTCGAATATTTTATAATCGAATAATATTTATCCGAATAAATTTTGTTTAATTGCATATTTCTTACTTAACATTTTCCTTTGCGGGTCATTAAGAACTTGTACATATGTACATATATTTAACAGTACATGGTGTACCTGAGGAACAATAAGAACCATATTCATACATATGTATGTTTGTACGATTATATTATAATATATTAATGTGCAGCATTAGACTAAATAAACTGGCTGGATTAGACTAAATAAACACCCTTAACTATGTGCATAATTGAACAAAAGACTGTATTGAAAGGAGTAGGGGGGGTACCTCTTATCGGAAGTAACTATATATATATATCATTATGTAACTCAAGAACTATAAAAGCAGAGTTTTAAAATTATATACGTTAACCCCCTTATTATTGTCCATCTAATATACTGTAATAGTAACACTACCTTAATTTTACATAAGCTACTCTGACCATACGTTTACTTACAAATGTTTATTTTAATTTTTGGGGATTAAAATAGCGAAGCACACTAGCGATAGTTATATTATGTTTAACAAAATATATGCTAGAGTTCAGAAATAGAAATATTTCTTTGACATTATTTAAACTATATTAGCAATTAAAACTTGAATTTTATTTAAATTTAAAAATAAATATAAAAAATAAAAATTTTTATTCGAATAAGTTCAACATATAATTTATTCGAATATTTTTTTTTTGTATTTAATTATAAACGCAATTTCAAAACTCATAGAACCAATTTAATCAAATTACAAACCAACTTTTAATTTATCCGATTAAGTTTTTATTCGGATTTAAGTTTCTACTAAACTAGTTATATTTAAATTTTATATATAATAAATTTATTCGAATAAAATTTATCCGAATAAAATTTTATTCGAATAATATTTTTTTTTTTTGGTTTTTTATAGCCTTTCAATTTTCAAAATATTGGTATATATAACATATATATTTTGAAAGTTTATAGTAAGGATATCGTTAAATCAATTCCTTTGGTTAACTTATCTAAGTTTTAAATAAAATGGTTTTTCTAACAACCTCAATAAACTTAGGAATATACTTATTAAACTGATTTCATATAGAAGGCAACTTAAGAACCTACATATATAGTAGCGCCTTTAGTTTTTAATTTAAGATTTTATAAATCAGTTGTAGTATTTTATGTGCGATGATTTGAAAATAAAATACTTTCACCACCAAGATTTATTTTATATTTTTCCCACAAGTCCTATAATAGCTTATGTTACTTCCGAGAGTTAATTCGTTTCTTAAAAAGGTTAATTAGTATTGTCACAGATTGCCTTCTACGACGAAATGTTTTCTCATTATATTGTGTCACTAGCTGTGCCCGCCATGTCGTGGGTGTCCTCACAATATTTATGCGATTTTGTTTTAATTTTATAGTGCTTCAGTTATGGTTTATGTATTTACTTTATATAAAGGTACCCATCCCTGGATAAAATTCTAAAATTAATACAAAATTATAAAAGTTTTTGTAAAGCTCTGTAAAAGGTTTATAAAATATTTTAATAACAATATAATTCCACAAAGTGAAAATAAAATTAAATACAAATTTTATTCAATTGGCGCCATCTGTTGCGCAGAAGTTTTCCCACTTTCAGAAAATAAAAAGGTGAGTTGAAAAATAACCGTGTTGAAAATATCCCAGTCTCAAACCGCAAATTTCAGTACCTTTAAACCGGAAATTGCTTTCTTCACTGCTATTTTCTTAGAAATAAGTATCCTATATTGGGACCAGGATACTAATGTACCCCCTCACAAAATTTTGTTAAAATCAATCCAGTAGGTTTTGCGTGATACGAACACAAATGAAAGGCAGACAGACAGACGGAATGGAGTTATTATTTCATTATATGTATAGATAATCACATTATTGACTGTTATTTTAATATTTTTTTATCAGCACAGCTACCTTTAACATAATTCGATTAAAAAATATTACAATTGTTATACAGTTTTAATAAATATTTTAATTTTAGCTAAAATTGTATGTTTAAATGAGGTTAAAAAAATGAAAATAAAACGCTTAAGGTTTAGCAGATTAACGGTTTAAGTTAAATAAAATAAGTAATTCCAGAAATACTTAAAATGTTAAAAATGTATGTTTCTTTTATTTAAAGAAGAGGGAAGAACATTAATTGATTTTACTATAACACGCAATTCTATGAAAGGATGTGCATTTAAAATATCCCAAGATTACATATCAAATCAAACAAATACATATGTATATCAAAAACGTGACATGTATTTCCGCATAGACAAAAGGTGCTTATATTGTCTAACATTCTCTATTGGTAGTTAACAACACTTATTTTCGTACCCACATAAAGTTAAGAAGCAAAAACAAAATTTTTTGCAAAAACACAACTTTAAAACAGACACAAGCTTCATTCGATTATTCTTGAAACTTAGCCGCTGCCAAAGCAGTTAATATTTATCCTTCCTAGTTTATTTTTATTCGTGTTTTGTTTTTTAAATAGATATTTTTGTTAAATATTAATTTTTTGGACAAATTTGGTGGACCCTTAAGCTGAACTTCGGTCTTGTTTTTTGAAGAATTTAAATTTTTGTGGTGAATCTAAAACAAATAAATTTAATATAATTTAAGTTAATAGGCAGAAATCAAGCGATTTATTTGTTAACGGCAAAAATTATTCGGTTAATCGATTAAAAGTTAATCGATTAAAAGTTAATCGATTAAAGTTTAATCAATTAACTTTTAATCGATTGAAAACTCTTGTTTGATGTAAAGTTTGTGAAAGTACACATATTTTACATTCCTAACTCATCCTTTTTATTTCTCAATGAAAAATTTCGAGTCAATGATTGTATACACGGATGTTTGTTTCTTGGCTTGTGCTTGTGTACGTACGAGTATGTGTACCCATCACTTTGATTGCTCACGAAGTCATAAAAAAATTGTTCAATTTAATTTCTACATGAGACAACAACAGTACAGCACCATCATTCTTAACGTCTATTGAACTCATGATGTCAATATGTTTTTTTTTTTTTTTTTTTTTTTTGTTCTTGTTATAAACTTCTTCTTCCTTTAATTCTATTCGTATCTTTAATGAAATTTGTTGGTTTTTGATTTTCTCTTACTACAATTTTTCTGACTTTTTGTTTTTGTGGGTTGAAGTTTATGTATGTACATATATACGTTACTTTGGGAACTGTGATAATATCAAAATCAATACAGAGTTTACAAAAAAGACAAACCGAAGCGAGTTACGTATAAATACGAGGTCGGTCTGCAAACATAATAAACTGATGTTGATATGAAATAACTGCTTACTTTCAATGCTATTTCTCCACTTTACATTGGAAATAAGATATTTTGCGGAAAAAGTATTCTATATTGGAATCAGGATACTAAGGTGCCTCCTCACAAAATTTTATTAAAATCCATCCAGTAGTTTTTACGTGATGCGAACACAGACAGACAGAAAATGAGTTACTATTTTATTATATGTATAGATAAAATTGTCTTGGAGACTCCGTCTTCTTGAGGAGTTAATATTTTGGGGAGAGAAGGAGCCCGTCTAATGACTTAGCACACTGAGTCCTTGGTAAATGATAGATCCTGACACAATGTAACTCGGGAGGAGTACCGAGTTGGCTGTTAAATTGAGTTCCATTAATTCGGTAAAAGGTTTATTCATGACCCTGGCAGCCATAGTGCAACCATCTTTTCATAGGCGCTGATATGTTTTCATACACATAAAGACGGTGATAGATTGTGGAACAAGATTAACGTGAGTATCTGCCTACTCGGCCTAACCTCACGGTGGTCTTACCACCGAGTGAAACTTAGGCGTAGACTAGCGCCCCCATTGTGTAGTATAACAACACTTTACGATTGCCACCAATCGCTTTTTGTGTGTGATACAGTCACAATGAGTAGCAATTTATATAATATGGCAAGCCTTTCCAAGGCGAGCCTAGATCCACATTATAACCTCTTGCTTAGAGGTTTGAAGACTATCCTAACTCCGTCTGTTGAGAGTGCACCAGCACACTTGATCAACCGTGCACCATACCTACATAAATCGATCTTAAACCACAACCACCACGTGTACCCCCGAAGGGGACCTCACCAATAACCGGTCACAGAGAGGATAGGCTCTCTGCGGGGCCACCGATTCCCGTGGTACCAGTCCTTTGGGTACTGGTCGGGCCTCGCAAGGAGGAGCCGCAATGTTTATCGCAGACCTTTTCTTCCAGATTTAGGCTCTAGGAACCCTAGCGTCTGGTGCCCCTATTTTCCCCGAGTGAACCGCGTCAAAGCATTTGCCATTCCTGCAGTGACAATTGGAACCCCCGGGGTAGACGGTGACAGATATGTTATTTTTATCCAGGACTAAGACCGCCATTCGTTAAAACCTTTAGTCATTTCAAAAAAGTATAGAACTAGTACATGATGCCGGCCAACAATATCTTTTTGTGTATGTATTACCACCGTGAGAATCTCGTGCGGGTTAATTGGCATCCACATGACCGAAACAACAAATCGCCCTATTAAAAAATCTCGATAGAAAGTGAAAGAAAAGAAAATCAGTTTAAAAAATATTTCTTCTCCATATTTTCGTTTTTTTTTTTTTTTTTTTTTTTTTGCTAAAAGAATATAATTCTCGAACTGCCCTCATATGATTATGAGAGTTTATTACTTTTGATTTTCTTGCCGTGGCTGTTTATGACGGTTGTTTGTAAGTTGACAGTGTGGTAGTGGTATTTGTTCTCATTGTTCTTGAGTGTTTGAGCTGTTGATAAACCATTGTCGTGTCATAATTTCATTTCGTGGGCCCTAATGTCAGACGTTTTGGTAACGGAAAATGATAAGTAACAGTTTTTGATAAAAAAAAAATGTTATATTTTTTTTTCTTGTACTCGTATTTAAAGAAGAGGGCAGGCAGTTAATGTTAATGTTAAAGTAAATGTCAATATTCGATATTTTATCAATTTACGTGAAAAGTTGTCTTGTGTTCATTTAGTTTTTATGTTTGCTCCATTTGGGGTGAGTCACAAGATATTGTGTTGTGTGATTGTTTACTTAGCTGTTTATTTATATTTAACGAAACAACTGATAAGTACTTTAATGTTTATTTTCCTTTTTCTATTATCTTTAATTTACCCTACACCTGGTTGGAGTAACATTTATTAAATTGTAGTCAATTTGGGAAGGTAATTAAGTTAAGTCAAAATTGAAATGTGAAAACTAAGGGTGGCGCCTATAAGTATGTATCTAGAAGTTACTGAAATACTTATCATAATTTTTATTAATAATAATTATTAAATTATTTATTAAATAAATAATACACTACGAAAAATAATTACTCAGTGTACTCGGTCATACAGTTTAGAAGATATTATTGACAGAAATCAATTAAGTTGGTTGCCGGTACACTGATAAACTAATTTTTCAACCATTCCATTTTTTCACAAAATTTTACCCCAATAAAAAAAATTGGTTAACCCTTTAAATCGGATCACTGAAAGACTTGTGGCAGCACCAAGTGTGTATAACCAACAAAATCAACCTACTGGCAACTCTCCAATGAAAATAGACAGACGAAAGCAGAAATTAATGCCGAAGGTTTATGCCCTTATGCAATAGAAATATATTTTGTCTTAAAGTATACTTGAAGTGTACTTTAAGACAATTTTCATATAAAATTTGTTGTAGAGTAGACTTTATTTCTTTGCCTTTATAAAACCGAAAGTACAAACTTTGTATTTAAACAAGTTGATAATTAATTATATTGCAATAGTTGTTATATTTTAGCCGACAGTGTTTTATTTTACATGAACAACAACTACAGACTTTAAAGTTTTCAAAAAAGTTTGAAAGATTTTACTATTTCTTTTCGACTTATATTCATGAAGAAAACTAAATTTTCGACCCGAATTCGGCTTCGCCGGCTTACGAAACCACACCCATTCCATTTTTTAGTAAGGTTATTTTTCACTACCCCTCGGGTTGTCGTAGTTGTTTTCGCGTTGCCGTAAGATTTAGTCCTATTGTTATTTTGTCTTATGTCAGATTCGTTAATCGGTTGTTGTTCCAGCTAAGTAGATGTTAGGAGTAGCCGGTTGTAGGATAATGGTGCTGCCATCTGTTGTTGCCTAGAATCAGTAAATTTCACCCCATTTAAAAAAATAGCTGTCAACCTACCCTTAGGTCCCTTTCTCTGTGCGCGGTCACATATTTATTTGTAAACAAGCAAAGTTACGGTGTTAAATTGATCGTTACTGCTTAACAGCCAGTGATGACGGTCTACCACCGAATGGTATGACAAAAGCAAAGTTCCTTTTTTCGGGATGGCAAAATTTAAAACAGATTTAACCACAAAAAAAATTTCTCCAGGGTTGATAAAGTTGGTACAATTGTACCATTTTTGATATAATTTATACCTGAAATGTACAATGTTGCGAACAATTTTAAATGCGAAATCTTACTTCAATAACTTAAAAAAGCTTATATATTTTTAATAAATTCCATTATTTAATACGCAATTTAGGAAAGAAGAATTGCAATACTTAATTTTAGGTCGCTGCAAATTGGTCGCTTTTTATTAACGGTATATTTTGAATAGTTACACATAACGTAACGCTAAAGAAAATAATCCAAAAGTGTAAAATCGTGTGACTTTGGTGACCAGTTCGATTATTCCAAACTTACAAAATTTTTATTATGGAAAGCTATACTTGTGAACAAAGAATATTAACTTCATAAACTTCGATCGCTAACAGTTGCGATACTGTATGCCAAACCAATATGTTGATAGTGGGGCAATAGTGATGCCGCCTCATCATCACCAAAAAAATGAGCAGGAAAACTCCGTCACTGTGAATTTTTTACCATATACTACACTGCCAGCCAAACCATTTAGTGGTTGCATGACATATTTTATGGTCGCTCAATTTTTTAACTTGGCGGCGTCAATTGGTCGCCTCGTTTTTCTAAGTTAATGCAGCTGAATTATTTTTTTAATAAACCGAAAGATGTAAATCGGCGCTACATTGACGAGATAATCGAAACGCTTTTGCACAATGTGATTTAAAAATTTTGTAAAAACAGCAATTATCAGCCATCATGCTAGAAGTGTACAGTTTTACGACATCATATTGGGTGCGTCGGTGGGCTAGTAGGTAGTGTGCTAGTCCAACAGTCCAGGATTGTGGGTTCGATTCCCACTAAAGACTCTGGCATTATTCACTACAAGTTGTCAGGAAGACCAAGAAGTAGCTTGGATGTAATCTGGTTGCATAAAAATGGTTAACTGCGTTGGTGACAGGCGATGGACTCTCCAGTATTATATGGCCAAGTTAAAAATCGAGGTAAGACGATACTTGCAGACTGCAGCCTGGGAAATGGCTGGCAGAAAAAGACTTTGGAACACGGGCAGACACATATTAAATGGAGATGCTGTGGAGACCTTAGCCTTAAGCAAATGTTAGCAATTACTATAGAGTCTGTGATGAGAGAAATGGCGATGTCATCTATCGGTCGTCAGTCTAAAATCACTAAAGTGGAGAGCAAAGAAGGCTAGTGACAGCAGGAGACTAAATGATAGTAAGGTATCCGCAAATATTCAGTTGGATACTAGAAATCATTGAGGAAAGAAAGGGGTCGAAAAGGCACCCATGAGGTACTAACGTTATGGGTCCCTTTTCGGTACCTCCTCTACAAAATAATAATAATTTGACTTCATATTCCATTACTATTTTTCATGCTTCTACTTTACATTGGTGTCAATAAAACTAAAATTGTCAAAAAAAAATGTGTTTTAAGTCCATTTTATTCTTAACCTCAAAAATAAACCACCTTTTACAAGCAAACATACAAACAAACTCACATTCTAATTCTTCTTTCTTTCATTATTTATAGACATAAATAAACACTGAAAAAGGATCGTTTGGAAATTAATTCCCACTTTTAATATTTAATTACAAAAACACAATTCTTATTATTCATTTTACAGTTTTAACGATGAAAATAAAAAATAAAAACAAACCCAAGTCCAGTCCAGTGAACTTGTATCAAATAAATATAATAATTGTCCCCTCATACATGAAGTCAACAAAATTCCGTTGGCTCTAATTTACACGAAATACAAACCCATCGTTATCGTATGAAATTGTGCCAACATATCGACCGAGAGAGTACAACGAAGTTCTCTGTAATATTTTCATAAAACTACGAAGCGATAAGAAGTGAGCAAATAAAAAAAGTACGAGTTATTTTTAATAACAAAATATCGGTAAATGTCTGCCAAAGATAAAAAATAAATCATAACTTTTCGCCGCAATAGTGTTGAAGCAGAAAATAAACAAAACTGTTCTCGGTTATGGTGAAAGATTAACTCTAAGAGCAGCCATTCAATTAATTTTTTCATTGCAAGTTTATTAACCTTTTCTTTGATAAATATTTAATCTTTCAAGGCTTAAGTAAAATATAAACCTCAGAATATAAAGGGTGGTTAAATTTTAAGGGCCGATGTTGAATATGATCCAAACCTAACGGTCAAGTTTTTAATTTGAAATTTCTCAATTTCAGACTAACTCAATTTGAAGCATGGAAAGATATACAATCGAGCAATGGTCAGAATGGTGGCAAGAAATGGCAACGTTGGATGATCAATTTGCGAAGAAAATCATCTTCAGTGATGTGGCACATTTTTAACCTCAGTGGATTCGTCGCTATCGTGAGATGATATCGAACTTTTTATATCCCGAATTGGAAGATATGGATGTGGACCATGCGCCACTTGCCACAGCTAACGAAACAATGGCTCTTTTGCACGACAAATTCAATGGCCGTGTTATCTCACGTGGTGTCGATGTCAATTGGCTGCCAAGATCATGCGATTTGACACAGTTGGACTTTATATTTTGGGGTTATTTGAAAGAAAAGGTGTACGTCGATAAGCCAGCAACAATTCAAAAGCTAAAGGGTGAGATAATTCAGCACATTAACAACATAGAACCTCAATTATGCCTCAGCGTCATCGAAAATTTGGAGCATCGGATGCCGGTGTGTCGCCAAGGTCGCCGATATTTTGTTCCATACATAATTAAACCATATCAATATTATTAAAATAAAAAGAAATCACAATAATTTCCTAAATAATTTGTTACAAATTTAACCGGCCTATAATTGCAACAAACATGGCGCCACTAGTGTGGTAAATGTTGATAACTTAAAAACCCCTTTTAACGCTGACATTTTAGGGTTAGAAAATGAAACCATTGCCCGAGAGGTAAAAGTGAACAATACCTCACAAACTAATGAAAGTTTGGCGACGACTCTTAAAAGGTCGATATCGTCTAGATGTCGTCTAAATTACCTGATTTGGAATTCAAAGTTTAAAACCCCACAAGTGATTGCCGAAAACCAAATATATCCAGAATATGACACTTGTGTTGCGAATTTTGGACTGGATGTATTATTGGACTGGTGCTCGATATCGCTATATCTTTCTTCTTAAACTTAATGATATAGATATGGCGACATGATGATAGCGGAAAACCAACTATATCCACCAAATGTCCCTCTGTGTTGCAGATTTTGGACTCGATGTATTATTGGACTGTACATCTCCTAAATAAAGGCTGGTCAAGCAGTATCTGTGACTTATACTCGATATCGCGACTTTGACTTTGACTCTTTTTTCTTAAATTTAATGATATTAATATGTGAACATGGTGGTTCAATAAGATGGAGTCACAAGCTCGTAAAATAATTCGATTTCCGCAGTAAACATTTTCCGATCATATACTCCCAAATATTGCTCGTATTGCTGCTAGATGGTGTTGATGCCCACATATCGGGCAGCTCAGAACCGGATATCTCAAACGAACATGTGCCTAAAACATGACATTTCAGCTTAAATTTTCTGTAGAGATACTTTTCTATTTCATTGCTCGCGTAAGAAGTTACTTTGATATAAAAATTAGTGAAATATCGGAAAAAACACGGTATTGAAACTTTTTTTACTGGGCCTGGAAGAGAAATGTTCATTGTGTGCTGCTATAACCTGACGAAGGTATTAATTTGAAAGCCTGCAATATTCGCAACTCGATGGTTTGAACCAAGCAATTCAGAAAGAGCGGCAAGAGAAAGGGAGCTGCGTTCCATTGTGACAATGTGCGTCCACTCTCTTCTATAACGACTCGGAACAAATTGCCGCAACATTTGTTTTGGTCTCTGCAAAGCTCTTTTGATTGTGTAATAGATGGGCCGCTAAATACCACTTGGCCAAGATTACCAACAATAAACTACAGAAGTTTTAAACGATGAAATTATCAATCTATCCGAATCCGAAATGTGAAAATGTCATAGATAATCATGGTCCGTGTGTGCTTGATTTAAATAAAGTTTCAACAAAGCAAATGTTTGTTCCAAAATGTTTCCAAAAAACCGCCGAAAACTGTTGTATATGGTCCAATTTATATACATATATGCTTGTAAGGGAGTGGGTATTCTGCACAAAACCGCTTAATTAATGGGTCCTCTTTCGAACCCCTTCATCACTTAATGATTTCTATTACCCGATTAGTGATTTACAACTTTCTTTCAACATTTCTTTCATTGAGTCACGTCCTAGTCGGTCACTAGCCTTTACTCTCGACTGTAGTGATTTTAGACTGTCGAACTTGTTCCTCATCACAGAGTCTATAGTAACTTCTAACAAACTATTATCTTCCATAGCATCCATGCTTAATATGTGTCTGCTAGTGGTCCCTAGCGTAATAGTAGCCATTACAAGACACCTGTCACTACTACAGTTGGAAGGAAAGGTAACCCGATTACATGCGAACAACTTTTTGGCGTTTCCGCCTGATTTCCAAGCATCCATAGCTTATTTAGGTCCACCGTGGATAAGGGCATCTTTATATAAGAAAAATTTCTTCTCTCCCCTGGATTAAATTAAGACAGCCTTCTAGCAGAGCAAGTTTTAAATATACGAATTTTAGATACCTGTTTATCTCCAGTTTTAATATTGACTTGCCTGCGCAAATTGAGCCCATTCACTGAAAATGTTAATAAAAACTTACAGCACCGTCAGAATGCGACAGTAATCAGAAAAAATATAGTAGTTTGTGTTTGCGGCGCACACAAAAACATAAATATGGAAATAAGGGCAAGTTGCTATTTCTGTCGTAAGAAGTCCTGTATCAACACAATTATAGGGAGTGGATCAAGCCACAAAATTGGCCCTAAACATTTTTATATTTTTGTGCGGATCTTAATCCCTCTTCAACGTTTTTTTTTTTACATTACCATACATAGTATAAGGTAAAGTATAGTAATCATCAAAAAAATCGAGGTCGGGATTTCGACGGATTTATACGTTTTGAGGTCTCCTGAATCAATTTTAGCTATTTTCGCTATGATGTTTGTGGGTGGGTGTGTATGCCACTATTTTTGTGGAGTTTGTACAGGTCATAAGGTTTGACATATCAAAATGGAATATAGTATGTGCCTTTGGTATATAGAGATAAAGAGCTGTATAGTTTTCGGCATAATCGGAAGGGGGCAAAGTGTAATTTCCTTACCCTTTCCTTTTTGAATGCTCTAAAGGTTATACCGTATGACATATTAAAATGAAATTCAGTATGTGCCTTTAGTATATGGAGTTAAAGAGCTGTATAAATTTTGGGAATAATCGGGAAGGGGCAAGGGGTAGTTTACTTACTCTCAAATTTTGTAAACGGCCTACAGGTCATACGGTATGACATATCAAAATGAAATTTAGTATTTGCCTTTGCTTTATGGAGATGAAGAGCTGTATACATTTTGGCCATAATCGGGAAGGGGCAAGGGGTAGTTTACCTAATACCCCAAACCGAAATTAATTAATTTTTGCGATTCGAATATACTTTGAACTTATATTCTTTATGTTATATATCCATAAAAATGTCTGTTTCCATTGGGTATGGTAAAGTTGAGTGTAGGCCATTCCAGATTTTTTTTTTATCCACACCTTTTAAGTAAAAGTTAATGATTGGAAGTGTCAGTACTAGAACTCTAGCCTGGTGTGCTACTATAGATAAAAATTCCTCGTTTTCAGATTTTTCTGCTTACTTACTCACCGAAAATTATGAGAATACGAAATGTCAGCCCACTAGCTATAGGGTAATTACAACAGTATAATAGTAATGAATGAACCAGTCAGTTAGTGAGTAAATATTAAAAAGTTCTAGGGAAAACTCTCAAACTTTAACTATCTTTATCATTTTATGATTAAGAGAAACTTACGAGGAGCGTAAAAACAGGGCGAATGGATTTGTGTGCATCTAGATACTACGAACTAGACTTCACTTAAAAGATTAATTAATTTGGAACATTATATTTTTTAGGGCTACCAACAAGCCCACAACTTAGTTATTTTTTGGATTATTTTTAATTTATTAAATGTTACTATATAATTACAAATTATATTCTAACTTAATGAACCGAGAATAGTAACGAACACCCTCATTCATTGTAGTGAAACAACCAGAGCTTTTGGTGTGAAACGAATCCACAAACCCTAGACTCATATACTACACACCAGAGATTAATTTAGTGTACAAATGTTATCCTCTATACACACAAAGCTACACAATGAACATCGAAAAAAATACATTGAAAAATGTATGCATGACTCACTTTATACACGAATAACTCTTGAGTGTCCACTTCTGTGCATTATATCTAAATGTGTACATTGAAGACATTAAACGCTTCGAATTAACTTTATATACGTATGCACATTCGTCGTGAAAATACCGTTGAATTTGTAATTTCATAAGATTAATATGTGTGTTCTGTAAAAACAAATACTGATAATATTATAAATACCCAATATCATTTTTATGTCTCTAGTTCAAAAGTTACAAAAATCACTAATATGGCAACTCCCAACCATGTGTTTGCTTAAAGCGTGTTTACATTGCGTGTACAAGTCATATGGAATGTCAGATTATCCATATGTAAAACTATACACATAGTGTAAACCTTTTGAAACATAATATATGTTATTTATCTATGTGCAATAACATGTGTTAGTTTTTAATTTAAAGCACGCTCTATTTGATGTGTAAAACTATATGACAACAGCTGTTTTCAGTGATGTTCACTTTTATTTTCAAAAATTCCACTCATACATTTTTATCCTGAATTTAAGAGGTTTAAAATTACCGAATATATTTATTCTAACTCTTGTTAGTAATTTAATGTTCGCAGATTTATATCGATACCTCATCGGTGATATTAACAATAAAGTTATGTAATCTAATATAGATACATACATATATTATATATCTATTTGCAAGTTTGATTATTTGTACGTCAATCAAGAAAGAGTGAAAATAAATTGACATTAACATCAACAAAATTATTTATTTAATTGTTGCTGATACAGTTCAAATGATAATAATTATTACTTATTGTATTATTTATAATAATTATTTTTGTTTTGATATAATTTCTCTCTAATAAATTGATTTCTGTACTGTTGTAGAAGCTTCCAAATGATAACACAAAACGTTAGTTCTTTGGTTGACATCACAAGCGGGTTTCTAATAAAATGAAGTGGCGGCAAAAATATGCAAAATTGGCTAATAACTTATTACAGCAAGTCCCAATAAAGCTATTATTATTAGTTTTATTATATAGTCTAATAATTTAAAAAAAATAATCCAGTTAAACCACATTTTGAAGACCAGCTGTTTTAAATATTTGATTTTTGTTTTCAATAACAGGCCGTTATGTCATATGTACGTAACATGTGTACGTTTGAACACAAAAATTATAAACCATATGTAAAACACTGATTTTGACATACGCATGAAATTCCATATGGATAGCAATTTTGACAGTACATATGACTTGTACACTCAATGTAAATACACCTTTACTAAAGCATATACACAAGATGTACACAAGTACAGTCATAGCCACACATTAATATCAGATGTACATGCCGAAAGAAAGGCAATGTCTTCAATGTACAGAAAGTGTACAGTGTTTTCAAGGTGTATTTAAAATTGCTTGTACATTTCTACGATCTCTGCTACTCACTACCACTTAGCCTATCGGGACACACCATATTTTTTATTAAATTACGATTTTTGATAAAGTTTCGATTTATTTTTTGTTTTCCAATTTTAGTTGTAAAATTTTTATGCAAAAAAAAAAATAAAAACTATTTGAAAAAATTTCTTTTCTAGGTGGGATAATTTTAAAATTGTTGTTGATTCTACATTAATTTGATTAGGAAATTGTTTTATAATTTGAATTATAAATTAAATAAAACTAGTCGTATGTTGTAAGGCAATACGACTTTACACATACGAGTATGCATATAAATGTTCCATTAAATTATTAAATGACATCGTAACACGCAACATGTAAAATTTAAAGAAATATTTATTTATTCATTTGTTAAGTCATTTTTCAAACTCAATCACAAATTGCAGAATTTTAATAGTTTTTATTTTTATCGTATTTTACATCTTTCTTGTTTGTTCTTCGAATAATAAGTTAAGCCCTTAAATCATTTTAATTTAGTTGTTGTACGTTTTCTCTTAGCCCTCGGCTATAGATTAAAATCTGTTCATGATTTTAGTTTCCCAGTTTTTTTTTTCTTCATTTCATTTTACCATATTTGAACAATAAAACAAAATTGTTGGTCTATTAATATAAAACATTGACATTGATTGATTATTTTTACACGAACGAGTATGCTGGTGTTTTGGTTTCTTATTACTTTACGAGATTCTTTCTATTGTCATTAATTTTTTGTTTTTTTATTTATAATCGTATTCTATAAATTTAAGTTTTTTTTTCAAAATATTTTGAATGAAATTTTTGTTTTCTTTCCATTAAGTTTTTTTTTTAAGATTTTAAATCAAATTTATTTTAAATTATTTTTAGTAAAAACTTCATCATCGTTTGGTTAACTTAACGCAAACCGGATGAGGAAGAAGGATAGGAAGCAAGTGTGACAGGGTTTATTTTTCAAAGCTCTTTTCGAGTTGAAAAACATTTTACATATAAATGATTTGTATAAAATTAAATTGAAGTTAAATGTGTGTATGTTTGCTTTAAGATTTATTAAAGTTTATAATACCGAACATCTTTATTTGTCTGCTCCTTAAATTTACTCAAATTTTCATATTTAAAATTTTAATTTAAAGAAAGAAGGGAAGGAGAATTTTATAAACAGCGCATCAAAACGATAAGGTTTTTTTTTTTTGTTTTATTTAAGGGAAAGGGAAAAATTTTGTCGTGGCGTTTTCGCAAATACTATATTATGTTACTTACATTAATACATATTGTTGTGGCAAATATATTATAGTTGTTGTTTGTAATCATTGCCCAGATTAGAATTTTATGTTGTTGATTAAATAATCTTAAGCTGGTCAGGCCAACCATAGTTTTTGTCTATAAAAACCTACCAAGTAGGACATCGCAAACAAAAATCATGCCTTACTGAAGCAGGTTGGAAGAGAGAGTCTATTTCTCTCTTTTACAAACCTCTTTCAAGTAAACGTAAGTTTTTGCTGGGTAGCTACCCCCGTGTGCCTCACTACATCCATACACAAAAGAAAAAAAAACAATAAAAACTTTAAAGAAATGTCTGGCTTACCTCTAACTCAAAAAAGCACGATATTCGCACGACAAAACTGTTTCAGTTTATATACAAGTTGGACGATGCCCACTGTTCCATTTAATCTGTTTTTTGCTAGACTATGAATAATAACACGATAATAATATTTTACTTTTTATGGGAGGTACTATTCGAACCATCCTAATCCAGTCTGTATTTTGCTAGACTATGCAAGATAATAATATTTCACTTTGTATGGGAGGCACCACGCCCACTTTCCCAATCCAGTCTGTATATTACTAAATTATGCACCTTAGTATGAGGGTTACTTGTGTAGAGTTTCAAGACTCTGCCTATTATAGTTCTCCAGGTAGAATATACAATTTTTCACTTTGTATGGGACGTACCACGCCCACTTTCCCAATCCAGTCTGTATATTACCAGATTATGCACATTAGTATGAGAGTTACTTGTGCAAAGTTTTAAGACTCTACCTATTGCAGATCTCCAGGTAGTCGATAACAATTGTGCTCATTGCATGGAAGGTACCACGCCCACTATTCCAATCCAGCCTGTGTTTCGCTGAACTATGTACATTACTAAGGGGGTTACTGGTGCAAAATTTGATATATCTACCTATTATGTTTCTCTAGCTACTTACAAAGAGAGCGTGAACGTGGGCGTGGTAAAATTTTCTCTCCACAAAAACCTAAGTTGGGTTATGATGAAGATTCAAAAATTAAATTGGAGAAATCGGTGCAGCCGTTCTTCAAATGCGAACGATATTTGATTTTATTTGAATAGATTTTTATGCTTTAAATGTACAGTGTACAGCAAAAAAAGTGTGTTACTCACCGCAACTGAAGGGTTTTTTAGCAACAGAGAGTTAACTACATTTTATGTGAGAAATGAATATACGAAAATTAAAGCGGTTTAAATGCACTATGTAATTTTAAGCAGTTTTTTTCTATTTTGTCAAAAATTATAAAAATTGGAGTTAACTCTTTGTTGCTGTAAACCTTTAAATTGCTTTATCACAACCGTACGATAAAATGCAATTGTTTTACGACTCTCGACATTTTCAAGGTTTTTATATTGTGCTGCTAACCCTGTATCTACTATGCACTAAGAAGTCATTTTTACTTGAAGGTCTTAGAATGGAAGTTTTGTATTTTACGATATTTATATCACAGTCCAGAACACTCAAGACGATTCGCTATCATGTTCGAAAATAGTTTTAAAACTTCATACATACAAATACTCGTATGTTTGATCGTTTGTTTGTGCGTCACTCCTGGCTCAACGGCTGAGACAATTTTAATGAAATTTAAAACATATCGCACCCTAAATTATAAACAGACACAACTTAAAATATATTAAAATCGTTGTTTTTTTCATAAAACAGTTTACAGATCAACAAGGTTAGCGAGTCACTCAATTACTGGTTCGATGCGGTCAACTCCACAGGGCAGTTTGGAGACCATGCTGGATCTGACCCCTGTAGATGTCTACAGGTCGGCCCTAAGGCTTAGAGAGTAGGACGAATGAAGGCATTGTCGTGTTGGACATGGTAACATTCTACGGCAGGTAGGTGGTAATATCTTGAAGGAGCAGACTTATTATCTAACCCCTGTTATGGGCTTCGACAAATCTTTTGTTGTTAAAACTCCCAGCAGGGATGAGTGGAAGAAGAACTCCGTAATTCGAAACAATGCGGTTTCAATATTTAAGGATGCCTCCAAGGTGGACACGGGAACTGGATGGGGGATCTTCTCTGAGGATTTTGATTTTTCAGTTTCACTACTAATTCCTTACACCTGTACCGTGTTCCAGGCTGAAATATATGCTATATTGCTAGCGGTAAGGGAAATGGAGAAACTTACGACGGATTCGCCGGCTGTTGTTATTTTAGTGGATAGTCTAGCCGCCATTAAGGCGCTTGATTCGAAAGTAATGAAGTCTAGATGTGTGTTGACATGAATACAATTTAGCTCTACTTGGACGACATCGTATAAGGATATAATAATTAATTATTTTAATTAATAAATCTATTTATTTATTTCATTAGTTTAATTTTAATTGAAAAAATAATTAAATTTTTATATGAAACTTACAAACCTTTAATTGGTGAAAAGTATTTGGCATGAAAACAATTTATTTGCCCAGCATTGTCTGAACTTAATTAAATTATACATACTTTTTAGGGTTAAGATAAGAATAGTTATTGTTAATTCAGTGGTAACAAGATCTCAGACACAATGGCTTTTCATGGATTTAACTAATAGGATTTTAGGCTAGATCTTCTCATAGATATTATTATTATTATTATTATTATTAATGAAATTCTACCAACAAATACTAAAGGTAACGGTATCAGGCCATACTGTTTGCTATTTCTGCACAAACAGATGCAATTAAAAGCGAACTTATCGATGTAACGTGTGTTATTGCCGCATATGAGCCCTTGATTTTGAAAATGGTATAAGTCAAAAATTTTAAAAATTTATTATATCAACAATTTCACATCAAATACTAATAAAATAACATAATCTGAAGTAATTCACAGTATGCCATGAAAATTAAGTTAATAAATTGAGTTTATTATTGAATTTATATATGTTTGGTAAGCAAAATATATAAGAAACGAATAAGTCTGCTGTCAAAGTTTGGCAAACTAATTTTTAGTACTTTTTTACTCTCTTAATGTATGTTTTACTCTATTAATGTAAAAATATAATATTTATAGTTAATTGTAGACATAAACAGCAAAGAAGTATAAGTTATGCTCCCAATAAATGGAAATGAATAATACTAATATCGTCTTCCGATGAATTAGTTCTTACTTTGAAAGAGAAATCGTAACCTTTACAAATACATCCCTGAGCATTATTATTATTTAATAACATTATGTAAATAGATAAACCCATTTTTGGTAGAACAAATGGCTGCGAAAAATTTGATTTCGACGAAACAACGGGAAGAAACAACGACTAATAGAAAGATAAACACTAATGCAGAAGCTGTGTCTTGGCTAAAAATAAGGGGTGATCCATTTCGAGGTTCCCTACTTTTTTAAAGAAAAAACACAGAAAATTCAAATTTAATGTAATATGTTTATTATCATTTGAAATAACAATCTTTGGGATTTATTTTTTGAAGATTATGTCTATCAAATGTTGGCCGTTGTTACGTCGCAGATGGTCCATCCGTTGATTCCAATTTTCGATAACTCGTTCGAGCATTTTTAATGGTAACTGGCGAATGACACACGTGATTTTTTCCTCAAAGGCCTGAATCGAAGCGGCTTTGTCCGCATAAACTTTAGACTTTACATATCCCCAGAGGAAAAAGTCTAACGGTGTGATATCACACGATCTTGGTGGACAATCGACCGGCCGAAAATGTGCTCACCGAAATGTTCTCTCAATAAATCCATTGATTGATGCGATGTGTGGGAAGTGGCGCCGTCTTGCTGAAACCAAATGTCGCCGAGATCACGACCTTCAATTTCAGGCATCAAATAGTCGGTTATCATGGCACAATAACAGTCGCCATTGACGGTTACTTTCGCACCGGCATCATTTTAAAAGAAATATGGACCGATGATTCCACCGGCCCACAAACCACACCAAACCGTTGTTTTTTCGGGATAAAGTGGTAGCTCTTGAATCTCTTCAGGTTGCTCTTCGTCCTAAATGCGGCAATTTTGTTTGTTTACATATCCGTTAAGCCAGAAATGAGCCTCATCGCTAAACAAAATTTGCCTCGAAAACGTCGGATCTTCTTGGAACTTTTCAAGAGTCCATAGAGCGAAGCGATTCAGGCGTAAGTCTTTCCATTATGAAATGCCAAACATTACTAAACAAAAATAACATGACAGCATGACACGACTCACATGTGGTCTGTCAAAAAAAAGGCTATAGAAATAAGTATCTCAAAATGGATCACCCATACAATGGATTAGATTTCTAAAAAATGCTCCATATAAAATGTATTACAAAACTTCTTTGGATGACAAAAACAATATAGGAAAATATTGATTTGCTTCGATTATAAACAACCATTAGACTAATAACAGAAGAAAAATGTAAAGATATGAAGGATTTACTACCCTATATCCCACTAATTTTCCACAAATACTTTATTTCCTTAAATACTAAAAAAAAATTACTTAGTTACAATGTAATGAGTTTAAATAAAATGTTAATTTCTAATAAAAATTGTCCCTTGATGGTTTATGTCATTTATAAAATAATGCAGTTAATTTTGAAAATGATATAAGTCATTTCAACCTTTCAAAATTTCCTTTTAAAAATTGTTATAATACAAAAATATTTTTTTGTCCTTTAAAGTGCAAACCTCTTAATATCTAGAAACAAAAAATATGTGACTTATACCACTTTCATAATCAAGGGCTAATATATTTAATCACAGAAAAAACTACAATATTTTGTCAAGAATTTTTTTTATTTTTAAAGAGAAAAAAATTTATTTAGTTTTATATTAATTTAATTAATTTTTTTTTAATTGATACTTTAATAAAAAGGGAACCAAATAATATTTTTTAGAATTGAAAAATAATTGCAATAATCTAAAATCTAATTAAACTTGTATCTGATACTAACAAAAAACCTTTAAATGGTGCAATTTTTTTCTGTGTACAAATAAATTAAATTTAAAATGAAAAAAATATAAATTTTATACATCAGGGTTTCTTTTATCTTAACGACACTTTTGACATTTATGCTTGTATCCTGAACAAAATTCAATTTAAGAAATGATTTGTCACAAAGTTTTGTATGAAAATTTGTTTTAAAAACCTTTTATAAATTAAATATATGTATTTTTTATGAATATAACTATTAAAACTTTTACTTTAACTAAAAAAAAATAATACTTTTAGATTTACAATGAACTAAAATATAAAATATAAAAGTTTTTAATTTCCATAAATTAAAAGCAACATTTTTAGGATTATTTATTCAAGTAGCAGTAAAAGTTATTAAAACAAAAATAAATTCATACAACAATTTACTTTCGTTTTCATTAGTATAAAAAATATGTATAATATTTCTAGTTTAATTTTTATGGGCAACTAAAATTACTAGAAAAATTATATGACAAAAGAAACTAGAAACTAACATTATGGTTTGCTAAATGTTCATTGTACAACAAGTTTTATTTAAAAATTTTCATTGTTAGAAATTTTAGTTTTAATAGAAAAAAAAGCTTTATTATTCTGTTTTCACTATTTTATTCACTTTTCACAAAATAATTTTCTCACAAAATTTCTATTGGAATTAATATTTTTGTTTTGTAGTTTAATTTCAGTATAGAGTATTTATTGCCTTTGACAACAAATAAAAAATAATAATTAAGTCATTCAAACAAACAGTAGCTCTGGGTAATAATATTAATTTATTTTGTGGATTATAATACATATATTTTGAGGGGAAATATCTTTGGGTAAAAATACACGATACTTTCCTTTTGACACCAAGTATACACTAAAAGCACATGATACTGTGAAACCGAGTTTCCGTTAGAAATAGTCATGTCAATACTCGGCCCTAAAATGATGTTAGACTATCACGACGGCAAACGTTTGCTATTTTCACAAAATTTAATGTTTTAGAGAATCAATTGTTTTTGGTTTGTCCATATAACTATATTCAATCTTTGAAAATGTGTGTGAAGTTAAATTTCGAAATTTAAAGCTCAGACACAAACCAATTACGTTAACAGAGGTCTGTTAACATGCTAACATAGCGCTGTTAAGCATATAAATGATGGGAGTATATCTCCTGGAGTTCATCCTCTAAAGAAATTTCAAATTTGAAAATTTACAAATTTTTAAAAATTTATATCAGAACTCCATTTTTAATTGAATTTAAGTACTAGGAATCATAAAAGGATGTAATTCCTGTAAAATAGATCAATTTTTAGCTGCCCATCTTCTACAGGGCTCCTGGAATTCAGATTTATCCTTAAAAATTCTTAAAATACTAAAATGTGAAAAACTTAGAAATTTTGGGACATATCCAAAATTTTTAAATTTTTATCGAAAAAAAAAAATAAAATAAGCCGCCCGCTACATTTTTTTGGTTTATTTGGTCCAAAAATGTGGTCACAATTCCATTCGGAAGATATACTCCCAGGATTTGTATGCTTAACAGCTTATATGCTTAACGTAATTGGTTTGTGTCTGAGCTTTAAAATTCGAAATTTTACTTCACACGCATAATAGTAGCCACAGTAAACAAGACTTCTTGCTCATTTTCGAAAAACTACGGACCGATTATGCCGCCTTGTAGCTTCTTCCCTTTGTTAGTTTTTTTTTTAAGCTTTAAGAACTTTTTCCGTGGATGTGTATATATGCATTTTTAATACGGTTTTAGGCATTTTGTTTGTGAAAAAAGAACTCTACACATATAAAAAAACAGTAACTCTTTTCCTGTCTGTCTGCCTTTTTCTTTGTGTTCGCATCACGTAAAAACTACTGGATGGATTTTAACAACAGTTTTGTGAGGAGGTACCTTAGTATCCTGATTCTAATATAGGATACTTTTTGCCGCAAAAATATCTTATTTCCAAGAGAAAGTGGAAAAAAGCTGTAAAAGTACGCCGATTTTTTTTAGCGATTTACAGCACACTTTAAGACGTCTGTTATTTTTGAAAGCAGTTTATTTTAAGCAATGTTGGGCAACAGATGGCGCTGTTTAAAAAATGAGTAACTCATTTCCTGTCTGCTTTTACAGAGCTTTACAATAATTTTTAGAATTTTAGAACTTTATATAAATTTTAGAATTTTGCATCAGTGTTAAACCGATTCTTCTATCATTGCATATCTAAAGTCTACAAAAATATACTTATTTGAGTTTAATTTCGTAGTCTTATATACATCTATGTTTGTAGAAATTTTAAAGTTTAGTTTAGTTAAGTTAAGTTTCCGAGACACATTCGCTTAAAAATTGTAGTATGCATTGCCTTATCGGTGTGGTGGGCAGTGTATTTATTTTATTATAATTCCCCCCCTCCAAAAAAAAACAACTCATTTGTAATTAGAGATAGTAGACACACATAAGGAAACACAACCATTTAGGAGCACTTATAAGATATTAATTTAAAGCTGTTAGGAATTTAAGATAATTTCAAGAGCCCCCAAAACAAACGACCTTTTAAATTGACTTTTCAAAATATGGAAAATTAAAAATAATATTCAAAAATTTTTATTTGAGATAAATATTTTGGGTTTTAATTTAAGGCAACCTTTTTTGTGTGATGCCAAACAGACAGACAGACAGACTTACCTTAAGTAATTGTTTCTTTTTCTATCCAAAAAATTATAATCCAATACGCATGCTGGGCTTACTAAGATCAAATTTCGAAGATTAAAAATATATATTTTTTATATGCTGTTTTATTAATTCTTTTGTTTTTTTAGTAATTTAATACACAACACTATTAGTTTATTAAATTTATTTTGTTTTTCAGTAATATTTTTTTTTCGTTCACTTTGTTTCAGATGTTTAACTTCACGATTCTACACTTTTCATAATGTGTATTGAATGAACCTTTTTTTTATTATTTTTCTTCTTTCTTATTATTTTTTTCTTTTTGATTTTTTTTTTATATTTTTGTTGTTATTTAATATTATAATTTATTATTTTCTTCATTAAGATTTAACTTTGTCTTGTATTCTTTTACGTTGTTTTTCACGAAACACGAATGATGATGGATTAATCACTAAAAGTAAAAAAAAGAGTGTAAAAGATTATTAAATTTTGATTACAATAACAACAAAAAAATGATAAATTAATTTGTAAACAATTTAGTTTTGTATTTTTTTTTTTAACAAATATTTTTCTATTTGTTTTTTATGCCTATAATTTTAATTGGGCGTGAATATTTTTATATTTAACTTATAAACAGCTAATTCAACAGTTTTAATTTATTTGATTTATTTTCTTTATTTAAAAACTTCTTAAGGGCGGTTTACATTATACTACAAGTAATACGACATGTCAAATATTTGTGTGTAGAAGAGTACAAGTAGTATCGTCTAAACATAATATGTAATGAAACTGTCCGACATTGAGAGAAAATACGAATGGAAATTTGACACTCTTACGGCTGTCTTTATGTTTTGAAAATTTTCAAAAACTATTCTACTTCATTAGATCAGGGTTGCGTTTTTCTTATTAATGCTAACTTTTCAAAGGCAAAACTCGTCAAAATAGCAGAAAACCGCTGAATATAGTGCAAAATAGATCCAGTTGGCATCACAAATAAGTTTGTAAACAATAAAAAACTTTTGGTGAAAGAACGCGAAAATTTTTTAATTTTGTTTTATGGCTAGTACAACACCAAGAACCTTTTCCTTGTTACTTTTTTTTGTTAAATTTGGCATATTTTTCACAAGTACGCGCACTATTTATTTGTTTTCACTTTTTTTTATTGTTTTAACAACAGCTGTTTCAATTTTACTTCATTTTATTCAACATCAATGGTGTAAACGTAAGAAAAAAAACCATACGATTTTTAATCGCTATTTTTTCATACGGATTGATTTTCATTTTATTTTCTCTTAGATTTTACGTACGTAAAATCTTACTGTCTAAACCGCCCTTAAACAAGGTAGATTTATCTTATTAGGTAGTGGCGTCTCTGCAACAATACAAGAACAACATGACATTTTATTGTTGCTTTGTAGTCCGAAATGTCAAAAAATATAGATGAAAATTGAGATGGCGTGAATTTGTTTTATTGCTTTCCAGTTTCTGCACTATAAAACTTTTAAACACATACAACTTTTGACATGTCGAACTATTAAATCAGCTGGGCGAACGTCACTACCTAGTAAGATTAATCTACCTTGCTTGTAAAAATGTGTACGAAATTATATTCTTACCTGTGTTTATAAAAAAAAGGTAAAACTATAGCTCAAGGTATATTTATTTTACTAGGTAATGGCATCCCTACAACAAATACAACAATGCAAGAACAACATGGCATTTTGTTGTTGCTTTGTAGTTCGAAATGTCAAAAAACATATAAGAAAATTGAGAAGGCGTGTATGTGTTTTATTGCTTTCTCACTTCTACACTATAAGATTTCTGAACACATACAACTTTTGACATGTCGAACTACTAAATCAGCTGGGCGGACGACACTACCTAGTAAGATAAATATACCTTGAACTAAAGTTTCTAAAAAGTGACATCAATTTTGTAATAGTAGAAAATTCCAATCATGAAAAACCTAAGCGAATAATAAAAATTTATTTCTATTATTGGACAAGTCTGCTGTAAGTAAGACTTGTAAAACAGATATGTCTCCAGGGCAGCATAACCAGTCATATGTTATTTTGATATTGATAGATTTTTATGTCCGAAATACTCTCGCGAACCAAAATAAGTCGCTTTAAGGCCGAGGCTCATAGAATCCATAGCACGTAGTACATAACGACGGAAGTGGCTAACACAACGAGTACATTGTTAACGGATATTAAATCTGGCAAGCTTGATAAGTTTGTTCTCCATTTTACTATTTAACTTTATTCATTTTATTTTGTTTTTTGATCTCGGCATCAAACAAAATTTTCGCATGTGGGAATGGAAAAACCTTGACGACATTGTTGAGAAGCCAACACATCGACAGGAAGTAACAGTTTGGTGTGGATTTAGAGGGGTGGCACAATTGGCATACTTTCTTTGTAAAAAAAAATGCTGCTGGTCCGTTAACGTCGAGCGCTACAGAGCCATTATTACGAAAGTTTTAAGGCCTTCAAAAAGGAAGGAAGGTATGAACTTGGATAATCGTTGGTTTCAGCAGAATGACACATCTCATAAAATAATCGATACTATATATTTGCTAATCAGGGTAACAGTCGGCGAAGTCAATTGACCTCGTAAAAGACGTGATTCGACACCATTAGAAGTTTTCTTGTTGGGTGTCGTTAAAGGCTGACTCTATTCGAATGATTCAGACACGATCTACAACCATAAGGCTAATATCGGCCGAGTTATTCGTAAGATTGAGTGATTTGTTGACAAATTTGCTCAGGTGCTAATAATTGGTTTAGATGTAGCTCATTCTGAAAATTTAATTTTGCACCACTTTTTCAATTGCTAAGGGCTCTATATCGAGAATGCTTTCTATAATGGTTTGACTAATATCTACATATACCTATACCTATAAAAAAAAAACTGTAACGAGGCCATTTCTGTACATGAAATTTTTTAAAAATATTATTGCTAATATGTAGCAATTTATAGAACATGGCAAGCCTGGAACCATGTTCAAAACCACTTGTTTAAAGTTGGAGACCATCCAACTTCTTCTGTTGAGAGTGCAACAGCACCACAGCCACAACGTGTACCCCCGAAGGGGACCTCACCAACAACCGGCCACATAGAGGAGCGGCTCTTTGTGGGGCTACCGGTTCCAGTGGTACAAGTCGTTTCGACACTGGTCGATCCCCGAAAAGAAGCCATAATAAAAAAACTGCTCTTCCAGATTAAGGTTCCAGGAACCCTGGCGTCTGGAAACACTGCATCAATGCTTGAGAATGTACCGAAAATGACAATTAGTGCCCTCTGGAGGATCCCTATTGAACTATCGGTTCCCGTGTGACTATTTGTGTAGAAAACTGATCAGACTTAAAAGGTTCTTATCTTTCAATTTCAGGCGACTGCGGCCCGGACGTGAGTCTAATTTTGATAAAATGGCAATAAAACCAAACTGATCAAAAATAAAAATAGAGTTGCCAGATCTGAGTATATTATTACTTTTAAATCATCAATGTCGAAAAAGGTGAAATGTGTCCGTTACTTTTTTAGATTTATGAAAATATTAAAAAAATACAAAATAATGTAATATGATATTTATTTAGGGGATATGTTTGAACATAAGAATATGAGAACGACTTAAGTACAGCTTCTACCTAAAAGACATGATTTTTTTTTTTAATTTTGTTGTATGAACAAGTCCCAGTGTGTTAGGATTTTGAATTGGTTTGGTTACTTTTCAGTTTATGTTAGTGTGGTTGTTGTTGCAGCCTGTTAGTGAGCGTTTGTTAGTAACTTCGTTCGCATGCAGTTGTCAGTTTAAGAATTTTAAGCAAATAAGGGAATTGAGAAAAACAATATTCTATAATTTTTTATTTTTTTCGCTTATTGGATGACGACCAATTCAACATCAGGCATAAATCAAGAGGAGTATTCTTAGTCTTGTCAGTTTTTTTTTTTTTTTTTTTGGTTTTCTTTTTCGCTTCGTTTAGTGGCTTTTGTGTATTTTTGTTTTTTTTTTTTTTTATTCAAATCTTTGCATTATATCCCCCAGATAAAGAGCCAGAGAAAAAATAAAACAAAGAATATATGATAAAACTGGTGAATCTTTAAAGAGTTTTTTTTTTTGTTTTTTTTTTGTTTTCGTTTTTGCCAAACAATCTAGAATCAGCAACTAACAAACAAAGAAATGAAATTCAACAAAAAAGAGGAAAAACAATTAGAGTTGCTAAACAAGGAACAAGTATGTATTTGACTTAATAGCAGGACTTATGAAATACTAAATAAAACTGGAGCAAAAGATAAAATGAAACAAACATAATTCTTTAAAAAAAAAAAGATCCACAACTAATAATTTTATTCTACAAAAAAACTAAAATTTACATATCAGGGAAGCATTGCAAAATTTAAAAAAAAATTTATGTAAACGCATGTAACGGATGTTTCACAATTTACATTTAAACAAAATGGACAAGTTTATGTTATTAGATTTTTGTCATGTGGGCGCGGTGGCTAGCTGAATTGCAGTGTATTCTAGAAGTTAAATGTTCGAATAAATTTTATTAACGCAATTCGAAGTATGCACTATTACATTAACGAAAAAATACTGTTCTTGCTCTTTGCGAAAAACGTTGATGTAAAATCTATACACCTATACATATAATAAAACAGTAACTCATTTCCTGGCTGTCTGTCTTTTTTCTTTGTGTTCTCATCACGTAAAAACTACTGAATGGATTTTAACAAAATTTTGTGTGGAGGTACCATAGTGTCCTGGTTCCAATATAGGATACTTTTTCTATATCTTATTTCCAAGAGAAAGTGGAAAAAATCAGTGAAACAACGCAAATTTTTTTTACAGATTTAAAAGTAACTTTAAGGCATCTTTTATTATTAAAAACAGTATATATAACCAATGTTGCGCAACAGATGGCGCTGTTTTAAAATAGTGAGTAACTCATTTCCTGAATTTTATATAAATTTTTAAAATTGTAACCAGGGATGGGTACCTTTATATAAAGTAAATACGAAAGAGTCTTAAAATTTGGTACGGATTACTTTCCAAGCAAAATTAAACAAAATATTGTCAGGACGCACACAAAGTGTGTGGGCACAGCTAGTGATAAAATAATAAAAAAATTTTTTTTTACTTTTTTGAATTTGTAGAGCAGCATTTTGAAGGAATGGAGATTTTTGAGGAAGTTCAAATATAACCTCACATAAAACACATTGACACAATTGCAAAAGAATTTGAAAAGCATAGGATTTAGACCTTTACAATTGAGGGTGCTGTAGCTTAAGTGGTTAGCACGTTGACTACTAAGCAATGGTCACGAGTTAAAATCTCAGCCGTGGCAACATCATTTTTTCTGATATGCATATCACAGCGCCCTCCTTCGCCGGTATTACCACATATCACTAAATCGCCGGCGAAGTAAAATAATTAGAAATTGGCTATGCTAGCTTCGAACTAATTCGCCTAAATAACACCAGAGGCGCTGCAATACTGTTCTAAAAATAATCATAACGTGCAATTGCAGTGTTGTCAGAATCGAAGCTTTACTATCACTAACCATCTGTCTTATCTACTACTATCCCTTTCCAAAGGAAGTACCACAGTTAATGTAGGCATTTCTGCCTGAGTGGTACTTCTCTTTAAAAAAAAAAAAAATTCAGTTGAGAATGTAAGCAGAATTGTAAGCAGATCTTTTTTTGTCAAGAGCGAACTGAAACTGGCTTGAACTTTTTCCAAGTTGCTGGCTGAAGAACTTTGATCAAACTTGCGAAACTAAGGGTTTACACTAGGCTCAATGCTGGGAAACGTTTTTTCAACATGAAATTAATAAAAAAATTTCAAGTAGAAGCCAACATCCTTAACTTTCCCAGTATTTTATAATGCTGATTTCCAAACTCAATTTTTTTAAACAGCTCTTGGCGCAATTGCACTTGGACAGCCCAGGCAGAAACCAATGGCTTTACTTATTTCTGAAGAAATTTATTCCAAGCTGTTAAATCGCACGATATTAATAGTAAATTAATTGGACAGTTTCGAGAAATAACGTGCTCGTGAAATATTTTCTGTAGAAGGTCGAAACTAGACGTCTGATTTTTTACCTGCTTTTGGGGACGTAACTGTTCCACACAGTGTTGTTTTCTTATACTTTTACATAATACACCTTCATACCAATATCTGCATGTAACATCAGAGAAAAACATCAAAAGCCAATCGTCTTAACCATATCGAGATATTGCACGTTAGTTATAAATTTCCTTTAGAAAGCCGATTTGTTGGTACCATGTATGGCATGTAAATGCGGTCTGTTTCAAAAAAATTGTGTAACAATTGTGTTAGCAATGCTCGACATTGCACGAACGTTTACGCCTGCCTCATTTTCAAAAAAGTAAGTAACAATTGTTTCACCGGCTGACAAACCGCACCACCCCTGATGAATACGTCATGTGTTTATATATTTATAATTTTAATGTTCATTGGGCCAAAAACTATCCTTATCACAAAACTGGATACTGGAAAAGAACATTCCCGAATTCAACCACTACTATTGAGGACAGAGGAATCTGATTTATGACTCTGATATCGAGTCACCAAAGAAAAAATGGTTTTTAAAACTGAAACTCTAGTTATTAGGGTACATCCCATTTATTTAGTTCTTCAAATTATTGGTGATCGGTAACGCCTGCTTTGTTTTTAAAAGCGTAAGGACCAATGATTCCTTTGGCATATAAAGTGCGCCTAACAGTGTTTTTTTAATATGTGTAGTGCTTGAGAGATATCTCGTGGAGTTTCCTCACTACAAATTAGACAAAAACAAGCTTCATTACTGAACAGAATATGGCGATCCAATATTTCAGAACAAAACCACAATTTTTTAAATAAATTTGCACAATATAAAGGTGTTGTGCTCTTATTATTCTCATGCTTAATTGGTATCCCATACTGAATACAAATCGTAGTAGAGTTGCCAGATCTTATAACCAATCTTACGACAGATTAAGCCATTAAAGGGGGCTTAGGATTGCTTTTATAAAGGTCCCTATGGTTTTGTATAACGACTTAAACTGACCGCGTCTCACGGATTTTTGAAGCAACCTCGTATAGTAAATAACTAAAAGTATTCTAGTTAACAGTTTTCTAGCAAAACTATCTTACCTTAATGTATTTTTTACAGCAGGTGCAAACCATCGACTGAGATTACAGAAAGACAGAGAGCAATAGATATGATGACAAAAAAGCTGTACACAAAAAGAAGAATGATGTTAATCGAAATGACTAACATTAGTACTGCAGTGTTAAGAAAAACATTATCCAACACGTTTAGGGGTTAACAGAAATGAAAAATATCAAAAGAAATGTTTTGGGTTTAAAGAAGCTTGAATTTACTTAGTCACGAATTTTGCAATTGCACAATAGTTACAAACTATTAATTGAAACTGGTTCCAAATACCGCAGCAACTGGAACAATAACAACAATAATAACTGGTATTCAAACCAGGCATGGAAAATCGTAATTTTAAAATGATTATTTTCACCAATCAAAGCAGTACTATTTTTAAAACAAACACTCGTAATTAGTTCTTAAAAGTTTGGAAGAGTTAAAAATTTCTAGATCCGAAAAGAAGAATGTTAAAATATTGTCTGCATGTAATAAAGATTGACTGTGATGGCCACAAGGAATATACATATATATACATATGTAAGTTAAGCTTGAAAGTTTAATCATACTTAAATTATTGAAGAACACATATGAAAATCAAAAGCTTTCAAAATTCGCTCCTAGCATAACCATAACTCTTATGGTCTTCATCAGAATTTCTTCAAGTTTTATATTGTACTCCATTAATTTAAAAGTCAGGTTAAAAGCCAAAGAATGTGAATTAATAAAATCAACATGGAAAATTAGTAACGCGATTCATTAAGTCGATATTAGTCTAACATCGTAATTGCCCTTAGACCATAACCACTGTCAACATGAGTTTATATACATTTTGAATGCAGTGAGAAATACCGCCGGAGATTCTCTTATTTAGGAACAAATTAAATGGCAGTAAAATAACGTTGATAACTTATCTAGACTTAAAAATTTCATGCAGACTTAACATTTTTGCCGCAGAAAGGGGAATAAACTCAGGTACAAGGGAAACCGGAAACTTGAATGCAGATTAGTTTAACTACTGCATGACTGAACGAAATCGAACGTTGATATCCTGCTGAAAAAGACGGTTTAAGGCCGAGCAGGGAACCACCCCGAAGTAATGGGCAAGTGGATATCATGCCACACAGCTGACAAGGGGGTTTTTTAGTCGGTACTCCATACTTGTGGCAAGCGCGACACACCCACGTATGGTGACGACTATGCCTATAGTGCGTAAATGCATTTATACCTCCAAACAAACAAAAATACTGCAAACAAAAAAAAACACCTAATATTTTTGTTGTTGCTGCAGCCAGCCTAGCCTTCAGCCTTTGTTTGGTTCTATTATTCAATTCTTTCTTTCTTATTTTTTATTATGAATACGATTGGTAACATTTGCCACTCAGTAAGAGGCCTAAGCTGTTGGAGATTGGGACCAAGGGGCAGAACATGAATGATAAACTCAATCACGATATCGTAAAAATCTATGAATGTGATCGATCGAATAAAGTCGAGCAAAAATTATACCCCATTACGGATGACATTCATAAGTATTAGGGAAGCCTTGCCTTTTTGGCAGGAAAATCCATTGCGATGTTCGATGGACTAAACAAATATGTTAAGTTTTGAATAAAGCTTTCAACTACCTTCGTTTTTTTTTTTAACTGCATAAAAGATACTTCTATCCACATGATCTTCTTACTATTTCTACCACCTACATCCGGCTACAAAGTCTACTTTGGAGCACTCGATCGCGTGCAGGAGAGTGCAAAAAAGGTAGTCGGTAACTGTAGAGTATTTAACTCTACTGGCTCGCTTCAACAACAATGTAATGTGGCATAAGTTTTACTGTTTAATCGTTACTGCCCTAGAATATGCGTTAATGAGATTATGAGACTGTTGGAGATTGGGACCAAGGGGCAGAACATGAATGATAAACTCAATCACGATATCATAAAAATCTATGAATGGGATCGATCGAATAAAGTCGTCCAAAAATTATACCTCTTTACGGGTGATATAAGTATTAGGGAAGCTAGTCGGTAACGGTAGAGTATTTAACTCTATTGGCTCGCCTCAACAACAATGTAATGTGGTATAAGTTTTACTGTTTAATGTTACTACAATTGAAATTAGGGGACTCATTCCCAATACGGTTTTGTGCACAAAACGATGTTTTTTAAGAGCCCACCAATTTGTGGTCAATTGGTCAGTAAATTGCATTATACGAGTACATTACAGTTCTTATGTGGAAGCAACTTTACGCTGAAGTTTTTTCTTTAACTTTCAGTGTGAGAATGTTTAAATCAAACCCCTATTTCCTTAAACCTCTTCATTACCAAATTTTATAGTTTGATGAAGCAAATCAAAATAACTCCGTCTGAGAGAATTTTAAAATACTGTTAAAGTTTAAGGCTTTGTATTTTATGTGAGTTCCAAACAACAACAACAATTCGATGAAGGAAACACACTAGCGCAACTTCATGCTGAGGACAAACTCTACGCAAACTTTCACAGAATTGGAATTTTGCATTCATCACGATTTGGATGACATTGAAAGGCTTAGTTTCATATTCAAACTTCTTCTTTGGATGCTACACAAACTTGTAGAAAGGACTGGTCATTCTCGTAAACTTAATATCGGGTGGTTATTTTGATTTGACATTTCTCAATTTCAGACTAACTCAATTTGAACCAAGGAAATATACACAATCAAGCAAAGCTTAGCGACAAATTCAATGGCCGTGTTATCTCACGTGGTGGCGATGTTAATTGGCCGCCAAGATCATGTGATTTTACACCGTTGGACTTCTTTCTTTGGGGTATTTTTTTTTTTTTTTTTTTTTTAAAGAGAAGTAACACTCAGGCAATTAATGCCTATATGAAATGTGTTACTTCCTTCGGAAAGGGATAGTAGTAGATAAGACAGATGGTTAGTGTGATAGTAAAGCTTCGTTTCTGGCAACACTGCAATTATACGTTATGATTATAAGCGAATTAGTTTTAAGCTAGCATAGCCAATTTATAATTATTTTACTTCGCCGACGATTTAGTGCTGTGTGGTAATACCGGCGAAGGAGGGCGCTGTGATATGCATTATTATAAAGAAAAATTGATGTTGCCTCGGCTTAATAGTCAACGTGCTAACCACTTAAGCTACAGCACCCCAAAGCAAAGGTGTACGTAGAGCTAAAGGTTGAGATTATTCGGCACATTTGGCTGATATTTTGTTCCATACATAATTGAACCATACCAATATTATCAAAATAAAAAGAAATGACAATAATTTGTGTGATAATCAACATCGGCCCTTAAAATTGAACCACCCTTTACAATTCGTTCAATAGTCTATTCTTCACATAATAAAGTGTCTTTTTGCCCTTTACTATTCCATAAGTAACACACCAATTTCAAGTAAAATATGGTCCAATTGTGGTCACATTAAAAGAATAAACACAAACAATTTGGCAATAAATTACTCAAATTTCGTGCTTTTCTTGGTTGTCAGAATCCTTTCGATATGTTAGGATTGT
Source organism: Phasia obesa (assembly GCA_949628195.1). Classification (NCBI taxonomy): domain Eukaryota; kingdom Metazoa; phylum Arthropoda; class Insecta; order Diptera; family Tachinidae; genus Phasia; species Phasia obesa. Next base: position 24,576,950 of record OX451218.1, on the reverse strand, counting down.
GGCACCTTCTACCATGATACATACATATACACAGATAACAAATATGTATATTGCAAGTGTATTATGCAACGCTTTAGGTAGTTTTGAGTAGGAAATTTATTTGTTTACCTGTTACCGTTTATTTATTTGGTACTGAATTTACCAGCCCTGATTCAAACACTGGTAACTCAACAAATGATCTCAGTTTGTTTTTATTTTAGTTTTTTTGTTCAAATATCACAACTAAATGTTGGTAAATGAAGTATTTGTAAAGGAGAAAAAATTGACTGCTGGACCAGTTTATGTTATTTTTTTGTTGTTGTACTAAACAACAAAATGCGGAATTGGTAAGAAGAAAGAGGAGAAAAAAGGTAAAATCATATAGGTAGATTTAAAACCGGTTACCTAAGATCACTTATAAAAATAGAATGTTTGAGTGACTGGGTCTGTTAATGGTTGTTGTATGCAACAACAGGCAGCAGCAAACAGCACGCTTTATTAAATGCACTATTTAACATTCGCACACACATACACACTTATTATGCATTTTCACACATACACACACACATTGGATTTTATTAATATATTTTTACCTTTTTAATGCACTTTTATTATATTTTTCTTGAAAATTGTTTTAGTTTTTTCCACAATTTTTTGTTTTTTTTTTTTTGTACTTTTAAAAAAGTAATTTAATTTTCAGTAAATTTTTTTCATATATAAGTAGGTATATTTTTTTTAATTTTACTTTATTAAACACTCAATTACTTCCATAGTTGTTGCAATTGAGTTTTGTTTTTTTTTCACATACAACATATTTTTGTTGTATTTTATTTAATTATATTTTTAAAGCCAAAAAAAAACTTGCTTGTTCATGCACTTAAATAAACTCGATATCGCTTTAATCTTTGTATTTTTTTTTCTTTTTTTTTTTGTTATCAATTCAATTGAATTTTGCTGTTGTCGTTGTTATTTAAATTTTTACAACAACTAAGAATATGTATTATTGTAATTACAATAACAACACTTTTGTCTGCAAGCACTTCTTATTTAACAACAACATCTGTTTACTAACCGAATTCTGCTTAAAATTCTATTTCACTTAAAGTTGTTGTTGTTTTATAGCTGCGCACGTTTTTCTTTCGTTTTATACGTTCGTTGGAATTGTTGTTGCGAAGTACTTTAAGGAATCACTCCATCTTAAGTATCAACAAAAACTAAATAAAAAAGCACCACTGAAACACACGTACGATAATTTCGTTTTATCATTCAACCAACACGACCGGTGTTTATAAAACAACTGGCAATTGTTATAAAAATTACCAAGCGGCAGGCAGCCAGATAACAGACAAGCTGATTATTAAAGCTACACTAAAAGAGCGCTCGGTGTACTTAATGAGAGAAATTAAATTAAAAGAGAGAGAGCAACTTCTGCAATTTGTTTTGTAAAAAAAAAACTCTCTGCGTTTATTTTCATCTGGCAATGATATTTATCTCTACTGCTCTATCTCTCTCTTTGTGTTTAGGTGTGATAAAATGAGATTACATTTGTTTGATTTACTGCAAACAGTGAGAAGGGTTGCCAGATTTGATAAATTTATAGCGGTCAAATGAACGGATGATAATTGTTGTCCTAATTTTGACGATTTCATAAAATAATGTTTATTTTTAAATAGTTTAGGTAAAAATAATGCTACGACAAATATACATTGAGGTCAATACAATAAAAGCTGATTTCTGAGTTCCACCTAGTAACTAGAAGTTTATTTAAAATAAATGGCTTTATAATATACAATACTAAAGATCACACTGGTAAGATCATGTGATGGTTCAGTAACACTGATAAAGGCCCGACTTAACACTATTAGCTATATGATTTTTGGGAGAATTATCTACAAGCAAAACTATCTTTTACCGTGTTTCCACTACAGTCTTTATTCGTAATACGCTCTCTCATTCGTAATTCAACCCCCAATTACAAATTGAATTATTTAATCGCGTCATACAAATTTTTGAGAGCGAATTATCTCATTTGTACGTAATTCAGTTTGAATTACCTTCTGAATTACGAAGAAACCAGTGTCTTTTCTAATTTTTATCGGAACTTTATCGAAATAGTTGTCAAAATGAAAAAAAAAGGAGCAAAGAAAAATAAAATTGAAACAAAATCAAAAAATAAAATCATAAAAAAAAATTTACCTTTAAAAGTAAAATTCGATTAAGTCTATAAAATGAAAAATGGAAAATAGAAAAATGTAATGAAAAATACAAAAGGTTTTTTATTGCATTGCAATATTGTAATATAAACGCAAGTATGTCATCGAATACGTGAATGCATATTACATGGGAAATTTAGAGTTCAAATTTTTAAACTTTGTATTACAGAAAAGGTTAGTTATATTAAAAATTCATTACAGATTATTCCTGAGTGAGTGCTTTTTAGATTTTTTACTAAGGTAGTATTTGCTGTATGAAAAATCCCATCATTTTGTTGAATCACAAGTGTTTATAGTATAGTTTAAGTAGGTGAATTTTAGCAGATTATTGTATTTCTCTTTCAGCTATTTCTACTGAAGGATGTAGACCTCCTTAACTTTGTGATCCAACTGGTAAAGATTGAGGTAAATTATTGAAATTAATTCTTAACTTTGATTCATATGGATTTTTCTACTATACGTGAGCATTTTGAAGCAATAAGCTGTAAACTTTGTTCACTAATTACTGTCTTAATTCAGGCTATCTGTCTATTTACTAAAATTTAATGTGAATTGCATTAGCCTGTATTTGTGTTTTTGAAACAATTTTACTCGTTTTATCTTAGCAGGAAAATATTAGTTATTATTGACCATTTTAATCTTAAAATAATTTATTTATTTTTAAAAATTTTAATTAAGAAAATTCGATTTTAACAAAGTGGAGTTAGACACTTCTTGCTCAACTGCACCAAATAAAAAAATTTGTCAACAAAAAAATATTTAAAATAAATGTAATTAAATTTTCTCTACAACAAAAAATAAATGTCAAATCGAATTAAGAATGTGTAGTGGAAACGGGGTAATTCAAAAAAGTAATTCAAAGAGCGAATGAAGTAATTCAAGTTGTAATGGAAACATGGCATGTATTGAAGACTAAACTAAATTTAGTCATTGCTTTAACCTGCCAACGGTGACGCAAATTTGACTTTGATTAATGGTGATGCCGGTCGCATGCACCGGGGTTTTCAACTGAAAATTTTTCAAAACGTGTTTGTAATAGTTAATGTTTTTTTTTTTATTTATGCACTTTGACAATAAAACAAACATATTTAATCATTTTAAGCTCCTTTATTTCAGGATTATAATTCACAAATGTTTTTAAATAGAGCACTAAAAATAACAATGTCTTAGCAATACATTTTTTAAATTTAAAAAAAAATAAAAAATTCACAGATTCATTATGGAAAATACTATTAATTAGCCTTTCGACAATAGGAACTTTTATAAAATAAACAAAAATTGGTATTCTTCCAAAAAAATAACAAAAAAATATATCTCAAAAACTACATTTCTTCTGGCAAACAGCTACTGCAATACGGTACTACATGTTGAAGGCACAAATATTTTTGGCATTTTTGGCAAGACTACTTTGTTTTCCTGTTTTTTTTTTCCAGCCACACTCATAGCACCGACCAATTCTTGAAGGACCAGATGTCCCAGGTACATCATCTATATGCAAAATCTCCGACATAAGTTCTTGATTATTTTACTCACATACACAGTGAAGCACGGTCTCACACACCAGGTTAGAAAAAAAAATACCGAAGTTGTGCTTACTAAGCAAGTTCGTCATAAACTGATGATAGGGGATGTCCAATGCTGCAGCTACTCGAAATTGTAACAAAAAACAGTAACGGAGAACAAAGTTATACAAATTTTTTAACACAAACGGTCTCACAGACCAGTACGTCACCATTGGCGGGTTAATTATTTCGCCTTCTTTATTTGCCATAACGAAGAGTCAGTACCGAGACTTCTACAAATTACTAGGATCCCAAATCTTAGCAGCTGGCGACTACAATACTTAAATCACAATCTGAAGTTCGCTACTAATTACTGCGATAGGTTGGATTTTGTTTGACTCCATTGTAAAAATAAATTTAAATTGGATTTCGAGGGAACATCCAGCATATAGGCTTATCGATTAATTTACAATACTTTTTTTATATTTTATTTATTGTATCTGCAATATATTTGAACCAGGTTTGGTAAAGTTGGTACAATTGTACTTTTGTTGGTACATTTTAAAGCTGAAAAGTACAATTGTACACCAATAATTAATTTGGTACAATTTTGATGTTTTGATAGCTATACGTTTAAATGTTTACTTTTGTTATTTTGATTTTTGGAACTTCAAAAAACTGTATTTTTACGCTTCTTATTTGTTATTACGCAAATGTCTAAACTTTTAGGCGAATAATCCCAACATATCGGTTTCTTTGTGTTGCCTGTGAAGAAAATAGGACAAATATCTTAGACATGGATTTGAATTCTTAAGATAGAAAATTGAAGAAATCAAAGTTAATAATGAACTTAACGAAAATAGCGAGTAAAACCATGCAAAATATTTTACACACACAAGCGCCCCCAAAATACCGCTATCTGGGTTCCTTCCTAAAACCACAATTACAATTGAAGAGAATGTTTAAGTTATACAGTTCTTCAGTCGATAGTTTAGAAAGGATATGAAAGGGCGATATACCGGGCAGACAGATGAAACGTTTTTTCCTCAATCTCATCACTATGATACCTTCTGCTATACAGTCCCAATAAAATAACCAATAATCAGAGCACCAATGTCCTTCAATTAATTTCATTAGAGTCTTCAACGACTTTAGAACTATGGTCGTAAATTTTGTTTAACATTTGCATGCTTAGATTGGGATTTCACAAGTCTCTTCTATTTCGATCCGTTAAGCATGTTGCCGGTATTGATATCGTGTCCATGCACACGATGAATAAAATTGTCTAATATCTGGATTGAAAAGGTTGATTAACAATTTAAATTTTCAAACAAAATTTATTTAGTACAATTTCTGTTCGAAAAGTACAATTTAAAAAGTTGTTTGGTACAATTTAAATATTAAATTAACCATCTCTGATTTGAACTAACAATAATTACTCATATCTTAAGTCTAAAATAAAAATAAATATACTTGTTAAGTCCAGCCAGTGCTAGACAAAAAAATTGTTATGTTTCACTGTTGCTGCTATCATTTTCGGGTCATCCCTCTTGTGTTCGGCCGAGAGAAGCAATGTCCCTACTTCTTAGGCGAATGTAACCACGTTCAATTAGTATGTTACTGGACAGCGGATTTGAATGTGTTTCAAGCTTCTTGAAATACGTTACAGCATATTTCGCTATTTCTACTTTAACTGATGGCACGTTTAGTTCTTTGTAGATATTCAAGTTTTTTATGTGCCTAGGAGCAACTGTGATCATCCGTAGAATCTTATTTTGGCGGCTTTGGATTTTCTCCATATTGCTAGCTGAGGCAGTGCCCCATAATGGAATGCCGTAACATAAAATTGGTCTTAGAGTTGACTTGTACTATACTTGAAGTTATTTATTTTGAATTTAAATCACCTCTGGAATTAGCATCAGATCATTCAATACTTTGAATGATTCCATTGATTCTATATGGAACCCCAATAAATCGTATGACCGATTGTATTTCTAGTAACAACAACTATTAGAAATATATAGAAAATAACTTAGAAATCATTGCTCAGAAAATATACCACTAAGAACTCCAGAGGACGCAGAGTTAGTTGTCTTTTATTGATTTTGATAATAAGTTCAAACTAGCTTCCTAACATGGCAACCTTTACTAACGTTGTTATGGACTAAGCAAGAAATAATACTGAAAAATGTAATCTGTTTGAAAAACCATTTGAAAAGTTTAATTTACCACCTTTCTATGATGAAGCAGCTATTTCTCTTGTATTTGATTTTCGAGCTATTGAAAAGTCATATCGCACACTAAATAATAAACAGTTACAACTCAAGTTTTATCATCGTTTTTATCTTTGTAATCCAGTTCATAGATTAAATATCTAACGACAATGAAAAATGCCTTGCATCACTTCTTTAGCTGTAAAAATAACCTTATTGCTGTTTTAGGGTTCCGTACACAAAGTGTAAAAACGTTACCCTATTGTTTTTGCTACAATGTCTGTCCGTCTGTCAGCGCCTTTTATCTCTTGAACCGTAATAGATAGACTCTTGAAATTTTCACAGATGACGTATAGCTGTTGCCGCTATAGCAACAAATACTAAAACTTATAGGGTGTTCCAATAGAGAGGTGTTATTCACGAAAATGTGTTGTGTGTGTGTAAATGTGTGTAATTAAAACCTAGTTCACTATATAAACAAGTATAAAAAAATAAAACTAAAAATTAAAGGGTGTTCCGATAGTGGTGTGATTTGCATGTATAAGGCATAAGTTTTGAACCATTATAGGTAGACTCTTGAAATTTTGTACAGAAGATGAATGAAGAAGATTTTTTAATCTTAATAAGTAGACTCTTAATATATTTATAGAAAGGAAGTTGCCATGGCCACTATAATGAATAATAAAATTAAAGGGTGTTCCGACAGTGACATGATTTTATAAACCGTAATAGATACCCTCTTGAAATGTTTACAGTAGATGTGTTATGTTTTATGTGTGTGCCGCTATAACAAATACTTAAAATTGAAGTGTGTCCATTAGTGACGTGTTTTTCACGAATATTACCTTATTTTTTTAACCGCAATAGGTGGGCTCCTGATATTTTAATAGAAAGTGTATTACCAAGGCCGCTATAAAATCAATTATGATGCAATTTTCGCGAATATTACTTTAATTTTAAAATCTAAGGGTGTCCCATAAGACATAAAGAAATAAACAACTGGAATTTTTAAATTATACTGAACATAGTACGGAACCCTACGTGTGTGAGTCTAACTCGGACTTGACTCATTTATTTATACTACTTAAGCAAGCCACAGACGATGCAATGAATTGTACAACCAATTCTAGGAATCGTAGATTGTACGCGAGTTGTACACGAATTTTAACGTCAGTGGCCTGATTTTATTCAAGTTGTATGTCGGTTGTACGAAAGATCAAAAAGTTTTGATTTTTTGTCAAGTTGTACCCACACTTCGCAACGTTTGTGTGCCTTTCGCCTACGAATTTATGTTGTAATTGTGTTTAGTATTGTTTTCAGTACCTTGCAGTTAACATTGAATGTTAAGTATTATTTGCGGACGATGTCAATTATAAGATATGAGAGAATATTAAACGCCATCTTACTTTGAGAGGGTTTTTAAATGAAGTTGAACATGAAAATGCACGATAAATTGTATCGTTTGTGGAGCGCATACAACTGATTCCTAGAATTGGCTGTACAACTCATCGCGACGTATGGTTTTTTATCCTACCTGAATATTAGCGAATTTTGAGTTTGCTTTGTTTATGATTTAATTAGCGGTATGCAGTATATTTAAAAAAAATATTTCTTGTTATTTTTCATGCGTTTTTACAGCTTATGTGATTTTTCCCAGGAATGGAAGGTTTCTCTTATTACCATGATATCTAAGCCGTGCAATATTAAATATTAAAAATTATTTGAGAAACTCCTAATTACCACGCTGAATTAAATTTTCGGCAAGAAGAGATGTATTACGAAACATCTGCGCATTTAATCGAAGTTTCTCAAGTGTTTTGCAAGGTATTGCATAAGGGCCTTACATAGAAGTTAAAGAAAAATTTAATTAACAACAGCTAAAAGCAGTTGAAATTTATTGAGTCGTATTAGAGATATTTTGACATTTTTGATATTTTTTTAGATAGACGATTCTTTGCACAAATCATTATTTTTTATTAAAAGTTTCTGGCAACGCTGACAACAGTAGTATGTAAACGACAATTACTGTAAATTTTAACTTAACCTCTGTTATTAGCATATTTTTATGAAACAGCCTTAAAGTATGCAGCTGTTTTAGGTTATGAAAATATTGCCGATATGAAAATCGTAAGTAAATGTTAAGAGTAAATAGATGTTAACATTAAAGGGGAATTTTATTTTTTCTTAACACAACAGAACACACAACTAGTGAGCTAAATGCATGTTGTAAAGATTTTATAATTTTGATAGGATTTATTTTATAAAAAACTTTTAAATTGTTTAAGGAGTAACATAAACTACATTATATTATTTAGATATATGATTTCATGTTGTCGTTAAAATGTTGTTGGCAATGTTATGTTTACTAACGAAAACAAACAATATTTGCACATGCATTCATGCATACATAAATGTAAAACGATATGACATGCAACAGGTTCCCAGCAGGGTTGTCAGATTTTTTTTCACCTATTTCGCCAAAATCGATGTGAAAAATCGCCAAAATCGCCAAAACAGTTATTGGATAAAAATTGCCTCTAATATATACAATATTTTTTATTTTTAAAAATATTTTTAACAAATTACAAAAAATAAATTTAACCGAAATAGCTAAAAATCGCCAAAAATAGAAAAAAAGTCGTCTAAATGTATAAATATTTTGTTTTACATACAATGAAATTTATAATCAAGCTTAAGTTCGTTTTTATTCTCTCTACGAAAGAATTAATTAAATTACAAATTAGGTGATAATATTAAAGAAAAATTGGGAAAATTTAATTTTTAGACACCAGCATGAGCCGAATGCACATTTTCTAGACAGCCACGTCCGTCATCAGCACTCTTGTATCTAATCTACTTAGGGTAGTGTTTTAGGTGTAAGCATCATCTATTTAACCAACCAAACCCAGATAAAGGAATACGAGAAAACTTGTATTCAATTATCTATCGTCAGTTGGTGAGAACGAAGTCTACCACTACCCAAAAGCTTCCCTCTTGTTGAATGTTTTTACTTTTAATATTTACCACCTTATATGTATGTTGTTGTTCCTTCAGCCAACCTTCGGTTAGCAATGAAAGTTACTTTTTTAACCGACTTCAAAAAAGAAGGAGGTTATCTATTCGTCTGAATGTTGCTTTTTTATGTATGTAACCGCAGAACTCAGCCATTTCTGAACCGATTTTAAAATTTCTTTCTTTATTTGAAAGGTTATGCTTTCAGGTTGGTCCCATTTTAAAAACAGTTCATTATATTAAAAATTAAAGGGTGTCCCCATACAACATACATGTTTTTTACGTGTATTAAGTACCGTAAATGGCAGCAAATTAAAATTTTAAAAAATTGCGTGCCGATATAGCTCCCAACAGCAGAAATTAATAAAAAAATAAATTTAAAATTTAAAGGGTGTCCCCATAGGTGACATAATTTGACCTATTTGGGTCTATCTTTTGAACCGTTATAGAGAAAACCTTGAAAATTTTACAGAATGTCGATTTCTATGACCGCTATAATAAAATGTATAAATATTCAAAATTTTAAATTAAAGGGTGCTCCAATAGTTCATTTAATTTGATGTATATGACCAAACTTTTGAATAGTTGTTCACACACCGCTGAAATTTACCAAGAACCTGTAGTGCTAAGTCAGCTATAACAAAAAGTATAAAATTTTGAATTTGGAACTAAAAGGGTGTCCCAATAGTTAATGTCATTCTATGTATGTGGCCAAACTTTTGAACTGTTAGAGACAGACAGCTGAAATTTACAAGGAACCTGTATTGCAAAGTCCACTACAGCAAGTATGCAATTTGAAGTTAGAAATTAAAGGGTGTCCCCATAAATTACGTAATTTGATCTATATGACCCTATCTTTTGAACCGTTAAACACAAACACTTGAAAATTAGGCAGAATATCCACTACTTTCTCTGGTATGATAACAAGTATAAATATTTGGAATTATAATGTAAAGGGTGTCCCTACAGTTCATGAAATTTGATATATATGGTTAAACTTTTTAACCGTTATAGACAGATAGTTGAAATTTACAAAGAATCTTTGTGGCCAAGTCCTCTATAACAACAGGTCTTTAATTTAACATTGTAAATTAAAAGGTGTCCGAATAGGTGATGTTATTAGATTAATTTTTTTCCCTCTAATTTTGGCGCATCTTTTATTTGGTTTAAATCTAATTCTTACAGATTACTTCTTACATTTTTAGTTTAGAATTGGTGCCCTTCTATCTGTTTTGAAGTCGGTTTTTTTTTGCAAAAATTATTGTTTATTTGTTTTACTCCCAACATTCGTTTTTAGTTAACAGTAATCTAGTATCGGTGCTTTGCGATTTTTTATTTTAATTTTGAAAATTTTAATTATTATTAGTCGAACTGTTTATATATTACATACAATGAAATTTTATATTCAAACTTAAGTTCGTTTTTATTCTCTCTAAGAAAGAATTAATTAAATTACAAATTAGGTGATAATATAAAGAAAAATTGAAATTTTGTTTTTATTTAAAATGATTACTGAGCACGATTAAGGTGAAGTTTTTACTTAAAACAATGAAAAATCGTGGATTTTATAATAAATGGAGACCTGAACATACCCATACTTAAGGTATTTTTCACAGCGTTCTTTTTTAGAATATGTTTTCTAGGAGTTAAATTTATTCAATAAAACTTCCTTTGTATGTAAAAAAATAAGTATAAAAAATTCATTGAAATTACCAGCACATCAAGTACAAAACTAATGTAGCTATACATAATTAGATAGAATATCACATTTTTTAAAACAAAAGTGAATATTTTCTATTATCGTTCATAAGTATCCAAAAGTATGTTAGGATTTTATCAAAAAATTTAAAACAAGAAATTTTGTTTGTGATAAGGAATTGCAACATTTTAAAATCGAAAGATTTTTGTAAACATACATATCAAAGTTGTATTCAAGCCTAAGTTCGTTTTTATTCTCTCTAAGAAAGAATTAATTAATTTCCAAATTAGGTGATAATATTAAAGAAAAATTGGGAAAATTTTAATTTTTAGCGGAATGCACATTTTCTAGATAGCTATGTCCGTCATCAACACTCTTCGTATCTATCAACTTCGGGTAATGTTAAGTTCTAAACTTTAAATAAAGATTCCAGAATAAAATCATATTTATGTCGATATGAAAAACATTTTTAAATATGAAAATGGAAAGATATTCGTGAACTTTAAATAACTGTATATGTTTCGAAAGTTTCCGGTTTCCAGAAGTAGATATGAAGTAAATATGAAAAACAATTTACTTTTGAAACTTAAATTTTTTTGTTATCCATTTTGATATTTCTTAATTCAGCTCCAAATGTTGACCAAAAGTCAATGAAAAATCGCCTACAATATCGCCAACTATTTTAAAAATCGCCAAAAAGTCCGCATGTCGCCAAATCCAAAATTTGATCGCCAAATAAAGCCTGGTACTCTGTTCAGTTTTTCATGCGGAATGCTGTCAAATTACATAAATAAAAAATTTCTATGAAAAAGTCATGAAAAAATGTTGCGGAAGTAGTATTCTGTTTTTGCTGTGGAAAAACATTGAAATGTTTCTGGCAACATTTTATCAAAGCTGTGAAATAAAGCAAAGGGGCATTGTTTCATGTGGAATTTTTCAAACAACAGCTGATCGCTTGGCTTTTGTTAACATTTCTAAAACAATGTGGTATACTTAAAAACAATAAAATCGTAAAATTTTTTCAAATCGCGAGATAGACACCACATTTTAAATGTCAAATTTTCCCTGTGAAATAATATATGTTGCTCAACATTTTTCACAAATTCGAACAGAGTACTAGGCTTAAGATTGAAAATCGCCACATTTGGCGAGAAATCGCAATATCTGACAAGCCTGGTTCCCAGTGGTAAAACAAAACAATCCTTCTATAAGGCATGCTTATACCTTCTCTTGTTACGTTCCTAATTTTTATGTGCTTTGCAAAGAAGTCGTTTTAGAAGGTCTTGGGCCTTTGTCTAATTCAGTGCTACTTGCAATTGATATTGTTGGATAGACTAATTGCTAGTGCAAAAGAAATTAATTATGTATTTCAAATAAAAATAAATTTAAAATGCTTAATAATATTAGAACAACAATAGAAATCTTGTCCCAGAACATTTTTCTTAGTTAGTTTTTGCTAAGCAAAGCCTTTTAAAAAGCACTAAATTGAAGGCCTTTTGGTAGACAATTTTCAGAAGACCTTCTGGAACGCTTGCCGGTAGAAGCGAGAGTGGAAGGCCTGCTCCGCAATGACAACCTGTGTAGAAGAGATATGAGCATTGAATGCGACTCCAAAAGAAGGTGTAAAGAGGTCTTTTAGAAGGCCTTAATACTCGATTAGACGCTGATTAAAGAAACTACAGCAAAAATAAGATTTTCATATGAAAAATACACTTTTTTATGAAAAATATAGGTGATTACAGATTTTAGTCCTTTTCTCGATTAGACGCTGATTAAAGAAACTACAGGAAAAATAAGAGTTTCATATGAAAAATACACTTTTTTATGAAAAATACATTTTTTTATGCAGATTTTGTTTATTTTGAATTTTTTTTATAAAATTTTTTTTTTGTTGTTATAGAAAACAAGATAGCCTAATAAAATCAAGAAGAAAACCTTATTGAAAAAAAAACCAGAAGAATACCTAATAAAAACCCTAAGTTTTCTTCTTGATTTTTTCAAAAAGGTTTTCCTTATTAAAATAACAAGATAGAGATACATAGATATCTTATAAATTTTGTTCTATTTCATTAGGTATTTAGACACTGATATCAAATTAAAGCGTATGAAATCCCCTTTAAAATGAGCTATTACTCAACTAGGGCTTAAAGAACTGGAATTAGAATATATTTAATCCTCGAGCGCATATGCAAAAAATCGATATTTTCCTATTTTGATAGCTGTATAGCTAAAAAAAACCGTAAGAGAATAAATTTTTTTTAAATTATATTTGGATTCAGAGAGTCAAGGAATATGAATTACAAAAGTTTCAATAAAATCTGATTGTCCTTTTGAGTGCCTTGTTGACTTGACGTGGAATTATCCTATAATATAAAAAGGAAACTTTCATTTAAAATGAAGACCTACACCTTTTTTAAGCAGTAAATAGGGTAGAGAAGTTGCAAAAGGTTTTCCAGGGACATCATAAAATACTCATAGATGTCACGGTGAGATTTATTGTCTCTAGTGGGGAGGGGTATTTCCAGCCAGATGGTGATACGGATATGTGTGCAGGGAGAGATTCAAATTTGCTCCATATCATTCATTATTTCCTTGTAAGTCTGGCATGATTTATATTTTTTTATTTTTTTGTATGGCAAGCCAGGTCAATAAGTTGGCAATAATTAGCCCAAGACAGTAAGCTATAGCGGGAGCAACCATCTGCATGCAAGCACAGCTAAAAATCTGGCCACCCTAATTTAGGTTTATTTAACCATTTCCCGACATCTGCCGCTACAGCATACGTACATATGTATAAACGTACAAACGTTAGTAATGGGGTGATCAAGAGTGCCCAAAATTCCCCTCAGTCAAAATTTTTGATCTATAAGCATATGTTGTTAGTTTTTTCTCTACACTCGCCCGTATTCTTGTCTGACCATTCTAACACAATAAAGAATGCAGGAAGGTGCGCAAACTGGTACAAAAAAATTTTCTGAAAAATTTTTACAAAAAAACTTTCGATAAAATTTTTACAAGAAACTTTCGATAAAATATTTACAAAAAAAATTTCTATAAAAATTTTACAAAAAATTTTTTATAAAAATTTTACAAAAAATTTTTGACAAAATATTTACAAAAATTTTTGATAAAATTTTTAGAAAAATTTGTGATAAAAATTTTACAAAAAATTATTGATAAAATATTTACAAAAAAATATAAAATTTTTGATAAAATTTAAAAAAAATTTGTAATAATGATGTTGAAATTCATAAAAGTAAAAAGCGAATGTATATTATTGTGAAGATTCGCCTGGTCCGAATATACTTATCACTCTTATTTGTTCTAAATGGATTCAGCATCTTTAAATATTTGGCTAAATTATTAGAAATTTTTAAGTAGATAGCCTGTGTAGAAATATTATTAATATATATTTTTTAATTGGTTCCAAAAATTGAGTATTTTTCTATTATCCGACATCATATAGTGGTGTTGATTCACATGGCGGCATATTAGACTATTGCAAAAAATGTATGGCATCATAAGAGAGGAAGAGTATTTAAACGTATTGTCCAGCCATGTTTCCGATTTTTTAGAGATGCACTCATTTCTGTTCCCTACAGTATATACATATGTACATACATACATAGGTGTATAAAAAATATAGATGTACAAAAATATAAATGTATAAACGCCTTCCTGTCATTTAATTTTTCATTTGAAGGGTTAAAATGTTTTTCAAAAAATATTTACGCCAATTTAAAACAAGGCTCCACTTAATATCTAAGCTATGTTTTTATCAAATGTTGTAACTAGAATTTGATATTAATATATAATAATAGACATAAAGACATGGGTGGGGGACCCCCACCCATGCACACCCAATAGTTCTGTGGTTATAATGTTGGAATAATGATTGTTAATAGAAAAATGCTGAATATTTTTAGCATTAACGAACATTAACCTCAGCCACAAATACCAGATAACAGTCATTTAGCACTGAGAATTAACGTAAACGTCAACATCGCCATTCCATGTTATTAAGCAAGCAATAGACGATGCGACAGGTTGTACAACCAATTCTGTTTTACGCAAGTTGTATACGAGTTGTAACGTTTTTGAACTCATTGTATTAGAATGTGTGTCAAAGTGTGTGTCGGTTGTACGAAACATCAAAAAGTTTTAATTTTTTGTCAAGTTGTAACAACGTTTGTGTGGCTATCGCAAACGATTTTATTTTTTTATGTATCGGGTGGCCGATGTTGAATGTGAACCACAGCTAAACGTCAAGTTCTTTTCTGCATTTAATTTGACATTTCTCAATTTCAAACTAACTAACAATTTATGGAAAAATACACAATCGAGCAACTCCTTAAAGTTATTCAGGCTTGGATGATCAATTTTTCTGGGATGAGACACTTGTTCACCTTAGTGGGTTCGTCAATAAGCAGAATTACGCATTTGTGCGAATGATAATCCAAGAGTGATTGTCGAAAAACCAATGCACCCACAAAGAGTGACTGTTTGGTGCGGTTTATGGGCTGGCGGCATCATCGGGTAGTATTTTTTCCAAAATGATGCCGGTCAGACAGTTACTGTGAATGGTGTTCGCTATCGCGAAATGATAACGAACTTTTTGTGGCCCGAATTGGAAGATATGGATGTGGACGATATGTGGTTTCAACAGGACCTTGCGCCACTTGCCACACAGCTTACGAAACAATGGCTCTTTTGCGCGACAAATTCAATGGCCGTGTTATCTCACGTAGTGGCGATGTCAATTGGCCGCCAAGATCATATGATTTGACACCGTTGGACTTCTTTCTTTAGGGTTATTTAAAAAAAAAATGTGCAATTCGATAAGTCAGCAACAATTCAACAGCCAAAAAAAGAGCTAAAGAATGAGATAATTCTGCAGATTTACGGCATAGAACCTCAATTATGCCTCAGCATCATCGAAAATTTCCCAGCAAAATTTTTACTCCCAACTTCAGTGGGAACAACTTCTTAAATGCATTACTTAGTAACTCTATTCGCATTACCTAAAAGCTATTTAATAATAACTTCCTTATAACAAATTATATAACTCATTATTTTCTTGTATAAAATATACATTTAGTTTAAAAACGAAAATTGATGTTTTACGATATAGTAGGTATAACTTTTAGATCTAAAATTTTTAAATATGCTAATATTTACAAGACAACATTGTTTTCCTTACAAATAAAGTGTTATTAAAAAATAATTTTTAATACATTTGAATGCAATTTGTTTTCATATTACCATTAACGTGTCTCTCGTGAGCAAATCAGCTGTATATACTTATTCATACGCAATATAATACACTATGTTTTATTCATTTAGAGTAATAAAATAAACAAATTAACAATTTTTAATAAAAAAGCATTAATCAATTTTTGTCATGCGACCCATGTTGGGATGATTTGCCCGTCTATTATCTACGCATTTTTTATTTCAAACACATTTATATCAATATAGGTATGTATATGGACATGACGGAATCCTCGTTGCCCTCATGTAATATAGGGTGTTTTTTATAGAGGTATAGAACTTTAAGTTGCAATAAAACAACGATGGATTATTCGATTGACATGAATTTTATTTATCCGAAAGATAATCTTGTGGCATTAAATTTTAAATATGATTTCTGGCATATGACCGCCACTGCTGGCGCGGATGTAGTCCAATCTGGACGTCCAATTTTCGATGACTTTTTCCAACATTTGTGGCCGTATATCGGCAATAACACGGCGAATGTTGTCTTCCAAATGGTCAAGCGTTTGTGGCTTATCCGCATAGACCAATGACTTCACATAGCCCCACAGAAAGTAGTCTAGCGGTGTTAAATCTTGGAGACCAATTCACAGGTCCAAAACGTGAAATTAGGTGGTCACCAAACGTGACTTTCAATAAATCTATTGCGGCACGAGCTGTGTGACATGCTGCGCCGTCTTGTTAAAACCACATCTCCTGGACATCATATTTATTCAATTCAGGAATGAAATAGTTAGTAATCATGGCTCTATACCGATCACCATTGACTGTAACGTTCTGGCCACCATCGTTTTTGAAAAAGTACGGACCAATGATTCCATCAACCCATAACGGTGTTTCGACATACATTTGAGGATTACCTTCACTCCAAATGCGGCAGTTTTGTTTGTTGACGTAGCCATTCAACCAGAAGTGCGCTTCATCGCTAAACAAAATTCGCTTATGAAAATCGGGAACAACGGTAATCTCGTTTTGGGCCCAAAATGCACTATTTACAAGCGTTGTTCATTCGTGTGTCTATTCATAATGAAATGCCAAACCCAACTGAGAATAAATCACTTGACAGCTGTTAAATCGGTCGCCATCTTGAAAAGTAATGCCAATTTCAAGTTATATACCTCTATAAAAAACACCCTTTATAAGTATTTTTTCTGTGTATAAATATTTTGACAACAGAATAAATTTTATAAATGACATCGTATTATTTTACCCATCTGTGAATATTTAAATTTTTTGTTAATTAATAAAAATATTTTTAAAATTGTATTTAGCTTATTATTTGGATCCTAAGCAAGTTGACTGGTAACAAATTGATTCGCTTATGGTTTTTTTAAGTTTTCTAATATTTGTGGAAGAAATATTCTTAGCAAATATGTAGATATTGTTATAACAAAGGGTGCTGTAGCTCAAGTTAGCACGTTGACTACAAAAACGATGATCACGAGTTCAATCAATACTCAGCCGTGCCAACATGAAATGAAGTTTTGCTTCTCATCTCGTAAATTTACCTATTTCAAGTACTTATTATTTTGGTTATGATTATTTAAATTGTGTTGGCTTCTTTTAGCGACATCTCGAACAAAAATAAGTGGTTCTTTCAGTTAAATTGTAAGTAGTGGCGACAACGATTTCTCATTATTAAATAGCTTCTTCGTAAGTGAAGTTTTTGCTGGGTTGGAGCATCGGATGGAGGTCGCGGCGGCCATTTGGCCGTTATTTTGTTCCATATATAATTGAACCATACCAATGTTATTAAAATAAAAAGAAATGATAATAATTTCCTAAATAATTTGTGTTTTATTTAAAATCATCGTCGGTCCCTTAAAATTTATCCATCCTTTAGTATTTGTGTTTATAGCCCGTTCAGGCTGCCACAAAATTAAGTCATTTCGTGATTTCGGCCGAAATCAACTTGAAATTACGTAATTTCGCATACATTTTACCATTGCCCAAATTAACTCATTCCACTTAATTTCGTCGAAATTAACTTGAAATTACGATAGACAACGCTGGTTTTGTAGAAAAAGCTACTTTTTTGCAACCATGACCAGATTTACAACCTTGAAAATCCGTTTTGTTTGAAAAGAATATAAAAGCCAAATGAAATAATGGAAATATATACATAATTGTACATTAATTTTGTTGTAGTGTTGTTTTTAATATTCGTGTATATTTTAAATCAATACGAAAGTGTTGTGCGAAGGCTTTTTACAAAATAATTAAATTATACAAGTGTAACTAAACGTAATCAGCTGTTTGCGAAATTAAGTCAAATGTCAAAAAGCCCAGTATGAACATTTTAGATTTCGTTCGTAATTTCAGCTCGAAATTACTTAATTTCGTGGCAGCCTGAATGGGCTATTATTAGTAATGTTACGAACAGCAAGCATTCAACTGATTCCTAGAATTGTTGTTACAACCGTCGCATCGTCTATGGCTTGCTTTACAAACAACATTTTGTTGCTGCGAAGCTAGAATCATTTAGCTGACCGCTTCTTATAATAAGAAATTAAATTAAAGAAAAACAGCAAATTAAACCGAAATGTAAAAATTGATGAAACAGTTCTTTTCAATCTTCATTCTCAGCTTTTGTGTTGTTGTTGTTGTAGTTATTGTTTATTATTGGCAATAGGTATCTAAAAATAAAAATAATAGCGGAAATAATAAGTTTCTGTTCTCAATAAAAATCAATGGCAAGTAAATGAACATTTTATGACAACAACAACAAAAACAAACGAAATAAAAAGGAAATAAAACTGACCTCGATGAAAAAGATAATTTGAAATCGACAAGATAAAAAATTGCGAAAAAAAAAGAAAAATATGTTTTCACCAAATGAGCCTGTTATGAAAAGAAAAGTATAAAAATGAACACAATTTATTGAGAACAAGACAAAAAAAAAACTTGTAATAAACAAGTAAAAAGTAAAAAAAAACGTTTTAAAAAACCCTAAAAAGCTCTTTATTGAAGACAAAAAAAAAACAATTTTAGAGAAAATAATAAAAACTACCGGCAAGAAATAGCCATTGTAAGGATATTGATTTGTTATAATGAATATTTTAATTTAAGATACCTATAAATGATTACACCGGGCAACACGGTCTCTGCGGCATATTTTTATTTTGTTTTGTTTTATTTGTTGTTTCTTCAAAATACATACATATGTATGTACATACATACAGTGGTGTTCCATAAAATAGAGTCAGCTTTTACTACATATTTCGAAAAAGCAAAAAACAACATAAATCTTCATAACAAATTTTAAGGTATATATTTTCGTGAGACCGAACAACTGACCAACTAAATTACTATAGACAGGTTTTGATAAAAAAAAAAACTTAAAATGAAATATATACGTAGACATTCGAAATTCAAAATTTTAGGTGTGAAAAAAATAGAGCCATCCACTTCAATTATCTAAAAAATACAAAATTCCAAGAGATGAGTAAAATAATATACTTTATTTTCAAATGACTTCAGTACTTAGTGGACCATAATTTATTTTTTACAACGGCTAAGCACCGTTTTGGCGTATGGTCAATAAGTTTTTGTCATGTCTCAATCGGAATATTACTCCATGCTCCTTTTACTTAAGAGCTAATTTAACTATTCGCCACAAGTTCTCAATGGATTTAAGACTGGAAACTGAGCAGGCCAGCTGAAAACATCAATCCCACATTTTTCAAACAAATGTTTTGCCCACTTCGATATGTGTATCGGGTCATTGTCTTGCTGAAACACAAATCCAAGCGGCATTTCTTATTCTGCGTAAGCCATCACATAACTGTCAAGCAGATTTGTGTGAAAAATATCAGCTATTCTTTCTTCCACCCGTACGATAGGCCCAGTTTTACTATATGAAAAACACACCCACACCATAATATTTCCGCCACCGTGTTTAATGGTCTTTATGGTGTATTGAGGAAGACGTTTGGTGTTTGGTGGCCTTCGTACACAGTGGCTGCTTGTCACAGTCAAATAAATTTAGTTTTGATTTGTCAGACCACAAAGTTTCTTCAAGTAAATTAAGGACAGTAAAATGTAGAAAGTGAGACTGGGTCTATTTTATGGAAAACCACTGTATATGAACTTACAATAAATAATTTTTTTTGGAAATCTTTATCTTAGCCCAACTTAGGTTTTTACTTAAAGAAAAATTAACCACGACCACTTTTTAAGTACCTAGAGATTTAAAAACACAGGTGGGATTGGAAAAAGTGGGCTGGTACCTCCCATACAAAGTGTACAATTTTATCGTCTATCTAGAGACCTGCAATAGGTAGAATCTTTGAACAAGTAACCCTCATACTGGATTTGTACTGATAGCAAAGCCGCTATCATGTCCCTTATAGGTGTGTATAGCACATCAAATCTTGTCCTTGAATGCCGGACATCCTTAAATGAGATGGCGGATAATTCGACAGTCACCCTTAAATGGGTGAGGGGACATGGGACTAATCAAGGCAACTGTGCTGCCGATGAACTAGCCAAGAAGGGAACACTATTGCACGATGATGCCATAGACATCTATTGTGGCATTCCCCTCTCGGCTCGATCGCAAGGACAATCTGGCCCTCGATGAACCAAAAGAAAACGGTCTCGCTATTTCGGCTGCAGAAAATGCAGATACGCGACTTAATAGCAATAGTCACTGGTCATTGCTTATTTGGAGCCCATGCAAGCAGGATGGGTATCCCTTATAATGACTTCTGTAGAAGTTGCCAGGATGAAGAAGAGGAGGAAACGGTTGAACACCTTCTCTGTCATTGCCCTGCATTAGAACACTGTCGCCTACAATACTTGGGACGACGATGTTTTGAAAGCCTTTCGAGTGTTTCATCTCTGGAACCAATCAGGATTAACTCCTCTTTAAAGAACTGTGGTTGGTTTTCTAACCCTCTTCCAACTGAAGTGACATAGATGCTCATCAACATATGTCACGTCCAAAAGTGCCTTCACGGCTAACACCTTCCCTGTCTATGACCTTCTACCCACTTCTTTCACTAATCTCTCAGTCTAACTTTGTTTTCTATCTTCTCTGTCTATCCCTCCTCTTATCTGCAGGTATCATAATGGACCCAAGTGAGCTATTTCATTCCACTTCTCTTTCTCCTCCTCTTTACAAGCTGCCTGCTTAACCTAACCTAACGCTCATACTAATGTGCATAATCTTGCAAAATACAGATTGGATGGGGACTGTAGACGTGGTACCTCCCATACAATGTGAAATATTGTATGGGAGGTACCTAGAGAAATACAATAGGTAGGGTCTTGAAACAACTAACCCTCATACTAATGTACATAGTCTAACAATATACAGACTGGTTTACGACGGTGGGGGTGGTACATCTCATACAAAATTATTATCGTGTACCTAGAGTGTTCAAAATATTCTGCTTTCAAAAATAAAAGCTGCTGCTAAGTTTGCAGTCCACAGCATTTAATCGGTGAAATTGAATTGAAAAAATATCCTATATTGAAATCTAGACACTAAGGTACCTCCTCACATAATTTTCTTAAAATTCATCCAGTAGTTTTTACGTGATGCGAACACATACAGATTTGGAAAGGCCCTAACACAATAAGGTTATATAGGCCTCTTATATAACGAAACATATTTTTATGTTACAAATATTGTTTATTCTCAAAATCAAAATATTTGCAAAAGTATAGGCACATCCCTGTAGGTGTCAAAGGAAGAAGAACCTCTTTTGAGGTCATATTGCCAGTTATATTTGAGAAGCTCCATAAAGCAATATGCAAAAATAATTGGTTGTCAATGTGGTCAAATTTAGTTCGTTGGTAATCGCAACACTTAAGATTAAGTGGTTGTCATTAGTATAGACATATTTGGTATGCATTTACTGATTTTCTTAACACAAATTCAGTATCAGTAAATTTTTCTTGTGATTTTGTATAATAATCGATGATAACCAAAACAAAGAAATTATTTGCAGGGTTCCGTACCCAAAGGGTAAAAACGTACTCCATTGTTTTCGCTACAATGTCTGTCCGTCCGTAATAGATAGACTCTGGAAATTTTCTAAGAAGGTGTGTTGCCGCTATAGCAACAAATGCTAAAACTTATAGGGTGTTCCGATAGAGACGTGTTTTTCACTTTATGTGTTTATATGTGTTTATTTCTTAAACTGAGGCATAAACTTAAAATTTACAAACAGTAATTAAAACTAAGTTCGCTATATGAACTAGTACAGAAAAATAAACCTAAATATTAAAGGGTGGTCCGATAGTGACTTGATTTACATGTATATGGCCTACATTTTGAACCATAATAGGTAGACTCTTGAAATTTTCACAGAAGGTGTACAACTGTGGCCGTTACAGCAAAAAAATACTGAAACTTAAAGTTTATACTGAAAGTGACGTGTTATTTACGTTTATGTCTTTATTTCTTGAGCTGCCTGATGAGGCAACCACTTACACTTTACAGACAGTAATTAAAACTATGTTCGCTCTATAAGCAATTAAACCAAAAGTTTAAAGGGCGTTCCGATAGTAACGTGATTTGCATGTATATGGCTTAATGTTTGAACGATATAGGAGGTGTATTACTATGGCCGCAATAACAAATAGTAAAAATTAAAGGGTGTGCCGACAGTGAATATGGCTTAATTTTTTAACCATAATAGATAGACTCTTGATATTTTCACAAATGGTTTATTACTATGACCCCTATAAAAGACAGTAAAAATTAAAGGGTTTTCCCACAGTGACGTGATTTGCATGTATAACGCCTTATTTTTTGAGCCGTAATAGGTAGACTGTTGAAATTTGTACAGAAGATGTCTTCCCACGGCCGCTATGATAAGTACTAAATATTAAAGGGTATTCCGACAGTGACATGTTTCTCACTTAAAGTGATTAATTTTTTTAATTTTAATAGGTAGACTCTTGATATATTCAGAGAAAGAGAATTGTTTCAATAGTAATGCAATTTTTGCTAATATGCCCAGCAAAAAATACTGCTTCGTCGTATGCAGGTTAGTAAAGGAGAGACTAGTTGTTATCGCTTACGAACCTGCTTACGTATGACATGATATTTATTCGCGATGTCCCACTTAGTAGCATTTCCTTTTAAGCGCTCAATGCAGCGCAGTTGTGCTTTTTAGTATGCACTACTGAAAACTTAACATTTTATGTCATACAAAGTTGCATTTATTTAGGCAAAATATATGTGCTTACCTTTAAGAGATTTTGTATGGCAGAAAAAGATTTTACTGCTTCCAAAAATCCATTTTTTTGCAGGGTGACTTTATTTTTAAATTAAAGGGTGCCCCATAAGACATGAAAAATTTTACATCTTTAATTTTTAAAGGTGTATTAAATATAGTACGGAACCCTCTCATTTGACTGATTTATTTATAATTGTTATTTCTAACCAAAAAAACAATTTTTTTTATTGACAAAATGGTTCTTTAAAATAAAAAAAACTTTTTGGTTGATATAATGGTTACTTATAACCAAAAGCAAATATTTCTTACTTTAATTGGTTACGATAACCAAAATAATATATATGCAATGATAATGGTTAAAACTAACCAATATTAAATAAGATAAACATTCTCGTAACGTTTTTATCTAAAATAAAAAAAATAACAACTATGTTCCAACCCTGGTTAGTAGTATTATATTGAATTTCTCATTAACCTACATATTTAAGTTCTTCTATGGCATTTAGTATTTATTGTATTTGAGAGATTTAAGATGTATGTAAATAACTGAGTTATTATATCAATCTTCTTAAAAATAGAGGTGGACACAATGTGAAACTTGTAAACTTTTGGCTGGACTGATTTTAAAAGCTCCAATAGCCCGTTCAGGCTGCCACGAAATTAAGTCATTTTGTGATTTCGGCCGAAATCAAGTTGAAATTACGTAATTTCGCATACATTTTACCATTGCCCAAATTAACTCATTCTACTTAATTTCGTCGAAATTAACTTGAAATTACGATACACAACGATGGTTTTGTAGAAAAAGCTACTTTTTTTGCAACCATGACAATATTTACAATCTAGAAAGTCCGTTTTGTTTGAAAAAAAATTTAAAAGCCAAATGAAATAATGGAAATATATACATAATTGTACATTAATTTTGTTGTAGTGTTGTTTTTAATATTCGTGTATATTTTAAATCAATGCGAAAGTGTTGTGCGAAAGCTTTTTGCAAAAGAATTAAATTATGCAAATGCAACTAAGCGTGATCAGCTGTTTGCGAAATTAACTCAAATGTCAAAAAGCCCAGTATGCACACTTTAGATTTCGTTCGTAATTTCAGCTCGAAATTACTTAATTTCGTGGCAGCCTGAATGGGCTACAAGAGTAATTGATGTATTCAGAATATCATCTAATTTTATTAGGTTAGATTTACTAGCGGAGGAATATATGTATAATTGATGCATAATCTAACGTTGGTAGGATAATTCAGGATAATATTTTAAGAAGAGTTTGGCGATCAAAACCATCGTAAAATCCTTATTATATTTAGTTTCGAATTGAAGTGTAAGTTTTTTGTCAAATGTTACAGCTTATTCTAAACAAGCGCGCAAGGCGTAAGGCTGTCTAGTGTCAAGTTTTGAACAAACCTAAATAAGAACGCAAGGCTATATAATAAACAGTAATGTCAATTTATTTTGTGTAATAAAATCTAACAGATTTAAATGCAATATAAAGATAAAATGCAATATAGAGATAGATAAAGCAGAAATTAGCTAGAATGTCATCACTCTTACACAAAAAAAAAACTAGTTTATTTGCATCTAGCTTCACTACGTAACGCTCAATTAAGGGCAGTTTAGACAGTAAGACTTTACGTACGTAAAATCTAAGAGAAAATAAAATGAATCCGTATGAAAAAATAGAGATGAAAATCGTATGGTTTTTTTTCTTACGTTTACACCATTGGTGTTGAATAAAATGAAGTAAAATTGAAAAAGCTGTTGTTAAAACAATAGAAAAAGTGAAAACAAACAAATAGTGAGCATACTTGTGAAAAATATGCCAAATTTAAAAAAAAGTAACAAGGAAAAGGTTCTTGGTGTTGTACTAGCCATTGCCATAATAAAAACACTGGAAACCAACAACTAAAACAAAATTAAAAAATTTTCACGTTCTTTTTCAAGTTTTTTATTGTTTACAAACTAATTTGTGATGCCAGCTGGATCTATTTTACACTATATTCAGCGGTTTTCTGCTATTTTGACGAGTTTTTCCTTTGAAAAGTTAGCATTAATTAGAAAAACGCAACCCTGATCTAATGAAGTAGAATAGTTTTTGAAAATTTTCAAAACATAAAGAGAGCCATAAGACTGTCAACTTTCCATCTGTATTTTCTCTCAATGTCGGACAGTTTCATTACATATTATGTTTAGACGATACTACTTGTACTCTTTTACACAAAAATTTGACATGTCGTATTACTTGTAGTATAATGTAAACCACCCTTTACTAAGCGTTGACGCCTCGCTACACGTTAAGAAAGGACATTGTTATGGTTTGGTCACAGGAACCACTTTATGTTCTCTATAATAATATATGGTTGCGATGAACAAATTTTACTTGTTTCTAAATTTTTGCTAAACTTCAAAAAAAAAAACTTTTTTCATTTTTTTTACTGGTCCCTGTCTAATATCTATTTAGCAAAAAAAGCAAAAGAGGATTCTCTTTTTATTTTTTTACAACCGAAAGAAATAAAAACAACCTGAAGAAATGTTAAAAAATGTAGATAGGCGTGGTTTTTTGCCCGCTGCCTCCAATTGAGTGGTCTGATGTTGCTGAATTTCAATAGCGAAATTTTCGAAACTATGCCCAAGAGATTGGTGTGCTTAAATTTTCTGTATCTCTTCGGGTGCCTTGACAAAGTTGATTTCAACCTGAACACAGACGGACAGTCGGATAGACAGACAGACGGACATCGCTAAATCAAACTTTCTATTTATAAGGATTCAGAATATGTATCCTTTATGAGGTCGGAAATTAATATCGTAGAAATTACACATGACAAACTTATAACGGGTAATTCAAGTAGAGATACTTTTTTCAATAGCCTTTTTTTGACAGATCACGTGTGTTATGTTATTTTTGTTTGGCATTTCATAATGGAAAGACATACGCTTCAACAACGTTTACAAATCGTTCAACTTTATTACGAAAATGCACGTTCTGTGAGGAATGTGTTTCGTGCACTTCGCTGCACTTATGGTCAACATAATCGGCCTACTGAGCGTACTATTCGCAACACCATCACCCATTTTGAGACCCACCATTCATTATTGGATAATATTCGACCGAATAGACCACGTCTATGCTAGACTGCTACCCCCGGGGGTTCCAATTGTCACTGCAGTAATGGCAAATACTTTGACGCGGTTCACTCGTGGAAAATAGGGGCACCAGACGCTAGGGTTCCTAGAGCCTAAATCTGGAAGAAAAGGTCTGTTGTTTTAACACGGGTCCTGATCGAGGCCTGACCAGTGCCCAAAGGACTGGTACCACGGGAATCGGTGGCCCCAAAGAGAGCCTATCCTCTCTGTGACCGGTTATTGGTGAGGTTCCCTTCGGGGGTACACGTGGTGGTTGTGGTTTAAGATCGATTATTGCAGATGTGGTGCAAGGTCGATCAAGTGTGCTGTTGCACTCTCAACAGACGGAGTTTGGATAGTCTCCAAACCCCCAAGCAAGAGGTTATAATATGGATCTAGGCTTGCCTTGGAAAGGCTTGCCATATTGTACAAATTGCTACTCATTGTGACTGTATACACACAAATTGCGATTGGTGGCAATCGTAAAGTGTTGTTATGCTACACAATGGGGGCGCTAGTCTACGTCTTTATTTTACTCGGTGTTAAGAGCACCGTGGGATAAAGCCACCGTGGCAGGAGCCCACGTTAATCTTGAACACATCTGTCTAGCATGCTGTGAAGAAAATATAGCGGCCGTAGCTGAGAGTGTACACGAAGACCGTAGAGAGTCAATTCGGCGCCGTTCGCAGCAACTCGGACTGACGTATGGAACGACTTGACGCATACAAAATAATAATACAAAAATACAAAAACTTTTTCCTGTGGGCATATGTAAGGTCTAAATTGTATGCGGACAAACCCGCTTCGATTCAGGCCTTGGAGGAAAATATCATGCGTGTCATTCGCCAGTTACCAGTCGAAATGCTCAAATGAGTCATAGAAAATTGGACTCAACGGATGGACCATCTGCAACGTACGTAGTAACGGCCAACATTTGATAGACATAATCTTCAAAAAATAAATTCCAAAGAATGTTCTTTCAAATGATAATAAACATTCTCCATTAAATTTGAATTTTCTGTGTTTTTTTCTTTAAAAAAGTAGGGAACCTCGAAATGGATCACGTGTTATATACCCTTTTCACCTGTGGTGAAGGATATAAAAATGAAATTTTGATAACGTCTTTTAAATCAATTCAGTTATATTTGAAATTCGCATTTTTTATATTAATTTTTATATACCCCTTAAGTGGTCTAAGGTCCCAATTCCAAACTTAAGCTCGCCTCTTTTGTAGCTCTATACAAAGTTTTAATGGAACCAGAAACAACAGATTTACTTATGTATGTATGTATGCATGTATGTATGTATATATGTATGTATGTATGTATGTATGTATGTATGTATGTATGTATGTATGTATGTATGTATTTCCAATTTTTGTGCAACTCCCCACCTGTGCTGTGTAACAGTGTGAGTAAAGTTATAGCGGTTGTTTGTGCAAGCTAATTTGTTATAATGTCACGTGTGATGCCTGATTTTGTTGCAGGCAACTTACATGGCTCACAAACTCACTTACATACATATGTACATACATCCATACTTCAAGCGTTCTATAATTTTTTTAAGAGCCACCAAGTGCACATAAAGGGGTTGAAAATTACAAAATGTATGAACGTGCAACACGTGACGCAACATTGCTTTTTTATTGTTCTTATGAATTTACTAAAACTCGTTTACTCTTTAGAGATTACAAAATACTATATTTTATAAAATAAAATATAAAAAAAGAATGCACTTGAATTGTAAGTGTATTAAAAACAAACTCATAAACAACCATACGAGTGTAATGGGAAAAGCAACATGTAGACTAGCACGTGCATGCATGCCCATGTATGTATGTATGTACAAACATGTTAATTAAATATTTATGACTTTTAATCATACTGATAATCGTCATATAAGTTTGTTCTGAAAATACATTTATTTCAAAAGCAATTATTTCTTTAAGGACCTTTTTTGAAAGCAGATATTAATTTTGTTCCTTAAGAAAGGGATACTTTAGACTTTATTAATTTTTATTAAAAGGGTGTCCCAAGATTTTGAATTCGCCGGCTATGCGGTAAAGCGTTGCCAGCCAAAGAAATAAAAAAATAAACTAATTGAAAGTTTAAGGTTACAAAAAATTCAAATGATCAACCTCATTCGTTGTTAGACTATAGAATTTCCAAACTCCTTTTGAGGAGAAGATATCGAAACGATGGAAATTTTTATATGCCAATGCCCAGAGTTTACGAAGATTTCGATTTTTTGCAGATGACCGGAAACTGTGATTCCGATTTTTTTATTTCCTTAAGGTTTACAAGCCGAACTCCTGGCTTAATTGCTTCTCTTCTTCTCTCTTTGTGACAAGACAATTCTGTTTTTATACCCTTCGCCACAAGTGGAAAGGGAAAGTTTGTCATTCCGTGTGTAATTTCTACAATATTCATTTCCGACTCTATAAAGTATATATATATGTATGTATGCATATTCTAGATTCTTTTACATAGAGAAGTTGACATAGCGATGTTCGTCTGTGTTCGGGTTGAAATTAACTTGGCCAAGGCACCAGCAAAGATATAGAAAATTTAAGACCAACAATCTGCTAGGCATAGTTTCGGAAATTTTGCTTTTCCAATTCAGAAACATTAGACCATTCTATTTAAGGCTGCGGGTAAAAAATCACCCCTTCCCTTATTTTTTCACATTTCTTCAGGTTGTTTTTATTTTTTTTTTCGGTTGTAATAATTTTCGTTTGTTTTTTTTTTGTTACTAAATATTAGACGGCGACCAATAGATCGCGTATAGATAGCGGGTGGCAATAACACCCTGGCAGGGACAGTTTTGGGTTTGTTTTTAAGTTTTTCTTGCTTTGATCTGTATTAAATGCCTAAAACATAGCATAGAAAGCATAAAACATAGACCTCTGGGAACAAAAATGGTCAATGGGCTCCTTCGAGGGGCGGGTGCAAATATGGGCAAACATTTTTTTAAAGGTTTTTTTCCCCTTTAGACTGACCATTCTATTCTATTCGGTTCATTCTGTTCTATTCGGCACAGCCATTTTGTTTTATTCGGTACGGCCGAATATAGCACTATTACTTGTTCAACCTAATCTGAGTAGTTTTACCTTTTCTTTTCTACGTACATATGGGCTTCTTTTACAGAAAATCCAGTGATTCCGTTTTGACATTACCCCATTTGTCCCCCAGAATTCTCGTAAGAATTTTTTCGTGGAATTTTTTCCTTAAAATCAACAACATAATTTTTTTTTAAATAATTAAATGGAATTTAATATTATGCAATCAATATTCAGTCATACGAACATTCACAAAAAACTTTTTCTCTTCCCCTTGCTTGTAAATCGATATCATTTATTAAGTTTAATTTAACTCTGATAAAGATAAACACTTCGAACAACTTTTTGTTTAACATTTTTCAAAAAGGGGTGAATGATTTTTTTGCTTAATTTCTAAAGTTTATGTTTTTGAATTGATATCATTATTTTACACAGCCATACTCTTACACAAACAGTCAAGTCATTATGTTTTGAATACAGTGTGCAGCAAAATAATAAGGTCAACAGTAATAAATGAAATTATATCGTGAACAAGATAATAGCCTTCCACTATACCAAATACCGGAGCAACTCGATACTTTCAAAGCCGCTTTCAACAGCATAATTCATGCAACGGTACATACATATATGAAGTCAGGTGTTAATTTAACATACATAAATTACGAACACGACAGTGCAGAATGGCTTTAACTGATATGAAATCTACTGTTTAAATTGGGAAAGACCTCAGCAGTCCGTTCAATATCAAAAGAATTTTCAAACAAGACGATTGTTTGTCGTATGATCTCTCCTTGACATTCTGTTAAAGAAGATCCAACGTTACGAAGCCGTTAATACACGAGAAAACATATGCAACTTGCATAAGCCGGCAATATTGCCATCATGGGTTATATACGCTACTAGACGTTGCCGCTGTCTTTGGAAATGTCGAAAAAGAAATCAGTCAAAGTTTGTCTAGCAGTAACGGTAGCAAAAACCAAGTTGATGGTATCAACGAGTAAAGAGCCCACAAATATGGAACAATATGTGAACATTGGCGAGTACAACTTTGAGGTAGTCAACTATCAAAAATCAGCATCAGTTTTCATATAAAGAGCGAAGACTTGTTCTGGCTAACAGATGCTACTTTAAACTTGGAATTAAAACAAAACCGTCCCTCTTAAGACAAAAATATATAATCCCAACTAAACTGGCTTATCATTAGAAACTCTGCTGTCAGTTAAGGAGCTTAACATTAACGAATACAGTAACACGTGATTTTTAAACATAAATTGCTTGTTTTTCCTCTTTTCACCCCTATAGATGATCTGGGTTTTCAAAATTAGGCATATCATATTGCATGGGCATGCAATATGAAAGTCGGGTGGATGGTAGAAAAGTTCTCACAGCACTTGACAAGCTTGTATTCCAAACTAGTGTTGAAACGTATTTTAAAACTTAACAGATGTGCCTCGCTTAATGAACTAACACTGATGTGGGTCTAAGGAAACATAGTCACAGCTGGGAATGAAGAGCAGATCAACTAGCAATAGGAAGATCTGTGCCTGGAAGAGGCTGAAAGGACAGCGTACATTCTATGTGAATATCCAGCACTGGCTAGCATAACACCTAGGACTACTGGTAGGTTAAGATGTGTTCAAGATTAACGTGGGCTCCTGCCACGGTGGCTTTATCCCACGGTGCTCTTAACACCGATTGAAATAAAGACGTAGACTAGCGCCCCCATTGTGTAGTATAACAACACTTTACGATTGCCACCAATCGCAATTTGTGTGTATACAGTCACAATGGGTAGCAATTTGTACAATATGGCAAGCCTTGCCAAGGCAAGCCTAGATCCATATTATAACCTCTTGCTTAGGGGTTTGGAGACTATCCAAACTCCGTCTGTTGAGAGTGCAACAGCACACTTTATCGACCGTGCACCATATCTGCAATAATCGATCTTAAACCACAACCACCACGTGTACCCCCGAAGGGGACCTCACCAATAACCGGTCACAGAGAGGATAGGCTCTCTGTGGGGCCACCGATTCCCGTGGTACCAGTCCTTTGGGCACTGGTCAGGCCTCGAAGAGGACCCGTGTTAAAACAACAGACCTTTTCTTCCAGATTTAGGCTCTAGGAACCCTAGCGTTTAGTGCCCCTATTTTCTCCGAGTGAACCGCGTCAAAGCATTTGCCTTTACTGCAGTGACAATTGGAACCCCCGGGGGTACTGGTAGGTTAAATGTGGATGCCATAGCGGGCAACGAGCGTTAGAGTCTGTGATGAGAAGAAAAACGACCGACATTTATCAGTCGACAGTCTCAGGGCCGCCCCGAGGTTAGTAGGCGCCCGGGGTCGAGATTGTGATCTGGCCCCCTACACATTTAATTGGTCTAAATAAACTTATATTTCTCACATAATTTTTTTTTTTTTTTTATTTAATACTAATGTAGTAAAAATATAAAGGATAGAATTTTTTTTAATTATAATTCGAATCAGGAAGTCAAGAAATGTAAATAAAAAAAGTTTCAATGAAATCTGGAATGGTAAACATTAACGTTTTATGTTTTTCCCTATTTTCTGCACAACGAAGCTGATGTTGATTACAAAAATATCTTTTTTGGGTAATTTTTGGATAATAGTTATCAGCCTTTAATGACAAGGGCCCTCTAAAAATTAACTCATTCTTTTCGTTTTTATTTTTGAATTCTGGCCAAGAGGATGGATCTGAATTTATCAAGCCAACAGTTTTAGGAGAAGAAATCAATATTGTTTTGTCAGCTTCATTCTCATTAATATCTTCGTCATTAGAATTTGAATCTGATATTATTAGCATTCCAACTTCATTAAGTGTACTCACGTTCACTGATGACAGCCGAAGAACTAGAAGGAGCAAAATAGGAAGTGAGCTTTAGGACCTTCTTAAGAAGCACTTCAGTCGTTGCCTCCTCTTCTCTTACTAATTGAATCTTTGTGTTCCAGACAGTTTTTTTTTAAATATGATGGTAAAAAATTATTCAGTTCGTAATAATCCTACTGAATGTTTATGGTATGGTAATTTGTAATTTCATATCACACTCACTGGCGTCACTGGACGGTTCATCGTACTTTTGAAAAACGGTCTTTACACCTGGCAACCATTGAGCCACGAGTGGAGCATACATAGGTGCTCTTCTATAACTTATTGTTGTTTATTTTAATAGTCATAGATTACATTCGAATTCTTCGTCAAATATTCAATATTCGTGCTCCTATCCATAAAGCCGACGGCGATATTTTGTTCGCCCTTAGACAAGTTTGCGCCCCCTTCACCGTGGCGCCCGGGGCGATTGCCTGCCCTTGGGGCGGCTCTGGACAGTCTGAAATAACTAAAGTTAAGAGTAAAGGCTGATAGTAGCACGTGACTCAATGAAGGTAAGGTGGCCATAATTACAAATTAGTTGGTTATAATCATTAAGGGCGAAAGGGTGTCGAAAAGGTACCCATTAGGGCGGCGGTCTGCTTTGATATTCT
Source organism: Phasia obesa (assembly GCA_949628195.1). Classification (NCBI taxonomy): domain Eukaryota; kingdom Metazoa; phylum Arthropoda; class Insecta; order Diptera; family Tachinidae; genus Phasia; species Phasia obesa. The sequence goes on along the minus strand of OX451218.1, from coordinate 24,544,179 downwards.
CCCTAATATTAATAATAATATTGTACCTTCTATAGGTATGTATATATCGATCAATCCAATTTCTAAATTTCATTAAAATCAGTTAAATCAGTTATAATAATGTCCATTATCCTTCTGTTATTCCCTTCAGATCCAAGTTTTATCAATTTGGTACGCACTGTGTCACAGTACTCTTAGGTACATACGAGTACATCATACACAAGTAAGTGGGTTTGTTATGTTTCAGATATTTTTTATGTTTGCCTGGAAGTATATATTCACATTCAAATCACTTTTATTTGAACTCTAAACTTTAAATTCGTATTTTAATTAATTTCTTTAGAAAAGGGTTGGTTGCATTATTGATGCTCATTATTGTTTACTCATTTGCTTTTTTCGTTGCTTTATTTCTATATTTGTTTTGTATTTTAATAAAATGAAATTGATCTCTTTTCTTTGCATTGTCGCTTCACAATAACCAATTTAACAATTAATTAAAAAACCATAAATCGTAGAATATCAGTTATGCACAAGGCACAGTGTGGCAGAAACGAAGTGTTTTATAAATCAATTTACCACTCTTAACAGGAAATTATGTCTGGGAAATTAATCTTGTTGCTTACTTAGGAAAAGTTGAGATGGGCTTAGTTGCTAGTGCTTACTTCTTTTAATTATACTGCATAAAGTACTGCAGACTTTAAGGCATCTTTTGTTTTTAAAAGCAGTATATTTGAAGCAATGTTGCGCAATAGATGGCGTTGTTTTAAAATAATGAGTCACTCATTTCCTCTCTGGCTTTTACAGAGCTTTACAATAATTTTTAGAATTTAAGAATTTTATATAAATTTTAGAATTTTATCCAGGAATGGGTACCTTTATTTTAAGTAAATACGTATACGTGAATCTCTATAAGAGCTTAAAAATTTGGTAGTGATTACTTTCAAAGCAAAATCGAACAACATATTGTCAGGACGCACACAACGTATGTGGACACAGCCAGTAAATTAAATACTTACGAAATTACACAAAAAAAAACTTTCAAATCAAACTAATGATATACCTTTTCAAAAAGTTTTGATCTTTATTTTACAAATTTACATCAATCTAATCCAGTTTCTGTTAGTACACCTTACACAATTGTTAGCTGATATTCTTTATTGTTTGTAATTGTGTCGCACTGTCTATTAATTGAATTATGTATATTGAATTCGTTGTTTTAACAGAAATAAATCTAAAAATTTTGACTTGTAAAAATACGGGTAGCGTTCATTTAAATGTCATTTTAGTTCAATTCGCTCTGGACACCCAATTATTTTCAAATCAATTTCCTCATTTAATTAGTTATAAGTAGGTAGTGTGCTAGTCTCTCAGTCCGAGGTTGTTGGTTCGGTTCCCACCAAAGAATCTGGCAATTTTCACTACAAGTCAGCAGGAAGACTAAGAAGGAGCTTGGATATAATCTGGGTGCCCACAAATAGTTAACTGCGTTAGGAAAGGCTTTGGACCACGGGCAGACACATATTATATGCACGTGCTGTGGAGACCTAGCCTTAAGCAAATGTTACCTATTACCAGAGACTCTATGATGAGGAAGAATGTCGACATGTAACAGTCGCCAGGCTAAAATCACTAATGTCGAGAAATAATTGTGGAACGAAGAGGGTCGAAAAGGGACCCACGAATTTAGTGATTTGCTTCGGTATCTCCCCTAAAAAAATAGAAAGAATCTTAAATTTATCTACTAAATTCACTTAAAATTGAATAACTTACGCAAAGCTGGAAAACTCACCAAGAAATTTACCAAAATCCCAAAAAATTTAAAAAATCACCAAAAAAACTCGATGTACCAAATAGTCGAATATTAATAAATAGCACTTGCAGAGAAAAACCTGCTGCAACAAAATATTGATTAATATTAATTATATTAAAGGGAGTAATTTCTAAGCATAAATTTTCCAAAAAAAAATGACCCTATGAAAAATTGCCCAAGAAATCGTCATACAAAATTGGGTAATATTTCATATAAAAAGTAATTCAAAAATTTTGTGTTTTTTCGTCATTTTTGAAAAATAATTAATTTTTATATATTTGGGCGATTTTTCATAATGAAAAATTGCCACAAATGTTTTAATGAAAGATTACCCATTTTTGATAATAAGAGTAAAAAAAAAAACAATGGTTTGTCTTAAAAGCGATATATAAAGTTTACCTTAAACCGCAGAAGTGTTAACATTACAAATTTATTAGGATTTAAACTGGAAAAATAAGCAACTTAGTTTCTGTCTCTGCTTTTCCAAAAAACTGATTAATTTACAGAAAATGTATTGACATCACATTTAAGGTTGTACCATATAAATTGTTCTTCCGAAAAAGTACAGCTTGTACTTTGTTTCTTTTATACTAGTAAATATTTCTAGTTATGTTGTTATAAATAAGTTACTAATATGAGTTGAAATATATAATTATTGTTATTAAAGTATTTATTGTTAAACTTTAGAATTAAGCGCCGCGCGATTTTTCATATTTTATAAAAAATTTTTACCTGCGGCGCCTAATTCTAAAGTTTAACAATAAACAATAATTAATTTATTATTAATAAAATTTTTTGGGAATTTTAATATTAATTTTTTAATATTATGTTAATTACCCATAACTGGCCTGAGCAATCAGTGAAATACGTATAGCAACTAGCTCTTTTCCCCCAACAAATAAAATTGGATTTTTATTATAAAACGTTATGGGTAATTAGCATAATATTAAAAAAATTTAATTAATTTATTAATTTCAACTCATATTAGCAAACATTACTGACGAACAAATTTACACCAAAAACATAAATAAAATTTCAACAATACTTAAACGTAACAGCTTTTCTTTAAAACTTATTAATAATTTGATAAAAGAAGCAGAAGTTAAACTAAAAACCAACCATCCTCAAAATAGCGACACTAATGATAACAACAATCAACAAAAAATTTTATACCAGGTTTATATACCAGGTTTAACTGAAAACAAGCATTTAAAATCAATAATAAAATCAGACAAAATACAATTTGCATATAAGCGAAACAGTACATTAAACAAAATATTCACTAAAGCCTGGTACTCCGTTCAGTTTTTCATGCGAAATGCTGTCAAATTACATACTTAAAAAATTTCTATGAAAAAGTCATGAAAAAATGTTGCAGAAGTAGTACTCTGTTTTTGCTGTGGAAAAACATTGAAATGTTTCTGGCAACATTTTATCAAATAGCTAAATTACACGATGACATTTTTCATAAAATCAGTTGCATGAAACCGGTTTTTTGTGGGCAAGAGGTATAGAGATGCCAGGAAAAACAAAAAAGTTCAAAAGAGAATTGAAGAAATTTCATGAAACGATTTCATGGTGTAAGTTACGTAAAAGCTGTGAAATAAAGCAAAGGGGCATTATTTCACGTGGAATCAAGGCGAATTCATACCAGGTGGAGTCGATAGCCATGCTGATTGTTTTTTGCTCTCTTTTTTGCTAATGTGTTGTCAAAAAATACATTGTTTCATATCTGCTAATCTAATGTCAAAGTTGTTGTTTTGTTGTAATTAGTTGTTGTCCTACTGCTCACACCTGGTATGAATTCGCCTTGCGTGGAATTTTTCAAACAACAGCTGATCGCTTGGCTTTTGTTAACATTTCTAAAACAATGTGGTATACTTAAAAACAACAAAATCGTAAAATTTTTTCAAGTCGCGAGATAGACACCACATTTTAAATGTCAAATTTTCCCTGTGAAATAATAAATGTTGCTCAACATTTTTCACAAATTCGAACAGAGTATTAGGCTTAACATGAAAGATAAAGTAGAAAAACAAAAACAATGCAATGTAGTGTATGTAATAAAGTGCAAAGGTAGTGATAAAGAAAGCTGTGATTTAATATACATTGGATCAACAAAACGAACATTGGAAATAAGGATGAGAGAACATCAAAACGATACTACGAAACAGAAAGAAACAACAGCATTATCACAACACATACTTAAGACTGGACATAAAGCGGATTTTCAAAAAGTCAAGATTTTAGATATAGAAAGAAAGGAAAAGTAAAGGTACACAATAGAAAGCCTACGCATTCAGCAAAACATCAACAAAACCGTGAAGATTAGATTTAGATTAGTTTTTTATTGAGACTTTTTTTCCGATTACAATTTGATTGCACAATCGTACTATAACGAATTGTTCATATTAGAATTATAATTGTCTTATTCTAGTTTTAGTGAATTTGGGAACACACTATATGTTTAAAGTGAAAAGTTTGTATAAATAACTTAGTATTGTTATGAAAGAGGGAGACAAAGACTTGCTCAATGTTTTTTACTATTACTAGCAGCGTGAGGTCTGCTGAATAAAACAAAATACTTAAATTATATGAATTTTATTTTGAACTATTTTTGAATTAATAAATTAATTATTTAGGCTTAAGTTCTTAATTATAAAGAGATAAAGAAAAATTAGATACCAGCAAAGCAAAAAGCATTTTCTAGACAGCTACGTCCGTCATCAGTACTCTTCGTATCGATCTACCCGGTAGTTTCAATTGTTATTAATTTTCTATTTAAACAAACTTCTCAAAGAAATATAATATGAGAAATTTTTAATTTTTACATTATATTTCATAGGTGATAGAGCTTTTTTGAAATTGTTTTACACTTGTAAACTCTATTTCTTTTTTAAATTATACTACCAAGCAAACATTTTTCTTTATTTTAATTCTCTTTATATATTTTCTTTTATTTGAAAATGGTATATATCTGTCTTGCTATTAGCTATCCTTTGGTTAGCAATTAACAGCTAAAAATACAATGAAGTGACAGCTTAGGTTCAATTCTACTACAAAAGTGTAGTAAAACCCTCTATACATTTTTTATAGGCCTTAAAAGATTCTAAAAATCAGTAGGCACCTCGAAAAAAAGTCAACACCAGGCTCTGCTCAACAATTAATACAGCTTAACTATAATTGACAGTAATGTAGCCAAAAGTCTATTAAAAAAATTTATTAATATCTTAGGCTACAAAAATCATTCCCCTATTTAAAAAATTTTCGAAAAAAATTTTATTTTTCAGTTTTTATTTTTTCAGCATAACTTTAAGGGGCTCCAAATTTTTCACTAACTATAAAGGTAAAATTATAGCCTCGGTAAAGATGAACACCATTTATATATACCCTAAATGTGCCTAGGCTGCCTAAATTAAATAATTCATAAAGTCAATTTTTTACCTAAAAATTGTTCGTAATTTAGTCCTTATAATTATATTTAAGAAAAACTAACTACCCCCGCTGCGCCATTCTAACGACAAAACTGTTTCAGTTTATATGCGACGTCGCGACGCCCACTTTTTCCATCCAATCTGTTTCTTGCTAGACTATGCTTAATAACACGATAGTAATATTTTACTTTTTATGAAAGGTACCACTGCGACCATCCTAATCCAGTCTTAGTTCTCTAGGTACAAAATAATAATTTTTCACTTTGTGTGGGAGCTACCACGCCTACTCTCCCAATCTAGTCTAATTTTTGCTAGACTATGCAAATTGGACAAAGCTCTACCTATTGTAGTTCTCTAGCTACATGATAATAATTTTTCACTTTGTATGGAAGTTACCTCGCCCAATATTCCAATCCAGCTTGTGTTTCGTTAGACTATGTATTTTAAATTTCAAAGATCTGCCTATTATAGTTCTACTAGCTACTTGAAAAGTAGGCGTGGTCAATTTTTCGTTCCATAAAAACCTAAGTTGGGTTATGATGAAGATTTCGAAAAAAATTGGCCAAATCGGTGAAGCAATTCTTAAGTGATGCAATTACCAACGAACGACAGTTAATTTTATTTATCTATACATCTATATCTCTATACATCCATACATCTATATCTACATATACGAGTATATATATAATAAAACAGTAACTCAATTCCTATCTGTCTGTCTTTTTGTTTGTGTTCGCATCACGTAAAAGCTACTGGATGGATTTTAACAAAATTTTATGAGGAGGAACCCTAGAATCCTGATTGCAATATAGGATACTTTTTTCCGCAAAAATATCTCATTTCCAAGAGAAAGTGGAAAAACAGCTGTGAAAGTACTCAATTTCCGGTTTAAAGGTACTTAAATTTCCGGTTTAAAAGTGGGATATTTTAAACAAGGGTTCGCTACAGATGGCGCTGTTTTAAAATATGGAAAATACTTTAAGGAGGCACCTTTTATTTTTGAAAGTGGGATATTTTAAACACGGTTGCGCAATAGATGGCGCTGTTTTAAAATAATCACAAAAAAATTTATTACTTAATAGTCAATTAAATAAGATTTGTATTTTTACTTTGTGGAATTACATTGTTGTTAAAATATTTTAAACACCTTTCATAGAGGTTTACAATAATTTTTAGAATTTTATATAAATTTTAGAATTTTATCCCGGAATGAGCACCTTTATATAAAGTAAATACATATACGTGAAGCGCTATAAGAGTTTTAAAATTTGGTGTGGATTACTTACAAAGCAATATCATAGAAAATATTGTCAGGACGCACATAACGTGTGTGGGGACAGCTAGTAGACGACAAGTGCAGGAAAATATAATTTTTATGTCATAAAATGTTTATAAAGTTTGTTCAGCATCGTTTTATCATCATTGCTGCCAAATATGTATGTATATGTAGTTAATCTATGTAAATTAAATGTTCAGAACCTTTTTCAGAATCTCTTGAAGCCTAGAAAAAATTGGCCACTAAATTCTTTAGGCTAAATATTATACTTTGGTAATAGAATCGAACCTATACTGTCAAGTTGTTGCACTCTGGTATCATAGAACTGTTGCAAATTAAACAAATTATGCTGAAACTAGAAAATTGTATAAATATTTATTTAATTTATTTAATTTAAGCAAGAATATCAGCATAACATTTTCTTTTCCCAGTTTATTATTTTTTTTTTTCCTTTAATATTGAATACCCATTATTAAGGTCAAACACATCAAATTCATATCCTTATTTTTGCTTCCATTTATTTTGCCGGTTTGGATTCAGGTTCAATGAGATCTGCCTGTGTGCGTTGATTAAACAGTATTATGTGATTCCATTAATACGTTGTACATAAAAATATTAGCCATTCGATACGTGTTTTGTGCAAAATTATCATGTGTGTGGGAATCAATCAGTTTTTGTCTTTTAATGTATTTTTACTTATTTTATTATGTTCAACCAACTAATAAGGAGGCTCAGTTTTAATATAAATTTAAAAGCTTTTAGTTTAACCGGTTAACTCACTTTCCCGTTACTGGTTGAGCCATGGCATATCTAAATCGCATGACAGTGTAATCGAAATAAGCTCTTCAGATACTTATTTTTAACTGATTATATCAAAACTTTCCACTTTCAATCAGGATTTATGCGGAACCACGCCCATAAAAATAATTACATTTAAAAAGTACTTGTAATCAAGTGATTCTTTTTTATTACACAATTTCATAAATAAATAAATATAAATAAAAAAATTTTACTCACAAATTTACTTCTTCTGATAATACAAAAAAAGATAATAAAAAGATAAATGAGCAGAGCCACGCCCATACAAATAAATTATATTTTGAAAATATTTCCCTTTAACATCTTCTGACAATACAAGATTATATTTACAAAAATACGCAGGCTAAGCCTTAGCCAAATAACAAAAGGGGGCGGAGCCATGCTCATAAAATATATGTGTGTACTTTTTTTTCTAACGGTTCTATTGCAATTTTAAGCACCCATATACGATTATTCTGATAATACAAGATTATAATTACAAAAGTAGGCGGAGCAACGCCTATACAAAGTTTTAATATTTAAATTTTTTAAAATGACTTTTAAAAAATAGGTTATCAAAATTTCTGTACTTTTACCTCACCACAAGCATCCATATTCTAGATGCTTTTGCATAAGGAAGTCAATTTATTGTTGAAATAGATTTCATAAGGATCATATTTTTTATTTCAATGTAGGGGGAATATCGCAGCACACCACTTCCTTAACGGGTTCCTCTTTGACCTCCTTCCGTCCTCTATGATTATAGACAACCGAAATGTAATTACGGCAATCTTACCCTCATAGATTTACGTGCTACAACCAGCCTTTAATCTTGACTTTATTGATTTCAGACTATCGACTGCTAACTTTCGGCCTTCTTTCTCATCACACAGTCCATAGTAATTGCTACAATATGTTTAACACTCAGGTCACCCATGGCATCCACATTTAACAAGCTTTTGCCAGTGGTCCTAAGTCATACGCTAGCCAATGCTGGACATTCACGCACAATGTGCGCTACCGTCTCAGCCTATTCCAGGCACCTTCTGCAAGTATCATCTTGGCTAGATAATACTTTAAGTTTCCATGACCTGTCACCAATGCAGCTTAGAGTACTTTTATTGTTTCTGTGTATCTTACAGGATTTCCTGCCCATGCATGGGCTCTTTGAGCACTATTGGAACCTGACTACACGTAGTGGTCTCCCTCCACCTTTTCAAGTTTAGTGAGTTCAACCATTGTAGGACCTTAGCTCGCATTATGTCATTATCCAGCGCTACTTTGGTTTCTGGTCCACACAATTTCACAGTAGATTACCCTTTTGCTAGTTGGACAGGTTCTTCATTCCCATCTGTGCCTATGTGTCCCTTAACCCACATCAATGTTACCTCATTAACCGAGCCTCATCTGTTCAGTTTGACAACCCACTGGTTGTCAAGTGCAATGTAAACCTTACTTCTCTGAACCCGGCATTCCAGCAGTGATCAAACGCATCCAGCAGCTCAAGCAATTCTGCCTAGTAAACGGAGATGTACTTTCCCAAACGCAGACTACAGGACAAGTTCAACTAAGCTGAGTAATAACCTGATCCTGCTCTACCATTCATAAGAGAACCAACATCAGTAAAGATGCTGATGTCGTTTTCAATATACTCATGGTGTATAACGCCTTCCGCAATGAGTGTCCGATGCAATCTTTCGACTATCTTTCTTCTACTCATGCTTTCCATCGGCATTTGAGCTTCCCTAACCTCTCTATTAACTAGGTCCAGGATGCTCTTATTCTATTCCAAATGGCATCGCTCTTCATACGCAAAACTGATATTTCAGCCATTGAGCTAATAAATAAGTCCAACGGTAGCAATCCCAACATTGCCTCAATTGCCTGTGTTGAAGCAGTACGCACTGCGCCACGTATACTCATATAAGCAATCCTCTGAACTCCATCTAACCTACGCTTAACTGTAATCTGAGAGGCTTTTGGCCACCAAACCATTGTGTAAATGCAGTATTCAGCCTTTGGCGAGATTCTCTTCTTCGGCCACAAACTCGTTCACACTAATGAAGACCCGAGAGAAGTTGGGAACATTTCTTAGTATATCAATCTATCAAAAGGATCTTGAATGACATAGGCTTCACGTGACACAATTCTGTATACACGGGTTTTCATTCGAGTTGGTTTTGGCAGAACACCAGCAATAGAATTTCCGGATGGGGACATGTAGGTGGAATTGGATGGAATGCATTAGGCAAGTATAGTTTTTAAGAAACTTGCATCTAATTTCCCAATGCGGATGTTGTACAGGATTTAATCCGAGATTATAACGGTCTCTAAAGCCAGAGTATTAGTGTCTAAGTACTTCCTAGAAGAAGGTGACTATAATGGCTGTCAGTCAAGCAGCATTCAGAAAGCTGAAAAGGAACACTGTATATAACCGATGTAAAAGTATAATTAAAAGTTAGGCAGGATTCTGAGCCAATGCAACGTTCAGAGCTATAACATTTTGGACAAATCATAAAATTTTCCAAAATTCCGGGTTAACCATTCTTTTAAGTAGGGTAAAATTAAGTGAGAAATCGAATGAAAGTGGTTCCAGACACGCCCCCTTCTATTGAAGTATTTCTGAGGTCGAAAAATTAGTTTTTTTCAGTGTGTAATTTGAGCAACGGAAAAAAATTAAAAATCGACTAAAATCGGTCATTTTGGGGTCATAGCAGGAGCCAAAACCTTGAAAAAAAAAGCGTAAGAAGCGTTAAACGGCTCTAATTAAAATGTACTCTTTTACCCTTAGGTTCCTTTACACGGTCAAATGTGTCACTGCCCAATTGGGTGACAGCCATTTTTTTTAACGTGTGCCGGTCGGAATGTTGTGACACTAGGTCTAAAAAATTAATTCTAAAAATCTGAACCAAATCGGACAACATTTTCTGGGCGCTCATCGAGGTCAACGTTCGGATATGAACAAATTGCACTGTTTATATGAAATAAATTTGTAAAACTCGTTAGTTTCGTACATTACTTTAACACAATATGGAGATTTATTTATTTTGACAACTAGCACTATAAAACGGACATTAACCCTATTAAGTTTTTTGGGTCCAATTGACCCTCCAATTTCATCCCTCAAAATTTAAACAATAAATTTCTCTAAGTAAAGGTGTCTAGATTATTAAGCTATACCCTTTCTAATCTAACCGATTACAATTCCCCAAAAATTATAACAAAAAAAAAAATTTTTCAATTTGCAAACGAAATTTATGAATATTCAAATTGTAGTGTATTTATTTTATCTCTCGAATTAAACGACTTGTTTTGTGATGTGTTTCTCTCCCTTAAAGTCCCTGAAACACAAATAAACTGTGCAAAAAAAACAAACTATACAATAAAAGGCTAATGTAACCCAACAAAAAAAAAAATAACAAATTAAATTGCGGATGGATTTCTTGTTTGGAGGAGGAGGAAAAGTAGTACAAACACCCTCGCAGATTTATTGAGTGAAAATTATCATGATTTCTAATTTGCATAAATGGAAACAACTACCCAATGTGTCAAAATTTGACGAATAATTCTTAGATACTGGGTCTCATGCATAAAACGTGAGCTTGAGCTCGGACTCGATTTTTTGAGTAAAAGGTGCTTGTCGTATGCATAATAAAATTTGATGTATTTGCTTCTACTCACAGCTCACGTTTGATCTCGTCGTGCTCAGTTTGAAGTAAGTGAGATGAGCTTGAGCTCATTTTCATATGCATAAAAACAAGCTTTTGCTTTCTTTTGTGAGCTCTTGCTAAAATTTTGTTGAGCCTGCCTTATAATTGACTCGCGTACACTAAAACGGAATCATGGCTGAATATTTTGAGCCACAAAGAAATATAAAATGTTATCAACAGCGTAAAACAAATTTAGCAAGTGAGGATAAAAAATTATACAGGTTTGTATTCTTAATTATTAATTTTTTATATAATTAATAATAAAATGATAAATACATAGGTTTGATGATAGTAGTTGCTGGTTGGCTAATTATTTTTTTGAGGATTCAGAAGAAGCAAGATTGATAAGACTCGACTGTTTTTAAGATTTTGTGCAGATCCTGGATTCCAAAATGGTATAGCCACAGATATTGCAGTCCATCAATCAACTGTGTCGCGAACTACTGCGGAAGTTGTGAAACTTATATCTGCCAAAGCAACCGAGTGCTTTCCATTTGCAAATGGAGTTATTGATTGTACTCATATAAAAATTAAAAAAAAAACAACAAATCAAAGCGATGAGTATATTTATAGAAAAGGATTCCACTCCATAAATGTGCAGGCAACTTGTGATGGAACAGAACTTTTTACAAGCGTTGACATATCCTAGCCTGGTTCAGTTCATGACTCACGCATCTTACGAAACAGCGAGGTCTGTAGAATAATGCAAAATGCAACCAACGATGCATTACTTCTCGAGGATGAGGGCTGTGGAATATGCCCATGGCTAATGACACCATTCCGAAACCCAACAACTGACATAGAAAAAACATTCAACAAAGTGTTTACAAGAGAACGTGTCATTATAGAACGGTGTTTTGGGCAATTGAAGCAAAGATTTTCGATACTTCAATACAAAATTCGCCCCACGTAAAAGCCAGTTGTTTCATTTTGCATAACATAGCTAAATTTTTAAAAGACGATTATATCCTTATCAATGACGATTACAACAATACTGATATATGGCAATTGGAAACGATATCGAACAACAAACAGCAAGAAATTCTGATTCTACTTTACTTTCACTTGACGGCATGTTTGCACTTCAATAAAATTAGACGTTTGATCTCCCTTTGCTCAAGTAATTGCAATTGGTTTGAACTCATTTTTATGCATACAAAATTGAGCAAAAGCTGTTGCTGTTTGATTAAACTCGACTTACGAGCAATTGCTCACCTGCCTCAACTCAGCGCTTTTACTCGTTTTTATGCATGAGGCCCATTGGGTCTCATGCATAAAACCTGAGCTTGAGCTCGGACTCGATTTTTTGAGTAAAATGTGCTTGTCGTATGCATAATAAAATTTGAAGTATTTGCTTTTACTCACAGCTCACGTTTGATCTCGTCGTGCTCAGTTTGAACTAAGTGAGATGAGCTTGAGCTCATTTTCATATGCATAAAAACAAGCTTTTGCTTTCTTTTGTGAACTCTTGCTCAAATTTTGTTGAGACTGCCTTATAATTGACTCGCGTACACTAAAAAGAAATCATGGCTGAATATTTTGAGCCACAAAGAAATATAAAATGTTATCAACAGCGTAAAACAAATTTAGCAAGTGAGGATAAAAAATTATACAGGTTTGTATTCTTAATTATTAATTTTTTATATAATTAATAATAAAATGATAAATACATAGGTTTGATGATAGTTGTTGCTGGTTGACTAATTATTTTTTTGAGGATTCAGAAGAAGCAAGATTGATAAAATTCGACTGTTTTTAAGATTTTGTGCAGATCCTGGATTCCAAAATGGTATAGCCACAGATATTGGAGTCCATCAATCAACTGTGTCGCGAACTATTGCGGAAGTTGTGAAACTTATATTGGAGTGATTGATTGTACTCATATAAAAATTAAAAAAACCAATAAATCAAAACGATGAGTATATTTGTAGAAAAGGCTTCCACTCTATAAATGTGCAAGCAACTTGTGATGGAAAAGAACTTCTTACAAGCGTTGACATATCCTAGCCTGGTTCAGTTCATGACTCAAGCATCTTACGAAACAGCGAGGTCTGTAGAATAATGCAAAATGCAACGAACGATGCATTACTTCTCGGGGATGAGGGCTATGGAATATGTCCATGGCTAATGACACCATTCCGAAACCCAACAACTGACATAGAAAAAACATTCAACAAAGTGTTTACAAGAGAACGTGTCATTATAGAACGGTGTTTTGGGCAATTGAAGCAAAGATTTTCGATACTTCAATACAAAATTCGGGTATCGACCGAGTTATCGCCCCACGTAATAGCCAGTTGTTTCATTTTGCATAACATAGCTAAATTTTTAAAAGACGATTATATCCTTATCAATGACGATTACAACAATACTGATATATGGCAATTAGGAAACGATATCGAACAACAAACAGCAAGAAATTCTGATTCTACTTCACTTTCACTTTACGGCATGTTTGCACTTCAATAACAATTAGACATTTGATCTCCCTTTGCTCAAGTAATTGCAATTGGTTTGAACTCATTTTTATGCATACAAAATTGAGCAAAAGCTGTTGTTGTTTGATTGAACTCTACTTACGAGCAATTGCTCACCTGCCTCAACTCAGCGCTTTTACTCGTTTTCATGCATGAGGCTCATTATTACATTTTTACTTTACGCTGGGTTCTTTTAATTGCAAAATAAGAACACAGCGATTTAAATTACACTGTAAGTCACTTCATTTATTAAGCTTTTGACACCACTGTTAAAAATACACAAACTGTTTAACACAACTAAACTCCTGGACGTTTCAAATAATACTGCCATATCGCTCGAAACCATTAATTATATTTATTATATTATATTTATAGGCGAGCAAGAATGTTCTTTACTAGAAAGATCTGGCAGGTTCCTTTTTATTCTAGTATTTATGTACATACGTGTGTATATCTCTGCTGTCTTCTGTAGTTATGTGGATACGTGTGTACATTTCTGTCGAAGAGAGAAGGCGTGTTTATTTTACATACTCTTATATGTACTTGAATTAATGTGCTCGATTTATATCTGTTTTTTATGAATGTTTCTAGAAAGATTGTCGACAACAACTAATACAGGTTTAACGGTGTTCCTTGTTGTTTCTTTCATTTACTATTGTAACAAATTAGACCAGTAATGTTATTGTTGTTACATACAAAATTATTACATATTTCTTTTCAAACCTTATAAAGAATAAATTCTTTTTTCGTAACAATATTCTATCATACTTTTATACTTTACCCGAAGCATGTCTGGAATCTGACTTAACATACTCACCTCAGATATGATAAATTCCTACCTGGTGCATATTTTCAGGCTTCAAACCGAATCGCGTTAAGGTGAATTTGGGGTACCGATAGTGCGGCTAAAAATGTGTTGGGAGATTAGATACTATCTAACCCTCACCGAAATATTAATGAATAGTCTAGATAACCATTATGTTAAAATTGCTACTTTTGAAGACTTCGTGAAAGCAGACGTTTACCTGGTTGTATAAATTCTATTTACGGGGAGGCTACTATGTCACAAAGTTCTGCTAAGACTGGTTCATTCACTTTCGTTCTCGAAATTGCTCTGGTTAATCAAACACTGAAAAATTCGATTAAATAATGCTCAAATTGCTACATATGTAGACTTCGTGAAAGCAGATGTTTACCCGGTTGTATAAAAACAGTCATGCTCTTTACGGGGATATTAAACATGCATCTAGCTATGGTTGATCAAACACTAAAGAATTCGATGCAATTGGTTGAACAGGATTGGCATTTAAGATCATGAGATAACCGAACCACTAAAAATCCATCCTTAAAGATTTTAAATAATTGTTTTGGAACAATAGGCGTGGCAACTCCCATATTAAGTTTAAGACTATTATCGAGTACCTAGGGAACTGCATTATGTAAAGTGCTACGATTTTATACGAATATGGTTGGATCGGAATGGTGGGCGTGGCATCTTCCATATTAATTTAAAGACTATTATCGCGTACCTAGGGAACTGCAATGCGTATAGAGTTAAAATTTTATACGAATATGGTTGGATCGGAATGGTGGGCGTGGTACCTGCAGAAAAAATGAAAAATTATTATCTGGATCGTTCTTTAAGCAGTCATAAGACCAACAAACCACTAAAAATCCATCCCCAAAAATTATAACTCATTTGGAAAGGTTTAGATATAAAAAGAAACCCGGTATATGGCTAGCAGGTGCCTGAAACTGAAGGATAATAACCTTCAAGGTCGGACTAGTGTTCAAACGTATGGCGCCACGGGAATTGGTAGCCCCGCAGGGATTTCCCCAAATCTCTGCGTTCTCTTGTTGGTTAGGCGACTAATATGATAGCTCCGGTTTGGACCTAAAACGCAGAAAGTACGTTTTAGTCTATTGTGCTGTTGCACTCCTTAACAGAGGCACCAATAGCGTGTCATGAGACAGTCTCCAACTACTAGGGGTATGAGCAATAGCCCTACCAGCCATATTCTGAAATTGCCACTTGTTGTGTTGGTAGGGGCATTGTTTTCACCCAGTTGTAATATCATGTTAGGCACTGATTTAAATCTGTATCACATCACTGTATTACGTTTCAAGCATTAGCTTAATTTTAAATCCCAGGTCAATTGGGTTATTTCTACTGTGATAGTATACGTGATAATTGACTCACACTTTTCCCAAACAATAGTGCTTTTAGGAAAGGTATAGAAACATTTTGTTTTGAATATTTCCATAAACATTTCGTTAGTTTTGATTATAATTTATTATTGTAGCGAAAAGAAAAGGTGGCCCAAAATATTCGAAAGATTTTAATTTGTGCTAAACACCAAACAAAGAAAAATAATAACAAAAGAAAGGCTTTCGCCGTTCCTTGTTAAACAACGAAAAATAGCCTATAAAATCCATGGATTAATATTGGATGATCGGAGTATGAAAGTGGGTGAGGTAACTGAAGATATAAGCATTTCATATTGTTATACTTATTTTGCATAAATATTGGGATATGAAATGGATGCCGAGTTTGCTCACACTTGACCATAAGCACAACCGTTTGACTACTTCAAACTCAATCCATACAAGATTTTGTGCAGTTTTGTAACACTGTGGACGACACATTGACCCATCACAATACACCAGAGACCAAGGAACAATCAAAACAAAGGTTTCCTTTGTAAACATGTTCCGAAGAAGGCTAAGATCAGTCTGTCGGCCAACAGGCGCAGTCGTTTTATTCCAAAAACCACATATTACAAAATTTATCCAATTTTATTTAGAATTTTCTTTATGTGATAAAGATTTTATGTTTCGTTTTCACTTTAGTGGATGGCATTTCCTCGACTCTTCTCTACGGGTATACATAAACCTGTTCCACAAAACATATTTTATGTTTCCATACAAAACCTACGGTCACATTATAAAGGCAGCTAAGGGTAAAAAAGTAAATTCTACAGGAGACCTTTTTAAACGTTTACAGGAGATCCGTTTCAACGTTTTTACGAGTGTAAACGCTGTTAATGACCATTTTGAATTTCTTTCCCTGTACTCAAATTAAACGCCGAAAAACTAATTTGTCAACCGAAAAACATTTCGGTAGGGTCTGGGACCACTTTCATTCGATTTCTCACTAAAATTTACCCGAATTAAAAAATATTCATTAACCCTTTAAAACACTTCATTAAAAGACTAAAAATTTTTAAAACTTTATTGATTTTTTTCTATACTAAAGGCCAGTACGCAGCTCGCCTGAATTTCAGTTTCCCATAAGAAATATGTGTAAAAAAAACAGCCTGAATTTCAGGTTTGAAAATATTCAGTCAACTTTCCGATTGGCAGTACGCAGCTAAAAAGAAAACTAAACGGAATTTTCGACTATTACAGGGATGTTCTAACAAAAAGTGTAGACTTTTTTTCTTCAGCTGAAACAAAAATTAATGTTCAGGCTATTGTTTGGTAACGGAATTTATGACATTTCATGTTTTTTATACATTTAAAATATTTTTTGTTCATTTCTGTGTTGATATAATGTTATTGTGTACAATAAACAATAAAATTTAAAAAACACGACTACATGATTTTTATTTCTACAAACGACCACATGATGAATTTTACTTTTGTAGAAATAAAGGCAAAGAAATCAAACCTGAAATTCCGTAGAGCTGCGTACTGGGCTTAAACATGCAGACACATTTTCGACACGAATTCGGCTTTGGCAGGGTACGGAACCACCATTCAATTCTCCAATAAATTCGATTCTCTTATAAATATTACCCCTATTTAAAAAAAAATTGTCTTCCTACCCTTAGGTCCTTTTTACTGGGCGCGGTCACAAATGCATTTGAAAAAATCTTTTTTTACTTTACCATACGTAGTATAGGTAATGTATAGTAATCGCCTACCGCCCATGTTCCAAAAAGCAAATGTTTTTATATTAATTTAAAAGATATCCTTTCAAAGCTCATCGCCACTACTTGAAACGCTATCTTCATCATTAACTACACTTTGTTTTTGTATATATTTCAAAATATCTTCAAAAACTATATTATTTCCATTTTAATTTTATTTTCCAAATGAGTCATCAAATCCCTATAGTATAGGTAATGTAAAAAATCGATGTCAGGATTTAAACGGATTTATACGTTTTGTATATGCAACTATTTTTCTGAACATATTAAAATGAAATTCAGTATATGCCTTTGGTATTATGGAGATGAAGAGCAATATAGTTCTTAGGCATAATCGGGAGGCGCCAAGGGGCAGTTTACTTAACACCCCAATTTTGTGAACGCTTAACAGATCATACCGTTGGATATAAAAATGAAATTCAGTATGGTATGGCATGGTGTAGTTTACTTGACACTCTAAACCCAAAATAATTATTTTTTTCGATTCGAACATACTTTGAAATTTTATTCTTTATGTAATAGATAAAAATATCTGTTTCCATGAGGTATGTTAAAGTGTAATCCACTCCAGACTTTTAATTAACTCTTGCCTTAATTTTCTTACACCCTTTATATCGGCACAAAAAATATTACTCATGACAATTTTCTTGATTTTTTTTAGCAAATGTGGCCTTGAGGTTGTTAAAGCAATTAAATCAACAGCAAAAATAATGAATTATGAAATGAGGTGAAAGTGTGAAATAAAAGTGAAATTTATCTTATTTTTTGTTTATAATTTTCCACAGAAACATTATTTAAAATATGGCTGATATATATGTACGTAAATGTTGCCAATTTTATTTTCCAGAAGCGGACAAATTTAAAAAAACTCTCTTGATTTTTAAAACTTACAATACAGTGCACAGTGGCTTCGACTGCAAAAGCAATGTTTTAAAACTTGGAAAATCTATAAATCTACTTTTAGGATGAGACTCTATTTCCGTGATCACTGTCCCAATCCAATTTCTAGAGTATTTGTATTGGTATAAGAGTTACTTTTACCTACTGTCAAGACTATACCTATTATAGTACTCTATGTAAACGATAATAGTTTTTCATTTTGCATAGGAGGTACCACGCCAACTGTCCCAAATCATTCTGGATTTTGGTAGATTATATGCATTTGCACAGGGGTTACTCATGCAAAGTTTCAAGGTGCTATCTATATATTGTAGTTCGCCAGGAACACGATAATAATTTTTCACTTTGTATGGGAGGTAACACGCCTACTGTTTGAATTCAGTCTGTGTTTGGCTAAACTATGTACGTTAATATGATGGTTACTTGTACGAAATTTCAAGGCGCCACCTATTGCAGTTCTCTAGATACAGGATAATAATTTTTCACTTTATATGGGAGGTACCACGCCCACTGTCCCAATTAATTTTGTATTTATGTAAACTATTCACATTAGCATAGGGGTTACTCGCGCAAAGATTCAAGACTCTGTCTATTGTAGTTCGCCAGTAACACGATAATAATTTTTCACTTTGTATGGGAGGTACCACGCCCACTATTCCAATTCAGTCTGTGTTTCGCTTGACTATGTACGTTAATATTGGGGTTACCGGTGCGAAATTGCAAGGTGCTAGCTATTGTAGTTCTCTAGATACACGATAATAATTTTCAGCTTTGTATGGGAGGTACCATGCCCACTATTCCAATCCAGTCTATCTTTCTCTAAACTATGTATGTAGATATAAAGGTTCCTGTTGGAAAATTCCATGGCGCTACCTATTACTCTTACCAAGATAAGCGATGATAAATATTTACTTTGTATGGGCGGTACCACGCCCACTATTCCAATTCAGTCTAGGTTTCGCTAAACTATTAACATTAATATAGAGGTTACGGGTGCGAAAATTCAAGACGCTGCCTATTACTGTTACCAAGATATACGATGATAAATATTTGCTTTGTATGGGAGGTGCCACGCCCACGTCGAATATCAAAAAAATAAGTACCCTATTTTACCATCCGTATATCCAATAACAAACTGTGAAAATTTCAGAAAGATCGGTTCACTGGTGTAGGCAGCTATAGCTTTCCGACAAACAAACAAACACATTTTGTGCTTTATAACTATATGTACATACATATGTATATAGATAGTATTAATAAAAATGGGAATTTTTTATCAATGTAAACGATTTTGAAGGACTTTTCTCAAAAAAAAAAAAACAAAATAGTTAATAGTTTGACAGTTAATTCCATGGGTTTTTTTATTTCTAGTGCAGTAATTTCCAATGCAACACTGTTTTCGTTAACTATTATCCAACACTAGACTACATTCAAATTTTGGGCAAGCAGGGTCTATTACGTGGGCCGTTTGATAATTTCGTGACTTTTTGCATATCTAAGCGTAGTTGCCTTAAATTTTACACTGCTTCTGTTAACTGTAATTTAATACTAGACTACAGATGACTTTTGGGCATGATGAGTCTATTGCGAGGGCAGTTTGATAATTCCGTGAGTTTTTACTTCAAAAAGTACACAACAGAATGAGGTAATAAGCGTTGATTAGATATTAAATTCTTGTATTTCATAAAAGGGGAAAGAAAGCACAAGAACCTCTTCAATCAAGACAAAATATTTTTAGTGGTCATGAAAAAACATCAAGATATGGTGCACGGGTTTTCTAGTGGTGACAAAGTAACCCAATAAACTAAATGCTAAAGGTCCACCCACCTCTTAAAGACGTTCTGACTGGAAGAAGGTAATCTTGCAGTCTTTGACAACAAATGATTAAAAAAAATTGGAATTGATTTCAAAATATATTAATTAGACTGGAAAATCAATATTCGAAAAAATGTCTGTGACAACAAAAACGAAGTACCTAGTACAGGCGGTGGAAGTTTTAAACAATTTAAAAGTTATTGATGCACACATACACATGTGTATGTATGTATATCGGGTATTTTTTAACTGCATTTTTTGCTCTTAAACAAGGCGAATTCATAACTGGTAATCTCGAGAGTTCCGGTGACTATTTTTGTCTTCATCTTAAAGTGTCAAAATGTACTAATATTTTTTGTTTTGACAGCCTAAAATGATTTATACAAAAACAAAATGTACGTATATTTATTGTGCCATGCTCTCAAACTACGGTTTCACATTTGAAAAAGTCAAATTGTGTTGACATTTCTGTTCACTAACTGCTAAACCTAAACAAGGGCGTAAGGCGTAAAAGAACTGTCCAAAATTCTCATGTACATATAAAATGTATGAAGCAAACCTAAATAGCGGCGTCAACGCAATTGGCAATCCAATTTTGAAAGAGCGTTAGATAGTGAAATTCGTTGAAAACAAAATGTTATTGTTTTTTTTTTTCGTGTAAGAGTGTGCTATTTTAGCTACTTTCTGCTTTATCTAGCGATTTTATCTCTATTTTGCGCCTTAATTTATTAGATTATACTAAACAAAATATGTTAACATTACTATTTATAACAAAACATTGCGCTCTTATTTAGGTTTGTTCAAAGCTAAGCGCTAGACGTCGTTACGCCTTACGCCCTTGTTTAGGTTAAGGGTAAAGGGCTTTTCACTTTATAATACAAGTATAAATACTTTTGAGAATAATAATAATGAGTTATTATTGGTTTTTGAAAAATTTCATACAGCGATTAGATCAGAGTTGCATTTTATTCAAGTATTAATACTTCTATTATAGTGTGAAATGCCGTTTAGTAACGATATTATTTTTCGGTATCCTTAGTAGTTCTGCCATTTTCCGCTGACCCTACCAGGACCATATTGTCCTTGCATTCATTGTCCATTTCTTCGCCAGCTCATCCATTTCCCTACTCCTATTTTTTTTCTAGCCTGTTGTAATCTCTGTTTTGGAAATAATAAATTTATGTTTAAACAAACAATTTTATTTTCGAAGAAAACTTTAATGTTTCCGTCATTCAAAAGTCAAAAAATAAATACTTGTCTAATTTATAAACTACAACAACAACTACTCAAAACAATTCGGTACATAATGCTGACTGATGTTAAACATAATTTTTGTGTGCCATTGTTTTCCGACAAGTGTTTAATTACAAGAAAAAACTGGGCAATAAACGAAAAGAAGATGAAATCAACAAACATGATTCGTACACATCCTTTTACAGAGTTGCAGACATTTGCATAGATACTTATTAGACAGAAAAATAAAATATTGTTTTAATTTCAATTAAATTTATGTCTTCAAATTTTTCAAATTCACTTGCACTGAGAAGGAAGTGAATAAATTAAATTTTACTTACACACACCAATTTTCGTTGAATTTATGTATGTACATATGTAATTTAATTTCATAACCCAGCCAACATAATTATACGACATCTGTAAGATGTCTGATAGAATTTCAGAATAGAATAGCCGACATTCGTATGAAAAATATCTTGATGGCTTTATGAAAAAGTTTAAATAACCGTGCTAAGGATCCAGAGAACCCAAATGTGAATGTCGATGGGGGCATCATTGGACCATACTCCTCCAAGAATAAAGCTGGTAAAGCAGTGACTGCTACTGTTGCTATCGATATCGTGAAATGATACTAAACTTGAATAATTAATACCGAGTGGTATTTTAACTGCATAACAACTATCGATATCAATAACTATGGTTTGACAACTGAGAATGTCAAATTTGTTTTGACATTTCTGTTCAGTAAGGTTTAGCGAGTCATCACGAATCGTTTAACGCTAGAACAACGCTTCCGAATTCTGGAAATTTATTTAAAAATAAATAAATCTGTTCGCAAAGTTCATACACACCCTTGGTCCATTTTACGGTCAACATAATCGCTCTAGTGAGCAAGCTATTTGTTATCGTTTTCGCACTAATTTTACTGTTCTCAATTCAAAACCATCAACAAGGCAAAGAAATGAGCGCACCAAGAGAATAATGTTGCTGTAGCGTGAAGTATTAAAGAAGATGCCGAATCGTCATTGTTCTCAACTTGTTGGCTTTTGTCCTCCGACTACGTGGAAAATTTTGCTTACGTGCCCATAAAATACCGCTCGTGTAAGAATTGATGCGTCGCATTTTCGCTGATTGGGTCATTTGGAACTGACCGATGATGAGCATTTTTATCAAATAATTGTGTTTAGTGATGAAGTTGATTTCTGGTTAAATGGTTACGTTAATAAGCAAAATTGAAGTCTTTAAAGCAAAGACAATTCTTAAGCCGTTAACGAATCATTATTACAGCCATTAAAATAGACTGTTTGGTGCATGCTGGCAAAAATGATAGAAGACAAAATTACGCCATGCGTATGTTTTCCCGTTAGATGATGTTGTTCGGCCAATTTGACGTTACCAGGTCGGTAATCAACAAATTGCTTCAAATAAGTATGTACAAATAAATCTAAGTAATAGGCAAAAATTGGCAACCCTGCAAATAAACTCTCATAATTTATATAAAAAACTTTCATAATTTATAGTTATACTCTCAGTTAGAATTATTAGCCAATAGAAAGACAATTTCGTGACATCACACAGAGGAGTATTTGGCCTGAAAAGCTGGCCAAAATTATTAAACGTTTTTTTTTTTATTAAAAGTTTAAGTTTTTTGATAGTTTTAGGTGTAGTATGATATAAAAAGTCTAGTGGCAGATTTTGAAAAAATTACACTGCGCAACAAAAGTACACTGCGCAACAAAGAAATTGTTCTCTACCCTAGAAATAAAAGTATGTGGACTATATGGACTTTGATGCCCTTAATTCAAATCTGTTTTCCGTTTTTCTCTAGTACGTAAGGATTTTCTTTTAAAGGCGTGGCATACTTCACCCCCTAAATTTTGCCATAAATTGAAAACGTGTTCTCCGATTTTAATAGCAGGAGGATCAGAAGATGCACCGGAAAATTCTGCTTAAACTAAACACATTTAATTTATATCTATTACAGTTTTGGAGTTATTAAAAATTTAATGGCGAAAAAAAAATTTTTACACAAAATTCGTCAAATTTTTTGTTTTCAAAATGCAATAAAAAATTTAAGAACCAAAAAGTTAAAATTTTTAAGATTTTTCTAAAAGCCACATTCCTAAGGAATAAAAGACGGTATAAATCGCAAAACTCAATTAACAAATGTTGATTTTAAAGGTTTAAACTCATTCTTGACAGACTGTATGTTCATACATACATATAGGCACATAGGCTCTTTTAAAACAGTATTATTTTATGAAAAAAGGCTTTATTATATTCATTTTATTTAATACTTTATAAACGGAAAAGTTAAACTAATAAAAATTCCTTACTAATTATTATTAGTTTATGACGATATAAATGTATAAGAAAAAGATGAGCAAAAATAGAAGAAATGTGAAAATTTAAAAAAATCGTCAAAAATAATGGCGCAAACTTGCGCACACTTTTTTGTTTTTTTTTTTTTGTTTCTAAAATTGGAGATTTCAAAATTTATTGTGGTAACAAACATAATTCGTAGACATGCTAACCTCACTTTTAAAAATCTCTTCTTTTCCTTTTTTTGCAAAAAAGTGTATAATTTGTTTTTTTTTAGCTTTTGAACGAATTGTTTCAACATGAATATTCAACATATTTTAAAATTTTTTTTCTTTTTTAAATAACTTTTGATCAAACCTATCAGCGAAAAAAATAATCTTTGTTAAACCTTTATTCGTTTAGCCGCAAAAAAAAATCATATAAACATCCAGAAACCGAAAAAAAACATTTAAATCTCATATAATTTTCTTCACTTTCCTGACTTTAGCAGGGTCTCAGAGCTACAAATCGCAACTAAAAGTCTTCAAAATATACAATATAATGTAAAATATTGTTGTCTGTCGAGCTGCGTACTTAGTTCTTTAGATTTCTTAAAATTCAGTTTTGCCTTTTTGGGCAGCTTTTTGGGTGAAATACTCCTCTGTGCGTCATTAGGACGACATGCGCAGAAAATTTCAATTTTATATACGGGATGGCGTAACCTTGTCTTCTATTATCCTTGCATGCTGGCGGCATCATCGGCCTTATTTCTTTCGAAATGAGCAACTAGCTGCCGTTAATTTGAAGGGCCATGATGACTGAATATTTGTTTTCGAAAATTAATCAGCTAAACATTAATGACATTTCGTTCTAACATATGGCGCAACTTACCATACAGCACGCTTAACAATCAATTTGTTACAAAATCAATTTGTTTAACAACTTTATTTCCAGAATTGGTAATATTCACCAGACCCTCGTTTGTGCGATTTAACGCCTCTGAACTACTTTTTATGGGGCTATGTTAAGTTAGTACACCCAGAGACAAAATTACACCATCCGTGTACAAAATGACCACATACGGTGTCGAAAGTGTATTAACCACGTTTGTGTTCAAACTGTAAACGAACGGTGTCCATTCGACAACGAAATATTGAAAATGAAGGGTTGTTGAAATGACAACGAAAGTGTACACTTAGACATCATATTGTTGTCGAAATGACACTATACCGGTGTCGAATTGACACCACACCGTTGTAAAGTTGACACCATACCGTTTTCGATTTTTAAATGCTCATTTCTTTCCAATTTTACCATAATAATAAAACAGATTCTAGTAGGTCATACATTTTTATAAAATTATTTTATTCACAAAATGTGTTTTTAATTACTAGTACAAAATATTAAATAAATTTAATTCTAAAAATAGGATACACATGAAACGGTGAAGTTATAAAATCTAGAATTGGTAAACTTTTCTTAGAACGTCCGAAATAGTAACACTAACTATATAATATCTATGTTCACTGGTTCTATTTTCATCAGAATATTTCGACCCTGACTTTTGTTTGATGTTTAATTTAACTGTGTTCGAATCCTAAATTATACCAAACAAATATTTTAAGTTGTTCTATATGAAACCTATTGGAATTGCTCTTACCTTGGATCAATTTGCGAAGGTGTATTGTTGGTGGTTTTCACCATTGGTCAACCTTAGATTGCACAGAGATTGTGTCATCATCAATTCCGAACTGTTTTTATAATTTTATATGAACATAAAAATAATAATAAATAAATTTACTGTGATGATAACAATAAATTCATTATATTACCTATGCTTTTTTCCATGCAAAGACCTTCTCTCTGAACTCCACTCGCAGTCCTATGTTGGCAGTGCTTCCTTTCAATATTCATTTTTTTAAAATCCCTGACTAATTAATATTACTTGTGCAACTAGAAAAATTGATTCCAAATTGATGGTTTCTAAGATTTTTCTTAATTTTTTATCGTCCCTATCATCCTTCGCAATCACAACGTCTGTAGTCGTTTGGTGTCAATCTCAAATAGCAGATTACTCCATCCATATTTTTTTTTTAGAAATTCGTCTGCATAAATTAAATGAAATTTTGACAATAAAAAATATTTGAGCATGTTCGTTGAAAAGTTGACAACGATATTATCTATTCGACAACGTTCGTTAACAAGTTGACAACGCCCGTTGTCAAACAAAAGTGACAACGTAGAGGTTTCAAGTTGTCCACATTCGTTTTCGATTTTGCAACGTTGTTTTTACCTCAGTGTACCATTGGAATCCTATATTCAAGCCACCAAATTTATTGAAGAAAGGTAATCAAAAATTGGACTGATCGAATGGACCATGTTACCCTTCACGGATATACATATGCCGGAAATCAAATTTAAAAAATAAATGCCATGATTATATACCAGATTGCAATCAAAAAATTTATTTCAACAATATTTCTGTCTTGTATCATCACCCTTTACTTAGCGAGATAAAAATGTTTCAGTGTAGCAAAACTTCTAATAAGGCTAGTAGAATTATAGTTATAAAAAAAGGAGATATATAAAGGTATTATTTAAGTATGAGTTTACATTTCAATTACATCATCCATTCATAAGCTTTGATAATGGTTTATGTATGTATTTACATGCGATAAATTACTAACATAATTTATGTTTGTGGTTTCTGTTTTGCCCATAAAACAAACTTTGACATTTAAAACACCAATAAACAACAAAACATTCTCATGTTTACATGTACTAAAACCGCTAACAGATTTTACTACACACATTTTAAGCTCGAACAGTTTGAATTTGCAAAAACAAGCGATCATTGAACAAATATTTAACATGGCAATCGTGGAAATGTGTATAGACTGTGGAAATATTTCACAGACATCTAGGCACAGTGGTGTGGTACAGTAAAGGGTGAGTAAATTTGTAAGGGCCGATGTAGATTTTGAATAAAACACAAATTATTTAGGAAATTTTTGTCATTTCTTTTTATTTTGATAATATTGGTATGGTTCAATTATGTATGAAACAAAATATCGACCAAGTAGCCTCCGCTACCTCGGCGGCACGCCTCCATCCGATGCTCCAAATTGTCGATGACACTGAGGCATAGTTGAGATTCTATGCTGTTAATCTACCGAATTATCTCATCCTTTAGCTCCCACCCCCGGGGGTTCCAATCCACTCGGGGAAAATAGGGGCACCAGACGCTAGGGTTCCTAGAACCTAAATCTGGAAGAAAAGGTCTGTTGTTGGTGGCAATCGTAAAGTGTTGTTATACTACACAATGGGGGCGCTAGTCTACGCTTACATTTCAATTGGTGGTAAAACCACCGTGAGATTAGGCCAACTAGGCAGGTACACACGTTAATCTTGTTCCACAAATCCTTTAGCTCTTGAATTGTTGCTGGCTTATCGACGTACACCTTTTCTTTCAAATAACCCCAAAGAAAGAAGTCCAACGGTGTCAAATCACATAATCTTAGCGGCCAATGGACATCGCCACCACGAGAGATAGCACGGCCATTGAAGTTGTCGCGCAAAAGATACACAATCGAGCAACGTTTTCCATGGTTCAAATTTAGTTAGTCTGAAATTGAGAAATGTCAAATTAAATGCAGAAAAAAAACTTGACGTTTAGGTGTGTTTCACATTCAACATCGGGCCTTAAAATTTAACCACCCATTATTTCTAATGAATATGACGCTAAATTTGGGAATTCTGACTACTTATAGACAGGTGTAGGTCAGTACCTCGTTGCTGTAACTAAAGTGAGAAACTTTTGGTATAAAAATGTAATAGTGGTCCTGCAGAATCTAGAGGAGGTAAAAACGTTAAATCTTAAATTTTCGTAATTCTGACTTCCTATGCAAAGGTAATTTTTAAATCAAAAGTCGTATATTGGTGGAGCACCATACAAAACTCAAAATGTTATATATATGTACATATGTATTTTATTCTTTTGACGTTTACCTTCGAAATATAAGCCTATTAGGCTTGTGTACGTAGAGAGATTTTTATGATCTTGTATATTTAAAAAAACGTAAAACATAAAACGTAAACATTTTAAATCTATATATATAAAAATGAATATTTGTATGTCCTTTATAGAATAGAAGTTGTTGCCATTGAGCCGGCGAAGGTTTCTAAGTTGGTTCGATTAACTTCCGAGAGGTGGCGCCACTGAAAATTACTCAAAATTAATTAAATCGTAAGCTGTGCATTTGATGATGGTATGATCTTTAGCAAAGTTGTTGCGCATGAGCCGACGGAGGTTCCTATGTTGGTGGGGTTTATTTTCGACAGGTGGCGCCACAGAAAATTGCTCTTTTTTCTGAAAAAGTGCTGAAGGGAAAATTTTCGCGTTAAAGGTAGTCAAGTAGAGCTAAAAATAGCGCGAAAAGAGTTAAGTTGGCATCGCTTGTTTTGCTTAGGACCAGCAACGCAGAATGGTTTTAAAATAAATATCAATTGGTATTGTTTATTTATTTGTTTATTTATTTATTTTATTATTTTTGTTTTTTTTTTTTCTTCGAAATCTTGACAGTAAAAGAAAAAAATCTTAATTATTAAAACTAATTTTAATTTATTTAAACACAGGTTTTTAAAACAACAAATACAATATCTTGTAAATTAGAGTAATAAAATCAAACTGGTTAGATTTTAATAAGAAGTTAGTACAAAAAGGTAATTTGATTAATAAAAAATTATATATGATATAAATCTTAGAACAATAACAATAAAGATAATAAAATAAAAAATAATAAATAATAATAATTGTAAATTACCAGTAATTATTTGTCATTGTGACTTACGTTTAAGCTTAAAAATTTTATCATCAAAATAGATGAAATCATATTCACTAAAATGTTTTTATCAACATTTTTTACTAAGAAGTTTTTGTTTAATCTTTCACTTACATACTTATATACTTCTTGAAACAACTATTACAATTTTCTACATCTTTACATCCCTTCACTTAAAATAATATTACATATTTAAATTATGCATACATTTATGTATATAAACATCTCTAGATGAATAAACAAAATACAAGGCTAATTACAATTGCAACCATAACCACAGTCGACAGAGCTAATATGCAAACTCAAATGTCGACAGTATTTAGTTATGTTTTCATTTGTAATAAGCTTGTATGACTGTTATTTTTTCACATTTCTTTTTTATAAAACAGCTTCCGGCATAATGAGACAATTGTTTACATAGATAAGAAATAAATAATTTATTATTTTGCACTTGGAGATGAAATTTATGAAAATTCGCTTGTTCTTTTTTGAAAACTTTTTGAAATGAGAATTTCTAAAATACATCTTACGGCCCTTTTCACAATGTATGATTATTTTATTTTTAATTTAAAATTAACTAACTCTCGGTTTGGTTAACAGGCACTATGTAACCGCCGGTTACCGATTTGAGTTTCACCATCATAAGGTTACTTAACAAAAGAATATAATAAAAAGTGTGGCAATGCTGTGCTCATTTGTATACGAAAAACAATGCAATGGAAGATTGAATTTTTAAAATTGTTGTGTTTTGAAATCAAAAAACAAAATAGCAAAAAAATGTACATGATTCTGAACTGAATGAAACTGAATGTTGTTTCTTAGGTTATTTGGGGTTCTGAATTCAAATCTGTCTTTTATTAAATACCAAATAAAGTATTCGTTTGGTATTTTTTGAATTAAACCACTATATTTATGAATGAAATTGCAAAATACAGAATACACAGGCAGACAAAGGTCACAGATACTATGTAGTTATAAAAAATATTATGATAAAATTAACAAAAAAAACACTGGATGGCAAGGACACATATAAAACATCAATCAGAATAGACCCTGCAGTTAAATTACAAAATAAAACAAAGAAATTGTTTTTAAACTGTATAAAAGAGGCTTTATTGAATCATAGAAAGAACGAAAGTTAACTTTCGACGCAACAACAGCTCCATGGGTTTATGGTTTACCCAAAATTCATAAAGTACCAACTTTCAAAATTTATTAGTCTTCATAGAATATTACTTTCTTTATTGTTTTCAGGCTGCGTGTTTGCTTGCTTCGGTTTATCCTTGAGCGTTCGCTGGGAAAACCGACCCCAATTAGCCTATTGGTCCATTTTGGATAACACCATTTTTATTGCAGACAATAGACAATACGTAAAATACTACGAACCATCTTTCGGTCGACCACAAGGGTGCCAATGATGGAGGTGTTGATGTGGGTGTCCTAATCCCAACACTTACGCCATGCTGCCTGTGTCACATTTTCCCATGTACGATTAAACGTGTGCTCTGACGTTCAATCTTATTGCAGATTTTAAATAATAATTTGATAAAATAAATTTCAAATGTTTTTGTTAAAATTAAATTTAAAATAAATATTTTTATTGTACAAAATCTTACAATTAAAATACTAACCGGCACATTTTCTTCGGTTATATTTAACAGTGACTTTTTCTTTAAATGTTGTCAATAAAAAGTTAATCATACTTGGTGAAATACAATATAACTTAACTCGCGGTTAATGTTCATGTTAATTTATAATCATAGATTGTGAAAGGGGCCGTTAAAGGTAAAAACTTAAAGGATTAAACAACTGGCTAAATCTATCCATATTATAAAACTGTCACAGGACCGTGAAATATATTGATATGGAATACAAAAGAAACTGTTTTCGATTTCGACTGAATGTCTGTCTAATGAGTGAATTTTTTTTTCACCAACTGACGATTGATAATTGAATACAAGTTTTCTCGTATTCCTTTATCTGGGTTTGGTTGGTTAAATAGATGATGCTTACAGCTAAAACACTAGCCTAAGTAGATTAGATACAAGAGTGCTGATGACGGACGTGGCTGTCTAGAAAATGTGCATAACGCTCTGCTGGGTCTAAAAATTCAAATTTTCCCAATTTTTCTTTAATATTATCACCAATTTGTAATTTAATTAATTCTTTCTTAGAGAGAATAAAAACGAACTTAAGCTTGATTATAAAATTTCATTGTATGTAATGAGTGAATTTTAATAAAATTTCGTGGGAAGGTAACTCGTTTCAAATACAGGATACTTTGTTTTCATATCCAACAGAAAATAGAGATATTGAATAGAAAAGCCGAATGTACATAATCAAACCTACTTAAAGCGACGACGACTTTGTGGCGACCTTATAGTCACTATCATATTATGGCGAATTTATCACCGCCTCGACGTTTAATTGGTATTATCAAAGAGAGTTGAGTTGCCGTTGACACGTTATCGATAAATTGAAATAAACGTAATACAGATACCATGAAAAGCTTCATTTTGCATGGCGTTTCGTTTTAGCTATTTTTTTAATTGTATTAAATTAGCAGCAGCTTTTTAAAATGTGAAATCTAATTGGTTTGTACCTGCTACCACCTGCTTCTCACTATTCTGCCTTATTCTGCATCAACTCCTTCTTCATCTTCAATTCAACTTTCATTAAATGTTGTTGTTATTTCTTCATAGTCTTGTTTAAAATCGGAATTAATAGGTATTAATGTGTTGTTTTGTTTTTTTCATCTTTATTTTTTTATTATTTAATTTATTTAAAAAATTTTTACGTTTTTCAGTTAACTCAAAGTATATTTATCTTACTAGGTAGTGTTGTCAGCCCAGCTGATGTGGTAGTTCGGTATGCCAAAAGTTGTGTGTTTAAAAATTTTATAGTGCAAAAGTGAGAAAGCAATAAAACACATACACGCCTTCTCTATTTTCTTCTTTGTTTTTTGACAACTACAAAGCAACAACAAAATGCCATGTTATTCTTGTAATGTTGTATTTGTTGTAGAGACGACACTACCTAGTAAAAGTGGTTTTACACGACGTGTATTTGTCATATGACTTTTCACTTTTCCATGTGTATATTCTAAACACGTCGTGTGAACCCTTTCAAACATAACATGTGTATTTTCCATGTGTACAATACATATGACATATGACATTTTTCATTTAGAATGTGTTCTATTTTGATGTGACAAAGCATCTGACATCCTGTAATGCCAACTTGATATTTTGTGGTACCAAAAGCACTAAAAGCGTGGCAAAAGCACTACTTTTCCATCTTTGCATCAGCTGTGGTTGGTAATACAAAACTGTGTGGCGGTAAAATTATATATTATAGGTTATGTCAGATGTAATTACACATGTACGTTTGAAAGCAAAAATTATAAACCGTATGTAAAATGCCTATTTTGACAAACACATGAAATTATATATGGGTTATCAAACTGACAAGTCATATGACAAAAACCAATCGTGTAAGATAAATCTACTTTGAGTTAACTAATATAAATCGTTGAAGTCACAGTCAAAAAATGTGACAACAAAAACAACGCAAGTTTCGCACAATATCGAATTTAAGGCTAATTTCATACTACCAAGTAACCGTCGATACCAATCGATTGCTGTCAACGGCGACTTCTATAATAGCAACTCTATATAAATATTGCGCCATCGAATTCACTTCTCGTCAAAGTAATAAATAATAGGAATAAATTTTACAAATTTAAATGACTTGGCTGCACGTTTTATTTTCGAAATCTGGTATTTTTAAACATTCAGAACTCTAC
Organism: Phasia obesa; assembly: GCA_949628195.1. Taxonomy (NCBI): domain Eukaryota; kingdom Metazoa; phylum Arthropoda; class Insecta; order Diptera; family Tachinidae; genus Phasia; species Phasia obesa. The sequence goes on along the minus strand of OX451218.1, from coordinate 24,511,865 downwards.
ACTAGACTCTTTTTACAAAACTCTTTGAATTTTATATAATACCTATGTTGCAATCAAAGTATCAATATCCTAAACACCATGATCCACTCTCATACTCAGTCATTCGATCTGTTAAATATGGCACGTGTGCTCAAAAAGTATGATAGTGTGGATTAGAAATGAATGTGTATGAGGAACTTTTTGACAAGTTCGTATGATTTGATAATCTTTAGATAAAATTTAGAAAATGCTATCAGAGTTGCAAAATCCTCTTTTTGTATAATAGTGCCGAACCTACAACGCCATTTTGAAACTATATTTTTTAGTAGGATTTTGTTGTGATTGAATCGTACGATTGTGTAGAATAGTGAATCCTGGCCTTTAACAGGTAATTGCGCTAGAACAGATTGTTCCTCTTCACCTCTGTATAAAATAAAAATTCAGATGTCAGCTTATGTAAATAAATACGCCTTGGTTTTTAACTCAGTTGAACTACTAGTCGCAAAGTATGTGGTCCGCATAACTATATTTGAAAACCATTAAATTTATTTATTATTCTTTTTAAATTCTATCAGCTTATCAATGTCGACTTCTTGTTCACAACACTTTATTTTTAGCAATGTCTCCAAATGACTATCTGTCAAATTACTTCTTAATTTTTTCTTAATCTGCGTTACTGATGAAAATGCCAACTCGCAGATATAGGTCGTGGTAAACATTGAAACAAGTTTCAATATTAAATCTCTGACTATGGGATAGTTTTTTGGGCAAATATTTTTCCAAAAATTTATACCCGTTTCCAATGGAATAAATAAGTCTTGACGCATAAATATCAATTCGGCTTTAACATTATCTGGTATATCTTCAAATGAACATGTAAGGGGATTATTGAAAATATTAACAATCCACTGTAAATCCAAAAAATCTTTAAGCCTACTTTGGAATATCTCCAATAGTAAATTTATTTCTTCAGTTAACACTTGCAATTTTTCGATATATGGAAATCGTGCAAAAACTACTTGAGTTTTAGGAAAATTTGATAAGTTTTGGCAGGCAATTTGATCTTTCAGAATGATAAGTTTTCTTAAAAACTCATTAATGGCATATAACAGATCGGTTATGTTTTTATCTTTTTCCTGAAATACGAGATTTAACGTATTAATGTGTTGTGTAATGTCCACCAGAAAGCTTAAGTCGAATAGAAAATTCGGGCATTTTAGTGAATTTAAAATGTCTGCATCATTGGGACAGGCCTGTGATATTAAAAAGTTCTCTATTTCCGTTCTAAGGTTAAAAAGGTGTTCCAGATATTTAACGCGATTAAGCCATCGTACCTTCATAAACATTGATACGTCACCACAATCAGAGTCGATTTCTTTCAAAAAACCTTTGAATTTTTTATGGCTAAGGGCATTAGGATCTACCCTAAGACGGCTAATTATTTGAAATGCAATTTTCATAGCCTCTTTAAGACATATAGTTTTGGAAAATACCGCTTTTTGATCGAGAGTGCAGTGAAAAATGGGTACATGTATGTCAGCTTTTGTTAACAGCGCTTCAAATTCTTCTTGATCTTGTCCAGCCATTAAGGCAGCACCATTAGTGCAAATTCCAGACAGCTTTTGGGTGTCTACAAGTGAAAAAATATTTTTGTTTAAAGCTTCGTAAATTGCTGCGCCAGTAAATTTTGCACACCATGACTCAAGTTTAAATATTTCCTCGAATGAGTTAAAGCAGTTATCTACCGTTTTGATGCAAATAATAATTTGGCTGGTTCCGGCAGTAGTAACGCCTTCGTCAAAACAAACCGAGACGTATACTGAGTTTTTTATTCGTTCCTGTGCCTCCCACTGTAAAAACTGTCCTATATCTTCCGTGCGACGCGTTACTGTTTGTGAAGATAACGGCATTACTTTCATAATATCTGCCATTTGTTGGCCTGCTTCTCCGAATAAAGGCATTATTAATAACCACAATTCTTTGAAAAACTCTGCTTCCTCAAACGGTCGAGCTTTTTTCGCCAAAGCTAAACTAAGGACATATGTAGCCTTAACTTGTTTATCAGTGGGATCAACAGAACTGATTGCATACTTATTTTGAAGCCGAAGATTTTTCTGACGAAACACTTCTTTTAATTTGGCTAAAACCTGAGTTCTCTCTTCTCCAGCAACCGAATGTAAGTTTGTATGCAATTTATAATGTCGTTTAAGATTATACGAAAACATCCTTTTTATAACCTTACTACATACTAGACACTCAGCTTCACCTAATAAGTTTAAAGAAAATAAAAAGAGATTTTCAAAAGAATTATCCCACATATTGATTATATTATTAAAAATGCTGGCCACAAACAAAGATAAGTTATATGAAAATTAACAAATTAATAAATGACAACCTTTCAGGGTTTGTTTTGCTTTTTTCTATTGCTCCACTTCAAATAAGTGAGGTTATAACCCACGACTTTTGAGTTTTAATTAGTTCTCCAGCAGGTTCTTTAAACCAAATATTTGATAATAATTTATAATTCCTAAATTATTTCTTGCACTCGTGTTTGTTGCAATTCTATAATAACAAAACTTTATTTATTTGAAATTTATTCTATATTCGAAACACAAAAAATATTGGACTACAATATGATAAATGCAGATATTTTGAATGGTTTTTAACAGGGACTCTTTTATAATATAAAAATAAGCTCGATTCAGTTAATTGTGGCAGGCTATTGCCCAACAAGAGAATGAAACTCAAAACTCTCGATTATAGGCCTGACCACCTTTAAGATATAACGACGATGACTCGCGAATTGTTTATCAAGCCGGAAATTGGATTGTCGAGTTCAATAGGAGTCAAATTAATTTTTTTATAAAAAGAATTTTAAATAATTTTGGTAAATAATGAATTAATTTTGAACAATAGCGTTTATTTTAAAATAATTTTTTTTTTAATAAATAAATCTATTCTTCTATTTATCTTTTATTACGATAAAATTTTATGAAAAATGGGCGAGTTGTTTATCCGCCCGAAGCCGCTTTGCGACTCGAGTCCAAAAATTGAAGTATAACGAAAAGATCAGCATAAAAAACATTTATATCTCACCATCAGCGTTGCCAGAAACATGATTTTATTATAGTTTTAAAAAGATTTAGTGCAAAATTATGATTTTTACAAATATGCCGAAAGCGTTTTATTGAAAACTATTTTTTAAGAAAAATAGTTGTAATTTTAAAATGAGAGAAATGTGTTTTTTTTTTTAGTCCAACCATCAATAAATCTAAGTTTATTTTAGTTTTATAACTCTATTGTGTTTTGTTTGATTTTTTTCTTTCTTCTTAATTTAGTTTTTCTTTTAATTCTTTTTTTTTTAATTTAAAATTTATTAATTTTATTGTTTAATGGAAATGTTATATGTTTTTTTTTTTTATTTTTTATGTAAACATAATTTAACCATACATACTCATTTATAATAGAAACGTGCGAATTTCTATTTATCAATCCATCTACTTTAATATCTGCGACAACATGTTGTATTTTTCTTGATTCCCAGGTCTCTTAGCCCTGTTGTACTTGGTTTAAAATAATTTTATGGCAACGCTGCTTACAGAATTTAACTTGTTAATATATGGGGTTATGTCCACAAGAAAGCTTACGTCGAAAAGAAAATTCGTGAACTTTAGTGTATTTAAAATGTTTTCACACAGGCATGTGATAATAAAAAGTTTTTTTATTTCCGCTCTGCTACGCTGATAGCATTTTAAATACCACTTTGTATAGATTACTGGTTCATCCTTTGGAATTATTTCTCAAGCCAACACAGCTTAGTGTAATGTTCTAACTAGCAAATTTCTGTTGAAACCAAACACTATAAAGATGTTGCACTCTGTACATTTCTAGCAAACAGATTCTGAAAATACAAAGGAAAAAAATAAAAGTTAAAACAAAGTCAAAAATAATTATTACAGTTATATTTATAAGAAGAAAGAAGAATAAAACATTATTTAAACAAAAAAAAAACACAACCAAAATTTATTCAATTTATTTTGAAAGCTGTCAGCCATGTCACATAACTCCATTCCGATCGAAAGTGGTTTCAATTTCGAAAATCGAGTCTTTAGGATATAACAAGGTATATTTATCTTACTAGATAGTGTCGTCCGCCCAACTGATTTAGTACTTCGACATGTCAAAAGTTGTATGTGTTCAGAAATTTTATAGTATAGAAGTGAGAAGGCAATAAAACACATACACGTCTTCTCAATTTTCTTTTATGTTTTTTAACATTTCGAACTACAAAGCAACAACAAAATTCCATATTGTTCTTGTTTTGTTGTATTTGTTGTAGGGACGCCACTGCCTAGTAAAATAAATATACCTTGGGATATAACAAAATTTTTTCGGAATGAAACCACTTTTTATTTTTAAAGTGGAATTGCTATTTTTATGATTAGTAGAGACAAATTTAGGTAAAACTAATTCAAACTAAGCTTATAGTTCAAATTGAAAATGTGTTACTCGCTTTGCTTAATCGATATAGAATATAGAATACCAATCATTGTCGTAAAAATGATAAAAGTATTTTGCATGAAACATTTTCAAAAAGTTTTCTTTGGTTTTGATTTAACCCCCCGTCAAGATTAGCCAACAGACATGTCAACATGTCTTAACAAAAGTCAAACTTCATATTTTTATTACTAGTTTTTTTATATGAAGTTTGACTTTTGTTAAGACATGTTGATGGCTGTAGACGGGGGGTAATATAGACGGAAAGTAAATTACGTTGGTATGTGTTTGCAGAATTCTTATTTAAAGAGACACTAATAGCTAAATTACACGATGACATTTTTCATGAAATCAGTTGCATTAAACCGGTTTTGTGATGGCAAGAGATGTAGAGAGGCAAGAAAAAACAAGAAAATTCAAAAGAGAATACATATAAGTTACTGTATAAAATTAAAAAGACGTTGCACTGCCAATTAGCCGCTCTCGATTTTTTTGACTTAACCCAGTATAGCAAAGCCACTCCAAAAAATACTGAGTACAAAAATGGGCAGTCATCCACATTTTCCGAAATATGTAGGTATGTATTACATTTCTTAACGTATCAAGTCAATATTAGTATCATTTAAAAGCTGTTGTTGCTAACCATAGATTGGCTAAAGCATCAACAAATATGTGGTAAATATTAAAGAAACACACATCAAATTAAAGGGAAGCTGTAGGTCACGTTAGACTTCATTCTCACCAACTGACGTATTCTATTATCTGAGTTTAGTAGGTTTAATAAGCGATGTTTAAAACTTAGCACCACACAAAGTAGATAGCTGGGAAGAAAAGCCCCTCCAGACTTGCTTTTAATTGTAAAAAATATTCTTGTAACTTATAGAGAGCATAAATCGAATTTAATTTAGCCTTACTTTAAATATTCATTTGATGGTCAAGATTTTTATCCATACGCTGTGACGACGGCAAAGTGATTGCAATAACAGCCAGCGGCGGCTATAATGCGGCTCTTAACCGCTCGGCTTCAAACTCTCTGCACGAGCATTTGTACTAGCACTGGTCACTCAGTTAATATCAATGCAAAATCTTTATAAATATACATAAGTACTCAGATATCCTGCTTTGCAAAAGAAATACAAGTTTACTTAAAACATTTTATTCATTTTCAAACTTTATTTAAAAGCATTTGCTTCAATTCTTTGGTCGAATTGTTCACTACATATTCTTTTGTAAAGTTTTATCAAAACTTGAACTCACAACTTTCTTTGAGTGATTTTCTTTTCTCAACGAATTCCTTTTTGGGCTACACACCAAATGAATTTTTGATTTAACAAATGATTTTCTATAAGTTTGCTGTTTATTTTTAAGAGTCCTTTCTTTTTGTTTCGGATCAATACACGTTTGCAACAGTATTATTTCATTTAAATATACTCAAAATTCATTTATTTATATAAAATCGTTCCACACGGATAAAGTACTTCGGCTAAATTGTTTAGTTAAATGATTGAGTGAAAATACAAATAATTTTTTGCTCTTTCCAGGGATGGAAGTGGAGTTATTCATTTTGCTATTAAACTAAATATTGTAGGCACTTTTTTGATATTAGTGTTAACATTTTATATTTATAACGATTTATATAAAAAATTTAAATTTAAAATTCAATTATTTTTTATAAAATTAATAACTATATAACATTTACATCGCTCATTTACTTATGTTTTTTACTCGTCTATTGGTCACAATTTTGTCGTAAATCGAACATCAAATCTGCAGCGTGAACGAAATGGAGACTTTGTCTGTATCTCTTTAATACTTTTTGACGGAAAAATACAAGCAGCGTGATTTAGCGCCTAGTTGTAACGTTGCAATGTCAATCTTTAGTCTCCATCCATAAATGCAATTTTTGTTTCTGAATCTTTTTCATTTGTATTTGTGTCCATTAGAGTGGGTCAGTTTGTGTGTGGTAAAAAAAATTCAGCAAGCGGTTGTCAAAATCGTATTCTACGAGGAATTCTAAAAATTCATCATACTACAATATAAAATTAGAATTTTGTATGATAAAAAGCAAAGTTTCTCGTTATAGGCCAGAGCGCAGCTCACCTGAATTTCAGTTTCCCATAAGAAGTATGTATAAAGACAGCAGCCTGAAATTCAGGTTTGAACATTTTCAGGGAACTTTCCGTTTGGCAGTACGCAGCTAAAAAGAAAACTAAACGGAATTTTTGACCATAACAGGGATGTTAAAATAAAAAGTGTAGACCCTTTTACTTTAACTGAAACAAAAAATGTTCAGGCAATTGTTTGGTAACGGAATTTATGACATTTTATGTTTTTTACACTTTTAAAATATTATTTTTTCATTTCTGTGTTTACATAATGTTATTGTGTACAATATACAAAAAAATTTAAAAAACACAACTAAATGATTTTTATTTCTACAAACGACCACATGACAAATTTTAGTTTTGTAGAAATAAAGGCAAAAAATACAAACCCGAAATTCCGTAGAGCTGCGTACTGGGCTTAAAAGCTGAAAGCTCAATTTTGATTTTAGACCCATGGTTCCTTCTTATAATTCCTCGTAGAATACGATTTTGAGAACCGCTTTGTCAAGAATAAAATTGACCCACTCTAGTGTTCATACTTTGAAATTTCTGTTTATGGCGACTGCATACTTCAATACAGGCGTCATAAATTAGCAAAGAGCGGACAACAACAACAAAAGGGACTCGCAGCAGAGTTGCATTTACATGATCTCCAAGATTAAAAAAGAAAAAATGTAAATTTTAAACGGAAGTTGCGATGTTGACAGCACAAAATCAAATTAAAAGTGAATGTTTGACCAGTCATCCAGCATGTGTACATTAAAGCATTCAGCACACATAAACGATTTTGACATCAAGCATTTTGATAGTGTCTAGGCCGCTTCATTTTGTATGCACATACGAATTTTTAGTATTATTAACATTCCCAACTCTGGTTATTTTATTTTCTTTTACCTCTTTTCTCACTTATTTTATTTTCACATGAAATGAACGTGAGCCAAGATAGCGTCGACGATATAGCGTCGATTTTGGGAATTTAAAAACCGGGAAAAAAACGGGGAAAAATAAATACCCTGTAATGGGGAATTTTACTAATAGCGTAGATTATTACTAATAGCGTCGATTTTTCCCATGGAAACTATGATACTCCCAGGAAAGGGATGAAGCCACTTTTCTCGGGAACGGCTCTGCGATTTTTTAGCCCGATTGATTCAAAATGTTCATTAAAGTCTACATTTTCAAAATATATAATCATTTTTCCTGGGAGTATCATAGTTTCCATGGGAAAAATCAGCAACGGTTTTTTGTTCCCACTAGGAATGAAACCACTTTTCTCGGGAACGGCTCTACGGATTTTTAGCACGATTGATTCAAAATGTTCATTAAAGTCTATATTTTCAAAATATATAGTAATTTTTCCTGGGAGTATCATAGTTTCCATGGGAAAAATCAGCAATGGTTTTTTGTGCCCACTAGGGATGAAGCCACTTTTCTCGGGAACGGCTCTGCGGATTTTTAGCACGATTGGCTATAAATGTTCTTTAAAGTCTACATTTTAAAAATATATAGTCATTATTCATGGGAGTATCATAGATTTCAATGGAAAATCAATAACCAATTTCCCTTTTTGTATACTTATATACCAAAAATCTACGCCATTAGTAAAATTCCCTATTACAGGGTATTTATTTTCCCCGGTTTTTTAATTCCCAAAATCGACGCTATCTTGGCGCACTTATGAAATGAAGGTAAGGTATTGTCATCCACCCAGCTGATTTAGCAGTTTGACATCTCAAAAGTTGTATATCTTTAAATCTGAGTTGTCGTTGTGCGACTTTGTCACACACTTTGTCCCATTTTTTACTGTTGCCACCTTTAGGGACATTTTATAAAGGTCCTTAAACTTTACAACTTTCAGAAAAGTATATATTCTTTATTATACCTTTCAATAAATAGGTTTAAGTTCTTATAACGTTTTTTTATTATTAATTAATTAGCGAGCTAATATTTATTGATCCTTATAAATATGTAGGGGGGCTAAAAGTCAAAAACATCAAAACTTGTACATAAATTGAAAATTTACTAAAAATCTTTGAATGCGCCATATAATAAAAACAAGTTCTCGAGAAGAATTTTTTCTACATATATTTAATATTGTAATTTTGCAATAATTTCACCAAAAAATCAAAAAAATCAGCTATAATACTAAATGTCACCAAAAACCTGTAAAATGTTGCAAAAAATTTGAGAATCCAGGATGGAAAAAAAATCACCGTGAAGAGGTTTGGAGAGGTTTGTTTCTGAAGAAACTTCTGGCCAATGAAGGAAACCGTAAGAATACCCCGTTAGAGGTAAACAGGTTAGTTCAGGCACTACTAAGGCAATAACTCGGATGCAGGATGTCCAGAGATATTGGTAAGATACCTTAGGGAATAATAAGTGGGCCCTTTAAGTATCATCTTATCAAAAAACCTATCAACTTAAGGTAAGGTCTCGGGTAAAATGTAACCTGTATATTGACGCAGGTACAAAGGTTCTTTCCCAACAAAATATCAATAAAATTGTTCTAGTAGTTTTTACGTGATGCAGGAATGGGCATAAAATCAAATCCAAAATTTAGTGTTTAGTATAAATATAAATACATATACTTTAACATACATATATATATATAAAACTGTAAGAGGAAAATATCCCTACGTGAAATATAGGTTTAAAATTTTGTTACTGGTTTAGATAGTAAACGAAATGGAATACAACACCAATTTTTGGCATTTTTGTTTGTCTGTCTGTCTGTGTAGGCATCACGTAAAAACAAATGGATGAATTTTAATAAAATTTTGTGTGGATGAACCTTTGTACCTCGGTTCAAATATAGAATATAGAAAATACTTTATTCCGTGAAATTATCTCATTTAAAAGAGAAAACAGATATGTATAAAACCCCAAATGTACACAATTTTACTGTAATAATAGAATTTAATACAACACCTACATATGTATGTATACGTTGCAAGATTCTCAGCATTAACCATATTTTTAGCACTATAAAAGCGCGAGTCTTAAATATTGGTGTATATTACTGTTAAATAATTCTTGCAAAAAAAAACCGACTTCAAAACAGACAAACTTAAAATCATGTTTCTTTAAGACGGTAACTATTGCGACACCCTGAAATTTCCGAATTCAAATTTTATACTAGTTATAGCGGTCGTAGCAATACAGGTTCATTGTAAATTTCAACCGTCTGTCTGTAACGGTTTAAAAGTTTTGTCATATACATTAAATTACATAAACTATTGCGACACCCTGTAATTTATAACTTTAAATATTTATACTTATTATAACAGATATAGTAATGGACATTCTGTCTAATTGTTAAGTGTTTATCAATAACTGTTTAAAAGATATGGTCATATATATCAAATGACGTCACCTATTGGGACACCCTTTAAATTCAAATTTTAATATAAATACTTTTTAAGGAGGACTTTGTCATACAGATTCTTTTTAAATTTTAACTTTGTGTCCATATACATCAAATTACATCAACTATTGGGACACCCTTTAATTTCCAATTTTAAATATTTATACTTGTTGTTATACCAGACATAGTAGTGAACATTCTGTCTATTTTTCAAGTGTTTGTCTATAACGGTTCCAAAGATGAGGACATAATGGTCAAATTACATCAATAATGGGGACACCCTTTAATTTATAGATCCAAATTTTATACTTGTTGTAATAGCGGACTAAGCAATATAGGTTCTTTCTAAATTTCAACTGTGTATCTATAACAGTTGAAAAGTTTGGCCATATATATTACTGTTACATTAACTATTGGGACACCCTTTAATTTCCAAATTCATATTTTACACTTGTTATTTTAGCGGACTTAGCAATACAAGTTTTTTGTAAATTTCAACTGTCTGTCTATAACGGTTCAAAAGTTTGGCCATATATATATCAAAATAAACCAACTAATGGGACACCCTTTAATTTTTAATTTTAAATATTTATACTTATTATAAGAGACATAGTAACGAATATTCTGTGCAACTTTCAAGAGTTTGTCTATAACGGTTCAAAAGATAGGAGAATAAAGGTAAAATTAAGTCACCTATGGGGTCACCCTTTAATTTTTAATTTTATTTTTTAATTACTTTTTGTTATTGGGAGCTGCAGTGATACGCACTTTTTTTTAATTTTAAATTGGTGACCTATAAAGTTCATAATACACGTAAAAAACATGTATGTTGTATGGGGACACCCTTTAATTTTGAAACTTTTGAACTTCTTTTAAAATGGGACCAATCTGTAGCCATAACCTTTGTAATAGTGCAAAAATTTTGAAAATCGGTTCAGAAATGACCGAGTTCTGAAGGCACAAACATACAAAAAAAAAAAAAAAAACAAAACAAAAAAAAAGCAACACACAGACGAATTGATAACCTCCTTCTTTTTTTGAAGTCGGTTAAAAAAGGGAAATTCGATCAAAATACTGATAGGACGCTAACGACGCACTATGCTTCGACATATGGACAATAATAAAAATATATCAAATTGTGATTAAATACAAATGTTTTGAAAGATAATAAGGTACATATCTCAAATAAATGTTAGCAAATATATTTTTTCTAATAATTCTTGCAAAAAAAAACCGACTTCAAAACAGATAGTTGGGTACCAGTTCTAAACTAAAAATATAAGAAGTAATCTGTAAGAACTATATATAAACCAAATAAAAGATAAACAAAATGCGTCAAAGTTAGCAGGAAAAGAAGTAAAGACTATGTGAAATTCAAGCATCTCCCTATTACTGTTCAAAAGTTAAGCTATTATCACCAACAACCGTCTCTTATGGGGACACCATTTAATTTTAATTTTTTGTAGCTGTAATAGCGATCATAGTAATACACATTATGTGTAAATTTCAGTTGTCTATCTAAAACGGCTCAAAAGATAAGGCATACATTAAATTTCATTAACACTCTCTCATTTCCATAAGTCTCTATCTATAACGGTTCAAAAGACTAGTCAATATAAGTCAAATTACGTCAGCTATGAGGACACCCTTTAAGTTTTTTGTACTTTTTACTGTGGACATAGAGATATTAGCTTTGTTAAAATTTTAAATGTTTATCTATAAGCGTTCAAAAGATAAGGTCATATAGATCAAATATCATTAACTTTAGGTACACCCTTTAATTTCCCACTTTATACTTTTTACTACAGCGGACATAGTAATATACGTTCTGCGTAAATATAAAATGACTGTCTATAACGGTTTCAAAGATAAGGTAACATAAATCAAATAACATCACCTATTGGGACACCCTTTAATTTACAATTTTAAATTAAAGACATATTGTCATAGAGGACTTGGCCACATAGATTTTTTGTAAATTTCAACTGTGTGTCTATAACGGTTTATAGGTTTAGTCATATACAGAAAATTACTGAACTATTGGAACACCCTTTAATTCATAACTCTAAATATTTATAATTGCAAGTATACCAGACAAAGTAGTGGAAATTCTGCCTAATTTTCAAGTGTTTGTCTATAACTGTTCAAAAGATAGGGCCATATAGGTCAAATTACATCAATTATGGGAACACCCTTTAATTTATGAATTCAAATTATATACCTGTTATAGCGGACTTAGCAATACAGGTTCCTTGTAAATTTCAGCTGTCTGTCTATAACGGTTCAAAAGTTTGGCCACATACATAAAATTACATTAACTATTGGGACACCCTTTTATTTCCAAATTCAAATTTTATACTTTTTGTTATAGCGGACTTAGTAATAAAGGTTCTTTTTAAATTTAACGGTCGGTGTACAACTGTTCAAAAGTATGGGCATATACAACAAATTTAATCAACTATTGGAGCACCCTTTAATTTTTAATTTGGAATATTTATCCCTTTTATTATAAAGGTCATAGTAATCGACATTCTGTCAAACTTTCAAGGTTTTGTCTTTAACGGTTTACAAGATAGGCCCATAAAGGTCAAATTACGTCACATATAGGGACACCCTTTAAATTATAAGTTTATTTTTTTATTACTTTTTGTTGGTGGAAGCTATAGTGATACCCAATTTTTTTAAATTTTAAACTGGTGCCCTTTAGGGTTCTTAATACACGAAAAAACATGTATGTTGTATGGGGACACCCTTTAATTTTTAAAATAATGAACTAATTTTAAAACGGGACCAATCTGTAAGCATTACCTTTCAAATAAAGAAAAAAATCGGTTCAGAAATGGCTGAGTTATGCGGGCACAAACATAAAAAAAGCAACATTCAGACGGATTGATAACCTCCTTCTTTTTTTGAAGTCGGTTAAAAAATGGGTTTTAGTTGTTTCAAGAAAATAATTTTCAAAAATCCATTTTTATGGTTCCATACCCAAAGGGTTTTTTACCCTATTGTTTTCGCTACAATGTCTAACCGTCTGTCAGCGCCTTATATCTCTGGAACCGTAATAGGTAGACTCTTGAAATTTTCACAGATGATGTATAGCTGTTGCCGCTATAGCAACAAATACTAAAACTTATAGGCTGTTCCGATAGAGAGGTGTTATTCACGAATATGTGTTTATTTCTTGAACTGTAGGAGGCATAGACTCAAGATTTAAAAACAGTAGTTAAAACTTAGTTCGCTATATAAACAAGTATAACAAAATTAACCTAAAAATTAAAGGGTGTTCCGATAGTGCTGTGATTTGCATGTATAAGGTCTAAGTTTTGAACCATAAAAGGTAGACGCATGAAATTTTCACAGAATATGTATAACTGTAGCCGCTATAGTAGCAAATTCTAAAACTTATAGAGTGTTCCGATAGAGAGGTGTTATCCACGAATATCTACTTATTTCTTGAACTATACACTAAAAATATGCAAGTAGTAATTAAAACTAAGGTCGCTATATAAACATGTCTAAAAAAATAAACCTAAAAATTAAAGGGTGTTCCGATATTCGTGTGATTTGCATGTATAAAGCCTAAGTTTTGAACCATAATAGGTAGACTCTTGAAATGTTCACAGAAGATGTATAACTGTCCACTATAGCAATAAATACTAGAACTTATCGGGTGTTCCGAAAGTGAGGTGTATTTGCCTTTATATCTTTATTTCTTGAGCTATAGGAGGCAACCACTTAAAATTTGCAGACAGTAATTAACTCTATGTTCGCTTTCTAAACAAGTATATAAAATTAAACCTTAAAATTAAAGGGTGTTCCGAGAGTGACGTGCTTTGCGTGTATATGGTCTAAGTTTTGAACGTTAATAAGTAGACTCGTGAAGTTTTTACAGGAGGTTTATTACTATGAAAACTTTAATAAATAATAAAAATTAAAGGGTGTTCCGACAGTGACGTGATTCTCATGTATAACGCCTTATTTCTTGAACCGTAATAGGTAGACTCTTAAAATTTTGTACAGGAGATATGTTGCCACGGCCGATATGACAATTACTAAAAATTAAAGAGTGTTCCGACAATGACATGTTTTTCACGTATAGTGACTTATTTTTTTAATTGTAATAGATAAACTCTTGATATATTCATAGAAAAAAAATTTTCATGGCCGTTATAACAAATAACAAAATTAAAGGGTATTGCGACAGAGACATGATTTTTGCTTAAATAGCCTTTTTTATCCGTAATAGGTAGACTATTGAATTGTTTACAGTAGATGTCGTACTTCGGCCGCTGTAACAATTACTAATTACTAAAGGGTGATCCATCAGCGACAAGTTTTTCACGTATATTACCTTATTTTTTGAACCGCAACAGGTAGGCCTGATATTTTTATAGAAAGTGTATTACCATGACCGCTATAACAACAATTCTTAAAGTTTAAAGGGTGTTCCAATAGGGATCAATTTTCGCGAATATGAATTTGATTTTAAAAATAAGAGGGTGCCCTATAAGACATGAAAAAATTAACAACTTGAATTTTTAAAGTTGTACTAAACATAGTACGGAACCCTACGTGTGTGTGTCTAACTCGCTTTTGACTGATTTATTTATTTGTTAACGATTTCGTCCGCCTACTATTTTATAGAAAAAAGGTGTCAGCGTCCGGCCAGTGTGTTTTCCGTCTAAAAGAGAGTTATCTGTTCTAAAAATTCTTGGAAAATAAAGGGACTCAGAAAATTTTCCGTTTAAGAGGTTTTCGCCTACAGGGGGTTTCCGTTAGTAGAGTTTTCACTGTATAAGTACAAAATACAGTGCGAGCTCGATTAGCGCAACCACCGAATACTTTAACACCCCGATTAGCGCAACAGGCACCTTTTTTACATTAGAGTCTTTATAAGCGCAACTTTAAGAAAAAGCGTAGATAACTGCAACTTTAGACTTTTTGTAATCATTTTCTAATTTTTTTTTTTCAGAAACGTAGTTTTAACAAGAACCTAATGTTTGGCCACATAACAAGTAATATTAACTTTTATTTTAATTTTAATTACTGTACAGTACCCTTAAAAAATTACCGTACGTACTGTAATTTTTTTTTTGTTTTGCTCTGAAAAATATATTTTTTTTTTTGTTGAACAACCAAAAATTATTTAAGTTTAATGGAGTATAAAAAAATTAAATAAAACTAGCTGTACCCGCCACTTCGTCAGCGTCTTTGCAATGTTTTGTTCGATTTTGCTTTGAAAAATACATTTTAAATAAGGATTTTTTCGATGTTTTTTTATAAACCATCTGTGAAAGTAGACCTTTCCAACGCATGTACTCGTTTGAAAATCGGTTGAGTGGTTCTCGACTTATAAAATCACAAACATAGGACAACTTTTTTTATATATATGACCCGGTCTATGAAAAGGTGGCTTATGACTCAAAAATAGTATTTCGAAAAATTAACTGTTAAAGATAAACAATGCATTTCGTCAGTTTCTTAGTAGTTTTTCTTTTGCATTATGAACAGTCATGCCCAAAAGGCAACCAAAAAATGCAAAAGAGCATAAATGAGCGATGTTTTTTTCAATGCAAAGCACAAACCAGGGGGGTTATTACGTATTTAAATTCGAAACGGAAATCATTCGAATTTGTATGACTTTAAAATTGTGTTTCGAAAAAGATTTCTTTCGAATCGAAATACGTAATAACCCCCCAGTTTCTGACCCAGCGTTGTCAGGTTTTTGGGGATTTTATCACCAAAAAAGTCCCCAAATCGACTTTGACTTACCATACCTTCTGTTCTAATAGACTTTTTTAATTGTTTAACATCTGCTTTACAAAAATATTCCAGAAACCTGACATGTGTCACTTGTGAATAATGTCTGTCGAAGAAGAATTTAGCGAGGTTTTTCAAACACATTTCTGTGAAAACGAAGAGAATGATGATGATTATTTCGATGATGTTGGTATCAATTACGAGGACGAACTACAAGCATTGTTTCATGCTGAAGATCAAATCGAAGTGGATGAAAATATTTTTACAGTGGACTTGTCTATTACAGATTTTCAATAAAATTCTGTTTTTCTTTCATTTGTGCTCTTCTTTCTCTACATTTTTAGTACACTTCTAAGCAAGTTAGGACTTTCTAGTTTTCACCACGTGAAAGAGCGTCTCAAAAACTATCGAAACCAAAAAAAAGTGGAAAATTTTTTTTTGGAGTAATAAGCCACCTTTTGACCCCAAATTAAAAAAGTGAGTTTTTGATCATGATTTTGAAAATGTAAATGACGTTTTTGTGTTTTCCACTTTAATAAAATGATTCTTCCCAAATTGTAATAAATATAAGTATATCTTATAATTATCAATTTACATACTAAGATTTGTTATAATTGTTTGTATGTAATATAGCGTTTTTAAGAAAAATGGTATATAGCAAGATCTAAAGTCCTTGCCCCGATTTACACACACGTTGGTAGTTGTATGTGTATCAATGTGAACACTTTTTGTAATGAACCTAAAGTTATATTTTTCAATTTCAGGACATATGGGAGATATGCGTTTTGCATTGCACCGATTTTTTCTAAAATTCATATTTTTCTTAACTAAGTCGTGCTACTGTGCCAAATTTAAAAAATATCTGACTCCTTCAATTGTGTCCCTTTGTTATATGGGAACGAAGCACTGTGCGATGTCGTGAGCACTGCTATAAATTTAGGCCCATTATTGTAACTTGCATTTAACTAAAGTTACGATTTTGTTGGAGCGATAAGTAGTTTTTCGTTATAATAATGAGGATAAAGCTCATTCCTATAACTTGTCCTTTTAGTACGTGATAGTTAAAAATGGTTTTCAGCTTACTTTTAATAACGAAAAACTATCGCTCCAATAAAATCCTAACTTTAGCTAAAGGCAAGTTATAATAATGGGCCTGAGTATATGTATACATATGAATTTTAATTTTTTTTAACGACTTAATTATTAATTAATTAATTATTTAGGCTTAATATAATAGATGAAGAAAAATTAGACACCAGCGGATGTAGCGGTCCAGAATGTAATACATTTTATGGATCGCTACATCCGTCTATCTACCTTGTAGATAGCTACGAAGAATGCATTACATTCTGCTGTTGTCTAATTTTTCTTTATCTTTTTATAATAAAGAACTTAAGTCTAAATAATTAATTAATATGGGCATTTCCACAATGTCGAATGCGACATTCGTACGCATTCAAATTGAAAAAAAACATATGGCAAATAATTTTTTTTATTTTGACAAAAGGCGAATCTTAAAGCTCTTGATTAGCACTATAAATGGTGTTAAGGTTGATTTTGAACAATTGTGTTTCCAAGATAACTGCAAAAAATCAAGACATTCGCATGCGACAAAAACAGAAGTGACTTTTAAGCAAACAAATTAAATACAGATTTCAGCGACAGGTAAAGGAATATTTTAATGCGACTAATTTTAAAATTTAGTGTATTTATGTATCTTAATAATGTTTTTTAGTTTATTCAAAAATATTAAGTAGTTTATTTTTTATTTAATTTTAATCACTTCCGCACGCGACATGTCGCACGCTACATTTCATTTCATCATACTTTTTGTGTTTATTTTTTTACTTTTTATGTAATGAGATACGCATAATTGATTATAAATAATTTTTAATATATTCAATGTATTTATTTTTATAACAAAAATTATATACTTCACAAAATAACATCAATAAAGAAAATCAAAAATAATTCATATTAAACAAAACAAAAAACAGAAACTAACTTAACTAAGAATAGTTTTTCTAATGTCAAATAAAGTTTTTTGTAATGGAATATGCAGTCCTAGCTGCTATAATCTGTTGACCATCGCAACAAAACGAATGCAATTGAGATATATGTACCTGGAATGCTTTTCACTTCCTTCCATTTTTCCTCCAACTTATAATGTAGAGACAAATTTTCAATTTGCAGTTGGCTTTATTTTTCTCTCCTCCGTTTTTACTCATCTACATTCAAAAATTTTATATTTTGTATTAATAAAGATATTTTATAAAAAAAAAATAATATTTTGAATTTGTACATTTTATACTTACGATTTCGCACGCTACAAAATTCGAATAAGTATAGAGAGCAAAGCATTGATTATTTTTAACCGACTTCAAAAAAGAAGGAGGTTATCAATTCGTCTGAATGTTGCTTTTTTTTTATGTATGTAACCGCAGAACTCAGCCATTTCTGAACCGATTTTTTCTTTATTTGAAAGGTTATGCTTTCAGGTTGGTCCCATTTTAAAAACAGTTCATTATATTAAAAATTAAAGGGTGTCCCCATGCAACATACATGTTTTTTACGTGTATTAAGAACCGTAAAGGGCACCAAATTAAGATTTATAAAAATTACGTGTCACTATAGCTCCCAACGGCAGAAATTAATAAAAAAAATAAATTTAAAATTTAAAGGGTGTCCCCATAGGTGCCCTAATTTGACCTATATATGCCTATCTTTTGAACCGTTATAGACAAAACCTTGAAAATTTTACAGAATGTCGATTACTATGACCGTTATAATAAAATGTATAAATATTCAAAATTTCAAATTAAAGGGTGGTCCAATAGTTCATTTAATTTGATGTATATGGCCATACTTTTGAACAGTTGTACACAGACCGCTGAAATTTACAAAGAGCCTGTATTGCTAAGTCAGCTATAACAAAAAGTATTAAATTTGAATTTGGAAATAAAAGGGTGTCCCAATAGTTAATGTAATTCTATGTATGTGGCTAAACTTTTTAACTGTTATAGACAGACAGCTGAAATTTTCAAGGAACCTGTGTTCCAAAGTCCACTATAGCAAATATACAATTTGAATTCAGAAATTAAAGGGTGTCCCCATAAATTATGTAATTTGAACTATATGGCCCTATCGCTTGAACCGTAAAACACAAACACTTGAAAATTAGTCAGAATGTCCACTACTTTCTCTGGTATAATAACAAGTATAAATATTTGGAATTATAATGTAAAGGGTGTCCCAATAGTTCATGTAATTTGATATATATGGCCAAACTTTTGAACCGTAATAGACAGACAGTTGAAATTTTCAAAGAATCTTTGTGACCACGTCCTTTATAACAACAGGTCTTTAATTTAAAATTGTAAATTAAAGGGTGTCCCAATATGAGATCTTATTTGATCTATGTGACCCTGTCTTTGAAACCGTTATACACAGAGGCTTGAAAGGTGTCCCCATAAAAGACGGATGCTGGTGAAAATAGCTTAACTTTTGAACAGTAATAGGGAGAGGCTTGACATTCACATAGTATTTACTTCTTTTCCCTATAATTTTGGCGCATATTTTATTTGGTTTAAATCTAAATCTAACAGATTACTTCTTACATTTTTAGTTTAGAATTGGTGCCCTTCTATCTGTTTTGAAGTCGGTTTTTTTTTTGCAAGAATTATCTAGAAATATTTTGTTTGTTGAGTTTGCAGTAAAAATAACTGTTTTTTTACTAATATTTGATGCTCATTACACAAATACCTTCGATTCACTGATAACAAATGTTCTTTTTCAATGTCGAACGCTACATCGAAATATACGGTAAAGAAAAGAAAAAAATTACCGTTATTTACAATCGCATCGTTCCTTTTACACTTTTCTTATATAATTTAAATATAAACCAAGATTTACAACAACAAATTTCAATGCATAATGGCTCTCATTATGATATTTAATCAAAACAAAACATGCAATAGCTATGTTTAATACACAACTTTTGCACTTGTTCGACTTTGTATTCGAATATTTCAAAATGTGTTATGAATAAATGTAAAATTTGTTTACATTAGTTAAATTTGATAGATTCCCTATAAAAAATGTTGAATTTTTTGCCTGTGGTTGACATTTCTGTGGAAATGCCCATATATACTTAGATATATTCACCGGCTTTTAATAGTCATTGTGCTAATTAATTAAGCTACGTGAATTTCAAAATTAATAAAACCATTTTTATTTTTAATTTCTAAAGTAAAATGTTATTTTTGTTTTATTAAATACACTCGTAATATACAAGAACTAATTGTTTTATTAAGTACGTTATACTTTTAGATATAATAAAAAGCTTAATAAATGTCACTAATTTTTTTTATTGCAAAAGTTATTAAATACTGCAAACTTTGTTATTAAAAAAAAAAAGAAATTTACACAAAAGAAAGAAATATCTCTAGGATTAAGGCCACAAAAAAGTCACATGTGTGTATTCGTTTGCTTTTTTTTTCTTAAATCTAGCATTAAAATTAACAATACTAACTACCATATAATTAATGTCAACTTAATTTTAAAAAATAATAATAATAATTACAAAAATATCTTTTCCAAGTTTATTTTACTTAAAAATTACAACTTAGCTTTCGCTATTTTTTCTATAGTTGGCTCTTTTAACAAGTAGTTTTGATAATAAAGATATAATATCCTTCAATATACGTAAATACTTGTCAACATATCTCACAGTTCTTGATTCAAAATGTCAAATTTAAAAGTCTCTGCAGAAAAAATTAATTCTTTTAATTTTTCAATAAAACCGATCAAAACATGTTAAAATTGTTAAAGAATTTAAGCACACGAGTAATAAAGAAATTATTTGACACCAAATTTTTCAATACAAATTTATAAGAAATACACCGCTGTTTTGAGAGTTATGTATATTGAATAAACTATTTTAAACCCTACACCAAAAAATACAGCTGTTATAAAACAAAAATAATAATTAAACAAACAAAACAAGCAATAAAATCTTGTAAAACCAGTCGGTCCTATTGCTGTTTCTCTTACTTCTAAAGTTTTGCGGTCTCTCCTGTATGAGCTAATAGTTAAGCTGCGAATAAATATACCTTTAAGGCTTTATTCCATTATATATGCAGATTTTAAGTAGCATTTTTATCTTAAATGGCTAGGTGAAGTACTAACTATACTTTTATGGATAGTCTGGGTGAAGAGCCATAAAAACTCAGAAGAAGAATTATTTTTTTTGTTGATTGGGTGTTGAATTCCCATTGAAAACTCAACGAAAGGCAGATGGAGACCATTAAACTATGGGAGACCATTAAATTGTAGGAGCGGGTATAAAGTGTAACTACCTCCTGTACGATTTATAACTGTAGGTGGACAGGCAGTTTTTGGCGGAGGCTTCTATTCTATAACAATATAACTTTAAATAAAAATTTAATTCGATTATCTTTCGACAAGGTTTGTAAACTCGAATGTGATGCGAGTGTCTTATAAAATTAAACCAAGGTGTGATGTAAGAAGCCTGCCTGAAAAATGTGGCTAGACAGGAAATTTATATATTTTTTAACCGAATCTGAGCCAAATAACTTTTTCCATTTCAAAACAAACTAACATTTTTTGTGTGTTTGAAAGTGACAAGTCATTTTCCCTTTACACTTTCTGATGTTAATCGAGTGGATTATGCATTTACAAATTATTTTGGTCTTTGTATAATTGACGATGTCGTATTTCGAATTCGACTCTTATTAGTATTGAATGTTATGTTAAATCTAACACGACTTCGACAACCAAATACAAATTTCGAATACACAATTTTTCGTTTTGGATTATCAATCTAGTCATAAGCAGTTCTGGGGGGTTACTTCGTATTTCGAATCGAAAGAAAAATCATTCGAATTTGTATGTCTTTTACATTGTGTTTCGAACAATTTTTCTTTCGATTCGAAATACGCTGTAACCCCCCTGTGTTGTAGTGTTCATTAATTGATAATTTTACTTTTATGTTTATTGTATCATGGTATAGCGTTTTCAACTAAGCGCTATTCGCTACCCATTGGACGGATAAAGAGTCATTACAACAAAGGTTTAATTAAATAATTTTATTGATAACCCTGGCGGAAAGTAATAAAATTAGCGGGTTGTATTTGCATTTTTTCATGATAAATACGTTGAATACTGGTGTAGACCAATAATACTCCTTCAGAGTATTTCAGGAGTGTCTACTACTTGAGGAACCTGCAAATTTAACATCAAGTTAGCTATTTTAAGGCACGATGCGATTTACATTATTTTCTTTCTAAATTATTTCATTATTTTCATTTTATTTTAAATTACATTCAAATATTGAGAAAAAGTGCCGATTAATTGAGTATTTCTTTCTAAGTTAACAAAGGTTATTTTATCTGGACACACATCCAACGTTTGCGGCTCTTTTTTCTTTCTTAAGAATTAATTGTTATCGAATTTTTGTGTGAACATTTTTGAAATTTTTATACCCAACGTAAATGTTGGTTTAAAAGACACGTAGTTATTTATGACAGAAGGACAAGTTCATAAACCTTCAAATTTTTGCGATCGAAAAACTGAATTAAATATGATTTAACATCATCAGCGTTATTCAGAATTTCGCCATGTCAAAGGTCAAACCGAATATTTTCTTCTCCTATATATATGTGTGGTTTATTAAGAGCTTTTAAAATCGTTTGAAAGAATGACAGGCGATCATTATCGAGTTCATATCCGAAATACAAAAACAAATTAAAGAATCGTTTGAAAAATCATAGCGAAATCTAAGTTGCACAGCTGCTAGTAATACGATTTAAATATTTACATATTCATTTGTCGAACTCGCTCTCTCAAGATCATTTCTTAACTATGTATATTATAAACTTAAAATTAAATAATAATAGTAAAAATAATAATAATTAAAAGTAGTTACTGCGTTGAATGCACAACAATATTAACAAACTTAAGCAAAATTTTCAAAATAGCATACATACTTAATATGTAAACGATATGAGTATGAATAAGTGCATCATATAGCAGCCTGAAGTCTAGTTGAATAGCGTCAAGATAAAAATTAAAACAATTCTATCAATTTGTATTATCAGTGTCAAATAATGATTAAAACTATAAATTTAATTATAAAAAAAAAGATATACATTGTATAAAGTTGTATAAATATATGTGGGTGTGTGTACATAAATAGGCACTTTTCGGTAAATAGTTATACATATAAAAATAAATAATACTTATTAAAATATTTATCATACAACATTTATGTGATTAAAACATAGTTTTTATTACAATCATTCAATTAGCTAAATGTAAGTGCAGTTGCAAGGCAAATGGTTGGTATATAAAATAAAATAAGAAGTCTTATCAGTGTTTAGATTGTACACAAATTTCCAATTGATCAGGCAATTGGTTTCTTCTGTTAATATTTTTAAATTGTAAAGAATCTCTCTTATTCTGTAGAAATAGTGTAAAGTAATAAAGATTTCAATTTAACTTTTGTTGTTGTCCAAAAGCTGATAGTTCTTTTTGTGTTACATAACCGGATATAGGTGGCAAGTTTGCATTAAGGACTCGGCTGCCACCGCCGCCGCCGCCATCACCACCACCTCCATCATCATCAGGATTAATAAATGTTTCTGACGATTGTATTGATGCTGTAGGTTTTAGAGATTTCCCCAATGCTTCTAGTGAAGTGTAACCATCTGATGATGGTATAAGGGACTAAAATAAAGGATAATAAAAAATAAATTGAAGATTAAAAAATTTATACAAAAATAATTTTTTCCAAAAATAAACCAAGAGTAATAATGGTACTCCACCCACAACAATCTGATATATTTGGACTATCAAATTGTTTTATATTTTTTTTTAATTTTACCCTTTTTAATTTTTATTATTTGTTTGCACTTACAGTATTAAAAAAAAATACCAATGGAGATCATAGAGTTGCAATATATTGCAGATTGTTTTTTTTAAATCCAAATAATTAAATTTTAGTGCAATTTTTAACTCAATATTACTACGATCGAGATGACAATTTATAACTCCGTCGACATCGATAAATTAGGATGAAGTACACTAGCCAACAGCGTTGTCAACTTGGTGCGTTCGCACCATTTTGGGTGCTTTTTCAATTTTTTTGTGCAAAAATTTCACGAGTTTGTGCGTGGTGCGGATTTTTGTATTTAAATTTTGGTGTTTTTTTAATTTTTGGTGGCACCAACAGTGCAAAATATTCATAGTCATTTTTACAGACCATAATAAGAACAACTAGAAATGATGTTTAAGACATACCAAATCATATGCACAAAGTAAAACGGTGTTGTTGTTGTATTAATTTGTGTTTTGTTAAAAAAAAGAAACATTTCACTGTAAGGAATTTTCTATCCCTACAAAACACATTGGTTTTCCCATTCAGCTGTTAGGCAAAGGACCTGCGAACAAATATATCAATTAATAAATACTGATAGAGTTCCATAGATTGCAGACACTCGTTGGCTTTTAATAGACAAGTCAAAGCAATTTTAAAAATATGGCTTGAATTAGAAACGCTATTTAATACATTTCCAACATCTCAACAATATTTTTTATCTAACCAACTAAAAAATATATACACTGATGATATTAATTATGTTTACTTAGTATATTTATCCGATATTTTGAAAGAGGTGCAACGTGTTAATCTCACATTTGAATCAAAAAATGCCGACCAGACTAAATTATTTGATGATTTGCACAATCTCTTAAAAATTTTGATATCCGAACTCACTGAGCCTGACATTGAATTCGAATTTTTTAACAGGTGATATCAATACATCGTTTGATATTTGTTATTTGGGTTTTAAGTTTGAAGAAGCTTGCGCATTAAAGAAAATAAGCAATGAAGCAAAGAAAGATATATCAAAAACTTGTTGTAAATTCACCAAAAAATTAGTTGAAAAGATTCAGGCGAGACTGCCTTCTACTGTTGAAATTTTACAAAAAATTAACGTTTTAAACGTAAAAAATGTTTTATCTCATTGCAAAAATGATATCGAAATATTGTCTAGTATTGAAAACGGATGGTTTACCTTATGCAATGTAAAAATATTGATTCAACATTATAAATTTGGACTTAAGTTAAATGTTATTGTTAAGTTTTTTGTTAAACTATGTATATTGTGAATGATCGCTGATTTATATTTAAAAAGTTTGTATGCAATATATGAAATAAAAAAAATGTATTATCTAGTACAACTGAATACAAACATATTTGTTTAGTTTTTTTTTTTATTTTTGTTAAGTTTTATGATTTAATTTTTTTTTTAACCTTTAACCATAGATAACACATAGATAGTCAACTGAAACGTCAAAAACCTAAGCTTCTTGTCAAAAAACCTAAGTCCAAGAATGTATTGGTAGGCAAAATTGTATAAGTGTTGTTTTTTTTAAATTCCCCACAGCACCTAAACTCCCCATAGTTGTATAAAATATTTTGTAAAAACAGAATATTTTTTTACATTAAATTTTAGATGTTAAAATTAAATAATTCTTTTGCTTTTTAATAAAAATATGAATTTTGTATTTTTCTAATATATTTATGTACGAAAAAACGTTAGATTGAATGCTAATTTTAAATATTTGATATATTGATTTGAAAATTTTCATCCCCTAAAAGACAAAAAAATACAATGCTGTGTGGAATTAAATATCACCAAATAAATGTCAAAAAAATTAAATTTATTTGGTATTAAAAAAAATTAAAATACAATAAATTGTTAAATAATTTTTTGTGCAAAAATTCAAAATTGTTTAAATATTTGGAAAGTGCAAAGTGTGTTGAATTCACATCGTACCCGTATGTGTGTAGCCACGTTTTTGACATTTGGAGAGTTGGCCATCTATGTGTTATCTATGCCTTTAACTTTAAGACTGTTTTATTGTTATATTTTTAAAACAAAAATATTATACTTTTTTGGAAAATTAATTCATTCAAAATTTTAAATAAAAAAGAAATTTTAAAACTTGGTGCGTTTTCTCTTAAATGGTGCGTTTTTTTCTCCACTTTGGTGCGTTTTGAAATTTCTTGCCAAATCGATAAATTTCAAATTGATATTTAGATTATTTGTTTTGTTTCTTTGTGTGTTTGTTTGTTTGTTTGTTTGTTTAAATTTTAAGTTACTCCTCTAACAGCCACAAGAGGACTACTTAAAATTTAGTTTATTTATTTAGTTTTTTTTTAGTTTTTTTCAACAAACAATTGCTAAATGGAATTAATCGACTTGGCAATTGAAACATCCAATCATCGACTGAATCTTTATCATTTGTCTGCGAAGTTTTAATCAAGACTTTGCAGCCTGGTAGCGCTGCATTTGTTAGTGTAAAAGACAAAAAATATTTTACCCAAATAAACAAACATTTTTCTGCAAGAGTAAGATGTTCTATTCACTGATCCTAGAAAGCACAAAATTCTTATTAAATACAAAGACCCATTCTTATTAAATACAAAAACCCATTTATGCCAGAAACACAGAAAAAGTTTTCAGAGAAACTTTTCTCAAGGCTACAAAACCCTTTTTCGGCGCTGGAAGATTCCACATACTTGACACACTAGTGGATGTGCTAACATAGCACTGCATCATTGTTGTCTATGCCAGGAGATTAAATCAATTTTCAATTTATTCAATTTAAAAATTCTACTGTTAACATGACAGTAGCACAACATAACATAAATAATTAACATAAACTGATAAAAGTGTGATGATAAATATGGGAATTTTCACACTTAAAAGCACATAGTTTTGCACGTAAGAAATATATTGAGCTGAATCTTTTTTATTTGATAGCAGACTACCTTATCGACATTTAGGTATATACGCAAGAAAAATGTAATATGTATTAGGAAAAAACTTAAAAATTCGTTTTGTTATCTGTTATCAAAGGCGTACTCTAATACTTTTCTTTCGTTGCGAGGTTAAAATCGGATAGGCAGATAAAGGCAGATGATTTTTGTTCTATTATTTACTTTAACACGTCTAGTTTGAAAGGTGACCTTTCACATCTCGGAGTAAGCCGGAGCTTTTTTTATATTCATAGCTGTTCTCAATGCAGTTTGACTGAATGTGTGGCTTAGTTGACCACCGTAGAGCAGAGAAAATATTTGATAATTTTTGTCTCCCCTTTTAAAGTTATATATCACTCATTTAGAAAGCTGTGTAATTTATTCAAACTTCCATTAGTCTGACAGTAGGCCTAAATTTATAGGAGTACCCTTGAAACTGGAAAAAAATCATGATGTTCCTGGATCCTCTAGCTTATATAGTATAAGAATCACAAACAAAATAATCGAAGCAGTCCGAGGTTGCAAGACCGTGCAGACCTATCGGGCTGTGATATTACATATAAAAATAAAATTATTTATCCGGGCTTCCGGATGGTTTCGTACTAAAAAAAGTGTGAATCTGCAGGCATATTAAGGGTCTCTTGCACATCCCTCTTTCAGGTGTCACAAAAGGTCATAAGAATCCAAGTGAGTCGGTTTTAATCTAGTCCATATGTTTTATGCAATACAGCTCGTATTTCTCATAATAAAATTTCTCTCTATAGAAAACGAGGTTACGCTATGAGCATGTTTTCCCGTTAGATGACGTATTTTAGCCAATGTAAGGTTGCCAAGATTCTAATCAATAAATTGTTTGAAATAAGTCCGTACAAATAAATGTAAATAATAGGGAAAAATTGGCAACCCTACAAATAAATTTACATAATTTATATTTATACTCTCATAATTTAGCACAATTATTAGCCAAAAGGAAGACAGTTTCGTGACGTCATTTCAATTTTATTTTCGGGATAAGGTTAATAATTGAGAATTTGATTGCAGAGATACCCATTTTTGCACGTAATTATGTGAAGCAATTTGTTAATTACAGACTTAACAACCCTTACAATGGGCGAACTATGTCATCTAACAGGAAATCATGGGAATGACTTTCTTCCGGGGCACTTCGTTAAAATAAAATCTGTAGCAAAAATATACAAGATCCAACCTTCTACTAAATTTATTTTAAATCAGTCAAATCAATCAAACCTCTAATTGAAATTAAAAATATTCTTAAATAATGATTTAGTAATTCATATTTTAATACAAACCTTTTGCAGCAATTGCGGTGACACATAACCCGAGCCGTTTATTGGAAACCCTCCTAAGCTGTTGTGAGCTTGTGTTGTATGCGCTGTTTGTGACGGCATTTTTTCTACGGGCGGCCAATTAAAAAGATTATTAGGCTTAATGTAACCATTATCGGATGGTAAAAGTTGTGATGGTATCTGCTTAATATAACCATTATCTGTGGGCATAAAGGCTGAAGGTAATTTTGTGGCCAGCGTAGATGATGCATTATTTTTAGTGTAACTCAACGGTGACACTGCGGTGAAGCTTGGTGGCACATAACCCTTATTGTTCGACTGCACTGGAGACGTACATGTTGAAAGATTATGATTATTAGGTTTTAATAATTCCATCACCATATATGCATCATCGACAACTGGTGTATGCTCAATAACACAACTGTCGTCGCTAACAGAGTCGGCTGCAGAAAGTGTTTCTCGAGCACAATATTGGGTAGAGTGATTGGATCCAATATAACCACTACTTTTGCCCAACGAACTAGACGCAATACCGTTGAGATCGCTTTGGTTATGGTCGACGCTGTGAAAGGCATAGCCAGAGTCGTGACTTATTGAGGAGAGCAACCGACGACTTTCATTATTGTAAAATGAATCTTTACTACGACGAAAATCATTGGCCCCATCACCATTATCTTTTATTGGATAGGCCATAGCCTCCAGACCTGGTGGAAGAGCACATGATATGTTTGACATTTTTTGATATTTATTACGTGCAACGTAAAAGGCGGCCATCACACCCAATGACGACACCACAATTAACAAGGCCAGCATAGTAATACGACTTAATTTAGGATCAGAGCAATTGGTAACTGGACCCTTTTCCCATACAGATTTATATTGAACATATTTTTGAGTATCCTGATATTTGTGTATGATGTCCAACTGTTGTTCAGCGCTCAGGGCCGTACCTAAGCATTTCAAGTCATTGTTTTCTTCAATATATTCGCTAATACTCGCATCATAATTTGTTAAGTTTTTTGTAGCAAATATGTAGTGATCAATTTCTGAATCCTTTCGCACAACATTTACCGCACGTACTTCTTTCGTAAAACGATAATCCGCATCTATGCAAACTGGCAAACGAAATTCGCATTCATTGGAATCAATAATACCAGATATATGTTGCCTTTGCATTTCATCTTTATACCATAAAGTTATGGCGACTTCATAGAATTCAACACGGCCGGATGGCACCTCTGGTCTAGACCATTGCAAAATATTTTGCGCATTATCTTTCGTCTTGACGTTGCGTGGATTAGATGGAACTTTAAGAAAAAGAAATGTATAAATGTTAACTACATATAGATCAACCTAACCAGAGGTAGTGGTACTTACTTCCTACAAGTGTTTTGATAGTTATGTCGTTACTGTGATCAGATGGGGCAGTGGTGTATGCAATAACATATATCTTGTAGATTGTATAGCTGCTTAGATTTTCTAGTTTGTATTCTATTTGCTTTGGCATACATTTATCCTCATCCGTTTGACAATTTATTGTGTAATGTTCATTGTTATATCTAAATAAAAGGCATAATAAGGATCTAGTCATTTACGAAGTCAATATGTCTTTACAAAACCATTTAAAAAACACTAACAATTTAAAGACTGGCCTAGTTTCCTAACTAAGTTTAGCAAAAAAATTAAAAGATGACGGGCAATTTTTTATGAAAATTCATCAGCTATTATAGCTCGTCTGCAGAAAAAATCTAGAAAGTTTGGCTGGAATCGAACCCACGGTTTTTTTAAATAGAAAATTAATAACAATTGAAACTACCAGGTAGATAGATACGAAGATTACTGATGACGGACGTTGCTGTCTAGAAAATGCATTCGGCTCTGCTGGTGTCTAATTTTTCTTTATCTCTTTATAATTAAGAACTTAAGCCTAAATAAATAATTTATTCGTTAGCAATTACCATTGACTCTGTGATGAGGAAGAATGTCGGCATGTATCAGTCGCCAGTCTGAAATCACTACAGTCGAAAATAAAAGGCTAGTGACAGCTCGAGACTCAACGAAAGTAAAGGAAATGTCGGTTACCAGAAACCTTTGAGGAACGAAGGGGGTCGAAAAGGGACCCATGAAGTTAGTGGTCTGCTTAGGTATCCCCCTTAAAAAAATAATCATCCCAATTCTAAAAATTCCCAGGGAAATGATCTACCGGGAATTCATTTTTCCCGGGAATAAAATCCTCCTGTTCTAAACAGTTGGGGAAGGAAATAAAAGGGAAAGAGAATTTTAAATATTTGAAATTAGCTGAAGCAAATATAATGTTTTTTGAAATCGTCTGTTATCATTTCAGTGCTTGTGACGAATCTTTTTTCCGGAATTCCAGCGAATTGCGAGCTAACCTCGTGCTGAATGACAACAAAAGGTTTTCATAATTTAATTTTGTTTTTTTTTTACTAGACGTCTTTACTCTTGACCGTGGATTCTAACCCACAGGATGATTCCGTCTATATAAAATTCACTACAAGTGTCGCAATGTGGTTGAACAAACCAATAGCGTCTTGAAAAATACATGAATGTGCATTCTTGTTGCTAGATTGCCGCTCTTCGTCCCAGAGAAGACAGCCAAAATAACAAATATTTGCTGTGCGTTCTCTAATATCAGTATTAAATTTAAATGCAATGCTGGTATAGACAATTTAGATAGTTCAAACGTCAAATATAGTGATATGGTGTCCTTAGCGTCACCGCAATATTTGCCCTTTTCCCAAAATATTAGGAATATTATAGGAAATAATCTCTAATAAAATTCTGTCCTAATTAAACTTTATAAATAAAAAAAAACAAGTAAAGTTAAGTTCGATAACTTTATCACATTTTGTTAAAAAAAAAAATGAAAAGGAAAGGAAAGAACTATTTTTGAATTAATAAACTAATTATTTAGGCTTAAGTTCTTAATTATAAAGAGATACAGAAAAATTAGATACCAGCAAAGCAGAATGCATTTTCTAGACATCTACGTCCGTCATCTGCACTCTTCGTATCGATCTACGCGGTATTTTCAATTGTCATTAATTTTCTATTTAAACAAACTTCTCAAAGAAATATAATATGAGAAATTTTTAATTTTTACATTATATTTCATAGGTGATAGAGCTTTTTGAAATTGTTTTACACTTGTAAAATCTATTTCTTTTTTATATTATACTACCAAGTAAACATTTTTCTTTATTTTTATTCTCTTTATATATTTTATTTTATTTGAAAATGTTATATATCTGTCTTGCTATTAGCTAAATTTTGGTTAGCAATTAACAACAATTAAATATTTTTTTTTTTACAAATGTATATTTTTTGATTATTAACACAATAGTGTTGAAGTTAACAATGTCAAAGCCGTGCCCGCTCTGTGAAATTATATGAATTTTATTTGAACTATTTTTGAATTAATAAATTAATTATTTAGGCTTAAGTTCTTAATTATAAAGAGATAAAGAAAAATCAGATACCAGCAAAGCAGAATGCTTTTTCTCGTATTCTATTTCTTTGATAAGTTTGTTTAAATAGAAAATTAATAACAATTGAAACTACCGGGTAGATCGATACGAAGAGTACTGATGACGGACGTAGCTGTCTAGAAAATGCATTCTGCTTTGCTAGTATCTAATTTTTCTTTATCTCTTTATAATTAAGAACTTAAGCCTAAATAATTAATTTATAAAAAGAAAAAGAGTTAAAAAAAATTTTACAGTTGTTTGTTGTTTTTGTGAATAAATTACGATATTTATCACATTTTTTTTTTAAATCAAGTACATACATTTTTTACACAACTCCCTTTGAATTTTGTGGCGGAATTATTCCCAAAATTTGTCATCATATTCTCCCTTAAATTGCCATTTGTAATACCTACTTATTTCCCAAGCAAAAATGTCCTATTTTCGAAATTCATTTAGAATAAGGGAAAAGGGAATTAGAAACATTTCCCGGGAGATTCTAATTAGAATAGGTCAACAGGGAATAGGGAGAATATTCCCAGGGAATTTTTATTCAGAATTGGGCTGAATAAAAACTAACATTTTTTCTGTATGTAATTATAAATACAAGGTTTAGCAAAAAAAAAAAATATTAAAATCGAATAGGAAGACGATTTTTACAATATTATATTGTAAGTAATTCTTTTTATAACAAATTGTCAAAATACCACTTTGCAAAGCGGCTAGAAAAGTTATAGCATTGCTGACTAAAGTGTGTAAAGCTAAAAAAAAAATGATTTTCGAATATAAAAAATAATTAACTTAGAAAAGGTTTTTGCTATATGTTTTTGAAAAGACCTTTTAATTTCCCTTGCAATATTTGAGCATAGCTTATATTTATTTACTTACGCTATTCTATATTTTCTTAATAAACCATTGTGATATTCGGGTTGTGACCAAGTTAAAACAACCGAATTGCTCGTAACGTTGAAAGCTCTTAAATTATTTGGTTTCGAAGGAGCTGCACAAAAGAAAACATTTTTTATTTAAATTATGAGTGACAAAAAAACTATGAATATTTAAAATACATACCATCCTCATGGGTAGTTATAATCTGGGCATCGCTGTAGTTGCCTGATGCGAGTTTTGAAAACATATTCATTTGTATTTTGTATGACGTGTAGGGCTGCAAATTTTTAATTGAATACTTTTTTGCCGTATTTGGAATTGTCAAAATAATGGGTTCCTCAAGACAGTGATTTAGTGTTTGACCTTGAATTTGACAATATATCAAGCTATAGCCCTCAACAAGAGACGAACATACACGATCTGTACTCCACTGCACCGTAATCGAACGATTCTTTATATCGATTATTTCAGGCTCCAACTTGATCAGTTCACTATTTACATCCGCCGAACACATTGTCCAATGCATGCCAGTATTAAAGTCTCGATAGTTAGCTGACACGGCCAGATTGATATTTTGATCTTGTTTTTGTGGAGCGGTAGAAAATAGAGTTGTCTCCTTGTCAACATGCTGAAAGAGTATGGTGTCCTACAATATAAATCAAATTAAACGTTTTATTATAAACAATGATGCATGCTTTAATAAAACCTACATCACACTCAGTTGCAATGGCGTGTTTCGATTGACACCAATACACCGTATAATCAACTAAATGTTTTTGATTGTGAGGAGGACTCCAAGAGAGCGTAGACGTGCGATTGGTAGCGTGATACACATTTCGTATCCATTGTGGAGAAAAAGAACGTTCGTTGTGTTTTGACCAGGCTGGTATATAAATTGTGCTATTATTAGGAGATTCACCCTCGGCATTACTACTTTTAATTATGAAAGTATAGTTATGGCGTCTATGCCAGGGAAATGTTGCTGAAGTACGATCAATATTTAAAGATTTCAAAGAACTAGAAGTAAATAAAAAAAAAACATGTTATTAACAAATTATTTTCTTTACAGAAAAAGTAAATAATACATACACATCAACTCCATCACGTTTTACAGCTTTAATAATATATTTGAAATCTGGTCCATTTTCCTTATAGTTGGGTAATTGTCGCCAATAAAGTCGCACTTTTGTCTCACTCGAATCTATATAAAAACTGCCAACATCTGTTATTGGTGCTGTGTCCGGTGGACAGGCAAGAGTTTGGAATTTTTGTATATACGGTTCACTCCAATAACTGTCATCATTGCGTGCCAATTTCTTAACACGCAAACGAACACTGATTTCATACCAAAAGTAGGCGAATGGTAAATTCCGCACAACAATTTTGTATTCAGATCGATTATTTCGTATTTCATAGTTTGACAGATATACCCAATTTGAGCCTTTGGGTCTTAGGCGTATCTCGTATTCTAAACCTTTGGCAGCATAAAAACTATATTTTGGATTAAGCCATTTTATCACAACCGTATTATTTGTGATCTTTTCAAAGATATATTCAGGTCTTGGTGGAATAACTAAAATTGGATGATAAGAGTTTTTATTGCAAATTTGTTATTATTTTTTTAACAATCTAAGGAAGCCAGTAAATTTTTGAAATTTATTTTTAATAATATTTATGAAAACTAGTCACGAAATTATTGATATGACTCTTTGAATTAAATATATGAGGTTAGGTTGAACAGGATGCCAATTTATGCAAACTGTGCCACTTTAATCATAAAAGGTTCCTGATAATTTATACCGAAGTCAGATCAATCAGCAACATGACCTTGACGGGCAATCCTCCTTCGCATACAAGAGTCATAGTACGAAAGATTTTTGCGTCACCTGGGACCAAAGATGTCTTGAACTTGAGGTAACCGTATAAGACCATCTGATCTGCGCAATATAGGGGATAATTTCTACTTATGCAACGCTGGAGTTATGAAATAATGGAAGGATAAACAGAGGGAAAAGTGTTGAACATTGAAAGTGACAGGAAAGACATCTACTGTAAGCTTGTTCAACATAAGAAAAGTACGACAGTTTGCCGATCCAAAGAAGTTTTCTTATTTTGTCATAGCAACAATAAGAGAGTGAAACGCATTCCACATTATCCAAGTGAGCAATCTCGGAACCTAGACCTCTTCTGCTCACCGCCGAATAACATAGAAAAAAAGATTGAAGCATCATCTCATACCTAAGAATACCTAAGAATTCTTTGTTTTGTAAAAAAGTAGATGATATATAAAACGGAGCTTACTGCATTGGAAATGGATTGAGAGAGGCGTTAAGGGAGTTGGCTTCCATAGCATTCTGGTTGAGTGTATAATTCCTATGCTCAGCTGCAGAACTATCGACTCAAGTTTGGTTGAAAGATGGCTGAGGAGAATGGTAACTAGGGACTCTGCCAGGTAGGATGTTATTGTCACTAATGTGGTTGTTAGTGGTTAATGAGATCCTAAAACAATTTAATACTTTAATGATCTTAGGAAACTTCTTTTTGTTATCAGCGACATCATGTAGGTGACACTAAGCATACTATCTGCTTCGGTAACGAGCAAAGGACTCGTAGTTAACCTTATCAAGACAGAGCTAATTTTTTAACCAGAAAGACAAGACAGAAAGGTTTCAGACCACCAAAACTAGTGGGTGTTATGTTAAAACTGATGCGAAGAAAACTGCAGAGAAAAGTATTCGTGTGGAAATTTCATAGGTAAGAATTTGAGACAACGACCAAATGTGGTAAACCGAATTTGCAGACCAGTTAACGAGACCAATTCTTCCGTGTGTGTTCATTGCTTAGTGAAAGACTGTAAGAGATGGGAGTCTTGAAAAACCCAGGAATGTGCCTCGTGTAACGTCAAAAATACATTTTTCTACATCTATCGCCTGTTTCGCAATGGCAAGGAGTTTCCTAAAACTTAGTGAATAATGTTTGGTTAGGTTAGAATCAACAGACCAAACGGGGATGGATTTTCAATGAAATAGGTTTTAAAGGAGTTAATTTTGGGTCTATGAACTATAAGGTCACTGAAATTGATTTTAGCAGAACACCACTAATAGAATTCCCGGTAGAGACTTGTGGAAGGAATCCGATGGACTACATCAAGGGGTGTGTAGATTTTGAGGACGCCTCAAAAATAAATGTGGGCGCAAGTGCTGTGGTGTACTTACGGTGTACAGATATATGGAGGTCGTATAGGCGTAATACACGTTGAGTGTTTGGACAACATCATTTTTACTGATTGTTCGCTTTTTAACCGAAGGGCAGGAGCAGGCGTCTTTTTAGTTGAACCGAACCAGTCCTGAAGTTCCCGTCTAAAGGAAGTACGATACAGTATAACAGGCAGAAATACTTGCGTTGCTGCTACGTCAAATCAAATGTTGGAAAGTCGGGTGCAGGAAAGAAAGTTTCTCTTTCCACTCAACAACCAGCTGGTTAAAAGGCTCATGCGAACGTGAACTGCAAGAATGAATAGGTTCTTAAACTAAATATGTATATCTTGCTTAAAGAGGTAACATTGACGTGCGTTAAAAGACACATAGGCACAGCTTGAAATGAATCACCAGATGATCTAGCAAAATGAAAATATGCTTTGCCAGAACCTAGAGTTACATTGCGAATAAGATTGAGACAGTCTCGAATTGTGCTCAAAAAAGCCCCTTAGTAGATAGGCCAAAAGGAGGCTTTATTATAATCGGGGTACCCTAAGATGGATAACTGTTTTAGTGACATATCACGGTAACCACAGGTATTGTCCGACCAAGCACGAGACTTAATGAAAGTAAGAAATTATCAATCGGGTACCAGAAATAATTGACGAACGAAGGGCATCGAAAGGGACCCATGAAGTTTGTAATCTGCTTCGGTATATTTTTAAAAAGTAAATAAAATTAACTAAACTAATGTATTTTGGCCGCGGTGTTAGTTGTTGGCAATTTCTGCTGCTTTCTCATGAATGACTCGGACGATATTGGTCTAAAGGATGTGGATCGTTTCTGGAATATTGGCATTAGTCTTTAACGGCTAGAAAAAAATCTAAAAGATTGGAATCTCTGCTCCGAGACGGCCAAAAAAAAGAATATCCAAGTTCATATCTTCCATTCTAGGCCGTAAAAAGTCCGTAATCATGGCTTTGCCTGTAGTACTTGCCGTTCACTTAAATGCCGTTTCGAATAAAAAAAGATGGGCCACCACTCTAAAATCCACACCAAACTGTCACTCTCTTCGGTGGCATTGGCTTCTTGGATGTTTGGGGTTTTCAATCTCCAGATGCTACCGATATGAAAATGCGATTTTTTTTTCAAATTCGACCCAAACTGGGAGCCAGAGCGACTCATTAAGGTCCCAGATACTGAATAATAGTCAATATTTTGGACAAAAAAATCTGTCAAAATAACATACGATTTAAAAACATTGGGTCGTACATATTTTGCCTTATCGCTGACACCAATCGCCTTTAAAAAATCTAGAGCTACCACTTTACTTTCGCCGAAATGGTGTATGAATCACTACTGCGTATATCGATTAGAAAGAAAAATTATTTATTTCTTTATTTATTAAGAGGTTACAATACAATTAAAAATTATATTTTAATCTCATTTATCGAGAATAGTGTCGATGACCTTCAACTCGCTGTATTGAAACACCCAGAGTGTTAAGTTGGAATCGAACCTACAACCCCGCCTGATATACTAGCAAATTACCTACTAGCCTACCGGGGCACCCTGATCGAAAAATAATTTTGATGAAGATGAATACTTTTCCTTTCAAATCAAAATACATAGTAACCCTCTAGATGCTAAATCGTACCCTTCGAACACAATGCTGGTTAATAAGGCCCCTAATACGGTTTAAAACTCAACTCTATTTCAGTTGAAATTTTACAATTTGGTATTATCAATTACAAATCAAGTTGTCAAAAATTTTTAAGTTGAATTTAAATTGTGTTACAACTCTGTTGTAGTTTCACCGTTTACAACCCTGTGTTAGTCGAGTTTGTAAAAAGGTTTAAAAACTTTTAATAGTCTTGGAAAGATACCGACAAGTTTCTAATTCTGGTTGGAAATATTTTACGTAATAAGTTAGAAAGGAGAGATTTACTTACCGCTTTCGTAGTGATTTATCCAAAAACTTTGAACGTTCAGTCCGACTTCATTTTGTGCTTTAAGGGTGAAGTTATAAAATTCATAGTTTGGGCGATAGTTATTTTTATCCATTGTCAAATTGCAGATTCCTTGATTTTGTTGAATCTCCAAATGGCATAATTGTATGTAATTCTGTGAATAAATTGTACGGTAAAGACGTTTGCCGTTCTGGTCCCTTATAAATGTACGAAACTACTTTGTTTTTGTTTTTTTTTTTTTTTTTTGTTTTGTTTTTGCAGTTATGAAAAGTATAAGCGAGCAATTAAGTGCAAGTGCAAGGTTTTTAATATTTACGAGCGTTTAAATTTAATTCAAATATAAAGTTGCATGTGCCCAAATTTTTTGTTAATTAAATGTATTAGTTTTTAAATAAAAAGAAAATTTCCAATTCAAATTTTTATATGCAATGCAGTGCAAAATATTTTTGGGTATTAAGTTGTATGCACCAAGTCAAAACGTTTGTTGGTTATTTATCAACAGATTTAAGAAAATAGATATATAGATTTTTATTAATTTAAAAATGTTAGTGTAAAAGAATAGGTGTTATGTGAATAGGATATTTGAAGAAGATTGAAAAAAACATGCACAAAAGTCCCAAATATATGTAAAAAAAGAGAAAAAATTTATTAATCAATAACTATTTTTTAAAGAAGAAAAAAATTAAAGTTAATTATTAATTAAATACGTATGTAAATGCTTATGTGTAGTGTTCTAAATCTAGATCGCTAATATATTATCTGATTTATAACTAATTATAGAGGATTTTCTCTAACTAGACTATTTAACCCTGACTTAAACTATTTAACCCTGATTTAAACTATTTAACCCGTTTTTCTAATAAAAGCCTAGATATAAATGTATGCTTTGTATGGGGGGTACCCGGCCCGCCCCTTCTACCCACAAAGCTAAAACTCGAAAACACACCTTATTTGCAGACTACAAAATTTAACATTCTATTTATTAATGTTTCTGTTTGTATGGAAGGTGCCACGCCCAGTGTACCAATTCGGCTTTTTTCCGCTATCCTATGCATACTAACATAAGGGTTACTTGACAAAATTTCAAGACTCTACCTATAGAAACACTATATCTTTTTATTTTTATGGCAGTTGCCACGATCACCGTTCCAATCCAACCAGGCTTTTTTTAAACTATGCACATTTCTAGATGGGTTACTTGTAGGTAATTTCAAGATTTTAACTATTACAGATCTTTATGTACACGATATTGACTTTTCTCTTTGTATGGGAGATATCACGCACCCTGTTCCAATACTATCTGTGTTTATTCGCTTACATACCTGCTTCCGCGTAAGCTAGAGAGGTCTCTTTGTATCACAAAATTTTATAGAAAAAAATTTGCACATTTCAAGACTCTTCCTATATCTCTCTACACCAGTGGACCGATCGATGTTCCTGGAATTTTCACAGTTTGTTATCGGATATGCAGTGGGTAAAGTTGGCGTGGCACATCCCATACACAGTAATTATTTATCGTAGTGTTACTTTGTAACTGTAATAGGTAGAATCTTAAAATTTTGTGCAAGTAGCTCCTTTATTAAGTGTATAGAAAAACCTGGATGGATCGGAATAGTGGGCGTGGTACCCGCCTTACAAAGTGCAAATTTATTACCATGCACCTAGAGAACTGTAATAGGTAGACTCATGAAATTATGTACCGCAACCCTTGTAATATACATAGTCTGGCGAAACACAGACTGGATTGTGATAGTGGGCGTGGTACCTCCCATACAAAGTGAATAATTATTCTCGTGTACCTAGAGAACCATAATAGGTAGGGTATTGAAGTTTTGCACATGTAACTCTCACATGCTTACGCATAGTTTAGCAAAAAACAGAATGGATTGGAGCAGCGGGCGTAGTACAACCCATACAAAGTAAACAATTATTTTCGTGTACATAGAGAACGATAATAGGTAGAATCTTTAAATTATGTCAAGTAACCCCCGTTATTAATATGCGTAGTCTAGAAATAGACTGGATTTATTTTACCAGTGGGTATGACACCTTCCATACAAAGTGATATATTATTATCGTGCACCTAGAAAACAGCAATAGGTAAAGTCTTGATATTTTGCAAAAGTAAAACTTTTGTTAATATTCATAGTTTGGGGTACAATGAAAATACAATAAAAATAATTATCATCGTGTAATTAGAGAACTAAAACAGGTAGAGTTGAAATTTTGTACGTGGAACTCCCTTATTAATATCCATTGTCGCACAAAAAAATTTACTGGATTGGAAGCCTAAGGCCAATTATTATAACTTATCTATAGCTAAAGTTAGGATTTTGTTTGAGGGATGATTAGTTTTTGGTTATAATATCAAAGATAAGGCTCATTACTATATCTTGTCCTTAATGTACGTGATAGTTAAAGGTTGTTTTTAGCTTACTTATAATAACGAAAAGCTACTTATCGCTCCAACAAAATTCCTACTTTAGCTATTGGCCAGTTATAATAATGAGCCTACGTGTGGCTATCCTCTGGCGAGTGAAAAAGTAGGTAGGTTGGAAACAAAGTGTATTTTCAAGTTAAAGCTTGAACGGGAGGACCGGCTACACTCCATGCAAACTAATTATCTTATATCTAGGTAACTGCAATAGTCACAATCTCTAAATTTGACGTTGGCTTCTCTGAGAAAAAACTGAATTTAAGCTTCGCCATATCTTTACTTCATAGTGTTCATTTTATTTTTTAAGTATGGGGGTAGCAAAGAACACCGGGGATAGCTAGTTTAAAATAAAAAAAATTACGCAAATTATTTAGGGATGATATTTATTTATTTTTATTCATCCGATTATATGTCAACGACAATTCAACTCTCTTAGTTCATACCAACTACAAGTCGAGGCGTTGATAAAGTCATAATATGACAGTGAGTATGAAGTCGCCACAAAGTCGTTGACACCATACATAATATCAGTGAATGTGTAATTTTGGAGGTACAAGTGTTATATTTTTAAAAGCAAGTTTTTAATGGCCTTAGCTGGCCATTAATATAAAATTCCTAATTTGTGAAGGTACGGTCAAGATAAAATTTTTTAGCCCAATTTGATAGTCTTAAACACTGAAGACAAGAAAGGCAGATCAACACCTGTCACCTTCTCGTTGACTACAAAGCTGCTTTTGACAGCCCGATACAAGCAAAGGTATTTAAAGACATGTCTGAATTTAATATACCTGTGAAGCTAACACGCTTATGCAGAATGACTCTAACTGATACATGATCATCAGTTAAAATTCAAAAGACCTGTCCGAGACGTTTAATACTAAACAAGGTTTTAGACAAGGTGATAGTTTATCCTGTGATCTATTCAAAATTTTGATGGAAAAAATATTGCGTGATGCTGCAGTTAACAGAGCAGACCCAATTTACAACAAAAATCATATGATATTAATATCATGCCTATGCGCATGATATGATATTAATATCATGCCTATGCGCATGATATTAATATCATAGGGCGAACTGTGCAAGAGGTAACTGCAACATTCTCCAGTATTTAAAATAATAAATAAATATGTGAACGTTGGTGACTATAACTTCGAGGTAGTGAACAACTTTATCTACCTCGGTACGGCCATAAACCAAACAAAGCAACATCAGTTTGGAAATAAAATGAAGAACTATTTTTGCTAATATATGCTATTTCGGGCTAAACTAGCACTTTAGAAACAAAGCTCTCTTTTGGCGAAATAAAATTACACTCTAAAGAACACTTATATTACCCGTGCTACTATATGGCGCTGAAGCGTGTGTTCTTACGCAAGCAGATGAAGCTGCGCTGGGGGTTTTTGAGAGAAAGCTTCTTCGCATCGAACGAATCACGAGCCATATGAGTTGTACGAAGACATCAACATAGTTAAGCGCATCAAAATATAACGGTTGCGCTGACTGGGGTATTTCATGATGAGAATGCTCCAGCGAGATAATAATTCGAATTCGATCCCGAAGGAAGACTAAGAAGGGGAAGACCCAAAATCCGGTAGAAGGATCAAGCTGCGGAAGATCTCGAAAAACTTGGTGCTAGAAACTGGAGGCGAAGCGCATTAGATCGACGCACATGGAAAACTATTGTCACCCTGTTATAAATAAGAAATGCAACTGTGTATCTTAATGGCATCATATTTTTATTTGTTCGTTGAGTTTTTTTGTTCTGTTTGTTTCGAGAAGCTGACGCTTAAGTTTTAAAAAATAAACGAGAATTGAAAATTTAAAAGAAAACGAATTTTTTTTTTTTTTTTGGTAGTTCTGACATATTTCAGAAGTGGGATATACCTAGAAAAATCGAAAAACGTTACAAAAAAAAAAAAAAACATGGAAAATTTTCGAGGCATGACGGTTAAAGACCTACAATCTAAATGTAGAGAATTCGGTGTTTCATGTACGGGAAAAAAGAAACAACTAATTGAACGTTTAGAAGCATGTGGTGAAACACAAAACGCACAAACAATGGCAGAACGAGTTATACAATTGGAAAAAACAATAGCTGAAATGCAAGCAGTGTCGTTAAGATTTCAGCCTGCGGAATCGTCATCGCCACTACAGACTTTTGCATCTCTCGAAGGTTCTCCAGTGCGCGATGGAGTTCCATACGGAAACATGCATCCGGTTACCACATCAAGCAACCAGCTCAGTGAAGGTCATCACATAAGCCAATTTGTTCAACAAGGTAATGTGGAATCTCCAC
The DNA here is from genome assembly GCA_949628195.1 of Phasia obesa. NCBI lineage: Eukaryota > Metazoa > Arthropoda > Insecta > Diptera > Tachinidae > Phasia > Phasia obesa. The sequence goes on along the minus strand of OX451218.1, from coordinate 24,469,731 downwards.
AAATTCAGCAAACGTCACCACAACAGATTTATAAACCAGGTATGTTACCTTATGTATCACAAAACATAATTAGTAGCTCGGTACGACAGCAGCAACCGCCATATTATAACGTAGGCGCCTGCCAACCATCATTTAGTGCCTCGTCCGACGTGCCGCGTATGGTTAATAGACAACACGAGCATGCGCAAACCAACGTAGGAATGCCGCGACAAGCAACGTGTTTTGTTACAGGTGCTCACCCACCGAATATTTTGTCAAACGGCGCAGCATCATATTCTGCAGGTCAACAACCGTACCGACAACCACCATTCAATGTTTATGAACAACAAATACAACAACAACAACACACATTCTGTGGCAACAATAATTCACGTCTTTATGGCGACGTACGGGAAATGGTAGGAATTTTACCAGAATTTAATCCATCATTGGAAGACTCTTTGAACTCTTTCCAATTTGTTAAGCGTGTCAACGTTCTAAAGGCAGCTTACGGGTGGAATGATTACAACCTTATATTCGCGGTACAACAAAAGATGCAAGGTGCTGCTAAATATTGGGTTGATTCGTTACAAATTGTTTTTAATACGTGGCAACAGTTTGTAGAAAAGTTTTTGAATGATTTTCCTTGCGTGGAAAATGTTGCTGACATCCACATCAAAATGTGTCATTCGAAACGACGTCCAGATGAGCCACCGCAGGAATATTATTTTAAGATGTTTGCTCTAGGTACCAGAGGTGGTCTGCCCGAATCAGCCATCGCTAGACACATAATAAACGGTATCAATGAACCTAATTTAAGGAAGAAAATTTCAAATGAATATTATTCGTGTAACCAATTATTGAAAGACATTATAAATTATTGCAACTATAATGACATTATAAGTTTTAACGCAACAGTACAGAGACCTGCTAAATCAACGGCGTCAAATAAGGAACATGCCGCCAACGCAAAGATGGGTAAGATCAATAATGAAAATTCGTTAAGCAAAATCAAATGCTACAACTGTTCACAACTTGGACATTTTTCTGTAAATTGTCCTGAACCGTCAAGAAAACCCAGATGCAAAATTTGTCAACGTACAACACACCCCACCGAAGAGTGTCAACAGAAATTAACTTCGAAAGCCACCATTAATAAAATTAATTTACATTCAGTTGACAACGAAATTGTTAAAGATGTTACTGTTAATGGACACAAGACTGCCGCATTTGTAGACCCAGGTAGTACCAGGTCATTAATCCGCAAATCGTATGCCCCTACAGTCGGTAATGAATATCAAACAAAAGCAATTTTAGAAGGTTTTGGGGGTGGTAAATACGAATGCACGAATAAAGTGCCTACAGTTTTATTCGTAGATGAAAATTCTTTCGAATTGGACCAACTTGTTGTAAACGATGAATTCTTAAATGAAAATATTCTAACGAGTGATTTTTTAAGAGCTTGAGAACTTTTTTTTTAAAAAAACGCATAAAATTTTCAAAATCTCATCGGTTCTTTATTTGAAATGTTAGATTGGTCCATGACATTTACTTTTTGAAGATAATTTCATTTAAATGTTGACCGCGGCTGCGTCTTAGGTGGTCCATTCGGAAAGTCCAATTTTGGGCAACTTTTTCGAGCATTCCGGCCGGAATAGCCCGAATTTCTTCGGAAATGTTGTCTTCCAAAGCTGGAATAGTTGCTGGCTTATTTCTGTAGACTTTAGACTTGACGTAGCCCCACAAAAAATAGTCTAAAGGCGTCAAATCGCATGATCTTGGTGGCCAACTTACCGGTCCATTTCTTGAGATGAATTGTTCTCCGAAGTTTTCCCTCAAAATGGCCATAGAATCGCGAGCTGTGTGGCATGTAGCGCCATCTTGTTGAAACCACATGTCAACCAAGTTCAGTTGTTCCATTTTTGGCAACAAAAAGTTTGTTAGCATCGAACGATAGCGATCGCCATTCACCGTAACGTTGCGTCCAACAGCATCTTTGAAAAAATACGGTCCAATGATTCCACCAGCGTACAAACCACACCAAACAGTGCATTTTTCGGGATGCATGGGCAGTTCTTGAACGGCTTCTGGTTGCTCTTCACTCCAAATGCGGCAATTTTGCTTATTTACGTAGCCATTCAACCAGAAATGAGCCTCATCGCTGAACAAAATTTGTCACATTTGAACATTTCGAACCGAACACTGATTTTGGTAATAAAATTCAATGATTTGCAAGCGTTGCTCGTTAGTAAGTCTATTCATGATGAAATGTCAAAGCATACTGAGCATCTTTCTCTTTGGCACCATGTCTGAAATCTCACGTGATCTGTCAAATACTAATGCATGAAAATCCTAACCTCAAAAAAATCACCCATTATTAGGTAGAGATATTTTGTGCGGAAAGGGCAAACGTCTAATTATTGAAGATGCTGATTGTCGTTTAGAACGAATTAATGAAATTAAATCTTCAGAACAGTTGAAGCCGCCTGAGCGAGTCAAATTGGAAGAATTACTTTTTAAACATCGGACTTGTTTCGCAGAAGACACATCCCAATTGGGGAAGTGCAACGTCGCCAAAATGGAGATTCGTTTGACCTCCGATAAACCAGTTCAGTCGAAGCCTTATAGAGTCCCATTCGCAAAACGTTCAATTTTAACGAATATCACGAACGATTTACTTAAAAACGAGATTATCCGTCCGAGTGATTCAACGTATGCATCACCTGTCGTCCTAGTTAATAAAAGCAACGGGGAACACCGAATGTGTGTCGACTACCGACAATTAAACGCTATAACGTCAAAAACGCCCTACCCGATGCCGGTTATGCAGTTTGCCAAGCTATCTGGAAATGTTTTTTTTTCAACACTGGACCTTCGCATGGGATATCATCAAATAGAAGTCGAAGAAATGTCAAAGAAATACACCGCTTTTGTTACTCATGATGGTCATTTTGAATATAATCGCATGCCTTTCGGGCTCGTGAACGCTCCCGCAGTCTTCCAGAGTGTGGTCAATAGGCTCGTATCTAAAATGCTGCCGGGTGAAGTTTTAGCTTATCTAGATGACATCGTAATTCCCAGCAAATCAGTTGAGGAGGGTTTAGAACGTCTGGATAGATTCTTAACGATCTTGACCGAAGGTGGACTTACACTACGATTTAATAAATGTGTTTTCCTCGCCACAAGAATTTCCTACCTTGGACATATAATTGACATAAATGGTATACGATCTGGTGATGAGAAAATAAGTGCCATACAAAATTTTAGTCCCCCGAAAAGCATAACTGAAGTGAGAAGATTCCTAGGCTTAACAGGCTTCTTTAGAAAATTCGTCCAGGATTATTCGATAATCTCAAGGCCAATTACTATGTTGCTACGCAAAAATGAAAATTTTTGTTGGGGTACCGATCAGCAGAAGTCGTTCGAAAAACTCATAGAGGTCTTAACGAAACCACCAGTTTTAGCACTTTACAACAGTAATGCCCACCATGAAGTCCACACAGATGCGAGTAGTATAGGTCTCGCCGGTATGTTGTTGCAGTCGGAAAATGGTAAACAGTGGAAACCAGTATTTTATTACAGTCGTCACTGTACTGATGCCGAAAGTAGGTATCATAGTTATGAGCTTGAATCCCTTGCCGTAGTTGAAGCCCTCGACCGATTCAGAATTTATCTGTTGGGAAAACCTTTTCGTTTGGTTACTGATTGTTCAGCAGTTGCTAAAGTAAAAGCTCACAAGGAGCTCAAACCACGAATAGCCAGATGGTGGATGCGTCTGCAGGAGTTTGATTTTACCCTTATTCATCGCGAAGGAAACCGTATGTCGCACGTTGATGCACTAAGCCGTATTCCAGATAAGCCGCCCAATGAAATTGAGCCAGCTGGTTTTATAATGAAGGTTACTGCTGAGGTTGAAGACTGGGTGGTTACGATACAACTAAAGGATGAAAAGCTGATGAATATTATGGCCGTACTCAAAGGTGATTTAAGATCTGATCAGGAAAAACAAATAAAATCCGAGTTCTGTTTACGTAATCATCGACTTTATCGAAAAGACGACAATGGTTTGAAATTAGTTATCCCCAAACACATCCGTTGGAGAATTGTCAAATACTCTCACGACGATATGGGCCATTTTGGTCTAGACAAGACAGTTCAGCGAATTCAACAAAAATTTTGGTTCCCGAAAATCAGAAAATATACGAAGGATTATATTGCTAGTTGCATAAGCTGCTGTTACAATAAAAACCGATCTGGGAAGTCTGAGGCCCGTTTACATTACAGTGATGTGCAACCAATCCCATTTCAAACCGTCCATATCGACCACTTGGGTCCGTTTACGAAAAGCAAAAGAGGCTATTGCTACGTTTTAGCAATATCGGATTCATTTAGCAAATATTTGATTGTAAAAGCCGTAAGAAATACCAAGACTACGTCCGTTATCAACAACTTGAACGAAATAACAACTTATTTCGGTCTCCCTAAATTTATCGTCAGTGACCGAGGTACCGCTTTCACGTCTAATAAATTCGAAGATTTTTGTGCTGAAAATTCTATAAAACATATTAAAACTGCTGTTCGTACTCCGAGAGCTAATGGGCAGGTGGAACGTGCAAATCAAACCATCCTTTCATACATCAGAACGACAGTCGAAGATCCAAAAGATTGGGATCTAACATTACGTGAGCTCCAATGGGCCGTAAATTCACAAAAAAACTCAACATCTGGCTTTACGCCCAACGAACTTGTGTTTGATTTTGAACTACGTGATATATCCAGCAACTACTTGATCGCAGCCATTCATGACGACGTAGTCGAAAACGCATTACCAATAGCAGACAAACGTAATCTTGCCGTAGAGAATATTCGAAAGGAAAGAAAAAAATGGGAGGACCGTTTTAATTCTAAACATGCAACGCCAAAGCAGTATGATGTAGGTGATATAGTCGTAATTGAAAATGAGCCTCCTGCCACCGGTGATTCGAGAAAACTTGAACCGAAATTCCGGGGCCCGTACATTATTTCTAAAGTTCTGGGAAATGATCGCTATTTGATAGAAGACGTTCCAGGAATTCAAATATCTAATCGTAAATTTTCTTCAGTTTATTCTGCCGATAAAATCAAGCCGTGGTGTAGCAGTTGTCCAACCCTAGATGAATCCACCAACGAAATCGAGGACGATTTAGGGTCAGAATAGGCCGAGCTGTCACCCTGTTATAAATAAGAAATGCAACTGTGTATCTTAATGGCATCATATTTTTATTTGTTCGTTGAGTTTTTTTGTTCTCTTTGTTTCGAGAAGCTGACGCTTAAGTTTTAAAAAATAAACGAGAATTGAAAATTTAAAAGAAAACGATTTTTTTTTTTTTGGTAGTTCTGACACTATTCTTAATAAGGCTACTGACCTAAAAGGTTGTTTATAGCCATCTAAGTAAGTAAGTAAGTAAGTAAGTAAGTAAGTAAGTAAGTAAGTAAGACAGTAAGTAAATAAGTAAGCCTTTCAAGAATATGTGCATAAAGCACGAAATTAACCGAACCATTAAGCAAAAATAATTGATAGATTTTCCTAAAAGACGTTCAGTCATCTATTACAACTTTGTTTTAAACACTTAGTAATCCAGGCATTATTTTGTAAAATCTTTTTAACTTTGTTTTTTGTATTAATTACCCGAGTAATTTTATGAAACAACATTTAAAAAGTTCAAGAATTTTAAAATTTTATGTAGAAAAATATTCAGAAGTATTTCCTTTCAATTTACAACTTGGTTTACCAAAACTAAAAGGAAGCGCATTTCCCCATTTTGGCTGACGTCATATTTAAATTCAAATGTAATTAAGTTCTTTCAAAAAATAATTTTACATTTCGATCATTATATCAGACCTAAATAGAAAATTCAACAAGCATTTAATTTAATATAAATGAAGCAAAAACAAATTTTTATTTCTTTCGACTTTGCCTAGAATATTGATAGAAAAGTTTCAAATGCAAAATAAATAATTATTATTTGTGCATTATATACATACATATATGTACTATATCGTAAGTTAAAAAGAAAAAATGGCAAAATAATTTTTCTTTTTAAATTCTTCTTATAAGTTTAAATCCTAATTAAACTTTTAACTGGTACTATTCTTTACTGAAACCCCTTTATGGGGTTAAAATAAATCTAGTTGAGAAAAAGTTGTGGACTTTTTGATTTTATCATATGAAAGCAAAAAAACTGAATAATTTTTTTCGAAAACTCGAAATTATGTTCGAAATTTCAAAATTACTACCAGAACTAAAATGTTTTTATTTTTATTTTTGTTTTCACTTTTATTTCAAAAATCGAAATTAAGTTCAAAATTTCAAATCTTGTAGTAAGATTTAATTTTTTTTTTTTCAAATTTATATTTTTCGAAAATTCGAAATTAAGTTCGAATTTTCAAGAAAGACATTTGACGTCTAATTAAAGACATTTGTTCTAAAAAATGCTAAAAAGTGTTTAGACATAATTATACTTCTACAAATGCTGTTAGTTTTTAAAATTAAGACATAGAGTAACTTCGGGTAATGTGGACCACTGTTTTATATTTTTTACATTGTAGCTACAGTATGTAATAGAAAATAAACATTTTTGGTTCATAAATTCCAATAAATTCTTTGTAATACCACGGTACCCTGATCTAAACAAATTGGAGCTCAATTTGCGCCATAGTCAAACGGATCCTCGCAAGCACACGATGCCATATTATTTGCAACTACGCCATATTAGTCTCATTAATATAGGTCAGTGACATGAAAGATTGTCCTTACTCTTCTCCTCATCTCCGGCAACTGCGGCAGAAATAGCTGTCCGGTCTCAAAAGAAACATCTTTATTGAGATGTTCTTTCTAGTCATTGTAGCTGTTATCCCTAGTATCTAATCTGTATATATTTGCTTTCTCTTCAGCCTTTCAACGAAGTCTGAGCCTTATAAGAACTTTGGAATACCAAGGTCCTTATAGACCAATGGAAATCAATATCTTAGTAGCTTATCAGCCCTTGTGTTTACCTGTATGTTTCTGTTAGGGTTTGAAAACAGAAATTCCCGGGAATCGCTAACCCCGGGAAAGTTTAATTTCTATTTTCGGGAAAACGGAAAATTAAAATTATATATCATTAATTTTTCCAAAAAGATTTTTGGCGCAAAAAGAATGAAGCACTTGAACCAAAAGTAAATCATGGTGGAGAAGAGAAAAATTTTTGTAAATTTTTTATGAACTTTTTTTTTAATTTTTTGTAATAATTATTAAAAATTATTTTTTTTTTTTTTCTTTTATTTATTTTATTTTTTTTCTAATAAAATGTTCAACTTTTTGTGAAAATTAGCTGTGATTCTTTACTCAACTTTGGAATCCCGCGGGATCCCAATTAGCCCGAAAAGCGTTCCCGTACATTAAATATGGGTAAATGAGAGCGTGTTTGAGAGAATAAAATTCTTCCTCTTCTTACATAAAACAGCCCAAAGTTTTTCTTCGGGCAAATTGTGTGAATTGTCAAACAGCTATAAAACATAAACAATAAAAAAATGAAAAAAAAATCAAGAACAAAGTTTTAAAAAAAATGTAAAATAGCTACATACAGACATATGTATATTGAGAAAAAAAATTTAATATTAATAGAGTTACAATGTAAATGTATAAAGTAAAAATTTATTCAAATGTTTTTAAAATAAAAAATTAAATTAATTTACCAAAACTATCAAAACACTGACTTTTTATTTTGTGTTAAAAATTTGGTTTTTTGTGTTCCCGTACTTTTGTTTCATTTTTGTTTTGTTATTTATATTATTAAATAGTGTTTTGTTTTTAATTTTCAGCTGACAACATACCCCATGTTTAGTTTATATCGTTAGCTAAAATGCAAAAAGGCATAACTACATATCTTAATAAAATTTTACATTTTCGCGATTCAAAATGGCGCTTTTATTAATTTTATTCTCCTGTAAATATATATTTTTGTTAGTAACGCCTTTTTGCATTTTAGCTAACGACATGCAATTAATTCATTCAATCCTACACATGAAAGTAAAACAATAAAAAAAAAAACAAACAAAACAATAAAAGTAAACAATACCAAATACACCCCATATTTTTTTATTCCAACCAGTTTATATGCCATTAATAAAGAAATTAATTGTGTGTGATATGAGGAGTGCAGAAAGAAGAATACAAAACTAAGGAGTGAGAGGAAGTGTAAGAAATATAATATTTTCTATGTAGACCACTACTTTGTAAGTTGAAAAATGTGTAAACAATACTTGTAAAAATATTTGTTTAATAATTTTTTATTAATTGTTGCAAGAATTATTAGTTTGGAAATAAATTATTCATTCAAAATTTTACGGTTAACCAAGAAGTAAAAAATGTTTTTTTTTTATTAAAAGAACAAACAAACTATCAAACTACAATAATTAAAAATGATCAAATTACACAATACTTATAGAATACTAATAGATTATTCTTAAAAAAATGTTCTTTTAAAATCTGGATGCAGTGTATACTTTGAATTGTAACGCCCTGACATACAGCACGTATAACATTAACCATAGATGTTTAAAATTATAGACTACTAGCTGTACCAACACACTTTGTTTGAGTCCTGAGAATATTTTGTTTGCTTTGAAAGTAATCCACACCACATTTTAAGACTCTTACGTATTTACATTATATATAAAGGTACCCATCCTTGGATAAAAATCTAAAAATTATTGTAAAGCTCTGTAAAGGACAGACAGAAAATGAGTTACTCATTATTTTAAAATAGCCCCATCTGTAGCGCAACATTGCTTGAAATATACTGCTTTAAAAATAAAAATCGAAAAATTATTGTAAAGCTCTGTAAAGCACAGACAGGAAATGAGTTACTCATTATTTTAAAACAGGGTCATCTGTTGCGCAACATTGCTTAAAATATATAAAAATAAAAGATGCCTTAAAGTATGCAGTACCTTTAAATCGGTAAAAAAAAAATCGGCGTACTTTCACTGCTATTCTCCACTTTCACTTGGAAATAAGATATTTTTGCGGAAAAAAATATCCTATATTGGAAAATTTTGTTAAAATCCATCCAGTAGTTTTTAAGTGATGCCAACACAAAGAAAAATACAGAAAATGAGTTACTGTTCTATTATATGTATAGATATGATATTAAAAAACACCTCACAACACCGACGTCAACCAGATTGGGTCGTTAATGGGTTTGTAACTTTGTTTCAGATAAGTTTTGAATAATATAAAGTAAGTGTTTAAGCAGTAATTTAAACATAAATTATCGGTATCTTTCTATCTACTCGTATTTAATCGTTATAGGTAAACATTTGGCCGCTTTGAGAACAAATAATAAAATTAAAGCAATAATTAAATTTGAATTAAGAAAATTAAAGCACACGGCTGAATAATCATGTTGTATTTTTTATTGCAGACAAATGAGTTGCATACCTTAAGGATTAAATAACAATAAGATGATGATGTGTGCAAATACCATATACATCTTTTAAATTTTTTTACTAAAAAGTTTTTTTTTAATTTTAAGTGGGTACGAAAATAAGTTTTGTTAACTAAATAAAATCCAATAGGAAGAGTTGGACAATAGTCCAATAGGAAGAGTTTATGCTACTGTTAAGGTAAAATTAAATACTTTAAGGTGGTAACGGCCGATTTATTTAGGAGTTTAAAAGAGAAGCTTGTAAAAATGTTGAGCAAAGATTTGTCTAAAAGCCGATATTGTTAAGTTCTAACATATTAATACCTCTTGAAGTGTCTAATAGATCGGTTTATAATATATACATATAATAATCTGTTACAGAAACGTGTCTGTCTGCCCACCTAAATGACTGTCTGTCTGTCATGTAAACTACTGAATGAATTTTAATAAAATTCTGTGGGGAGGTACCTTATTACCTCGGTTCAAATATAAGATAATTTTTATTTTCAATGTGAAAATTTGGTAAAAAAAGTGGTAGTACGCAAGTTTACCGATTTAATGATACTGAAAATTTGGCAGCACCTTTTATGTTTGTGAACGGCTAATTTTAGAGACTATTTGCAACATCGTGAGTAATTATCCAGAGACGGGTACCTCTATATAAAGTAAATATGTAAATCATATCTGCAGGGCTATAAACGAAAGTTGTCCGAAACAACCCCCAAAAATTATTCGAAATGAAGAAATTTAAATGTTGTTTGGCAGCATTTTAATACAAAGATAACTAACTGCACAGTAATTTTTTTCAATTAAAAGTTATTAAAACTTAATGCACCCGGATTTTAAATGAACAAATCTTAATATGATAAATTTTAGATGTAAAAATGTATGTTTTATGCGTAATTATATGCAGACTTACCGGTGATTGTGCCGTATAACTTAAATTATATTGTGTTAGTAATACGTTGTGTGGCTTGGTAAAATTGCACACCATATATGTATAATCATAGCCACGACACTTGAAATCCGTTATATCTAGGGGTGCAGTACCTAAAAGTTAAATAAATATAGATATAAAAATCAAATGTTAAATGTACCATAAAATCCAGGTTAGTAAACTCCAAAGACTAATATAGTGACTCCCATTATTTGTTTTTAGATATTCAATTTTTTGCATTTCATTACTGATAGCCAAAAACATCTGGAAGTCACTGTATACGTTTTACATATTTATTAAGATCATGGATATTGTGGTTTTGTATGGTATTGTGTTTTGGTGGTTCACAAGAATAAACAAAATGTTAATAATATAATTATGACATAATTTATTGTTTATTTAGGTGTGAAAAATGAAAATAAAAAAATAAAATAAACAACCAACTTACCAACTGACACGTGTGTAATGCCAATTCCCTTCGAACCGATCTTACAAATATAATAACGATCTTGCTGCGTAGCATTTCGCAACATTAAGACAATGGTTGTTTCATCTAAAATCTGTAAAAATGAAAATGTTTAACAATTATGTTAGGCCGAGGAATGAAAGTAAGAAATATTTTGAATTTTTGCAACTCTTAAGGTGCGGTTTACATGACCACAGAAGTCTTACGACATGTAAAATTTTTGTGTAAAAGGCCGAATGATATCGTGTAAACATAGTCAGCCTTATTACAGTTGTCATTATCGTACTTCGACAACAATAATATTGTAATAGATAAAGGAAAACAATCAGAAATAATATTGTAATAGATTAAGGAAAACAATCAGAAATTTTCTTTAATCTATTGCAATATTACACTGTGGAACAAATTCAAGTTAGCAAAAGTTAGGTCGATTCTGAGAGTGAGGGTTAAAAGTAGAGGCTAAATTAGAAGACCCGTACGCGGCGTTTTTTATGTTAGTTCGAATTTTTTTTAATCGACCTTCGAAAAAAAATCAAACTAACATAAAAAACCCCGCGATACGGGTCTTCTAATTTAGCCTCTATTTTCATCCCTCACTCTCAGAATTGACCTAACTTTAGCTAACTTGAATTTGTTTCACAGTGTTATTGTACGACAACCGTAATAAGGCTAATTATGTAATAAATCTGTGAGATATTGGGAGTAAATACATATGAAAATGGCTCTTTTTATTTATTGAAATATTTCAAAAACCATCCCATCTCATCAGATCAGGGATGCATATTTCCAAGTGATGACAACTTTTTAAAGGCAAATCGCTTAAAAATGATCCAAAAACAGCTAGATATAGCGCAAAAAAAAGCTAAGCTGACATTACTGATATTTTTGTAAACAATGGAAAAAACTGAAAACAACTGTTTTCATTTTACTATATTTTACTCTACACCAGTGGTGTAAAAACACGTTTTAATTTTGATATTATTTTCTCTTGAGATTTACGTAAAGTCGTACCACGTCTAAAACACGCTTAAATAAATCAGTCAAGTGCGAGTCAGACTTACACAACAGGGTTCCGTACTGTGTTCAATATTCAATCTTATAACTACAAGATTTTAATTTGTTTACAATGTTTTTAATGTTATGTTGTTATTTCTTTCTTTGACAATTTTGCTTCTTATGTTTAAAAAATAAGCACATATACGTCACAATCCCATATTCTGTGGGAATGCCCTATAGCTTTTAATATTTATTGTACTTGTTATGATGGCGAGTATACTACTTGATACCCTGTGCAAATTCTAGGGAGCACACTTCCATTTTTAATAATTTTTTCTTTTGGTATTTGTTGTAATAGTAGACATTGTAAAACGGTTCAAAAATACTTATTATTAATGTAGGGGGAATATCGAAGCAGACCACTTCTATTATCGGTCCCTTTTCGACCGATCATATACTTAAATTGCATCACTATTGAAACACCCTTCAAATTTTAGTTTTATTTTAGTTTTATTATATAGCGGGTACAATTTTACATACTCTGAATAAATGCCTGTCTGCCTATTTCGGTTCAAAAGTAGACATACGTAGTAGAATGAAAGTTAAAATACGAATTGAAAAGTAAACTTTTCATTTTTGATGTTCTGCAAAAGTAATAGTTTGGTTTTACATTTTTCATTTAAAATGAAAAAAAAAATTGTAAACAACTTTTTTTCAATTATCCAGAAAATTTGGTATTTTCTTGTTGGATTTCACAAAAAAGCTATGATATTATGGACTTGCACTTTTGCAAGACCATTAGCATCAAACAGTGAAATCCGCTATTGTATTTTTCGTATAAACGAAAAAGGGATTCTCAAGTTGATACACATCATGACAAATTTTCACCCAAAAGATCACTGAAGTCTACTGCATTTTGAACGCACAATTGACCAACAGCTTTCTCCATTTTTGTAAGCAGAAATTAACTGTAGCCTCCGAACTATTATGTGCGATTTTTGCCCATAAATTTTTTATGTTATTATTACTGCAACTTACATTTTTTTCAATTAGAAGTATTCCCTGTTGGAGGACGATTACTGTTCAATTCTAAGGTAAGCACTAATTTTGCAATCCTCATCCTCATCCTCATCTTCTAGTGAAGATTTCAAAATTTGCAGCCTCAATCAACATTAGTGATAGTGCGTTAAAAACTGTTTGCACTAAAATTTAATTAATTAATTGATTGAAAAAAGCAATCTGCAATATATTGCAGTTTTTTTCCACTAATTTCATTGCAACGTAGAAATTTTGCACTAAATTTGAAGCACAATTTTTGAAAGTTTAGTGAGAGTGTGTTAAATGCAGCATTGCACTAATTGAGTCACTCACTCAATTTTTGCACTAAAGAAGAATTAGTACACTAGAACTAAATTTTTTGAAATGTTAGTGAAGATTTGCAGTTTAGCACTAATCTGCAAAAAAAATTGTGCAATATTTGTTTGGCAATATTATTAAGTGGTAGTGCAATGCTAATTTCAATCAAAATTTAGTGCACTACCCCCATTTATGCCAATTTTATATGGTCTTTTTTAGTAAATCTTTTTGCCAGGTCAGGATTGTTTTGCACAAAACGCAACAATATTGCATCGTGCGCGGTTTTGTTATGTTTTCCCCTAAAATATATAAATTTTTAATTTCAAAAATTTTTAATTGTAAAAATAGTTTATAGAACATGGCAATTCACTACGATTTACTTTTCGAAAACAAAACAGAAATGAAAAGTAAAATAAAAAGTAGAATGCAGAACACCAAAGACTCAAATTGAAGTGAATACAATTTACTTCAAAGTAGAATCCAGAACATACTTGATATACTTAAAAATCAAGTCGCTGTCGGAATTCCTTTTAATTTTTAATAATTATTATTATAGGGGTCATAGCAATACAACTTCTGTGAAAATTTCAGGAGTCTACCTATTATGGTTCAAAAATAAGGTAATATACCAAAAAATCATGTACCTATCGGAACACTCTTTAATTTTTAGTAGTTTTAGTTATAGCGGCCTTCTGTAAAAATTTCAAGAGTCTATCTAATATGGTTAAATAATAAGGCATATACACCCTTTAACTTTTCTTTTTAGGGTTCCGTACCTAAAGGGCAAAAACGTACCACTATTGTTTTCACTACAATGTCTGTCCGTCCGTCAGCGCCATCTATCTCTGGAACCGTAAAAGGTAGACTCATGCAATTGTCACACAATATGCCGCTATTACAAACACTACAACTTATAGGGTGTTTTGAAAGTGACGTGTTATTCGCGTATATGTGTTTATTTCTTGAACTGTAAGAGGCAGACACTTGAAATTTACACACAGTAATTAAAACTATGTATGTTCTCTATATAAACAAGTATAAAAGAATAAACCTAAAAATGAAAGGGTATTCCGACAGTGACGTGATTTGCATGTACGTAGCTTAATTTTTGAACCAAAATAGGTAGACTTTTGAAATGTTCACCAAAGGTGTACTACTAATGCCTCTTTAACAAATATCAAAGGGTGTTCCAACAGTGACATGTCTTGCTCGTATATAGCCTTATTTTTTTAACCGAGTCTACCTATGACTCTTGAAATTTTTACAAAAGATGAGTTGCCACGGCCACTATAATAATTACTAAAAATTAAATGGTGACATGTTTTTTCCCTTATGGTCTTATTTTTTTAACAGTAATAGGCAGACTGCAGATGTTTTCATAGAAAGTGTATAACCATGGCCGCTATATCAACAATTACTAGAATTTAAAGGGTATTCCGATAGTGACGCGATTTACGCAAATATGACTTTTTTTAACCGTTAATTTTTAAAACTATGTATGCCCGCTATACCGAAAAATAAAAATTAAATTAAAGCGTGTTACGAAAGTGACACAAATTTACGTAAATATATAGCCTTGTTTTTATAGCGGAATAGGTACACAGAGTATGTATAAATTAGGCCTTATTATATACACAGATTATATTTTACAACTAGCTGTGCCCGCCACGTCGTGGGCATTCTGAAAATATTTTGCTCGATTTTGCTTTGAGAGTATTTCACACCAATTGTAAGACTCTTAATTTTATAGCGCTTCAGTTAGGGTTTATGTATTTAATTTATATATAGGTACCCATCCCTGGATAAAATTATGTATAAATAAAATTCTAAAATTCTAAAAAATATTGTAAAGCTCTGTAAGAGGTGTTAAAATATTTTAATAACAATGTATTTCCAAAAAGTAAAAATATAAATCAAATACAAATTTTATTCAATTGGGCGCCATCTGTTGCGCAATTTTGTTTAAAATATCCCACTTTCAAAAATAAAAGGTGCGCAACCGTATTTAAAATATCTCAGTTTTAAACCGATAATTTCAGTATGTACCTTTAAACCGGAAATTGTGTACTTTCACTGCTTTTTCTCCACTTTCTCTTGGAAATGAGATATTTTTGCGGAAAAAAGTATCATATATTGCAATCAGGATGCCAAGGTACCTCCTGAAAAAATTCTGTTAAAATCCATCTAGTAGTTTTTACGTGATACAAACGCAAAAAAAAGCAAGCAGACAGACAGACGGTAATGAGTTACTATTCTATTATATGTACATACATATATAGATATCTACTGTAACATCAAATAAAGAAATTAAAATTATAAGAAATGAAATGGTGTCCCCTAGATGTAGCGAATTTGTGGAATTTAGCCTTCTCTTCTAAACGTTATGAAAGCCACTTGATATTAGCACAGGGTATTTTGTACTATGCTCTAGTATAAAAATAATTAAAATTAAAGGGCACCCCATAGAAGCAAAAAAAATAAGTTATACTTTTAAAATTATACATTGAAGGTAGTTCGGAAACCTACGTGTGAGAGTCTTACCCGCACTTGACTGACATATTTATACTTGTTAATATTTTATTTTATTTATGATATGTTACAATACAATTAAAAATTATATTCTAAGAGCCAACTTACACCATGACATTTTTCATGAAACTGGTTGCATGCAATTTTAGTTTGTAGGCAATAGGTGTAGAGAAGCAAGCGGGGTAAACAAAATGGCATGGCGTGTATTTTGAGGGAATTTTTTGACACTTGCTTTATGCAATTTTCGTTCGTTGAGAGTTGATTTCAAAAAATGAAATTGTTTGGTTTAATTATGTATACATTTCGATATCATTTTAATAATTTCTTGTAAAATTTCGTTATTTGCTTGTTTCATTTTTATTTATTTTGTAGTACGAGTGCATGTATTTTTTTGAAATAACGCATAAACAATAAATATTACGAATATGAAATCAAAAGAAAATGTCATAAACAAATTCAAGCCGATTGCATGAAAAATTTCATCGTAAAAATGTGCCATGAAATTCGCTGCAACTTAAAAGTGATATGAAAAAAATGGCATGAAAAAATGACATCGTATAAATTCGGTCTAACTTAAATTAACGAGCATAGTAACGAAAACCTCAACTCATTTTAGAAAAAAAAACTCCCAGTATTTGGTGGGTGGGGTGCTCTACCAATGGAGGCACTCACCCCCCCTCCTACAGGTCAGTTAATATTAATTTGTAGTAAAATCGTTTTTAAAACACATTTTGAATTATCTAATATAAATTTAGTTTCCTGTTTATAACGCAGTATTCCAGCTGATAAAAGAATAATTTACTTGAATGTTAATTTAACATTTCCACAACGCTTTGCAACGTGGTTCAAAGTACAACAATTAATAGTATTTAATTTTATTGACTTTGTTTCAATTTATGTTTTATTTATCAAATATCGCATGGATAGATATTTGATAAGATAAATAAGTATAACAACTTGATACAAAAAAGATATATTAGTTGATACAAAATGTTAGTTATTATTACTTACGTGTATATTTTCATTGGGAACAATATATTTCGTATCTTCTTGTTCAAAATACAAGGAAGAGCTGTTAACATTTCCACCAAACTTTGAAGGGTTCATGCGACACGTTATATTAGCACTGCTGTTGATTTCAATCTCAAGACGTGAGGGTATAGTTTCTACAGACAGAAATTGAGAAGAAAAAATAGCAAATAAGAAACACGATAAGCAATAATATTTATATTATTTAATAAAAAAAATACGACATTAAACATTTTTTACACATTGCCAAAATAAACAAATAAATAAAGTTAAAACGAACAAACGAACAACTAACTTGTCATCTTGGGAACCAGTGAGTGAGACATAATATCAATATGTTTGTTCATTATAGTAATTCTTAGAGAGATTAAAACGTACCTAAGCTTGACTTCAAATTTCATCTGAGTGAATAATAAGAATATTTACTTCTAAGGTGTTAAAAATATCAAGTAAATAAAATATTTTTTAACTTTGCCATACGTAGTATAAGGTAAAGTAAAAGTAATCATGAAAAAATTCGAGGTCGGGATTTTGACGGATTTATACGTTTTGAGGTCTCCTGAATCCATTTCAACTATTTTTGCCATGATATCTGTGGGTGGGTGGGTGTTTATGCCACTATTTTTGTGGAGTTTGTATAGATCATACCGTTTGACGTATCAAAATGAAATTTAGTATGTGCCTTTGGAATATGGAGATGAAGAGCATATTCGGGAGATGGCAAGGGGTAGTTTTCTTACCCCCAAATTTTGTGAACGCTCTACTGGTCATACCGTATGACATATTGAAAAGAACTTTAGTATGTGCCTTTGGTATATGGAGATGAAGAGTTGTGTAAATTTTGGGCATAATCGGGAAGGGGAAGGGGTAGTTTACTTACTCCCAAATTTTGTAAACGCTCTATAGGTCATACCGTATGACATATCAAAATGAAATTCAGTATGTTCCTTGGGTTTATAGAGATTAATTTTGGGTATAATCGGGAAGGGGCAAGGGGTAGTTTACTTGAGTGTAGGCCACTCCAGTTTTTATAAAGGTACCCATCCCTAGATAAAATTCTAAAATTTATATAAAATTCAAAAAATTACTGTAAGCTATGTAAATGGTGATTAAAATATTTTTATAATAATGTAATTTTACAAAGTAAAAATACAAATTTTATTCAATTGACTCTTTGGCAGTAATTAATTTTTTTGTGATTATTTTAAAAACAGCGCCATCTATTGCGCAACCGTGTTTAAAATATCCCGCTTTCAATTCATTTTGTCATTATTTTCAAACAGGGCCTTCTTCATTCACGTGACTATCGCAGATTTCATTCCGGGCAGAAAAAATCTATAAAAAGATATGCGTTTTTGTACCACCCAATAAATGAGGACACCTTGTCAACATTTTTGAATTAAAGATATTTTTTGGCAAAAAAAGTTTTATTTTTCAACATAGAATTCTTTCAGCTCCATACATATATCCCTCACGAATAAAAGGTTTACAGAAAGTCCTCCAAGCAGGCTTGAAGATTTCTTCACTTAACCCGAATCTCTTAGCTGAATAAAACCATGATAAACATTTAGGATGTTATCGGCTAGCGGTGTTGGACGCCTTCCAAACATTAATAAATAAGTTGTTGGATTTTTCGAGATTTCTGCTGTGAACAATAACGAATGTTCGAATTTTTAATATACCAGGAAGCGACCTTGAATTTCTACTAATTTTGAAGCTGAGATAGTCTGTCTGTATCGTGTTTAAATTTATCGAACCGAATGCCAAATTATTCGAAAGTCCGGTTTTTTTTTTGCTTTTTTAAACTATGGTCGGACCCTTTTAAAACGGACCGGATACCAGAGATCAAAGGGTATAAGTGAATTTTTCAATGGAAGTTTCCTGCTCTACTGCTTTCAACGTCGTTTGTGTTAACTTCGCTTCTTTATACGGGGTCTTTTCAAAAGAAAAGGTGAATTTTGAATTTTCTCGTGATGTGTACATTCGATTATCAATTTTTTTTTTGATATGTTGGCATACATGTGTTAGTCATATGTTGGCATTATCAGCCAATTTGGAAAAAAAGTTTTTTGCTGACAACTGAAAAGTTTTATTTATTAGAAAAAGTAGTCAAAAATTGAATTGCACGAAAAGCCGCAAACCATATTTAAAAACTAAATGCCATGAAATTATCTACCAGATTATAATAAAAATAAAACTGGAGTGGCCTACACTCAACTTTACCATACCCAATGAAAACAGATATTTTTTTGGATATATTACAAAAAGAATATAACTTGAAAGTATATTCGAATCGAAAAATTAATTATTTTCGGTTTGGGGGGTTAAGAAAACTACCCCTTGCCCATTCCCGATTATGCCCAAAATTTATACAGCTCTTCATCTGTATAAACTAAAGGCACATACTGAAACTACCCCTTGCCCCTTCCCCATTATGCCCAAAATTTATACAGCTCTTCATCTCCACATACCAAAGGCACAGACAAAATTTCATTTTGGTATGTCAAACGGTATGACCTGTACAAACTCCGCAAAAATAGTGGCATACAGACCGCCATCTAATAAGGACGACAATAGTTCCCATCATCTGGTGCAGACTTTCGTTAATAGGGTTTAAAAATTAGACCCAAGCTTTATTTTAGGTAATTAATCGGTTATTTTTCCTGCTTGAATACAGCCTTTTCCTTTTAAGGCAACAAGTATTCGGTAAAAATACCATTTGTTGCATAGCCGGAACAGAAAAACAAAAAGGTATATTATCATTTCGGCGTGCACTTTGTAAATTGTTCGAATACAAAAAATTTTCTCTGTATTATAGTCTGAATGACAAAGTCAATTTTCTTAAAGAAAATAATCAACTTCGTTTGCAATCTTATCTGTGCGTTCAAATACATTTGAGTAGGTAAACAAATGACAGTTAAAGGATTTTTTTATTAATTATAAATTTAACACTTACCGCCAGGAGAATTGTTTATGCCACAAAGAATGCATCGTAATGAATTAATTGTAGTTATCGATAATAGCAGCCATATTGATGAACTGAAAGTAATGAAACAAAAAAAAATATTTTATCAGAACTTCAATAAATTTTGATTAAAAACATTTAAAGTACAAAAAAAATAAGTATTTCTAGAATTTTTTTTTAATAAAACTAATTTGTTTAACTGATAACATAATATTTTTTTCTTTATCTATACATATAAGAAAACTGTAACAGAACCATTTCTAACATGAAATATTTTTTGTAAATGTTTGAAATTTTTGCCTGCCTATTTGTCGGTCCGTCTGTGTTCGTGTGTGATGAATTTTAATACAATTTTTGTGAGGATGTACCTTAGTATCCCGGTTCAAATATGGGTAACTTTTTCCCCGTAAAAATAAAATAGTGAAAGTACACAATTTTAGGGATTTAAACATTATTTACACTACAACAATAGTTTCATAGGTCGATTATGGATGGCAACCCAACTGCAGTTACGTTGTCAGTTGCCAAAATTGTATTTCGTATGGCAACTAGCAACTAAAAGTTCTTAATTTTAGTTGCCAAAATGGCAACCATAAATGACCCAAAAATAGCTGCGAATACAAAACTTGTAATTTTCAAGTGGATCTTTAAGTATTGAAAGTTTTATGTTTAGACTTATCGCCTTGGCTGGAACATGGTGACAAACTTGCATTAAATTTACAAGTGTGCTTAGGCACATTTTTAACGAGTTTGGATACTAATTTCAACAAAAAAAATCCATTGGACAACACCGTAGACATGAAATAATTTTTTTTGTATTTTGTTTGTTATTTATTAAAAACTATTTGATTATTTATATTTATTTCCAGTTGCTAGACTGTCAAATTTGCACTATCTTTATGGCAACTGAAGAAAGTTGCCTTACATAATACCAATTTTTTCCCCAGTTGCGTTGCCTTTTGACAACGCAACTAAAGTTTGGTTGCTATCCATAATCGACCAATTAGAATTTTATATAAAGCTTCTGTAGCTAACCCAGGGATGGGTACCTTTATATAAAGAAAATACATAAACCATAAACTGAAGAACTACAAAAGTAAAAGTCTTAAAATTTTGTGTGGATTACTTCCAAAGCAAAAACAAAAGGACGCCTACAACGTGGCGTAAAATATAAATAAAAAATTCATAGTGTATAAATGAAAACTAAAATTTATGTTATTAAAACTATATCTTTTTTTAATATCTTACGAACACAATACTCTCAATCAGGTACCGAACTGTCTATAGTGGAATTTATTTTCAGGTTGACTTCTTTCTGGAGTGGTTCCGGTCTGCGACCCTATCTTTGTACATTTATCCTGAACCTAATAGGGTCTTAAGTTCAATGCATTCTTGACCCTGACTTCTTAAAGTCAGTTTGGCTTCTAAACTTGTTCAGTTAATAGCGGCCATATTCTTGAAACTATGTACATCTGTATAATAGAGGTCATTTATTCAATCTGTTTTGCCAAACAACAACATGTGCAATTAATAAAACTGTTTTGTCGAAAAGTGTGTTACGTTCGGAAACGTTAATCGAAAAATCATATTTCGGGATGCATTGGACGCCCTTGTAATTCATGTGGCTTGGAATCAACCCTAGTTCGCCAATTTTGTTTGTTGACAACCATTTATCCAGAAATGAACCTGATCGCGATCCCGAAAAAGTAAGAAAAAGTAACTGTTCGACAAGGATTTTTGGCTGACGATGTTGGCCAGCCAGGTCGATTATGGCGCAACGCGACAAACAGCTTATGCATGGTCATCTTACGTGGAGGTGATGTGAACCGGACACCAATATTGTGCGATTTGATGTTAGACTTGTTATATTGGGGTGTTCTTAAGTCACAGGTCTATGCTTATAAAGAACAAACCAAAGGGTCCCTCAAAACTAACATCGGGCAAATTCAACCTGATTTATGCCGCAGAGTCATGGGAAATTTGGCATTTCGAATGAGCGCCAGCTAGCTAAAACACGGCGAACATTTGCACTGTGTTATATTCCATACATAATAGCATCGAAGGGCCTTTTAAACGGATATAAAATATCGATAATATTTCGCACAATCTTTGTTTTATTTAAATTTAAAGATAGAAAGCGCTTAATGAGAGAATTTTTACTTCGATTTTTTTCAATTATTAATGAATTTTTCGACATTAAAGCTTTTATTTGTTGTTGTTATATGTATAAAGCAAAATGGTAAAATCAAAATATCAATAATCTGCAGAAATTTGTAATTCGTTATTGATGTTTTTTACCCCGCAAGCGACTATTGCAACTAATAATTCTCATTCAGTTGAGTTGTAAATTTAGATGTGGTAAAACAGTATTGTGATAAGCAGTTTGATATGACGATAATGAGAGAACCTTTTTTTAGACTTTTTTTCTATATTTACTATGAATTTTTCGACATTTAACGTTTTATTTGTTGTTGTTATTTATTTAAAGCAAAATTGTATAATCAAAATGTTAATCATCTGCAGAAATTTGTGATTCGTTATTGTTTTGTTTTTTTATCCCGCTCAATTTTTCAATCAGTTGAGTTGTAAATTTAGATGTGGTAAAACAGTATTGTGATAAGCAGTTTGATGTGATGATAAGCAATAAGCGTATAAACGAAAATAAAATTTGTGCGTATTTATTTTGCAAATAAAAGGACCTGTATTATTAATTACATATATTAAGAACAATTATGTGTTTTTGCTCACCTTAGTTTTTGAGGTGAGCTACCGGAAAATAGAAAAATGTTAAAAAAATATTTTTTTTTTGTCTGGATAACAAATGATTGGGAAATTACTAAGGTAAAGTTATAATTTGTATATTCTTTTTCGAAACTGCATTAGGGCATTTTTTTTAAACGCTCTAGGACATAAAAAGGAGATAAATAGTTTTTTCTATTGTCTTATCATGACAAAATTAAAATCTTTGTTTTCGCATGACTTGTATTTAAACGGAAGTAACCCAATAAGCCAATTATAACAGGGCGTGAAAATTATTTTTAAAATGTTCAATATTCACATCGGAAAATAGAAAAAGAGAAAAACCCTGAAGTATATAGAATCGATTAGTGAGAGTTGAGTAGAGAAACAAAAGAACTGCAGGAATTTCTAATATGCATTGCATCCCTAATTCTTCTTCAAAGATACTATGAGCGCACATTTTAGAAACCTGATAACATGCACAAAAATAGGATTTACAGACATTAAATAGGAAAAGAAGAAACAAAAAAAAACAATGAGTGAAATGCACAAAACTGAGTTTTTGTTAACAAAAAGCATCTGAAATTTATTGTTGAATGCATGTATTTATATAACACATGGTGTGTGTATTTAGAGTGTTTAAAAAGAACTAGGTAGCCACTATAGTGTAAATATGTACATGCATATATGCATATGTATACACACTTGTAAAATGTCTAAAATTGTAAGTGCAAACAAATACTACTGCATACATATTTTCACGTTTATAATGCCGCAATTCTAATTAGTCGAAGAAAAACCAAAGTAAATAAAAGAAGTAAACAAATCAAAGGTGTTTTAAATAACATCAGCCGACAAAAATCTTGTATTCCAAAATTTAATATGTAAATGATATTAAACAGAAAGTCTACAAATAAAAAAATACTTGTTGCAACAAAAAATTAACAAAAACAGATGTTACGAGTAAAATTTAATAATATATTGTTTGGCATAAAAAACTTTTATTTCTCAACGTACATAGTCTTCTTTAAGCTCGATACATTTAGTCCAGCTTATTTCTGGTTATTTTCTTTCCGCTAAATAATAAGATATCTCAAGACCCTCAAAATATCAACGCTTCATTTGACCCAAAAATCTTCTGTCAATCATCCTGTTATTTCTTCAAATTTGGAAACAAGAAATAGTCGCAAGGGGCTAAATCTGGAGAGTATGTTGGATGGAGAGTGTGACAATTCGTAGGCCAGTTCAAGTTTTAATTTTGCTTTTGCTTTTGCTTCATATATAACGTTTCCGCCAAATAACTTTTCTTTTGAAAATGCTATAAAAAAAACTACCGAATATTTTCTCAAATTTCTTTTTTTTATTTGAAAGTACAATCCTTCCGGTTAATAATGGAAAATAATTTCATTCAAATGGCTGCCTCGGCTGGCCATGCAGTAGCCTACATGATCGGTCCAATTTTTAAGCACATTATCTATTGTCCTTTAAAGCGTCAATTGTCTCTGGCTTGTCGGCGTTACACATTTATCTTTGGCGGCACCGCACAAATAATAATCTAACGGTGTCAAATCGCAGCTCCGAGCTGGCCAAACGACATCAGCTCTGCGGCTGATAATGCGATCTTCAAAAACAGGGCGCAAAACATCGAGTGTAGCTTCGGCTGTGTGGCACGTAGCGCCGTCCTGTTGAAACCAAATGTTGCCAATATCCTCCTCTTCAATTTTTGTGAACAAAAATTCGTTCAACATGGCCCGATAACGATCGCCATTGACTGTAACGGCCACTCCTTGCTCATTTTCGAAGAAAAATGGCCCAATTATGCCTCTTGACCAAAATACGCACCAAATAGTGACTCGTTTTGGGTGCATCGGCTTTTCAATGTATGCGTGCGGGTTT
Organism: Phasia obesa; assembly: GCA_949628195.1. Taxonomy (NCBI): domain Eukaryota; kingdom Metazoa; phylum Arthropoda; class Insecta; order Diptera; family Tachinidae; genus Phasia; species Phasia obesa. The sequence goes on along the minus strand of OX451218.1, from coordinate 24,445,390 downwards.
TCTGTGCCCCAAATGCGACAATTTTGCTTGTTTACATACCCGCCAAGGTCAAAATGAGCTTCATATGAAAAGATGATTTTTTTTTGGCAAAATCGGCATCTTCTGTAAGTCAATATTTCCCAGCGTTGTTCAAGCGTATATACAACCATATTCGTTCAGCGGAAGGATAGAACTAATTATCAGTCAAATCAGACATGAGCTAAGTGTTACCATTCACGAAATAAGCACTAGTTGAAAAAAAAACGTTATATCGCGGACCCTATATATTGAATCTACCCAAAGCCTTTGGTAATCGTTTTACCGACATGTATAAATGACACTGCGTGTATACCAAAAAAAAAAACTTTGGCTTTGACCTCGTTGGGGGGTTTATCCATCTTACTCTTTTTTGTGCATGTTCACCCGAAAAACCTTTCTGCCTTTAACGCATTGAGATGAATCCATGTTTCTTTCGTTCATATTGAGCCTGAACATCGCCACACTCTTTTGAAGTGGTCACACGGTAGCGCTTATAGTCGAGTATTAACAATAGCGGCATCAATCGAGCTGATCATTGTTTTTTTCATTTCCAAATATTCATGCAATATGTAATATATTCAGTTCAGTTGAGATGCCTACAGCCTCTGTCAGCACACGCACTTTCATTCTCTGATCGCCCCAAAAAACATTTCATAGATTTTATCGACTATGCCTGGCCTAACGACCACTTTTGAGCGACCTTAACATTTCGTGTCACTCTGTAGTACACCACTTTTTATCCATAAATATTGATGGAGCAGAATTTCCATAGTGTTTTCAAGTATGTCTATAGTTTCGGTGATGGTCTTTTACGTAAAAAGTAATGTTTAAATCATCATACGAAATGCACTTTTTACATTTTTGTTAAAATTAACCAGGTTTTTTGCTTTCAATAACTGTGAAAAACAAACTCAAGGACTCTTGCCTCTCCAGTTATAGAATAGTCCAGTAATAGACAATAGTTCAGTTATAGAAGCCAATTAAGGGAAGCAGTGTTGCACTGAATGTTAATATGCAAAAAGTCAGCTTGTATTTAAAACGAATACTAGTTTTCGTCCAATAAAGTAAAATCCCTTCTTCTTAGTCGAATATAACCACTATCGTTTAGGTTGTTAAGGACCAGCGATCTTGGGTGGATTTGAAGTTTTTTTTAATGCGTGTTTTAATATGCTAGCTGAAACCATGCCCCATAACTGAATTCCATAACACTATATTGTTCAAAGGATTAACATGTAGAGTAGAAGTTTTCAAACTAAGCTAAGAGTGCAGTTTCTGCCTTTTGGCCAGTTAATTGCACTGCTTTCAATTCTATAGGTATTAACTATTCTTCTTTAAGGCTTCTTGATGTAAGGGGTCAGTTTAGATGTGTACCGAGGTATTTGACCTCCGAGTGTTGGGATATTATTAGGAGAGTACTTGTATTCTCTACGCAGTGTGAACGTTATGTGAGTACATTATGGTTTCTCAATCTGTGTTCTCCATTTTTTCAGCCATTTTTCTAAATTGAAAATATATAGTCTTGTAAATATCGTAATACTACTTGGTGAATTTTGTGATTGGATGGAAAGCCAGTGGCGTCAGCAAATATACAAAATAGATCCCAATATACTACTACTTTGGGAAACTCTGACGTCAATTGGCTGCTTTCTAGCATTTATAAAAGTTTTTGGGCACGTTTATCGTAAAAGAGTAATTTTTACAAGAGAACCATTTAAAGTTTTCCCTCTTTTTACACGTTTATTACGATAAATGCTGTAATATACCTGTTATCATTCCAAAATTACCGATTATGACCGATTTTTCTTTTTTTTCAGTACACAAACTATTTACTGAAAAACTAATTTGTAGACCTCAAAAATACTTTGGGGGGTACTGGGACCACTCAATTACTCAATTAAAAACCCCTATAAAACGGTTCACTGAACGACATGAAATTTTTTTTTTTAAATTTTATGATTTTTTCTGTACTCGATTTAGATGCAGAAACACCAAATTTTCGATTATATTAAAAGTATTACAAATACTACTAATAAATAAATAAATAAAAAAAGATGTGAATTTGGCTTCGGCGGGGTCTGGATCACTTCCGTTCGATTCACCTGTAATTTTTACCCCAAGTAAAAAAAATACGTCAACCTATCCTTAGGTCCCTTTCTCTGTGTGCAGTCACATATGTATAATTTCAACTTTATTGCCATAATTTATTTAACGCTTGAGGCACGTCTGTGAAAAGCTGCGAACAATATATTAAAGGCTAAATTCCACAAATATGTTGCATCTAGGGGACAGCCTTTCATTTCTTATAATTTTAATTTATTTACTTGTTGTTACAGTATATATCTATATACAGATAATAAAGTAGTAACTCATTTCCGTATGTTTGCTTTCGCATCACGTAAAAACTACTGGATCAATTTTAACAAAATTTTGTGAGAAGATACCTTCGTATCCTGATTCCAATCCTATTTTTTCCTATTACTATTTTATTTAGAAGCGAAAGTGGAGAAAAAGCAGTGAAAGTACCCCGATTTTTTACCGATTTAAAGCTACTGCATACTTTAAGGCGTCTTTTATATTTGAAAGCAGTATATTTTAGGAAATGTTGCGCAATAGATGGCCTTGTTTTAAAATAATTAGTAAATCTTTTACAGAACTTTACAATAATTTTTAGAATTTTATATAAATTTTAGAATTTTATCCTTTATATAAAGTAAATACGTGGTGTGGATTACTTTCAAAGAAAAATCGAACAAAATATTGCCAGGGCACACACAACGTGTATGGGCACAGCTAGTAGGTTTATATAATTCTACTTTTGTGTGGTCTTTTCCTGGCTTATAAATCATAATTATTAAAGAAACTTTGCAATCTGGTGGAAAGTATTCAAGTCGTAAGATGACATTTAAAATAAAAAGAATTATTTTTTTTCTACAACAAAACCAGAGAATATTTTGGGAGTTTATCTCAGTTAATGCTCATCAGTATTATGAAATTCAAGTTTTAACGGGACTGCAGCATTAACATCAACAGTCGGCTATATCAGCCGATACAAATAGAATAAAAACATTTCTCAAATGGCTTTTTTCGATAAACTCCACACGAAGTTATTATGAAACTTTCTATACTTACTTTTTGTAATTTAACGACATCGTAAACTGTACTTTTGATTCTTTTACGCATTGACGCCTCTTTGTCATTGCGCGTATTTTATTAAAACAGCAACCAAATTATGTTTATGTTTTTAGCTAGATAATTCTGCATCTAAGTTAAATAACATATTTTGGAAGCTTTTTGTGTCGTACTCTTAACGCGCTACAATTCAAAGAACTCTTCTACATCAGCTATTTGAACAGCTTAAATAAAAAACGACAAATGTACCAACCGTATATTTTATCCGCAACCTTAACACAGCACGTAAGAAGTTAGTTTTGAAAAGCAATTTCTTAAATGCCGCTATCTATACATCAGAATTTTAATTTCTGACACCGGTTGTCTCATAATATTGTAGAAAACTTCAATATACAGTACCAAAACACATTTAAACCGAAAATTAATTTAATTTTTTTTATAAATAACCTTATCTCCATCATCCATAATTAAACTTTAAAGCTTTCAAGAAAAATAGTATTACAATTTTTTTGTTAACCGTGTACACACAAGTACACAAACATAAATTGTTACACCATTTAAGAGTTTCAATTAGTTGCAGATAGAAATTTATTTAAAATTTTTTAACCGATTGAATTATATACTAAATTAAGAAACAACAAATCGATTAAATAAACTATTGAATCAATTAAAATTTTAATTAAATTTGTATCTGAAAGTAATTAAACCTTTAATTGGTGCACGTATGCATGTCTGTGTACATGCATACGTGTAAAAGTTATTGTGTAAAAATTACCAAACAAACGTCATGAATCGATAATTTAGTCGAATTTTAATTTTTGTAATTTAATCAAAATAAAATGAAAGAAAATAAAATAAAATAAAATATGTAAAGCAATAAACTATAGTGATAAGCTGTTGAAAAACAATTCTAAGAAATTAGTTAAGTATAAAAATAAAGCAATAAAAACTACTAACTATACGAGGGCTAGCCAAGGAGTTCTTAAAAAAACTTTCAAAGATAAAATTTTCGAGTTGATTCTTTTTATTTTTAACCAAATTTGTGAAGCTGCTAAAGGCAAAATCTGTAAAACAAATGTAATTCAGCAATTATTTGAAACTCTAATCATAAACTTTAGCCATCGTAAATGTAAGTCTTAAATCAGGCATTATCTTCATGGCGCTGTTTCTTGATTCCTCCGCTTTATGCACCCAATAATGATGACTTAAATTATCTACTAGCAGTGCCCGCCACGTCGACAGTGTCCTGACAATATTTCGTTCAAATTTGCATTGAAAGTAATCCACACCAAATTTTAAACCTCATGCTTTTATAGTGCTGCAGGTATGCTTTATATATTTACTTTATATAGACACCCGTCCCTGGGTAATAACTGAGTATGTTGCCGCAAAGACTTTGTATAAAAATATAAAATTTTTATAAAATTCGAAAATAATTTTAGAGTTCTGTAAATAGTATCTTAAATTTCCAGCTTAGAAATGTAAAGGTGCTGCCAAGTTTTGAGAACCACTTAATCGGTATGATTGCGTATTTTCACCATTTCATCTCTAGTTTCTTTTGGATTTTAGATATGTTTACGGGAAAATAAGTATCCTATAATTGAACCGGGGTACAGAGTACTAATTTCTAGTTCCTGCAGCAGCAGTCCTGCGTTAGTTCTCTTTACTCTAGGTCATGTTCAATATATGTATTACAAATGGTCATTTATTATAAACCGTATCATGAAATATTGAATAAACATTTGTTAAGTGGTTACGCCCTTTTCAATCAATATTTACCACGTCTGATAAAGCTACTGAATCAGTCATAAGAGTTATTATCGATTGTCAGTAGACAAGGACATCATATCGGTAATAGTTTTTTACACCCAAGTTTTTGTGAAAAAATCGAAAACACTAAATCATGTGATATGTCTGTGACCTCAAATTTACATGTCTAGCTTTTTAAGAAGTTTTGCATACTCAAAAATAACAATAATTGTATCAATCATTTACTTTACTTAAAAGAACTAAATGATGGATTTTGTTAAAAAATAATTTTTTTTTTAATTTCTGACACCAATAATAAGGAGAGGACATATTCCAGTTAGGCGTTACTGAGCGTGTGTAATCGACTAGCGGTAAGTCCGCCTATCTCAGACCTCTATCTTTTAAACTATAATAGGTGGTAGATTTGGGTAGTTCACGAACGAATTAGTTCAATTGAACTATTCTATCAATTGAACTAAATGAACTAGTTCAAATTTGTATGTCTACCCAGTTCAATTTTAGAACTATGGCTTTGTATTTGAACTATTAAACAATTGTTTCCTTTAGTAATAAAATTATAATAAAATTAATAAAAAGTAGTTCAGATCACAAATCATAGTTCAAAAGAAAAAAGAACGTTTGAACTAACAGATTGAATTTCTAAGTAGATCAGAATACAAATCATAGTTCAAAAGAAAAAAGAGCGAGTGAACTAAAAGATTGAACTAGTTCACTTTTTACTTTGAACTAAAATGAGCGATCTCTAAAATGAACTAAAATGCACAAGTCTAATAGGTGGGCACTTGAAATTTTCGGAGAAATTGTATTACTATGATCTCTGCATATAACAACAAATAAATATAAAGTAATGTTTAAATATTCAATATTTTAAATTTTTATTAGTCGACTATTTTATTTACATGCAGATGAAATCTTAAACACAGGTTTGAGTTCGTTTTTATCCTCTCTAAGTAGAAAGAATATCTTTTAATTACAAATTAGGAGATTAATTTTAAGGAAAAAATGGAAAAATTTTATTGAAGATACTAGCAGAATGTAATGCATTTTTTAGATCGCTACATACGTCTTCGTATCTATCAACGAAGTCTACCACCAAAATAAGTGTTGTTAACTGCCTGAAAAGTAAACGATTTTTTTTTTATTTAGTTATAGCACTTTTAATGTAAAGTTAATTATTGTACGTACGGTGGTTCGGAAATGCTCGTATAAAAGACCTTCAGAAACCGTAATTCATTATGAATTCAGAATCTAAATACCAAGAAGCAAGGACCAAATTTGATTTATATTCTACACAATTTTGTATTAATTTCAACTAAAATTCACAAGTTGGAACCAAGGAACCAAGGAAGCAAGGACCAAATTTGATCTATATTCTACACAATTTTGTATTAATTTCAACTTAAATTCACAAGTTGGAACCAAGGAAGCAAGGACCAAATTTGATTTATATTCTACGCAATTTTGTATTAATTTCAACTTAAATTCACAAGTTGGAACCGTACCATATTTTTTAATGTTTTTAAGACAACTCTATATGTGAAGCTTCTAGCTTATCTGCAGAAAACACCCATAATTTTAAGCGGGCATCGAATCTGCAATCCATTAAAACGTCGTACTATGTGCGCCGATACAATAACTTTTAATGAAGCTGCCAAGATGAGGAAGATCTATAGAGCATCTTCTTTGGCTATACCCTGCACTAGTATATTGGAGTCTTGAGCAAGTTGGGTTTTTTTTTAGAGCCTATCTAACGTTTATCAATCGAACTATGTAGGATCAACTCCTTTTGCCAAGTTGCGGTTGTATTTCTAGCCCATTCCCCCAATGTTTAAACTAATTGTACGTCCCTTTCAGTGAACCTTTCGTTTAAATTCTTTCTCTCTATCTCCAAGTGAGCTGAGGTAACTACTGCCTACTAAACCTAATATCGGCTAACTTGCATCCCCCAGAATTATAGCCTAACGCACTACCAATCAGTCTATGGAGGCTCTCGATGTATTCCTAATAACAAACACGTTAACTGCATAAAAACACCCTTTTTTAGAGCACAAAAAATTTAACAATTTAAACTTTTTGGACCAGTCTATTGTAGATTCTGTTCCCATAAATTATTTTCCTTTTTATTAATAAATTCAGCAAATTTAAGGTTTTTATTATGTATTAAAACTACGTTAAATACTATTTTAAAAATTAGTTTGGCTTTACGATCATAAAAACCAATAATAATGCTAAAAACCAGTCAGTCGTCATCGTCGTCAGCCACATTAACAGAAATTTAATTTTAATGCATAAAGGCACTTAAGAAGCTTTTAAGGTGACAGATAAATAAATGAGTGACAGTCAGACAGGCAGATATCTATTATCAATATTCTTCATTTAAAAGGTAGAAGAAGATAAACAAAAAGAAGAATAATAAAAAGAAATCAAAAATCTGAGGTCAAACCAAAACCAAAATATGTGCACAAAATAAATAAAAGCAACAAATTAAAGTAAACAGAGACAAAAGCAACAACATGGAACAACACTATCAACATCACAATTATTTTAAGATGTTTTTTTAAAGTCTTCTTAGAAAAGGGAAAAGCAGAAAACGTCTTTGAAAACGAAAATAGTATATGGACGTACGTTAAGTGTTTGTTTGTATCTATGTAAGTATGCATATACATATGTATGTATGTATTTACACACAACGACGCAACCAACAAATGTTAATAGCAAATAGTGTTGATCATTAAGAGGGTTTTTATTAGCCAAATAAAAAGTTTTATTAGAAAATTTTAAACCTCAGTTAACCAAATATTTAGTCACTACTAGCTGTGCACGCCACGCCACTTCTTAGGCGTTCTGAAATTGTTTATGTATTTACTTTATATAGAGGTACCCATCCCTGGGTTATTATTCAGGAACAAAATTCTAAAATTTAGTATATAAAATTATAAAATTATTGTACGAGTACAGTTCTGTAAATAGTACCTCAAATATCCCGCTTTCAAATATAAAAGGTGGTGACAAGTTTGCAGTGCCTTTAAATCACTAAAAGTTCGTACTTTCATTACTTTTTCTTTAGTTTCTGTTGGAAATTAGATACCTATTTTTGCGAAAAATAAGTATCCTATATTTGTATTACATTTCGATTGCTATCTGCACCAGCAACAGAATTTTCAAAAAATATGTATTTCACGTACAGAAATGGACCTGTTACAGTTTTATTATATGTATGGAAGAGATTTTTGCCATTTAATACCACTGCATGGGTTGTGTTCACAAGGGTATTATTATATTGTAGGGGATACACACTAACTGTATATCCCTTACAATATAATAATCTATGGGCTCTTTTCGACACCCTTCGTTCCCCATTAATTTCTAGTGCCTGTTTGGTAATTTGCCTTACTTTCATTGAGTCTCATGTTGGCATTAGCCTTTTATCTGTTGTTGTAGTGATTCTAGACTGACCGCTGGTAACTATCGACATTTTTCTCCATCATAGGCTTATTATTGACTATTAGTCAATAAATTAATGTCATATCAAAGTACTTCTAATGAGCCATTTCCTATGAAATTTTTTTAATAATAAAACACCGGTGGGAAAAAAATGCGCCAATGTTACGTCCGCAACCTAAAATTTACCCATAGATATATCAGTAAGCAATATTACCGAACTTTGAGCGCTTCAACACGTTTGTACTCTTTCTACGCTTCATGTTACATAACAGGCTTTACAGACTCATGTTAACATTTGTCGAAGGCTAAGGTTTCCATACATAGCACACACGTTTAATATTTGTCTGCCTTGGTCTTAAGCCTAATATTAACCAGTGAGCTGAACATGCGCACACATTGTGCACTACCGTCTCTGCCTCTCCCAGGTATAATCAGGAAGTGTCGTCTTCGATTTTGGGCATATGATACTTGACATTTCCACGAACTGCCATTAACGCAGTTAAGCAGCTAAGGATAACCCGATTATAACTAGGCACCCTTCTGGCATTCCTGTCAAATTTTAGTGAAACAGATTAGAGTTATGGTGGGAGTCGGATTGATAGACTAGCATGCTATCCGAACGATTTGAAATCATTTGGATAAATCCAAAAGCAAGGAAACTAGGTGCTATACGAACTGATGCCAAGAGACGGCGAAAGGCGATCTGGAATGTCTGAAAACTATTCAACAATACAAAAAACCAACTCGCTTCTTCATCAAACTGTTACAGGCGATAAAATGTGTATCTGCTATGATAATCTAAAATGTAAAAAAAATCGTGTCATCTGTTATGAGCTGGGTAAACTTGGTGAATTCATAATAAGAACCATTTTGTTATTCTCAAACATGCCTCTTTCTTTTTTAGATTTAGATTTTTTTCCATAATATGCCATATTTGCAAAAAAAACTATGCAAATGCTCTTTGGCCTCCAATCCGACTTGTTATTTATAACGATCGTTACGGAATTTTGACGAATATATTTTTCTTAATTAAGGCAACAAATCAATGTCATATCAAAGTATTTTTAATGAGCTATTTGTACTGAAATTTGTATATACATATGTATGTAAATATAAAATTCCTCGAATGTTAGACATATTAATAGGCAACATTGCCGAACTTAAGGTGAAAGTACATAACACGCATTAAGCGCTTCAACACGTTGCAAGCTTTATATACTTTGTACTCTGTAAGCGCTTCAAGTTAGATAACACGCTTTATAGACTTGATGTTTAAATCATCTTTTAAAAAAATTGTTGACTTCAGCACGCTGCTTTTTATTTTTATAATCCCTTATTATATAAAACTTTATATTATTTACTTTTTCTATTAATTGTTTCTCCATTTGAGAAGAATCTTTATAACAAAACAAAACAGAGGTCAGCTGACTAGATGTCACATTATACATAACGCGTTACATGCGCTAGAAGCGTTGCAAAATTCTTTATGCACTTTATACTATGAAAATAGTCTATTTCGACTTTTGAAGCGACCAACGCGAGGTATGTACTTTTGCCTTTAGAATGAGAAAAATCTACAAGATTTTCGCTTTGTGGGCCGGTAGGATCATCAATCCTTCTTTAACATTTGGATCCTAATTGGATGGGGTGATTACTAAAAATATATTTTTTAACAATAGACTTTCTAAGAAAAACATTTTGCTAACGTGTTATTTCTTATAATGCTGAACTGAACTAAGGAGCCTATAATGCTCCTTAGTTCAATTCACCACACTAGTGCATTTAGCTCCTCAGTTTAGTTCAGCTCATTACTTCACTTCAGCTCATTCATTACTTCGCTTCAGATTATTAGTTCAGCTATAACTATTTTTAATTAAACCATTTTTTTTTTTTTTTCATTAATTTACCTATTTCTATTCAAAGTTGTTTGTTTACCTTATCCAATTTGGATAATCAAAAACTCTAAAACCAAAACAATAAATTGATTAAGAGATTTTGTACATTTTTGTTGCAACACTGTTTAAATTTGGCTGTTGGTAAAAAAGAACCGTGCAGTGCAATAAGATAAAAAACAGAGAACAAAACAATTGTTTTCACTGTACAATTTTACTCACGTTTCAAAACAAACAAAAAACAAAAGCAACACCCTCAATCTATAAAAAATGTATATTATTTTGGGGTAAAAGTAATACAATACCTTTCTATCTTGTAAAAATTATAGGTATGTACGGGTGGTTGTATAAAAAACTTTAAATTTATTTTATAATTACAGTAAGTATGTACTTCAATAAAGATATTAAAAACCAAATTTTTTATAGCATATAAATTATCTCTTAATTGTTATCCATTCTGTGCATTGTTAGTCTACTAACCAAATATGGCCTTTCTGGGCTCGGTTAGTTATATGAATTTCAAATAAATAAATAAAATAAATAAATTAATGAAAATACCATCACTTACCCTGAAAGCTTCATGTTTGTGCCGATGTTATTGCTAATATGTATTTTCTTTTTAAATCAAGGTTTGAGCTAACTGCACCACACTCTACCCATTAAACTATACAAGCAACGTTTATCAGTAACCAGGACTGAACACCGGCGACAAATAATTAACAATTTTTTTAATTTATCAAAAAGAGTATTTGCACACCCACACAGGATTTTAATTTTTCTATAAAAATGAAAGGAATTAACTTTATTATTCCTCTTAGGTCAATGAGTGAACAAAGTGTGACAGCAACGATAATTTGTTAATTGAAAACATTTCATTTTTAAAAAAATACTTTTTACTTTTATCATTTTATAAGATAACAAATTCTTTATTATGCTATTTCCTATTTTTCTGTTGTCATTTTGTATTTGTTAGATAGAAACGCCATCACAATTTAGTATTCCAAATACGACGGAAATCCCACATCACTTTCATTTGTTCTACTGCATAGTTAATGATTTTTTTAAGATTTTCGTTATTGAATTTAATGTGTATTTTTGTTATGAAAATAAAACCTTTCCCAAATTGGTGTATTGATTTTATATTGATATTAAACACAAAAAATATATTTTAAGTTTATCGTTCCACTCACAAACTCAATAGACTCAATAGTCTATGGTTCCACTTGTAATGTAAAAGAAGAGAACCAAACGACATAATAAAAGAAAATCCAACACAAAACTAATTTAGTAATTAGTGATGCATTTTACTTAAACGATTACTAGACACCAAGTAATAAAATCAAGTTTTTCCTTAAGTAATCGATGACATAATTTGATGATGCCAATTGTTTATGTTTTTAATACTGGGCTTACACCTGCCAATTTCATCATTCCATTAATAATAATTAAGTTGTGTTTAGACGATAAGTCTGTGGTTTCTATTTTTGGTTTGATTTGGCGGAAACAAAAGTTTAATAAATATAATGCTTAATGATCAATGTAGAACGCAAAGATCTATTTTGTAGTTTTTTTGCCTATGTTTTTTTAATATATTTGCAACATATGCCAAAAATCTTGGAATTGTACTCAATAATAAAATAATTTGGTCAAATCACATTAATGCTGTATGTGGTAAAACTTGTTCTATGCTAAAAAATCTTTGGATCACGCAGTATTTTAACTTTTTGTTTAATTTAAATTATTGTTAATATTATTTGCTAATTTTTGTACTATGGTTAAGCAGAAAGCTTGTCAATATCTCAGCAGTTCTGTTAAATAAGATTTAGTCTTGTTGTTTTGTAATTTTCTTAAGTAAAACCAAATTAGAAATGTTGTTTTATCATTGAATTGTATATATGTATTTATCGCTATCTTCTATCGATCTTTTTGAATACTCTACCAAAGTGCAGAAATAGGGTACAATTTTATTTTTTGCTTTTATATATTTCCATCTGCTTATAACATTGGTGAATAATATAGTAAAAATATTCTTTAGTTCCGTATTTCCTCCTTTTTGTCCCTTTACAATCTTGTGTTTATACATATATGCAAGTGTAAGTTCAAATATGTAGCTCAACTACCGCTGCCTTTACACATGCAATTAATTGCATACAACTTTTGTATAGGTATTATCTACGAAAATTGAGAGAAAAAAATGCTAATATCTTGCAAGTGTTATGCATGTTTACATATGTTTATATATGCAATTAAAAAGGTTGCAAAAATTGCTGTAATGTTTGATTTATTTATTTATTTATTTATTTATTTATTTATTTATTTATAGACCAAAGTTACCAACAGCATTAAATTTGTACATTTGTAGGAAAACAATATAATAATAATAATTGATTTTTAAAATCTAAGTTCTAAAATGACATCTACTGTCTTTTAAGTAAGTACTTGAAGAAAAATATTACTATATTTTTAAATACGCAAAAAATATGTTAATACTATAATTATTTTTTATCCATTTAATTTTTTTTTAATATAGCCTTTCTGGCAACTCTATATATCTTCTTGACATTTAACTTGCAACAGTTGTCAAAAAATTACTCGTATGAAAAATGTCTCACTAACTCTGCCTTTACACATGCAATTAATTGCATACAAGTTTTGTGTAAGTATTAACTACGAAAATGACGCAGAAATATACGAAAATCTTGCAATTTGCACGCATTTTAAAAATATCTTCGAAGCGATTTTGATTGCTCATCTGTTTGCTTTATTTATTTATAAACCAAAGTTACCAACAGAATTATATTGGTAAATTTGTATGAAAACAGTAGACATCAATAAGATTAATTGTTTTTATTATGAAGCCAAAGTTCTAAAAGAAAAAGATTACTATTATTTTTAAATACGCAAAAATATGTTAAAACTACAATTATTTTTTATCCATATAATTCTGCCTTTTTAAATAAAAATTTTCTGGCAACTCTTTTTTAGGCTTTATAAAAGGTTGATGGCGGATAGAACCTAAAATTATAATTTCTCGCAAAAGACAGTTAGTACATCTTATTCCTACTACAAATGGCTACCAATTCCAGTTTTCATATTTTTGGCACCTCTTAATCTACGGATTTTATAGGGAAAATACTATTTACGCAATTTAGGCTATTTAAAAAGTTGTTGGCGGTAGCACCTAAACAGTAGATTTCTAGCAAATGACACTTAGTACATCTTATTCCAACTACTAATTGCCACCAACTCTAGTTTTCAGATTTTTTACGCCGCTTTATTTTATTCCACCTTATTCATACCAATACCATACCAATTCCAGTTTTCTTAAGGGTTTTATAGGGAAAATACTATTTAACTCAATTTAGGCTTTATAACAGGTTGTTGGCGGGTAGCGCTTAATATAGCGTTCACAATACTGAGCTATTTGAACAAGAAAAAAGATACTATAACAGGCGGCGTTTTGCCTTAATTAAAAATATTTTAAGTTTGAGGATGGAGCAACTGCAACTCTTATTAATGTTGGCGAAGCATTTGAACGGTTTAAACTATGAGAAAAGATTGTGGCAAGTGGTAATATTTATTGTAATTACTATTATTAGAGACAAACTAATTTTATTACTCTTAGGACCGAAGAAAATCATTTTGGGAAGTCAATTGCAAAATGATGAAGGAAGCTGAATGATGAAGGTTTTAAAAATAATTTTCGTGTAAACCGTCAAACATTTGAAGTCCTTTGCAACAAATTGAGATGCTTGGAACAATAAAAAAAAAATTTCGAACTACAATACCACAATGTTCAAAAATATATTTATATTAAAAAACTCGCTTATCTATTCAATTTGTTTACACTTTTTGACATAACGTTTAATTTATGTTTGCCGCCATTATGAAACATGTTTAGTTAACACAAAAATGCAAAAAATAACTAAACGCAACTCAAGATTATATCCGAACTCTGATTTTGAAGTGTTTTGCGAAGTGTTTAAATCTAAAACACCTCATTTTGAAGTGTTTTCAAAATACGTCAATGTATAGGAAAACATCTCAAAAACAACTTGTTTTGCGCTTAAACACTTCAAAACTGCTTAAACACCTAAGTGTGAACGCCATACAAAGGGTTAGTTTCTAGCAAATGACAGTTAGTACATCTTATTCTTACTACTAATCGCTACCAATTCCAGTTTTCAGATTTTTGGCAACGAAAATTTCGTAAATGACCGGAAGGAAAAATGTGAAAGGTTAAAATTGGTAAAACAAAATATAAAATTTGCAAGAAAGTGTAAATAAAATTGAAAAGTTACAAAAAATGAGTTCAGTAAAATTGTAAATAAAATTTGATACATGTTTTTCACAGGACAACTTTTCTTGTGCAAGGTTGGTTGGCCTGTATCTGTACTCTTTCCTCTCTTACACAAAAATTAAGTACTTCTGTCTCGACATAAAATTTAAGATTTCGTTGAAGAATTGCTGCATATAATGTTCTCGTTGTTACCGCTTAATGTCTATTACAAGTCATTTGTTAAATTAAAAAATATTTGTGAATTACCGTGTTATCTTGTAGTTTTTGAGCCATTGGTGTATTTTTTTAAATATTCTCGTTTTCTTCCATTTTTATTTTCGCATAATATTTTTTCAAATCTGTATCTGTTAATTATATTGTTTAATTTATTATGCACATACATTCCCACTTTATAATTTTTTCGTTAAAAAATGTAAAATATTAATTTTACCGCAAATATAAAAGAAAATATAACTAATTTGACAGCTTGTGTCCTAACATCATTGCTAAGACTTGTCTTTGAACATTGATCTCCAAACTTGTGTTCGAACACTAACATATGCGGCCTACACGGGCATTTCTTGTGCATGCAACAAATTTTGGCAATTGCAAACACAAAAGTTTCCAAGCTTATGTCTCATGTAGACTGCATGTAATGCAATGAAATTTTGAGACAGACGAGATTTGTAGGCAAGGTGTTAAAGAGGTAGAGTGTATCTTTCATGACTATGGACATTTTTTCGTTTCTCTTTTCTGCTTTTCGTTTTTTTCATAATCATCGATGGGCTTCAAGAGACATTTCCATGTGCACATATTACCACCAGTCTACATTAGACATAAAATGATAAACATTAACACTAACATGATGTTAGTATTAAATGTAGACTGCCCATGTTAATGTTATTTCCAAGTTTTAACATGCTTGCTAAAACATTTGTTATAAAAACTCTCGTTCTTGTTGTTTTTTAGGTCGACAGTAGTATTTGCGAACAGCGCCATCTGTAGCGCAATGACACTCCTACCTAGTGTCTATACCTGATAATAATTTGTCTTGATAAGAGTCAAACTTCCTATTAAAAAACAAACATTATTTTTAATACTGGGTTTTTTATATGAAGTTTGACTTTTATCAAGACAAATTTTAATCAGGTATGTACGGTAGGATAAGCATTCAAACAACATTGTTGAAAAATAGAAAATTATGTTTAAACAGAAAATGACATAAACACGCATTCGTCACCTATAACAATATTCCCAAATTAATTTCTTTGCTCTGCCGATGTCATGTTTATGTTTTGTTTAATTTGATGACTAGTGAAGACGGCCTCTTATATTGTTCAATGGGTGAACATATCAATAGCTCGTAGTCTTTGTGTTATGACAAACAAAAAATTATAGTTAAATAGAACATGAAAATCAACACGTATTCGTTACATAGAAAAACATGAACTAAGTCGCAATTTACATTAGACAGAAAAATGGGCAGACAGACGAGATTTGTTGGCAAGGGGTTGAAGAGGTAGAGTGTGTATTTCATGACTAGTGTACTGGACATTTTTTCGTTTCTCTTTTCTGCTTTTCGCTTTTTTAAACACACAGATTTTGAAACACACAAACATGTAAAGAATATAACACAGAAAATAAAATGTGCAAAAATCTGTCTGTCTTGTTTATGTCCAATGTAAATTGTTTAAGCAAGAGCAAAAGAGAATTCAAAAAATGTCTGCCCTGTTTCTGTCCTATGTAAATTGCGACTAATTAATACCATTGTATTGCCAGCGTTATTTTTATATATCTTTGTTCAAATCACTGGCTCGTGAAAGACGTTGTTGTTTATAAAACCTTTTTTTTTTCAGTGTAAAATACAACCTTTATCTTAACGAAAAATGCAACCCTCGTAAACCGCTTGAGCGCCATTTTGGCTATAGTAGTTCTGTTTCATCAAATTTTCTTCATTCCTTTTCCGGCAGTCGACTTGGTGAGTTTGATCTAACAGAGATTTTGGGATAATTTTATCGTAAGAAGCTAATCTGTGGAGAAAAAAATAGTTTAAAGAAAAGGAATTAGGTTCAGTTTTATTGGAAAAAATATTGAATTGTGCACAAAAGAATGGAAGGCGCAGTTAAAGCTGAAGTAAATGGTAGTGGTCCTTTGCCACAAAGACCACAGAAAAATCAAGGTGGCAACAAAAATTTTAGTAAACCACAGATGGATGGTGGTCCGGCTGAGAAGAAGCCACGTTTTAATCAAGGCGGTGGAAACGCTAATAACAACAACCAGAACAATAGAGGTGGAGGATTTGGAAACAAAGGTTTTGGAAATAATCGAAACAATCGTAACCGTAGTGCTGGCGGTGGCAGCGGTGGAAATAATAGAGGAAATTTCCAGAATCAGCAGGTAAGTCATTAAAAAACTTTAATTTTGTCCAAAGGCTTTCTTGTGCAGTGTTTTTACGGGAAGATTATGAAAAAATTCAAGTGTCTATAACAAAATGGCCGACATCGATTCTTGTGCCTTTATGGTAGCCGGTCGGCTGGTGTTCGTTGAATACATAATTTTTTTGCGCAGTGCTGCCAACCTTGTAATTTACTCAAAAGTGGTGCCAATCATATTTGATTCTTGAAAATGTGAAATAATATCTACGATAAGCCTATACAACCCCTTATTGCTAGATTACTTCGTTATTTTGTAATATTTTAAAAATTCCTTACATTTATTGCAAAACTAATCTTGCTTGATAATCTGGCTTAATAGCCTTTTGATGTTCTAACAGAGCGCGAAGCCGATCGGTTAATAGCCGTCGCCGACTTTAATTAGAAGCTGTTAACTGCCGCCGAAGTGTTCGGCTAATATCAGTAGACTTGTGCAGTTTAGTTCATTTTAGAGATCGCTCATTTTAGTTCAAAGTAAAAAAGTGTTCTAGTTCAATCTTAGTTCACTCGCTCTTTTTTCTTTTGAACTATGATTTGTGTTCTGAACTACTTGGTAATTCAATCTGTTAGTCGCCGTTTATACATGGAAACATTTGGAATTCTCTTGGTTTTTCATTCACGTTTACACAGACTAACATTGTTGTCGGCAACATTCAACAAAAACAAAATAACATTCAACTAAAACAACAAAAATTTAAACATAGCAATTGATAACAAAGCGTATCGCCGAGCACCGAACCCAAATCTATTTTCTCTTCCCCACCCGTAATTTGCTTCCAAATTAAATGTTTCCACGAGTAAACGGCGACTTGGTTAAAACGCTCTTTTTTCTTTTGAACTATGCTTTGTGCTCTGAACTACTTTTTATTATTATAATTTTATTACTAATAATTATCAAAAATAATAAATTCATAAAATGGTTATTAAATTGTATGGCAGTTCTTCATTGTTGTCAAAAAAAGGAAACAATTGCTTAATAGTTCAAATGCAAAGCCATAGTTCAAAAATTGAACTGGGTAGACATCCAAATTTGAACTTGTTCATTTAGTTCAATTGAACTAGTTCTTTCGTGAACTACCCAAGTCCTTATTTTCCGAATTATGGGCCTCTTAACTTTTTATGAAACTGATTGTGCACTACATTTTTGAACATATTAGGTCGATAAATATCGAATGGGGCTATAATTTTAAAATAGTTTAACCCATTAAGAACTGAATTATTTTTTTTTTTTCGTTATAAATAATTGCAATAAAAATGTGAGAAAGCGACCCCAGTAGTCATAGCGTTCTCTTAGTTATCTTAAAATTATTTTATAACTTTATGATAGCAAATAAATAAAAATGTGATAATAAGTAAAGAAAAGAAAACAAAGGAACACGTGCGCGAGTCATTGTCGTCATCGTTTATGTTGTTTTAAATAGTTTTATTAGACTACATCAATCTCTTACAAAGTAAATCGTTAAAATAAATAAAAAACAAAGTTGTTAAAAATAGTATACTAGGAGTGCATACAATAAGTAGTTAAAGAAATAAATGCAGGAGAAAACAGTGACTACTATAAATTTTCGTTCATTCTCAACAGTTTAAAGTCAATCAGGCTGTCCTTGTTGCTCGGCCTTCGAGTGGTTTGCGTCTCCCTCTCGCACTGGTTGATGGGCTTCCTAGAATAGCTGTTCTGAGGTACAGTTCTTGGTGGTTCCATGAATCAGCAACGTGCAAACAAGCTGAATCTAGGAATTCTCACTTCCTATGCGAAGGTATAGGTCGTGTTGCAGATCCTAGAGGAATTGAAGTAACAACCCAAAAGTGGCAATATAGACCTAGTGTTGTATCGCGTCACTTTATTTAACAATCCACTACGGATTGTACACATCACTGTGTCGAAAGGAAGAAGAGAAAGTTTTCATAAAAAAAGTCATTGGTTACTAATAGGTAAATTATTTTTATAAAATTTGAGCACCACGTGATAGATATTTCCAAAAACGTTAAAATGACACCCTTATTTACCACATTTGTTCCAAAATGTAGTGTACAATCACAGTAAGTTCAAGGCCCATAACCCGGAAAATAAGGGCGACTACAAATTTTTTATCTTGCATTTTCTTATTATTTTTTAATTCTCTGTCGCTTTTTTGATTGGTCAACATTGAATTTGAGAAATTTGTTATGATGACTATCTCGTATTAAAGGTGCGGTCTGTAATCTAGTTTTAGAGTCAGTAGCTGCCATGATGGCCTAATCTGATGGTACTCTTACAACTGTTTGAAATTTTGGCATAGCATAGCGCCCTCATTGTGCAGTACAAGTATTGTAAATTGAGTAGCAATTTATAGAACATGGAAAGCCTGTACACATGTTCTAACCCCTTGTTTAAGAGCATTTTGGAGAACAGCGCTTGCTGTTGAGACTGTACACTAGACCAACCGTATTCCGTGCCACTGGGGGGAGATTATAGGAGCGATATGTACATAAAAAAAATTGTTAGTTAAGCTGGATTCACCCATTTGTTCAAAAAAAATTTTTTGTCTGAGACCTCTTTTTTTAACTCATTTTGAAAAATTTGTCCGGAAAAACACAGCTGCCATATGAAATCAAACTAATCTAGCAATTAATAAACAACATATAAATTATATTATTACGAATGATTCAACAAATAAGTTATTCAAATACCTACATAATATCGATTACTTTCAAAGCACAATTTTAAAAAAACTGGAGTGGCCTACTACACTCAACTTTACGATACCCAATGGAAACAGATATTTTAATGTATATAGGTATTACATAAAGAATAAAAGTTCAAAGAATATTCGAATCGAAAAATTAATGATTTTCAGTTTGGGGTGTTAAGTAAACTACCCCTTGCCCCTTCCCGATAATGCCCAAAATTTATACATCTCTTCATCTCCATAAATCAAAGGCACATACTGAATTTAGTTTTAATATGTCATACAGTATGACCTGTAGAGTGTTTACAAAATTTGTGAGTAAGTAAACTACCCTTTGCCCCTTTCCGATTATGCCCAAAATTTATACAGCTCTTCATCTCCATAAGCCACATACTGAATTTAGTTTTAATATGTCATATGGTATGACCTGTAGACCGTTCACAAAATTTGGGCGTAAGGAAACTACCCCTTGCCCTCTCCCGATTATGCCCAAAAACTATACAGCTCTTATCCATATACCAAAGGCATATAGTAAATTTTATTTTGATATGTCAAACGGTGTACAAACTCCACAAAAATAGTGGCATAGATAACGAACCCACCCACAGACATCATTGCGAAAATAGTAAAAATGAATTCAGTGGACCTCAAAACGTATAAATCCCGACCTCAATTTTTTTCATGATTACTATACTTTACCTTATACTACGTATGGTAAAGTAAAAAGGAGAGAAATGTAAAAAAATATTAAATTTCTATTTTTTGATATTTTCATTAAAACTTAGTCCAGACAAAAATTTAAATTCAACTAATTCGAGCAGAGAGTTACATATAAATACAAAATAACTTCTCTCACTCACTGAAAGAAAAATAAAATTACATGTAAAAAATTTTGTCCGAAACAAATGGGTGAATTCACCTTTAGCTTCTGGCTCAGCCCGTTATATTAACTTACGATACCCATACATTTGCAATATTATTGTACAATAACTGATATTGTACAATTAAGTTGTCTATGTGTATATTATATTAGTAGGTGGTACAATATATTGAACAAAATTAAGTATTTTTATTCATATTACGCAAATAGCAATATTTTGTAATGTGCTTACACCATTGTGCAATGATGATTTCTAGACAAGCCACTTCTACTTTACTTATGTTACTAAAAACTATCTTTGTAAAACTTTTATTATAATGGCTCATTATTATAACTTGCCAATAGCTAAAGATTTTATCGGAGAGATAAGTAGTTTTTCGTTATTATAAACAAGCTAAAATTTGCTTATACCTGTACCTAATTTCCAAACAGTCAACTGTATCTATTTCTTCTTGGATTAATCTGCAAACCAATGATTTTTACTTTGACGGTGCAACAGCAAATGCCGCACAATAGAAATTTCTTTTGAAGTGAAATGAGAGACTAAAATTACGCTATGTAGGGACCTTTACATATCGGTCGTGGCCGATTTTACGTTTCAAAAAATAATGCCATATACTTGCAAACAATGTCGTTGTCGGAACACGCTTTAATTTTAATTATTTATTATAGAGGCCACAGAGGTAATAGGTACACCATCTGTGATGATTTCAAGTCTACTTATTATGGGTAAAATATTAGGCCATATTCATGTTTTAGTATTTGTTGCTATAGCGGCCATAGTAATACATCTTCTGTGAAAATTTTAAGTGTCTACCTATTATTATTGTAGCGAAAATAATAAGGATACTTTTTTACTCTTTGGGTATGGAACACTAAAAACTAAGCACTTGTAAAATAAAAAGGGAAAATGTTTATCGCATTTTTCTTAAAAGTTGTAAAGACTGGAGAAGCCGTGGTGCACAATTTTGTTTGTGTGCTAATTTTCAGATTATACTGTAGAAGTATGTAATTTAAAAGCCAATACTTCATAGCTATTTTATTTCTAAAGCAGAGCCAACAACAAAATAATCAACAACAAGCTGGTCAACAGCCAGCTGTTGCCGCAGAAGTTAAACCTGATGTTGCAGCTAAAGATGAGAGCGCTGGTAATACCGAAGCGAAAAATGCTCCACCAACGAATCCACAACAACCACAACAGCAACAGCAGCAGCAACAACAACAACAGCCACATCAACAACAGTCTCATCAAAACCAGCAGAACCAAAATCATAATATGAATAAACAAGGTGGTGGTGGAATGGGTGGTGGTGGAATGGGTGGCGGCGGAATGGGTGGTGGTGGAATGGGTGGCGGAGGAGGTGGTGGTGGAAATCGTGACTACCGCGATCGTGGTCAAAAACGCGATCGCAATTATGATGGACCACGTGGAGGTGGTCGTGATGGGCATAGAGGAGGAATGGGCGGAGGAGATCGTGGCGGACCTGGTCGTAATGACGAATTCTTCATTAGCCAACGTTTACGCGCTATTTCTGGGCCCACCCATGAACTACCGGCAATTGAGAACACAGAAGAAACGAAATTTTCTGGTCGAAACCGTCTCTACGTAGGTAATCTTACTAACGACGTTAATGAGGAGGATTTGCGCGAACTTTTTAAACCATTTGGTGAAATTGGAGAGGTATTTAGTAATCCAGAAAAGAACTTTGCTTTTCTTAAAATGGATTTCCATGCAAATGCTGAGCGTGCTAAACGCGAACTAGATGGCACTATGCGCAAGGGACGCATGTTACGTGTTCGCTATGCTCCAAATGCCACTATCTTACGCGTTAGTAATCTTACACCATTTGTATCCAATGAATTATTATACAAATCATTCGAAGTTTTTGGCCCAGTTGAGAGGGCTTGTGTAAATGTGGATGATCGAGGAAAATCTACAGGAGAGGGTATTGTTGAATTTGCCAAAAAATCGTCTGCTAATATTTGCTTACGTTTCTGCAACGACAAATGCTTCTTCCTAACTGCTTCGCTTAGGCCGTGTGTGGTTGAACCCTTCGAGGCCAATGAGGATACAGATGGTTTGCCTGACAAGTCGTTAAACAGGAAGTTGCCTGAATTCAACCATGAACGAAATGTTGGACCGCGTTTTGCTGAAGTCGGTAGTTTTGAACATGAATACGGCACCAGGTGGAAACAATTGCACGAGTTGTTCAAGACAAAGCAGGACGCCCTTAAACGCGAATTAAAAATGGAGGAAGAAAAACTAGAGGCTCAAATGGAATATGCTCGCTATGAGCATGAGACTGAACTTCTAAGACAAGGTAATTTTTTTACTCTTAAAAAATCTTATTTTTATAATTGTTTGGAAAATACTTAATTTCAGAATTACGCAAGCGAGAATCTGACAATGAACGCAAAAAAATGGAGTGGGAAATGCGTGAGAAGCAAGCCGAAGAATTGCGCAAGCGTGATGAAGAACAAATGCATCGTCAACAAACTGAAATGCAATCTCGTATGTTGCGTCAAGAGGAGGAAATGCGACGCCGCCAACAAGAAAACACATTGTTTATGCAAGCCCAACAATTAAATTCTCTTTTGGATCAACAAGAGGGTGGCTTTAGTGGAAATTGTAGCAATTTTGATAACTTTGGCGGTACCAACAATTCGCCATTCGATTTCCGTGGTAAGTTTTGACTATTAGGATACAAGTTTAAAGATTTCTGAATTAATACGAATTTTTATAAAAGTGTAAAAAACGAAACAATCAGCCTTATTAAAAAGAAACGACTATGAATTGATATGAGGTTTAGGTTAAGATGAGCATTAGCATCACAAACAAATACTAGGTTGGCTTATCTACATGAAATTGATAATCGAAACAAACAAACAAGCAAACAAAAATACAAAAAATAACTCGACAATAATTTTAGAAAATCTATAAAGTATATATCTGTACCTCGGAGGGATACAACACTATGTCCATTTTCATAACTTTACAGGAGAGGAGTTTTAAACACATGGTGTTCTATTCCTCTAAATGAAAGTGGACTTGATGTTGTTTTAAAACATGCTATATCCGGTTCTAACTTGTTTTTGACATAGTGCTCTATTCCTCTATGAAATATGAGAAAAGCTGATTTTAACTCTGTAATAAAGTCAATATGGAAAAAAATGGACATAGTGTTGTATCCCTCCGAGGTACAGATATGTACATAACATACCTGCAGCAGTATAAAAGTACGAGTAAAACTTCAAGTCTATTTTTGAATATTTTTTGCTGCCTTTAACCCTTATCCTGTACTTTAAAAATAAAACGTATATGACATTAGTGGGTCAATTTTGCCCAATATGAGAAATTTATATATCTTTATTTCTATTCAGAATCTTTAACACTTAGTACGCATTTCAGAATAAGATTTCCAAAAAATTTATTATTCTACCGATTTGGGCGAAACGGAGCAAAGCTCTTGTTTAAAACTTGTAATTTTTGAATAGGTTGTTTAATCACTATAAAAATTTTTGACTGGACTACTTTGCGGGAAATTCGTTCTACGTGATATTTCTTCGGTTATAGGATTCATACTCATTTAATCCAAATAAACATGCCGTTTATACTTCTCCATTTCATTCCATTCCCCAATAAAGTTCTTAAAAACTGCATATGCATTGTAGAGCTATATATCCTATTGCCTGATCTTCGATTATAGGTATACGTTCGTATAACTTGATCTAATATATCAACTTTGGTTTTGGTCCAATTTTAAAAGCCATTGATTTCGGGCTTTTTTGATGTAGTTCTGATTTTCTTATTATAGTGTACTGTGCTAGGGAAAACAGAACGATGTTCAAGTATTGTACATTTATTTTCATTGTCATAAAGAAAGTGTGCATAGATTTCTGGTTTATTTTTTTAGTCGCAAAATGTTTGGTGATGGTAAAAATTTTTAATTTTTCACACAGTGCTATATTGTTCCATTTCGTTTCAAAAACTCAATACCCAATTTGTTAGATCTAAAGAATTTATCGCGGGTAATGTCATGCCTGTTATCAGATATGTGTGAAAGAATAAATCAATGTAATTAGTTTCTTATCTACTGTTACACATTCACCAGGATTAATCATTCTTCAAAAATTTGATTTCTAACGTTTTCAAAATTCAATAGCAAACTTATAGCCAGCTCGTCTTTCTATCGGACTTCTTGTCAAACCGCATCAGTCGAGATATGTTTTGAAATCTTTGCAATGCTTCAATAGTATTATTGTCTACAGGAATCCAATTATTGTTTTCGTTAGAACTTGAGGATTTATTGCCACCACAATGGGATCCTACTTCAGAAACCATATCTTCTCCATTTTTAATTGATGTATCTATTTTCAAATTAGAGCACAGCTTTAATTCCTTCTGGGTTTATTATTTCAAAATAATTACCGCAAATGGTACACAAATTCAAGATAGAACATAAAAAAATCTTCTGATGCTTCCACTTGTATACTTTGTGTATTGGGCACTATTTACCCACGTATACAAAATGCGTAACTTTCTTTACACAGACATTGTTAAAAGAGCTAGAAACTTGAGATTCTATACTTTAGTACTTTTCAAGAAATAAATAATTGTAAAACACTTAGGAAAAAATTCATTAGGTAGGTGCAAAAATGACAGGAATTTAAAATGGTTTGGGCAATTTTGACCCAAGAATACAGGATAAGGGTTAAGCGTGTTTTACTATTTCTTCATCGTTCATAGTGTTTTTTTTAGAGTAAGGCCAAATGTATTTGTAATATTTTAATTTAATTTAATATTTTTTCGCAGGCAACAACGCTGGCGGTGGTAATGTTACCAATAATGGTCCCAATGGGCCTAACAGCCAACAGGTACGTTCATTTTTTAATATGTTCAAGAGGCAATGATAATGCAAAAAATTAAATGGTTCTGATATTCTAAAATCGAAGAAACTTATACACATTACAAAATTTAGATAACTTCAGGCAACAATTGATGCCTTCTAAAATCCTTTTTAAAACAGAAAGCTTTGAATTATTAAAAGAAAAAACCATTGACTGTGATATTGTATTGTGTATTACTTATATGTATTCATATAAAAATAAGATATTAACTCTTCCATTAGCTTTACAATTAATTGTAAAATGAGAAATTAACACTGAGAAAATATCATCTCTTTTATTTGCTATTTTTAAAATAATAATTCATTTGCCTACAATAAAAAAATTATATAATTTACTGTCTTAAGCCTAAAAAACATGTGCCTTGAAAGCAATATTAAGAACTCGTTAAAACAGTGAGTTGTTGAGTTGTACAAATTTTTATAATAATTTTATAATTTTGCACATTAAATGTGTATAATAAATAAACATGTCGTTTATCAAAATAAAAAATTAAAAAATCTTAGCGAATTTTATCTAATTGACTTGATATGAAGAAGAAAATAGTATGTAGTATGTTCGTTTTATGTTGATGTCACTCTTACTGTCATTGTCATTTATCTGTTATTACAGCTGAATCAAATTAAAGACCTGATTGTCTGAAAATAACTTTAACGGGATGTAGCATGTGAAAATTGTTTTTTTGGCATATTTTTTCATTCTTTTCGAAAGGGATATCAACATTTGAATCGAGAGAGTCGGACAGCCTCTAACAACCACAATTTCCATGTGTTATATTACGTTAAAGTTACTTTTAGCTCTAGACCTAAAAATCCGCATGTTTTTAAGAGTTGCTCGCCGCCATATAATTTGGAATAACATTCAGGCCAGATTTGTTGCATCCAAATTGTAAAGGTTGAATGAATTTTATTATTTTGGCCAATGATGAAATTTTTTTCATGTGCGAGCACACTGCCGAAACTTGTAAGATTTAATATTTATTCGGTTGTAGGTGGAGATGATGACGATAAACGATATTATGTTATGTTATTTTCTGTGTAGTTTATATTATGGCTCTGACCTGTTTTTAAAGTCAAGCCACCAATTGCTTTCGTGCTTTATTTATTACTATACTTGTATTTAAATAGAAATTGTATTGTACTAACAAAAATGGTTAAACTTGAAAATATTTGACTCTTCGAAATGTTTTATTGTGTTTTTTTATTTCTTGGGTATTATGGGGTGTCTTAAACACACAAGTAATTTGGATGAAAAAAAATCTATGCAGTTGATTTTTGTTTTTAATTTTCAATTGCCAGAAATGTTAATTAATGCTAAATATGTTTGAAACAAATTTAAAACCAATATTGCTATTTCTGCGTGTTAATATTTTTGGGTGTTTTTTAAACTTGCCTCTGAAAAATTGATATAAAGAATAGAAATACGTTTTCTATTGTATGTACATATGTATGTAAATGTTATTGTTGAAGAATAAAAGCTATGGGTTAGGAATACTTATGATCAAAGAAAAATGTTCGCGACATTTCTTTTAAGATTGTACAATTTACGAATAAATTGAAATATATGATCTTGCAATATATAAATGAGAAACATTTTAAAAATGTTGGGGATTTTATTTTACGTCTCTTACTACTTCATATGGTTAAAAAATTTTGTTTTGTCTTTAAATGGGATTTACATATTTTGGAAAGAATGATGAATATTGTATTGAACACTAATGATCAATTATTATAAACAGATAATTTTTAAAATCATGTTTTTTAGTTACTTAAATTAATTAAAATTTAAAATTTTAATTAGAAAAATGCATCTATACGTTATGGATACTCTAAAGTGGTGAAGTGATTTTTTGTGATGTTTAAAGGATAAACAGTGTTGCCAAAAAAGTAGGTAAAAATAATTCAAAAGTATTATTTTTCCTTAAATACTCACTGAAAAGTTAGTTGGTGTTATTTTAGAAAAATAAAACAAATGTAGTTTATCGAATTTAGTCCACTAAAACAAATATTGAATTAAAAAGTAAGAAAAAAATCAATTGAAAAAAATTGCTGGTCGCCCATCCATTCCGAGTTTTGACCCTCTAAACTTCATATAAATCTGTGATTGTGCACTATATTTTTGAAGTATTAGGGGGCTAAAAAAAAATTTCTTATTTCGAATTAGTGAAGTAACTTTGCTAAACTTTATTTAAGTCCAAAAAAATAAATTTTATTGCTACCTAGTGTTACCCTACAAATCTAATGCTATGCTGTTGGTAACTCTGGATTATAACTAAATATTTACAAAACGACCAGTTTTAAAAAAAATTCGCTCTGCCGACATTTTTATAATTAATGTTTTACATGTTTAAACTTGCAAGATTTTCGTATATTAAAATATGAAATATTACTGTAAAACCAGAGTCTTGAAATAAGTGCAATTTTCTTATATTTTTGTTATAAATTACGTTAATTTACCACATAAATTAAATAAGAACAAACTATTTTTTTAGAGAATTTGTTAAATAAACAGAAAAAAATTAAAATCACAATTACTTACAAATCTATTGAAAATCGCGTGATTTTAAAAATATTTGTATGTAAAACACCTTTTTAGGTGATTTCAAATCAATTGGATAAAAGGTGATTTTCAGACTTTTCAAAGTCAAATATCACCTCCAGTTATTAAATTCTATTTTCCGTACAAACTTGTACTGCAACTCGTTGTTTATTTATTTGAATTGTTAAGTATCATATATACATATATCGAAAATAAGAGTTCCGCCAATACCGATATATCTGAAAACCCAAGGTATCGCCGATATATTATTATCGGAGAATTCCTAAGTTTCCCAATAGACTAGAGCAAGAGTATGATTGAAGATAAAATTCGAAAATGTAAGAAATATACATTAGGCCTGGAACGTTGGTATAAAATTTGTCTTTTTATGTGAGAAGTTATTGTTTAAGTTTTATTGTAATATAATCACATCTTGAAGTTCCGCAGTGGCCTTCAAGGCTTCTGCCTTATGGAGTTACGTTTTACGGCTAAAACAATGCAAAGCATAAAAATTTGCTAATTTTCAATACATTTGGTTGGATGTGCAGATTTGGTTTTGCGACACCTCTTAACCCTAGTACAATCGTGTTTAAACTTTACAATTGACTTTAACAATAGCAAATGCTAACTTTTTATCACTATTACATATTATAAAAAAAAATATTTTTCCGTTCCACCCTATTAAACATTTGTCTTTTTTGAAAATATATTCCTCCGTAATATGCAGTAAAAATGTTTTTGTGGCTTGCTGCAGCGAAAATAAAAGTTGCTTGAAAATACAAACTATATTAACATGTTAAAAGATTTTTTGAAAGATTATTAATTTTATTATAATAAAACACAATACTGAATTAAAGAACACATTTTATTGATTACACTTTATTCTCTGATCAGCTTGAGGTTTCTTTTTAATTATTATAAAAAATTTAAATGCAAAACTCTACTTTTTGGTAATAAAACATACTCTGTATCGAAAATATTATTTATTAAAGGGTGGGCAGGAAAATTGGGACATTAGTAAATCCAGCTATTATACGAAAATTAATATAGATTATTTTAAAGAAATTTATGCCTATACATAATAAGTTTTAGATGGGTGGGAGTCACGTATTTGACAAATTTATGGTCTGAAAAACATTTGTTTATGAATATTTTTGCTACTTATCAATGTCTCTGCACAGTATAAATTATTGTTGATTTTTTTATCTATTTGGATGAGCAATAAACATTTTGAATTGGGTTAACATTTTCAAGTATTTGTTCGGTATTGATACAATCTCTATTTTTTTCTTGTTTTTCATTAATAATAACTTACGTATTCCGATATGAAAAACTAAAGTTTCTTCATCGTCATCTGTTTTTAGGCAATGAAAACTAAAACTTTAAATTTATTGTTAATAGTATTTTAGTTTTTTTTATTTCAACTTTATTATGATTTCGAATTCATTTTGATAAATAATTGTATATTTTTTTACAACATCAAAACAAACTTTAAATTTGCATCCTCCATATAGGATTTCGGATTTGATTTCGGCGGTAACCAAAGCCAAGGTGGTACTGATGGCAATCGTGGTGGTGGTGGCAATCAACGAGGTGGAAATAATAATAGTAATAATGCTGGTGGTGGCAACAACAACCCATGGGAACGCCGTAGACGTTTCTGAGATGAAATGACTAGTGAGCCACAGATGTTGTTAAAATAATGGACAAAATTGAAGAGAATGACACAAGCAATGAATGAACACAAACAACATTAATTGAACATAAAACAAAACAAAACATTTTTGGGAACACATTGATGTTTTAATATCATTGACTTGCAATTTGCCAACTAAAAACACGTAAAAATTCAACATTATAAAACTAAATTACTTCACAAATCATAATAGAATTAACATTTACAAAACCATTCTACTGTCCGGCTTACTGCCAACAAGCCAGAATAAAAGATCTCTTTTTAAAGAGGGAAGGGTGATGCATTCTGGGAGCTGTTGGTTGGTGGTGGTAGTGGTTTCAGAATAAATAATAAGTGATCAAGTTTCACTTTCACTTACTCGTAAATATTTGCATCAAAAACTTACTTAAAATAATTTTATTATTTAGGATATTTTAAAAATGCGAATTATTGCATAAAATGTCTAAATCCACTAAATCTTGTGTATTGTGTAAAGCGAGGTGGGTGTGGTGTTGGCTGGTTTAAATGCTGCTGTACAAATCCATGTAGTAGAAGCATAAAAAACCAATTACCTACCACCTCTTCTGACGATTATTATCAAGATTTTTTGTTGGAAACCAGTTGTAATCTTTGTTTATTATTAATTTACCTTTTTGAAAGCAGAATCAATGAATGTTTCATACAATTCAAATTCCATATTAACACCAATGGAAGAAGAAAGAATCATTGTTAGGATTTTTTTCAATCCGTATGAACATCAAAGTATTTATCTCAAAACAATAAAAATAGTATCGATTTTACAAATACAATTCGTACATAAAAACATGTATAAAATAATTAATTAATAACTCTACTAAAACGTATTGAATATAACATTTTAAACATACTTTAGTTATAAGTATTCTAATAATCCACAACCCGCCAACTGCAAAAATTTATTTTTGTTTTTTTAAGAATCCAATATGTTGGCTAAAAAAAAAATAGTTGGCTTTTATACTCAACACTCTATTCTAGTGCATCATTTAGCTTGCATTGATTGTGTTAAAAAATATTTTTCCCTCCCTCTTTCTATTAATTTTTTTTTTATTTGACTTGTCTCTGTATACTCTTTAAGAACACACCACTATCATTTGTGCAAAATTTTAATTTTAATTGATAGACATAACTTTAAACATTTCTTAGTTGTAAACAAAATATTTATATTAAAAGAAAATTACATACACAGTAATTTACTCGAAACTGAGTATTTTAAATAAATAATACAAATCTTGTTTCTTTTATGAACTTGCTTGGAGAAAAAAAGGGGTGGGGATTAATTTAATTTGTTCATATTTTATATTTAATAATTTATATATACTACGTATTTTAGTATGTGTGTATGTGCCTGTGTGTATGTGTGTGTAAATTTTATTATATTTTTGTTCAATTATGAAAAGTAGGAAGGGGTGCGGCATTTTGTTTATAATAATGTCTACATTTAAAAGAAAAGTTGATTTATCTAGAGTATAAATTAGGAAGATGCTTTCGAATTCCTATTTTGATAATAAATATTTTTGTTGAAAACATTGTAAAAGAAGGGGAAATAAAAATGTAATAAACACATGTGGTTATTCAAAAAAAGTTTTATTATTTATCAAAAACAAGTTCTAATGTACTTCGCATTCCTTGATGTTTAAGGAATATTTTTATAGTAATAATTGATGATTTAATCAAATATAACGGGAAAATCCAGTTTTATTTAGTAATATTGCAGGTCTGTTCTGAAACTCACTTTTGTTGTCGGAGCGATTTGAATTCACTTAAAAGCTGTTCACAACACACAAATTTTTTAAATCACGTGATTTTAAATCGGTTAGAAAATAGTCTGTGATTTTAAAGCACTTGCTTATATTTGCTTAAAACAAATTAAAAGCAATCCGAAGCTTTAATTTTAAATACAATAGAATTTTACCAAAAAAAATTTTGTGGTTTTACAATTTTAAAATCACATAAAAAACACGTGATTACACGTGATTTTCAGAACAGGGCCTGATACTTACTCCAACTACAAGGTGTGGACCACCAATTAAATAAATTTTAAAAACAAATATACAAGTTTAAATCGACAAGAAAACCAAATACGAAAATGAAATAAATCTCTATGTCCTCCAAATTTTTTTATTTGAAACAAATAAACATTAAACACTTAAAAAAGACTATGGAAAGGACATATTTCCCATCAAAAGATTTGTGTTTACGAGGTGATAGCAGTTCTTCATGGTCTACTGATGAATTTTTGTCTAATATTCTTTACAAATACATTCCCGATTACCCATAGCTGCAGTTGTTTTATCCTAACAAAATCGGTGTTTCCTTTACTTTTTTCTGCACTAGTCTTTTTATTTTTCTTTTTGCAATCGATTGTTGAGTTTCACACAACTTTTTAAAATATCAATGTCGTAAATCAATCTTTTAATACGGGTATGTTCTGTCATTCGAAACCGAGTGAAATTGAAATCGAATAAATTTTTAAAGAAAAATATAACTTAGTTGCGCCTATTATTTTAAAACATTAGCAATCAAGGAAGTTATGTGAATGGTCTTTAATCAAATGTATAAAAAATAATATCAAAATGTTGTAAGATTTAAAAGTTATGACAATTTAAAATTTCATTCGGATTCAATTTCACTCGGTTTCGGATTACAGAACATACTTGATAATTTCTATTTTTCCTCAATGCATTCCATGGGCCAAACCACAAAACATTCTCGAATCGATTTAAAAAAAGTTTTATTTTGTATAAAAATTAGTTTTTACTAATTTTTGATTTTTCTTTTATATTTTTGTCTAAATTACTCATTATTGCTTGATTTTTATCTTCTGATATACTTTTTAAGCCTAAATGTTAAAGGATGAGTTCAAAAATAATTCTCAAAATCAATCGAAATTCATCACAACATTTCAAAACCTGATTATCACAACCACATACCTGATTATCTCTACGCTGGCCATAGCAAGTGCGTGAAATTTTGCATTTAAAATAAATAAATATGTATATAATAAAAGTAAATAAATAATAAAAACTCTGTTATTAAATGAATAGTTAATTTTATATTAATTTTCAAAAATGTGTTGTAACGTGAAATTACTCAAAACGATAATGGCAACAATTGATATGAGATTAGGCATGGGCTTGAGATTAATCGGTTTTACTAGATTAAATGAACTTCTCATTTGGTCTATTAGATTTAAGGCATAAGAATCATTCAGAAAATTTGAAAAAAAAAATCCACTGATACGCCAGTTGAGCACTAGCGAAGTAGCTTTTGGATATGCTTTCCCCATAATAATCCATTTAATTTTATTTTTACATAAATATTTAGATGAAATTTTAATGTCACGCTTAAGTTCGATTTATTCTCTCGAAAGAATATTTTTTATTACAAATAAGCGATTAATTTTTAAGAGAAATTGGGAATATTTTATTTTAGATACTAGCAGAATGTAATGCATTTTCTGGATCGCTACATCCGTTTTCAGCGTTCTTCGCATTTATCTACTCATCTATTTAACCAACCAAACCCAGATAATGGAATACAAGAAAACTTGTATTCTATCATAAGTTGGCTGAAGCAACAACAAATATGAGGTGGTAAATATACGGGAAAAATATGAAACACGAGGAAAGCTTTAGATGGTGGTAGACTTGGTTCTCCAAGTCAAACCCTCTTCTGTTTTTTGTAACGTCACGTTAGCGCATATTTTTTTCTTATATCTTTGAATCGTTACGGTTGGTTATTGTCATTTTTTTACAGAAGATTGTGCAACTTGAATAATTTGCAAATATAAAAAAAGTTTAATTTTTCATTGTTTTTTTTTTTTACCGTTTTGTCGTATAAATGTCACGCCACAGTGGTTTTAAGGTTTTAAGCTTTTAATATTTATTTAAAAATATTATTTTGACTAAAAAAAGAAGAAAAATATTCATTAATGTTTGAAATTAAATTAAGGGCAATAACCTAGCATAACAAAACAAGAATACGAAGTTTCAGATTGATTTCCTTCAAATTTGTGGAGGTTTTGAAAAAATTAAAAATGCATTTTAACTTTAAAGAGAACAAATATTTTACATAAAATTTGTGATACGGAGTTTCACTTTAAAGCGAATTGAATTTTCACAAAAATTAACATAAATTTCAATTTATGTCCGATAATTCTACCCTGTACATTAATTTCTCTGGAAACTTTATTTTTATGACTCATCAAACTTGATATTTTTTAACTTCGATTTGGATAAAACTTGTCAAAAAATGTCAGCAATTTAAAATATGTCGTGATTCGGGAGGGGAATATAGTTTTTGTTTTATCACCACAAATAATCCTGATCACTAAAGAGAGGATGTGTTAGTAGTAGAACAAAATTTATTACATCAAAATTTTTTTTTTTTTTTTTAATCTGAAGGAAATATCGAAAACTGGTTTTTATAGACTTAATATTAGGTATTGTTAGAAAATGTAAAGAAATGTACAAAAAAAATTAGGAAAAGTATAAATTTATGTTCATGTGTGTTGAATTGTGCGAAGTAGAAAATATATTTTTTGTTTTAAATTTAGTTTTACAAGAAAAAAAAAAAAACATATTGAATACGTATTTAATAGAAATATCAAAAAGCAACTTCATGTTACTATGCCGCTGACATTGATTTTTGTGACTGGAGGTGGTTTTAATTATTATAAATATATATATATGTATGTATATTTATATCATGAATAACAACCAAATGTATAAGGATTTAAGGACTTTGAATATAATTTTGTAATGGACTTGTGGATAATCGCAACACTTTTTTATTAACAAAATCGAGATGTGACGTTTTTCTTCACAATATTGTATTTTTTAACAAAATCTGATTGATGTCTACCAACTACTCTCTACTGCAAATTCTACAAGAACAACTTTTTAAATGTCTATATATAAACTAAATTTTTTATTTGAAATTGAGGTAAGATTATAAAATTTGTTGGTTTTATTATAACGCTATTCTTTTTATGTAATTAAAAAAAAAACAGTTTGCCTTTATTGTCAATTTTGAAAAATTTAAGTCAAATAAGAATTGAAATCAAATTTTGTAAACAATTTGGTTGGTTTAACTGAAGGCGAATTAATTACACAATTGGTGGCAATGACGTTGTGTTGATTGAAATGTAAAAAAAATTAATATTTTTTATGTACATATGTCGCTGGTGGAATTACCACCCAGAATTTTTTTTATGAATTTTGACATTTCGAGCAGTAGAGACAATGCATTCCCCGATTCCACCACTTGGGTATATACAGCTACGGTCAGAAAAATAGCACCAGGCCTAAGAAAATATTTCTCCGATACATATTTTCCTATAGGTTAAATTGATATATTTCAAAATTTTGTCATAAGACGCTTAGGAAACTGTATAACTACATAAAATAATAAATTTCATTTTTGCTAATTATTTTATTTTGAAATTTATTCTTTATTTAAAAAATCTTGAAACAGTCAAAAAAAAAATATCACTTCACT
This sequence comes from Phasia obesa, assembly GCA_949628195.1. NCBI lineage: Eukaryota > Metazoa > Arthropoda > Insecta > Diptera > Tachinidae > Phasia > Phasia obesa. Next base: position 24,410,221 of record OX451218.1, on the reverse strand, counting down.
TCAATTTGTACTAATATTAAACACTAAATTAAGAACAAATTAAAAAGATTTATAAAGGATGCATTTATTACGTTGAGCGTGATTTGTATATTCTAATTAATACCTTCTTTCATGTCCTTTATTTTACAAAATTTTGTCTTTGGAATTTCATTATAGATTTCCTGGACAGCTGTCCAAAGCGCTTCGTTGTTAGTTGGTTGCATTTGAGACACTGTTTTTTATATCTGTCCATTCCATCATATTGACTTTATTGTCCCGAAACCATTTTTTGTCGTAAGCTTGCTTGTGTGCTTCTTGCTGGAAGACTCACACCAATGGCATTTCTTCAGAAGCATAAGGGAGCATTACATCCCCGAGTATACCAACATAAATGCTCTTATTGTGGTTTTGTAGGTCCTACACTATAGTAAGAAAAACTACCCAATACCATGGTTTTAGTTATAAATTTTGGGTTTAATTCTGCGTTTGGAAGTCTTCTTACGTAGGATCGTGATCCCTTGCTTCCAAATAATACGATTGAATTGCCTGATAAAAGGATTACCTTGATAGGGTAAATTATGTAATAAAATTACATTCATTATCTAAATGCAATAGTATTAATATAAATTTATTTAAATAAAAAGATAAGCTAATAAAGCTATTGGGTTCATACCCCACTTATAAATTTTCTAATACTTTTCTTTTTAATTTTCTGCTATTTATTTTTAAGTTGGAATGAAACTACATTTTGTCGTTGGTGCTATTTTTTGACCGGCACTGTAGGTACGCCTTGGTTAAACTTTAGTCAATATATTTATAAATATTAAAGTTGAAAAACTTGATCTTTATCAAAATTTAGTTTGTAATTCTTGGTGAACTTAGTTTTTTTATACCTGCATTTAAATGCGCCTGTAATACGTCTTAAAATATTGACTAATTGCTTGGACAGTAAAACATTTTGAGACCTTAAAATTTCTTATCTAATATCGAATACTGCTTAAAAATCTAAAATTTGTTTCAGGAAAGTACCCTTCGATGACAACCTCTTTATTTCAGCCGAAAATCTTTAGATTCGTTCAAAATCTGGACATAGTCTTCAACAACAGTATCCTTCACTTTCCCTCACATACCATCGACATCAGCCTAAAAGTGTTATTTCCGTGCAAGCCATAGACTAAAAATAAATTAACTTTAGCCACCAGTCTCAAAGTCGTCGGTATCTTTGAAGAATCTAGGCGTATTCTCCAACAAAGTATCCTTCACCTGCCCTCACACGCCACCTACATCACATCAAAAGTATTATTTCCGTACTAACCCATTTGTCGCACTTTTCTCAATGTGGCTGTCCTGGTAAGGACATTTTTCATTAGTGATATCCGTCGTACCTTATATCGTCAAGTATTGCAAACATTTCAAAATATATCTCTCCGCCGAATCGCAACGGAGAGCGAGCGAGCGGGCGTTAAGGCCGGGGCACATAGAATCCTACATACGTTATACGTCGTCTTTTTCAACCGTCAACGCAAAGTACGAAAGTTGGGCAACTTTTGACGTACGTTGAGCAGTTGGTAGTTATAAATTGGTTTTTTTCTTTCTTATGATAACAATTTTGTGTGAGTTGCAGCAAAAATAAAACAAATTACAACAAAATAATTTAATTATATAAAGTAAAATGGAAAAAAAAGCTTTTTAAGTGTTTAATTTCCTCATTTAATATCCGTCAACCAAATTACCCCATTGTGCCAACCTCGTCCGTCGTTATTCTATGTGCACCGGCCTGTAGTATGACTAATATAATTTATGAAGATAGCGGTCAGAAACCACAAATTGTTTATTACTCCATAATTCCCAGATGGCAAGTCACTTGCCTGCCAAGTCAGTCATTAAGCCTTAGAACTAAATATTGAAATTCACCTTTAACAGGAGTGTTGTCGCTACCGTAGTGACAACGGGTAGTGCTAGTAAGTACTAGACACATCCACTTTGAGGCAAACTTTGTCAACTCTTATTAGATTTAAGAGGCGCAGTATGTAATGATACAACTACTTTTACCTGCTACCGAAAAGGAATAGTTAATGGAATTCTAAATTGTTGACAAAACCCTCAGATGCTAATAACCTCTTGTATTATTCCAGTAGGTCCACAGATTTGCACTTTCAGTCCTATGGGTAAGAAAGTCTGATGTAGCACTACTATTTCTTCAGCTTAAAATTACAAAAAACAACGTTTAGAGCAACACAAAAAAGAAACAAATGTTTTACTTTCCAAACAATACAAATATTTGACGCTTAGGTGTGGGTAGTTTGAACAATCCAGGGATTTTTAGCACAAATACAAAAAAAGTCAAACTGAAAAAATTTCCAACGCTTATTTTTTTTACACATTTTCAAGATAATATTCAATATTATCTTATATTTCCTTCTTTTTCTCAGATATGCCAAAACATTTAGTATGAATTCGAAAATGAAGATTTAAAAACAATTTTAGCTTTAAATGTGAAAACATTGTTGTGTACTTCAAGGGGAGGGAGGAGGGTGTTACAAGTTTCCGGGGGTATAATAAAATATATGTATCTTAACTATTTTTATCTTTTCGGTTATTGTATATTTATAACTTAAAAACAAACTTTTTCAGTAATATTAACAGAAGGGCATATCTGAGATTTGTGTATTTTCTTAAAATTTTCTCCAAACCAATCTAATCTGGTGATTATATAAAAAGCTGTTAATGAATTTGATCTTATGGAAACACGTTTGTAATACTATTCAAGATTATTTTATATTAATAAATTGGAAATCAATTCGTCTATAGATACGTGGGAATGTCAATATGTCCTTACAAAATCATACCGTCGAGTTTCAAAGAACGACATAATATCATCAATTACTTCTACATGAAGACACCTAAAGTAATCAGTGAAATCATCATTAATCATCGTAAAAGATTAACCGCCGTGATACATGCGCAAATGATTAATCCCATTCAGCTGTCTAGTTGAGACTGTTCGTTTGAGACAGTTAATAATATCTACCATGTAGATTGAGTTAATAAAAATTATAAAAATTATATATAAATAGGTCTAAAAAAATCGAGTCCAATTGAAAAAAGTCATTCCTGTAACAAAAGTCTATACTTTCAGATTTGCTGGAAATGGAAAGTAACTCGTTTTCTATGTTTTTGTAAAAACTTATTGACTTCTCCATGTAATTGTAGTTCAGTTCGGATAAATAGATAAAATCTATTAAAAATAAAAATATCAACTAAATAAAATCTATTTAAAATATTTATGTGTTAAAGAATCTAATTTAACTCTTGAATAGTATGCAAAATGTGCTAACTCAACTTACAATTTTTAATCTTTTATTTTGTTCGATAATTAATGTATTTTATAACTTTCCAGGGGGTTTGTTGGTAACGTGAATTTTGACGGTTTAATCTTCTGCACCGTTAAACTTGAACAAAGGAACTCGTTCTGGATTGTGTTCTTAATGTAGAAGGTAAACAATTAAAAATATTTAATTAATATAACAAACACCACGTCTCTTTACGAGCCATTAATTTGTACAAAACATGCAACATAACATCTGCAAAGAAAAAGTGTATTAATTTCTTAACATTCGTTCTTGTAAAGGGTGATTTTTTAACAATTTTCTTTTTGGCAGCTCAGCAGCTGCTTTTGTGTAACATGTTACTGTTAAATACAGAGTCGTAAAGTAGCTCTGGGTTGAGGAACATCGTCATTGTCAATATCGCTTAAAGCCTATCAGGCCGTCCTTGTTGCTCGGCCTTATATTGGTTATCGTCTTACTCACATCGGCTGATTGGCTTCCTCGAATAGCTGTAATGTGGTGCTGTTATTGGTGTTTTGTTCTTATCGTATATTGGTTATCGTATATAACCTAGAAGTTTTAATTGCGTTGGTCGAACACCATTTTTAAAACTCAATTTTTCACTGGAGGAGTACCATCAACTCAATTTTTCTTTGGAGGAGAACCATTAAACTCAATTTTTTTTTACTGGAGGAGCACCTGTAAACTCATTTTAAATATTTTCTAGCTTCATTTGAGGTTTCACTTCCTATACGAAGGTGTAGGTCGCGCTGCAGATTTTGGAGGAAGCTAACCTTTGCTATTAACCTACTTTTTTGGTACAGAATACAAAAGAAAATTACTGTTAAATATGTTCAGTCTGATCTATATATAATTTAACGATAAATCGACTTGGAAACAAACGAGACTTGATGGCAAAGTTTTTATCCAAAATTATGTTCAGCGACAAAGCTCATGATTGGTTTGGTTGGATGGATACGTCAACAAGTACAATTTCCGTAGTTGGTGTTAAGAGCAGCCGGAAACAGTGCCAGAACTGCCAATGCATCCCAAAAAGTGCACAGTTCCCGGTGTGGATTAAGGGCCAGTGGCATCATTGGAGCGCTACATATAAGATCGAGCGATTTAACGCCTTTATACTTTTTTGTTGAGGGGTTATGTTAAGACTCATATCTAAAGGGATAAGACCGCAACGGCCGATATGACAGAGCATGTCAAAATCGAACCCCAGCGTATGAACCCTTTGAGTCGTAGCTGCGGTCAAGATTTACATAATATCATCTATAAACATTGAATTATATAGAACGTTCTATCGACTCTTAAAGATTTCATGCATTCTCTAAACTTTTTTTTTTAATCAAATCTAAAAGCTCTTAAAAAATCATCCCTTATATGGCGAATACGTGTTGATGTTCATGTTCTAATTAACCACAATTTTTGTGTTCTTCATCAATGTTGCTTCAATGCTTACAGCAAAGCAAGAGAGTATTAGGACGGTTAAGCAACACATGGTATTGTTTAAAAATAAAACTCTGGGACTAAAAATAACACTAGCCGAATTCGTGTTCTAAATGCTGTTTATCCTAGTAACAATGGAATATCACTTGTAAGAAATTTAAAGTTGTTTAAGTTATATTATAAAACATTGTAGATAACTCCTTGCACCAATTTCTTCAATTGTGACGAAAAAATTATATAAAATTTTACAATCGGCAAAAAATAATCATTTCAAAATATCTTAACTTCTGAAGTGCTGATAACTGACTCTTTTTCAAATACACTGCACACTCGTTAAAGCACAACGATGTATTTCCGAACAGGCTCAACTTAACAATTTTATAATAAAAATGATTTTAAATAACGGATCTAATTACTGAATAACCTTACCTACATAATTTTTTGTGATTGATTTAATTTCTTATGATTTCACTGAATGCGAAATTACAACAAGAAATTTATGTAAAAAAATATGCTAATCTATTTTTTGTTACAGCTTTTACAGGCCTAACAAGGAAACAAACAACCAGTGACGACGGTCTTCACCGGAAAGTATGAAACAGTAGTTTATTTACTGTCGTAACAAATCCATACAGCTTTGGCTGTTAGTTTTAAAACAGGTGCGTGCTGTTCTATAAATGTGTTTAACGTACACATTGACATTATCAATGATTATAATCACGGATCTAATTCCTGAATATAAACCTTACCTTACAAATTTTATATTTCATGTTGACAAACACGTTATGAGACTTTATTACAACTCACATTTTACGGAGAGAGACCTTCTAAAATCTATTTAATTCTAATGTAATTTTACCTCTTTTCTTGTTGCAGTTATATGCATTTGACCCGAGTTACTTCAGGAAAGGAAATGGAAGCCTACGATTTAAAAAAAAGGTATTTTTAGTTATTTTTTAAGAAGAAAATAATAATTACGGTTAGCTAGATTCGGTTCGCATACACACATGCGGTTCTTCATTTTATATGAGAATAGCTTTCCGCTAACGACAAATTGTTTACTTATGAAAATTAAAATTAACTTTTTCACACACTTGTTGACGCGATGCTGATTTTCAACCAACAGCATAGTTGATAGTCGCACTTTCTACCTTCTATTCATTTGATCTAAATATACATATGTAAATGCTACTTAAAATTTCTTAAACAAACAGGGGGTTACTAAGTATTTCGATTCGAAAAGGAGGAAATCATTCGAATTTGTATGACTTTAACATTGTGTTTCGAAAAATATTTCTTTCGAATCGAAATACGTAATAACCCAACCCCCCAGCTTTTAGTAAATGCACAAAACTGTCGTCTGTCTAGAGTAAAATTTAATTTCATATCAGTGAGTTTTAAATGAAAATTAACTCTGCCTTCTATCTACAAAAAAGAGGTTCGAGGTTAAAATTATTACAAAAAAAAAAAAAAAAATTGATGGAACGATATCGGTTTTAAGCTTAGGTGGGGGGAGGCTTATAGTGAGTGGCCGAAGCAGTTTAAAGGTGTCGGTTGTAGGTTCTGTTTCTCTAGTACAAACGAGTGATTCGTCTAGAAAATTTGTTTAGAAATAACAAAAATTTGTTGAATGCATTTGCTCGCTTAAGACTCGTGTCAAACGAAGAATCGAAAGATCAAGCAATAATTAAACGATGTTTAAAAGCACTTGGATTCATCCAAAGAGCAACAAATTGGCTCTGGTGCACACAAACTATATAGTTTGAATTAAAAAAAAAAAACTATAGGTAATTACCTAGATATGGGTACATTTAAATATGGTTAGAGTAAATACATAAACCATATCTAAATTACTATAAAAGTAGGTTAGGTTAAGAAGGATTGTGCCAGAAATGGTACATCTACTCAGAGACCTGAAGGGGGTCCATTGTGATTCCCTTTTGCTAACTAAAACTAGGAAAAAGATACCTATATACATATATGCGTCCTGCTACCTATCAGTCAGCTACCAGGTTTTCTTGATGAAGCCGACGACATCTTCGATTTTACACCACGCGATGTGCTGCTTTCAGTCTGCACTCTGCAATCCCCTTACTTCTCTTACCTATACAGTCGGATAAAAACCTATAGTAGTGGCTATTTATTCGGTGGCTTAACCGATTCTACCCTAACTAAGTTATTTCTCCCAGAGCCCAATCTTGCAAGTTCGTCAGCGATTTCGTTGCCCTCAACATTACAATCAGGGACGTAACAATTATAAGATAAATCACAAAAAAGTTAGTTTTAAATATTGATTAATATATAAAGTATATATAAAATTATAAAATGGTTATAATTAACGGTTTCTATTTTATTTCAATGGTATTGTTTAAAAATAAAACTCTGGGACTAAAAATAACACTAGCCGAATTCGTGTTCTAAATGCTGTTTATCCTAGTAACAATGGAATATCACTTGTAAGAAATTTAAAGTTGTTTAAGTTATATTATAAAACATTGTAGATAACTCCTTGCACCAATTTCTTCAATTGTGACGAAAAAATTATATAAAATTTTACAATCGGCAAAAAATAATCATTTCAAAATATCTTAACTTCTGAAGTGCTGATAACTGACTCTTTTTCAAATACACTGCACACTCGTTAAAGCACAACGATGTATTTCCGAACAGGCTCAACTTAACAATTTTATAATAAAAATGATTTTAAATAACGGATCTAATTACTGAATAACCTTACCTACATAATTTTTTGTGATTGATTTAATTTCTTATGATTTCACTGAATGCGAAATTACAACAAGAAATTTATGTAAAAAAATATGCTAATCTATTTTTTGTTACAGCTTTTACAGGCCTAACAAGGAAACAAACAACCAGTGACGACGGTCTTCACCGGAAAGTATGAAACAGTAGTTTATTTACTGTCGTAACAAATCCATACAGCTTTGGCTGTTAGTTTTAAAACAGGTGCGTGCTGTTCTATAAATGTGTTTAACGTACACATTGACATTATCAATGATTATAATCACGGATCTAATTCCTGAATATAAACCTTACCTTACAAATTTTATATTTCATGTTGACAAACACGTTATGAGACTTTATTACAACTCACATTTTACGGAGAGAGACCTTCTAAAATCTATTTAATTCTAATGTAATTTTACCTCTTTTCTTGTTGCAGTTATATGCATTTGACCCGAGTTACTTCAGGAAAGGAAATGGAAGCCTACGATTTAAAAAAAAGGTATTTTTAGTTATTTTTTAAGAAGAAAATAATAATTACGGTTAGCTAGATTCGGTTCGCATACACACATGCGGTTCTTCATTTTATATGAGAATAGCTTTCCGCTAACGACAAATTGTTTACTTATGAAAATTAAAATTAACTTTTTCACACACTTGTTGACGCGATGCTGATTTTCAACCAACAGCATAGTTGATAGTCGCACTTTCTACCTTCTATTCATTTGATCTAAATATACATATGTAAATGCTACTTAAAATTTCTTAAACAAACAGGGGGTTACTAAGTATTTCGATTCGAAAAGGAGGAAATCATTCGAATTTGTATGACTTTAACATTGTGTTTCGAAAAATATTTCTTTCGAATCGAAATACGTAATAACCCAACCCCCCAGCTTTTAGTAAATGCACAAAACTGTCGTCTGTCTAGAGTAAAATTTAATTTCATATCAGTGAGTTTTAAATGAAAATTAACTCTGCCTTCTATCTACAAAAAAGAGGTTCGAGGTTAAAATTATTACAAAAAAAAAAAAAAAAATTGATGGAACGATATCGGTTTTAAGCTTAGGTGGGGGGAGGCTTATAGTGAGTGGCCGAAGCAGTTTAAAGGTGTCGGTTGTAGGTTCTGTTTCTCTAGTACAAACGAGTGATTCGTCTAGAAAATTTGTTTAGAAATAACAAAAATTTGTTGAATGCATTTGCTCGCTTAAGACTCGTGTCAAACGAAGAATCGAAAGATCAAGCAATAATTAAACGATGTTTAAAAGCACTTGGATTCATCCAAAGAGCAACAAATTGGCTCTGGTGCACACAAACTATATAGTTTGAATTAAAAAAAAAAAACTATAGGTAATTACCTAGATATGGGTACATTTAAATATGGTTAGAGTAAATACATAAACCATATCTAAATTACTATAAAAGTAGGTTAGGTTAAGAAGGATTGTGCCAGAAATGGTACATCTACTCAGAGACCTGAAGGGGGTCCATTGTGATTCCCTTTTGCTAACTAAAACTAGGAAAAAGATACCTATATACATATATGCGTCCTGCTACCTATCAGTCAGCTACCAGGTTTTCTTGATGAAGCCGACGACATCTTCGATTTTACACCACGCGATGTGCTGCTTTCAGTCTGCACTCTGCAATCCCCTTACTTCTCTTACCTATACAGTCGGATAAAAACCTATAGTAGTGGCTATTTATTCGGTGGCTTAACCGATTCTACCCTAACTAAGTTATTTCTCCCAGAGCCCAATCTTGCAAGTTCGTCAGCGATTTCGTTGCCCTCAACATTACAATCAGGGACGTAACAATTATAAGATAAATCACAAAAAAGTTAGTTTTAAATATTGATTAATATATAAAGTATATATAAAATTATAAAATGGTTATAATTAACGGTTTCTATTTTATTTTCGTCATCGCAACCAATTTTTGTAAGAATCAACAAAAAAAAAATTTTTTTGGTTGCAGATAACCATTATATCAACCGAAATTTTATTGTATATTGAAGATTAATGCCCCTATTACGGTTTACAACTCAACTCAGTTGAGTTGTCTAAAAGACAACTTGAAAGACAACTGCTACTGATGAGTTGTAATTTGAAACAACTGCTACTGTCGAGTTGTAATTTTTTTAAACTTTTGTTAACTGAACTAACACAGGGTCGTAAACGGTGAAACTACAACAGAGTTGTAACACAATTTAAATTCAACTTAAATTTTTTCGACAAGTTGAGTTGTAATTGATAATACCAAATTGTAAAATTTCAACTGAAGTATAGTTGAGTTGTAAACCGTAATAGGGGCCTAAGTGATTGTCATTAGTATAGACATTTTTTTTATGAATTTATTGACTTGAGAACAAATTCAGTGTCAGTAAATTTTTCTTGTTATTTTTGTATCGGCAATGATAACCAAAACAAAGAAATTATTTTTTATAATTGTTATTTCTAACAAATTTTTTTTTTTGTTGAAAAAATGGTTATTTAAAATAACAAAAAAATTTATTGATATAATGGTTACTTATAACCAAAAACAAATATTTCTTACTTTAATTGGTTAAGATAACCAAAATAATAATAATGGTTAAAACTAACCAATATTAAAATGCATTTTCTCGTAACCTTTTTATCTGAAATAACAATTATATTCGATCCCTGATTACAATGACCCGGGACACAACACAATATAACCCTATTAGTCCGCCAGCACATCGGTAGATAGCCTTTTAGCATTCACCTACCAGCCTTGATTTGACACTGTCCTTTCAAGGCTTTCAATGTATCAGTCTTAAAATTTGGTGTGTATAGCTTCCAAAGCAAAATCGAACAAAATATTTTAATGATTATTTTTACAAAATGATGATAAAAGTTACCGTATGATAAATATAATGATTATATCATTTTGGCTGCACTTATAGTGTTCTGATTAAATTAAATATGTATAGAATAATACAAAAATCTATTTTTCGACCCATAAAATTTTTACAATCTTTATTTTCTTTTTTCTTTTAAGGTTGACTTCAAGCCGTTGCCTGTTATCGAGTAATCGAGCGAAGATAAGTAAAAATCGCTCGGGATCTCTCTCCAACGTAACGTATCTTTTCAAGTTGGAACAAACTTAACTGGAAATGAAAAAGGACCTAGATAAGCCCTTAAGTTTAAATATATAACCTAACCTTACTTAGCTGTTGAACTGCATTAAAACATTTGTGGGTTGGATTAACCGCATTTGAATGGCGAATGAGGTAAGTTAAAAAATTATATTTGCTTTTTTATTATAAACTAGAAATTATTTAAGAAAAAAAAGGAATCCGCTGTTGTGCTTGGTAAAAAAATAACACGTTGTAAAATTGCAGTGTTACGGCCAAAAATTTGAAAGTGATGAAAATTTTACCAACATAGATTGCTAATTTACTTAACATAACGAGGAAACATTGATACGATGCCGCTACTCAAATATCGGTATATCGGTATCGCCGATATTCCTTGTAATTTATCAAGATCAATCATTGTAGATGATAAACTTCATGTTTCACCATTTCCATTATTATCAAAACTTTCAGTCAGTACATGTTTTCTATTAATTTAAAATTGATTTTGTAACCTCGTCAAAGTCAAGCTCTCTCCATTATTTCCTCTATTCAGTTGTAAGTTCTACTTTGCGGACAAACTTGTTCTGCAACTCATCGTAGCAAACGTCTCAATGCATGTAGCGTTATTATTAATCATATAGACAAAAATATCGCCGATACCGACCGATATATCAGATGCACGCCACTACTAAATACAGTATTTGGTTCTTTTTTTTTTTCAACATCTAAATGAGGAAAAAAGTTACCGTATGATCAAATAATGACTATACAATTTCGGCTGCACATTTTTGTGTTCTGATTAAATCTAAAAAATTTATTAAAATGTTTGTTTTTATTCGAAAAATTTTTATATATTTATTTAACCTCATTTTCAGATCAAAGCGAATTGTTGTTGGCATTTAAATCGATTTCTGTCAAAAGACTGGATGTTTTCGGAAGAAGAATGAAGTTTTGCGGTAGTAGTAGTCGCCTTGTCTTTAGAATAGGTATGTTTAATAGCAATTTTGTTTTGTTTACTTTTTTTTAGTTTTTTAGATTTTGTGATGAATTTAATTGGTCCGTGTTTATGAAATTATCTTGATTTTAATTTTCCAATTACTGAATAAAATAATTCAAAACCAAATATTAGTAGCATATTGAAAAAATACAACAACTAAATTGACAAATATTATAATACATAATTAGAAAACAAATTTTTTATGTACTCGATATTTAATACCTTCTTTTAATTAACAAATGATCATATATATTTAAGGTTTACCACGCTGTTTTTTAACGAGATGTGGATACTGGACTTTTTGTAAAAATGTAAGTAACGTAACGTAACTATTTTTTTTTTTATAAATATGATTTTTTTTTTTATAAAAATGTTTTTTATAAAGTGCTTGCAATAACGAGATAAATAATCCAAACACAAACCAGAGCACGCACTTTATCTGTATATGTGTAAAGCAGCATGGCCACACATGCTACACATGCTCTTTTGTGATTGTGTTAGTAAAAAATACTCACACGTATAGGTGAGAATGAGTTTGAAGAAAATCTAAATACTTTTGATTTTCACTACCGTCGCCATAGAAATTTGAAGCCAGTTTGATGTGAGTGCGCATAATTACTTCAAATATCATTTTTACACAATTTTCAAAGCGACAACATGTACTACTTTTTTCGACGCGGTATAATTAAAATGGAGGAGAAAAATTTTATTTTAGTGTTAATTGAAGTTTATATCGATTTTCCTGCTTTATGGCAAGTGAAAAGTGAAGAATACTTTAATGGAACTGAAAAATCATTTATTTTGCTAATTTTTAACAAAAAAGATTTTGCGTTTAAAAATTGTACGTGTTTCCCTTTGCAAATCAACTTTAAAATGAAGTTTGATGGAATGAGTTTGATGTGTGGCTGTGCTAAGCAAAATTAACTGCCAGTCCCACGATGTCGATCGTTTGCACAAATACATTTAAAACAACAACAAAATTTTTGAATTTGTTTTAAATGTATTTTTGCAAACGATCGACATCGTGGGACAGGCAGTTAATATTACCAATACATACACAAATTTGAAGCATCAGTTTGATGTGTGGCCATGGTGCTTAAATATGTAAATGGGTAGTCCAAATACAAGTGTCTTTTGGAAATCATAATCGGTGTGTATTTTGGAGTGTTAGCTTTATTGTCACTATCATTAAGCAATGTCCCCTTATTTGCCAATTTATCCGCAATACAGTTGCCAAGAGGAGTTCCATGTCATCGCACCTATTTAAGTGTGACTGTTGAATATTTCGCCATTGAAGATCGATGTGCTAGACATATTTACTTTAGAGGGACATGATCATCGCAGCTTTAATGTCGATACTGAAACAGATATCTATGCTTAACCAGTTTGGTCCCCATAACTAATGGTTCCATGCTTTTTTTTGTGATGAAATTAATTGGTCCGTGTTTATGAATTTAAATTGATTTTAAATCATTCCAATTACTGAAAGAAAAAAATATGTATTAAATTGAATCTATTTTATTAAATATAAAATATATTTATATACAATTTTTTATTTTTATTTTAGATAACATGGCTTTACACAATATTACTAATATTGGACAATTGACTACTACTTTATAGTGAAGTAAGTTTTTTTTGATATTTATTTATATTAATTTATGAGTTTGTAATTGATTTTATTCTCAAATTATATTGAAACCTTGAAAATATTTTTGTAAGAAAATTACCAAAATAGGGACTATAAAGTAACAATATAAAAACACATTGGGCTAGTCTTTCTTAAAATATCAATTCGTACTTAATGTAGCTTTGACTCGATTTTTGTGAAAAAATTTAACAAAAATTAGAAAGTTAGTTTAGGTATGGAGAGAGACTTAAATAATGGTTCGTTGTAATTCCCTTCTGATTTTCCCGATAAATATCTGTCTACCGGTTCTCCCAACTTATTGTAGTAGAATTGTTTGCCCAGCCAACGGCGCCTTTGATCTTGCAATCTTGCTCAATGTCATAATATTCTTATTATTGATAAACTGATCCAGAATATTGGCTTTTTGATCGAGCGATTTCCACTAAACTGGGATATATCTAGTTGTTTTTGACGCGATTTTCCTTTGATAACACTTGGATAAATGCATCCCTGATTTGATTGAGATACAATGGTTTTTTGAAAAATTTAAAAAAAAGAGCCATACGACGACGGTCAACTTTTCATCCGTATTTTCTCTCAACGTCTCAGGTTCATTACATATTATATTTTGACCACACCATTCGTGCTCTTTTACACACAAAAATTTTACATGTCGTAAGACTTCTGTGACCATGTAAACTGCCATTTAGGGTACTATGAATATAATTAACATTATGGAAAATACAATGTTGCATTGCATTATGCACAAGAAAGAAAAGATGCTCTTTAATTAGGTGTTCCAACAGAATGACGCGTCAAGATAAAGAAGTACTGATTTCAGGTCAATGGGTTAGCTCTGGTGAACTGACTATGCCTCTCAGTGGATCTTAACCCAAATAATAACCTTTAGAGGGGGAATTAGAGCAAGGAATAGCAATGCAATAGTTTCAAAATACGGATCAAAATGTTTTTTTTAGCGTGGTATGGTATGGTTGTGTATTATGGGTATTAGACGTAAATTGGCGGGTACCGTGTCAAAAGGAACCTAAAATAATTGTCGAAAATAACGGGGGGATACATTGGCTATTAGTACTGTATCAAAATATGAGAAAAATGTATAGTTATTATTACTTATTTACAGGATTTACTTATTATTAATTTGTCTATCTCGTTTTCAAGTTGTTTTCCTTTGTATTATGTTGGAAAGTTGTAAAAAAGAATTGTGTTTTATATTCATAATTAACGAGTGATTTTTTAAGAGCTTGAGAACTTTTTTTAAAAAAAAAACGCGTAAAATTTGCAAAATCTCATCGGTTCTTTATTTGAAACGTTAGATTGGTCCATGACATTTACTTTTTGAAGATAATTTCATTTAAATGTTGACCGCGGCTGCGTCTTAGGTGGTCCATTCGGAAAGTCCAATTTTGGGCAACTTTTTCGAGCATTTCGGCCGGAATAGCCCGAATTTCTTCGGAAATGTTGTCTTCCAAAGCTGGAATAGTTGCTGGCTTATTTCTGTAGACTTTAGACTTGACGTAGCCCCACAAAAAATAGTCTAAAGGCGTCAAATCGCATGATCTTGGTGGCCAACTTACCGGTCCATTTCTTGAGGTGAATTGTTCTCCGAAGTTTTCCCTCAAAATGGCCATAGATTCGCGAGCTGTGTGGCATGTAGCGCCATCTTGTTGAAACCACATGTCAACCAAGTTCAGTTGTTCCATTTTTGGCAACAAAAATTTGTTAGCATCGAACGATAGCGATCGCCATTCACCGTAACGTTGCGTCCAACAGCATCTTTGAAAAAATATGGTCCAATGATTCCACCAGCGTACAAACCACACCAAACAGTGCATTTTTCGGGATGCATGGGCAGTTCTTGAACGGCTTCTGGTTGCTCTTCACTCCAAATGCGGCAATTTTGCTTATTTACGTAGCCATTCAACCAGAAATGAGCCTCATCGCTGAACAAAATTTGTCGATAAAACACATTTCGAACCGAACACTGATTTTGGTAATAAAATTCAATGATTTGCAAGCGTTGCTCGTTAGTAAGTCTATTCATGATGAAATGTCAAAGCATACTGAGCATCTTTCTCTTTGGCACCATGTCTGAAATCTCACGTGATCTGTCAAATACTAATGCATGAAAATCCTAAACTCAAAAAAATCACCCATTACTTATAAATATAAATAGATTTTTAATAGATTTTTCTCATATCACTAATGCTGCATATTTTTAAACTATAAAAGGTAGAACAAACTCCTAGCATATTTATTATTTTGACCATATGTGTGTGTATGTTTAGATTTATATCATCTTTAAATTTAATTTGTTTATTACTATTACATTTTTTATTACTATTATTGCTTTTTATTTGATAACTATTACATTTTAATGATGATTTTATTTCGTCTTCTTTTCCCGACATAAAAAATTTTTGATGAATTTTTTTTTAATTACTGATTCACTTAATAATAATTAAAAACAATTGAAAATTTAATTTTATGTATTTTCTAATTTTTATTTCTTGTTACTTTTCAGATTTTTATGAAGGAGTTTTCAAATTATTTGAATGATAACTGTATTCATTTTGGATTTCTTGAAGAAAATAAATTGGTATCCCGATAATCTAGTGAGTAGTGTTCTGGTCTACGGGTGTGCCACCATGGTCAATTATCGCCAACGGCTCTGGGCTGCTTAACTACAGCTGATGATGATCAGCAACATTGAGTTTGAAATATAATTTGTAATTGTATTGTAATAAATGCGCATATGATCTAGTTACTTGTATGGAGCCTTTCTTTTATTTATTTCGTAAATTTACGTTATAATATAAATTATAAATAAAGAAATAAATATATTTTGTATAAAACATGTTTTTTTAATTAATATTCCAAGCCTAGACGTGAAGTGCCTCTTGTTATAACATCCAACATTAACTCTAGTTCTCCATATGACTCCATAGATAAACCTAAAATGATGGTTAAAAAAAAGAAGTAAAAAAATAATTTCATGAAAATTAAATTTTCTGAACCCAAAAAATGATCCAAAAACATATTTAAAGAGAAATATTATTAAATATCCATTAATAGTTATTGTCGAAATTGTTAGCTTTTTAATGATACATATAAAGTCCAAAATTTTACTGTTTAGAAATGTAATATAATAGTTTAATAACATGCCTAAATAATCAATTAAAATCATGATTTTGAACTGTTTGCTAGTTATGTCTGCATTTTAGCTGGCGATCGATCTATCTTTTAATGATTTTTGTTAAAAGGTGATCCATTTCGAGGTACTTTTTTCTATAGCCTGTTTTTGACAGATCATGTGTGCGTCGTCTCATGCTGTCATGTCATTTTTGTTTAGTATTGTTTGGCATTTCATAATGGAAAGACTTACGCCTGAATCGCTTCACTCTATGGGCTCTTGAAAAGTTCCAAGAAGATCCGACGTTTTCGAAGCAAATTTTGTTTAGCGATGAGTCCCATTTCTGGCTCAATGGGTATGTAAACAAACAAAATTGCAGCATTTGGGACGAAGAGCAACCTGAAGAGATTTAAGAGTTGCCACTTCATCCAGAAAAAACAACGGTTTGTTGTGGTTTGTGGGCCGGTGGAATCATCCGTCCATATTTCTTTAAAAATGATGCCAATGATGTTATCGCGCCATTATAACCGACTATTTGATGCCTGAAATTGAAGCTTGTGATCTCGGCGACATTTGATTTCAGCGAGACGGCGCCACTTTCTACACATCGCATCAATCAATAGTTTTATTAAGAGAACATTTCTGTGAGCACATAATTTCACTTTTTGGGCCGGTCGATTGGCCACCAAGATCGTGTGATATCACACCGTTCAGACTTTTTCCTGTGCGGATATGTAAAGTCTAAAGTTTATGCGGACAAACCCGCTTCGATTCAACTTTTACAGGGTAAGGCCGAATAATTCAACTTTTAGGGGAAAACTTTCATTTCTTTTTTTTTTTTGGTTTTGAATAAATAACTAAATGGCATGTGCTGTTCACAAATTTGCCAGGGTATCCCACACAAGAGATTAAAAATTAACTCGGGTAAAGTTGGGCATTTAAAAATGCCTACTTCTTAATATAACGCTTGAGTGACTAACGGTTGTATAATAATTAAAAACGATCTTGTATATTAGCTTCTTTAATGAAATTAACTAGTTGATAATATATACCAATATCATGGGAGTTAAGTAAATCAAAAAGGTTTGTAAAGTTACGAAATAACTGGTGTTTAATTCTAATGTTATTAAACTGAGAACAATGAAAAATAAGATGTTCTGAGTTGTCGATCATGTTACAAAAATCACACATATCAGATGGTATCCTACGAATCATGTGAAGATAGACACCACTATAGTAGTGTCCACATAAAAGTCTATTTAAAATTTTAATATCAACTGCATCCAATTTAACGTTTCTGTACCATGGCTTATCAGGGATCTCAGGAAAAAGGGAGAAGAAAAAGCGACCAACAAGTTGTGACCTTGTGTGATAAAATTCTTGCCATTCCTGTTTCAGAGCGTTCATAATCCTTCTGATTGCATCACCGTAAGGGAGACCACAAAGTACACAGAGATGTAAATAGTGATTGATGAAAATGGCTATAATCAGACTTTCCTAAGCTTGTCGAGAAAGAGACAAATATAGTAACAAATTTATACGAACATCGGAAAAATAAACAAAACAAAAACTAAAAATTTTGAAAATTTTCCTTTCAAGCGTGTTCATTGTTTAAAACTTTGTACTTTAAAAGTTAATTTGTCCATTAAAATATTAATTAAACATCAAAGTATAATTAAAACAAACAATCAAAACTCGTTGGTGTTGTGAAATAAGCTTGAGAAATATATGTATTTAATGAAAGTTACGCACATTTACACTAATAAAAAAATAATTAATAAGAAAATAGCACAAAAGAAAACCAATGTTTACGAAATAACAAAAGAAAACTAATCAAAGTCTGAAAGAGACAGGTTGAATTAGTATTTTTTGCCGTCCTGTTTATACGCCGTTTCACCTCTTGGGTTCTCTTTGAGGGAGACTGATATCCAAGGTTGCTCCAAGGTAAACGGCTTGTTTAGCCAAGAAGTCAACTCTTTCATTAAAACCGACTCCTACATGGGCAGGAACCCAAACAATATGCACTTCTAGCATTTGAGAACTTTCATTTCTATTAATTAATTTTTGTTGTTTTAAATACTGAGTGTAATTTTGAAGTACTTGTCTCTTTGGTATAGTAATACCAAAGAGAACCCAAGAGGTGAAACGGCGTATAAAGAGGACGGCAAAAAATACTAATTCAACCCGTCTCTTTCACACATTGATTAGTTTTCTTTTGTGTTATTTCGTAAACATTGGTTTTCTTTTGTGCTATTTTCTTATTAATTATTTTTTTATTAGTGTAAATGTGCGTAACTTTCATTAAATATATTTCTCAAGTTTATTTCATAACACCAAAGAGTTTTGATTGTTTGTTTTAATTATACTTTGTTGTTTAATTAATATTTTAATGGACAAATTAACTTTTAAAGTAAAAAGTTTTAAACACAGAACACGCTTTAAAGGAAAATTTTCAAAATTTTTAGTTTTTGTTTTGTTTATTTTTCGGATGTTCGTATAAATTTGTTACTATATTTGTCTCTTTCTTGACAAGCTTAGTCTGATTATAGCCATTTTCATCAATCACTATTTACATCTCTGTGTACTTTGTGGTAATACTTTGACCATAGTAATACAGCTTTTGTGGAAATTAAAGACTCTTTCACGGTTCCAGAGATAGAAGGCGGTGACGGACGGTCAGATGTTGTATGGTATCCTTTGGGTACGAAATCCTAAAAATACAGTGGCACAGAAAACTACATACCCCTATTTATATAAATTCTAAGGACAGAAATTTTTTTTTAACCTAATAAACTGGCAATAAGAACAGGTAATAGAAGTGGATAAAAAACAAGGTTCAAGGTTCATTTATTAACAAAATCAGCTAAAAATCATAGGCACAGAAAAAGTTAACATACTATATAAAAACAAATGATTTAATGTCTATATCACATGTTTCCG
The DNA here is from genome assembly GCA_949628195.1 of Phasia obesa. Classification (NCBI taxonomy): domain Eukaryota; kingdom Metazoa; phylum Arthropoda; class Insecta; order Diptera; family Tachinidae; genus Phasia; species Phasia obesa. Next base: position 24,390,892 of record OX451218.1, on the reverse strand, counting down.
AAGTTCCAATTAATATTTTGTGGGTCCACAAATATGCGTTAAAACCGACTCCAGCCTATTTTTCATAAAAAATACCACAACTTCTAAAATGTGATTACATTCATCAGCTAGTGAATTCTTTAGATCATGTTTATTTTTTATAATTTATTTTCAATCCTGCGATCTTGTTCGCCCCACTAGTACTCGATGGGATTTAAATCGGCTGACTGAAGTAGATAGATAATGCAGTTGGTGAGGTACATTATATTTAGGTTTTTCTTTTACAATGCCCGCATTGTGCTTGGTATCGCTGTCTTGTGGAAAGTACCAGCCAGTATTTAGTCTCAATTTGTTTATCAGTTTTTTTAAGAAGGTTTAAACTAACAAATAGGCTCATCGTGGTCATAAATACAACATTGCCCACACCAGCAGCTGATATGCGACCCCATAGCATGATATTACCGCGACCATGTATCACAGTTGGAAGTAACTGTACAATTTGGCAATAAGTTTTCGTAACTCCAAACATATTTTTTCCTTTTTCATAACTTTTTTGATAAAAAATTTAATAGAAAATAAGATTAAAATAGTAACTATGAATTTCTTAAGAGCTGACAAAAGTTTTTTCGTTCGTTTAATATAAATTTATTTTATAAATGTTTATCGGGCTTTCCAGAATTGAGATTTATTCAGGGGTATGTAGAGTTTTCTGTGCCACTGTATGTTAAAACAGCACATTTGTGATTAAATATCAAGAGAATAAATGGAACAAATCTAGTTAAGTGAAGCTAGACCAATCAAAAAAAAAAAAAATTATACTGGGTGATAGAGAACTAAAAGATAATAAAAAAATGTAAAATAAAAAATGATTTTACACTACATTTTTAACAAATTAAGTCAATATGGGTATCATTTTAAAGCTTTTGGAAATATCTTGTTTCTGTGACTTACAAGTTAAAAAAGGATTTGAACAATTGACCCCATAATTCATAGTGCTTTTAAGGTAAAGTTATTAATCCATATCTATTAACGAAATACAAACATAATAGTAATATTGCACGTTTTTAGTTAAACGCCTTTCTGCTTATTTCACAATTGTGCGTTGCTTTAACGAAGCACTGCACATCTTATGCAAATCAGATAAAATATTTCTTTGCCTGCTTGGATAAAACCGATTTTAGCCAAGATAGTACATGTGTTGTAGTGTAGAGTCCTAAAATTGTATACAGTACATATATAAAAAAACTTCACACCTTTATTTTTAGAATTATCCAGTAGTATGGAGACATCTTTTAACTCAGGATTGCGTCCAGTTATCCAAGTTGTCATATCAGCCAACATGTTACTACAGCGTGGTTTCAATATTGGTGCTTTTAATTTGTTATTTGAGTTATTTCCAAAGATCGGCACATGCACGCGACTGTAGCCTAGTGATGTTTCTATTCCCCAACGATTTTTACCATAGATGGATATTAAAATTTGTGGCCCTAAAAATAAATAAAACTATAGCAACTTTAAGAAAACATTAATACACATCAAATAAACTTACATCCAAATGGATTTGTGCTACGGAAGGTTTGTTCTATTGGCATATTAAATACAATGGGATCATTAAAATTGCCATTTTGGTTGGAAGCGAATTGTGTTATACCCTGTTTAATACCACTAACAAGTTCCCAATCAGGACCAGCAACAGTTTCGTAACGGCAAAATATTTCAGGGGCTTCAGGTCCCAAAGGAAATGTTGCCGATATTAATTGACCAGTTAAGAAAATATTAAAATAACTTGCGGTTGTAGTATTTGATTCCATTTTTTTTCTTTGCTTTATTGTCCGTTACTATGACAACTTTAATTGTTTGGCAATTCGGCTATAGGATAAAATTTATTGGCTTACAGATGGCGCTAAACGTGTGCAAGAACACTAACGTTGCCATATCAAATATTAAAATAACGGAGGAAATAGTGCTACCAGTCTACTTTTATTTCTACTAATTTTTTTAGAAGTAACTGGGAGTCACTCATACTCCACATAGAAATAACATATACCTATTGAGTTTGTCTTTTATTACGATATAAATTCTTTTTTTTTTTTTTTTTTTTTTTTTAATAAAAGTCTTTATTTACAAGTTTAAAATATAAAAGGTACAGAGGTATGAGATTTTACTATAAGTACTACAACAATAAGAGTCTTATAATTAAATTTACAAAACTAATAACAATAAATATACATCCTTAAGGAAAATAACTCAAAAAACCTTTTTGATCTCTATGGAAGTTATAAAGAAATTTGTTTGGATAATCACTAATACATTCATTCTTAACGAACGAATCTTAGTGATTACCTTGTAAATTCCTTATTGATTCAAAGTTTGACAGTCTGCATTTTTCATTAAATGTCAGTGTCAGTTCTCTAGTGAAATCGTTTATCATCTTGTGTCCAAAGTTACTGTGAAGTAAATTTGTCGGATACCTACGAGGAAGATTATGAATTATTTTCAAATTCTTGTTTTGTATAATCTGAAGCTTTTTGGTATGAGTTTTCGCAGTTTTATGAAACCATACTTGACAGCTGTAACTCATAATTGGTCGAATGCACATTTTATATAACAATATTTTTTTTTTCATATTCAATTTAGATCTTCTGTTGAGTATGGGAAACAATGCCCGACCACACTTTATAGCTTTTTCACAAATTTGGTTGACATGTTGCTTAAATGTTAGTTTTTTATCCATTATAATGCCCAAATACTTGATTTCTGACTTTATAGGTATAACATTCCCACGGCACAACATAGATTGAGAAGGTATGCGTTTTGGCGACTTATTATATGGAAAAATAATGGCCTGTGTTTTATCATCATTGACCTTTATTTTCCATTTATTAAAATATTTTTGGCTTGAATTTAAGCTCTCTTGCATTTTCCTAACTAATGAATTAGATACCTTACCGCTGCAAATGAAAGCACTATCGTCTGCATAAAATGCTGCTTCCTGATTCCTGCGTAGAGTGATATCTGACGTATATAACGAATAAAGCGTAGGTGACAAAACGGAACCTTGCGGTAGACCTGCGAGTATATGTTTTTCATCTGATGAGATGCGCTCCACGAAAACTACAAATGAACGTTGGTCTAAAAAGCTTTGTATGATTTTTTGTAAATATAAAGGAAAACTAAAAGAGTTAAGTTTATACAATAGGCCATTATGCCATACTGTATCGAAAGCCTTTTCAATGTCAAGAAATATAATACCTGTACTTCTACGATTTCTTTTATTATTCTCAATAATATTAACCACTCGTTTGATTACGATATAAATTCTTCAAGTATGAACTCCCAGTAAATTTTAAAAATTGTATTTAATTATATGAATTACAACAGCCAAATTGTTCTAGGCTACGCATTAAGTTAATAATTTTATACGGTGGGAGATCAGTCACATACCCTGGAGATAATAGAGATCCTCCTAGAAATTTTGCTCTACAAAACCTTAAGGCACGACACGGAAAAAGTACGTGTTCTAAAGTCACGCAAGTAACAGTGCCTGCAAGTTTTGATTACAGTACACCCAATTCTGTTTTTACACGGTTTTGGTTTAACACGGTTGAAAAATAAAAAAAAATATTTTTTTACATGATTTTATTCCAATTAGCACGATTCAAAATCTTTTGAGCTTAGAATTTATTTGTAAAATTTAAGTTTTGAGAAATATTTTTATACCAAAAATTTAGAGGAATTCCCTTTTTGTACATACAAGCATTTTTACTTGTTAGAGCAATTGAAATGTGTAAATATTTTGTGCCCTGTCAATGCATCTCTACAAGAAGACGACGAAAACTACAAATAAATAACTACAACGTAAAGCCATTTGTTTAGAAAACAAAATTGAAATTTTAGATCGCCTTCGAAATGGAGAAGGCTCAACATTTCTTAGCAAAATGTTCGGTTTCAACGAAGCTACAGTAAGAACTATAAAAAATTAAAAATTCAATTAGGCAATCGTTGATTTCTGGAACGAAACTATCTATTAAAGGTGTGTTTACATTGAGTGTACAAGTCATATGTACTGTCAAAATTGCTATCCATATGGAATTTCATGTGTATGTCAAAATCAGTGTTTTACATATGGTTTATAATTTTTGTGTTCAAACGTACACATGTTACGTATATATGACATAACCTCCTGTTGTTGAAAACAAAAAACAAATCTTTAAAACAGCTGGTCTTCAAAGTTTGGTATAGATGGATTATTTTTTTAAATTATTAGGCTATATAATAAAACTAATAATAATAGTTTTATGGGGAATTGAAGTAATAAGTTATTAGGCAATTTTGCATATTTTTGCCGCTATTTTATTTTACAAGATGCTAGTGATGTCAACTATGCAAAGAACTACCATTTTGTGTTATCATTTGGGAGCTTCTACGACAGTACAGAAATCAATTTATAAGAAAGAAATTATATCAAAACAAAAAATAATTATAATAAATAATACAATAAGTAATAATATCATTTAAGTAATATTAACATCATTTGAACTATATCAGCAACAATTAAATAAATAATTTTGATGATGTTAATGTCAATTTATTTTCACTCTTTTTTTACTTGAATTAAAATATTTTTATCCTAATTCTTCTGACAATAGAAAATAATTAAATTTCTTTAAAATAATTGAGCCGTTGCTTTTGAAAATGAGAGAAATCAATTTTATTATATTGAATGATTTGCATTTGAATGGCGTTACAAAAATTCACAAGCCGTAATAGACTTATTTTATATTTTTTGTGGTCTTATTGCACGTAAGTTTAATATGCAATAATAGTTATCCATTTTATCTGAAAAAAAGGTTTTGGTATGTGCCAATATAGTTGTCTCCTTTTCAAAGGCAATTTTTTTTATGAAAATGTTTATTTTCTTTTACTGGAATGTAATTATAATATCAAAAATATTGAATAGTTTATTTACTTATATATTTTATTTCCATTAATAAATTAATTATTTAGACTTAAGTTCTTAATTATAAAGAGATAAAGAAAAATTAGATACCAGCAAAGCAGAATGCATTTTCTAGACAGCTACGTCCGTCATCAGTACTCTTCGTATCAATCTACCCGGTAGCTTCAATTGTTATTAATTTTCTATTTAAACAAACTTATCAAAGAAATAGAATATGAGAAATTTGAATTTTACATTATATTTCATAGGAGATAGAGCTTTTTGAAATAGTTTTACACTTGTAAACTCTATTTTCTTTTTATATTATACTACCAAGTAAACATTTTTCTTTATTTTTATTCTCTTTATATATTTTCTTTTTTTGAAAATGGTATATATCTGTCTTGCTATTAGCTAACATTTGGTTAGCAATTAGCAACAATATCATTTCATTCTCAATAAAATTATATTTAATTTTAAAGTAAAAAAAGAAAGAAAGAAATTACAATACTTATATTACTTAGGCTACAAAAAGAATTGTTCACCATAGTTGCAGTATGATTGCTAAATTCCAATAATGCTTCTTAATATATTGCAATATAAATAATTCTTGCAAAAAAACCGACTACAAAACAAATATATGTGCATCAATTCTAAACTAAAAATTTAGAAGGAAGTAATCTGTAAGAAATAGTACTCAAATCAAATACTTTTATACTTGTTGCTCTAACGGACATAGTAATATACGTTCTGTACATTCAAATGTCTATCCGTAACGGTTAAGCAGATAAAGCCATATACGACAAATTACGTCAGATATGAGGACACCTTTATTTTGTTACATTTATTATTACTTACACAGTAATAAAAAGTAACGGTTCCAAAGATATGGCCATATAGATTAAACAATATCACCTAGGGGACACCCTTTAATGTGCAATTTTAAATTAAACACTTATTTTAAAGGACAGATTCTTTGTAAATTTCAAATGTCTGTCTAAAACGGTTCAAAAGTTTGGCCATATGAATCAATTTACATCAACTATTGAGACACCCTTTAAAGTTTTAAATATTTATAAATGTTATTATACGGGACATAGTAGTGGAGATTCTGTCTAATTTTCAAGTGTTTGTCTATAACGGTTCAAAGGATAGGGCTACATAGGTAAAATTATATCAATTATGGGGACACCGTTTAGTTTCCAAATTTAAATTATATACTTGATGTTATAAAGGACTTAGATATACAGGTTCTTTGTAAATTTCAACCGTCTCTCTGTTACGGTTCAAAAGTTTTGCAATATACATAAAATTACATCAATTATTGGGACACTCTTTAACTTCTAATTATAAATATTTAATTTCTGATTATAAATATTGGACATTCTGTCCAATTTTCAAGTGATTGTCTACAATGGTTCAAATGGTTCATATATTTAAATTGACGTCTCATATGGGAACACCCTTTAATTTTTAAGTTTATTTTTTTTATTAATTTCTGTTATTGGCAGCTATAGTAATAAGCAGTTTTCTTAAATTTTAAAAGGGTGCCCTTTACTGTTCACAATACACGTAAAAAACACGTATGTTGTATAGGGACACCCTTTAATTTTCAAAATTCTGAACTGCTTTTAAAATGGGACCAATCTGTAAGCATTTCCTTTTTAATAAAGAAAAACTTTTTAAAATCGGTTCAGAAATGACTGAGTTCTGCGGGCACAAACATAAAAAAGCAACATTCAGACGAATTGATAACCTCCTTCTTTTTTTGAAGTCGGTTAAAAATAGAACTATTCAACATGGATTAAAAACATAAAATTATGTTAATTTGTAATAAGATTTAGGTTTTATTAATTTTATTTTCACAAAACGGAGTTCTCTCATTTCCAATACCTCAATAGCATTTTTTTTTTGTCCTACGGTCCAAAGTTGTTAATAAGGTAATATTACAGTTTACACAGTTTGCTTACCGTCTTAAAAAAGATTTAAAAAATAATGCACTATATTAAAGTAAATTTTTAATTTAATTCAGTCTTTCTTAGTACCGGTACATATATGTAATTGTGTTCTCAACTTCTATTAAAATTGCGTCATTCGTATAAAAATGACCTGGCCCTAGTTTTGAAAACAGACATATTCCATTGGACTCAAAAAATGAAGTTCTATCTATGTTTTAAATATCATTAAATTTGATTTAGCCGTGATTGACGTACAGATAATCAAACTTGCAAATAGATATACATATAATATATGTATGTATGTATGTATGTATGTATGTATGTATGTATGTATGTATGTATGTATGTATGTATGTATGTATGTATGTATGTATGTATGTATGTATGTATGTATGTATGTATGTATGTATGTATGTATGTATGTATGTATGTATGTATGTATGTATATATGTATGTATGTATGTATGTATGTATGTATGTATGTATGTATGTATGTATGTATGTATGTATGTATGTATGTATGTATGTATGTACGTATGTATGTATGTATGTATGTATGTATGTATGTATGTATGTATGTATGTATGTATGTATGTATGTATGTATGTATGTATGTATGTATGTATGTATGTATGTATGTATATTAGATTACATAACTTTATTAATAATATTATCTATGAGGTATCGATATAAATCTGCGAACATTAAATTACTAACAAAAGTTAGAATAAAGATATTTGTTTATTTTTTAACTCCTTAAATTCATGATAAAAATGTTTGAGCGGAATTTTTGAAAATAAAAGTGAACATCACTGAAAACAGCTGTTGTCATATAGTTTTACACATCAAATAGAGCGTGCTCTAAATAAAAAACTAACACATGTTATTGCACATAGGAAAATAACATATGTTATGTTTCAAGAGGTTTACATTATGTGTATAGTTTTACATATGGAAAATCTGACAATCCATATGACTTGTACACGTAATGTAAACACGCTTTAAGTCTTCATCATACACTAAAGATGCAAATACACATTACCTATGAACATATATGATTTAGTAAAATAAACATACTATCTTGTTCTTAAAAAATTCTCGCTTATCACTAATTTTTATAGGTTTTAGAGATAATAGTGCGTTTCCATTATAAACAAATCAAGTTGTGTTGGGCAAAACATGTCGAAGTGTTTCCACCATAGATAACACATAGATGTCCAACTCTCCAAATGTCAAAGACGTGGCTACAAATGTCTTCACACACACGGGTACGGTGTGAATTCAACACACTTAGGGGAGTAAAATTTTTATTCACCTGTAGACACTATTACGCGATATTCGATTGCACTTTTCAAATATTTAAACAATTTTTAATTTTTGCACAAACAATTATTTAACAATTTATTGTTTTCTAAATTTTTTAATACAAAATAAATTTAATTTTGTTGACATTTGTTTGGTGAAATTTATTTCTACGCAGTATTGTATTTTTTTGTCTTTTAGGGGATAAAAATTTACAAATCAAAATAATAAATATTTAAAATTAGCATTCAATCTAACTTTTTTCGCACATAAATATATTAGAAAAATACAAAATTCATAAATTTATTAAAAAGCAAAAGAATTATTTAATTTTAACATCTAAAAATTAATGTAAAAAAATATTCTGTTTTTACAAAATATTTGATACAACTATGTGCAGTTTAGGTGCTGTGGGGAATTTTTTTTTAAACCAACACTTATACAATTTTGCCTACCAATACATTCTTAGACTTAGGTTTTTTGACAAGAGACTTAGGTTTTTGACGTTTCAGTTGACTATCTATGTGTTATCTATGGTTTCCACTTTCTCGTAAGTGTTTTCATGTTCGAATTTTCATAATTATTTTGAGGTTTATGTTGTTTTAAATAATTTTATTATAAAACAAACAAAAAATTGCGTTATTTGAAACCTAAATAAAATAAACCGTAAAATTAAGATTTTGCTTAATTAAATATATGTATGGTGTATAGGAATGATATGACGACCAATGTATAATCACTTTACAAACGCTTCAATTTCATGTCATCAACAAAGTTAATTATGCCGGCAAAGAATTGAAAAAATCACATTAAAAGATATATTTTTACTCTTCTATTAATCGTAGCAATTTCCTTTTTATTTATTTACAATATATTTTTTAAATTAATTTATAAAATAACTCTTTGATTTCGTTAGTCATTAGTCGCAGATTTAATAGATTTTGTACTTGATTTTTTGAGCGTGTGTTTGATTTTATATTAAGATTGGAAGATAAATTTGATAATAATAATATTGCATGTTTATTGCATCGAATTCTGTAACATATGCAATTCCTTTAAGTTTTAATTGTATGCAGGTAGTAGTACTAGAAATGGTAATTAATGTAGGTAATGAAGAAGTATTTAGCGATCCCATTGGCGCGGACACGTCAGATGACATGCAGAACATTGAAGATGAGGCTGTTGAAGTATTATTAGTATCGGCTGATGAAGTAATAAGTTCACAGCTATTAGATTTAGTACTTAATAAACTTTTCCTTGGAGTTTCATATTTTTAAAGATGTTTTAAATTTGTAAGCCTCTCAATTTTATGTTCAATCCAACTTATATGCTACACACAACCACAATCGTGTTTACATTTTTTCAATAATCTTTCTTATTGGGCTTCATTTCTAATTAATTTTCTAAATCTTTTACTCATATCTTCCCTTCCAAGGCATATTTAACTTAAATATGCCTTGTCCTCTTCTTTTTAATTGTTTTTATTTTTTAAATAACAAATAAAACTGTCACTTTTTTCGAATTTGTTAATCACCATTCATGATTAACCCGGTGTTGCATTTGAAATCACAGAGGTTACGCAGTGTTGCACATATAATTTTCAATATGATTTAGTGCAAATCAACTTATATGAAATGATTTGTTCATATTGAATATGTATGGGAAATCAAGTAGCAAAACACTTGATTTGAGCAAATCAAGCGTTTACGCCAAAATCACGTAAATGGAAACGCACTATAAGGAACCAATCACCTATTTTTGTATATGATCAATGTCTTTTTACACGGATTTTTCTGGAACCAATCTACCGTGTAAAAACAGAATTAGGTGTATCTACAAGTTTTGATCTTCTAAAGCGTTTTCTAAATTGAATTGGTGGTAACGATCACCACAAAGTCCGGTAAACCATCCTGTAAGTAGCTTTAAGTCACTCTTATTGAGTGGTAGTAGGCTTTTGGCTACACCGGGATTTTGTGGAACAAGATTAACGTGAGTACCTGCCATACTCGGCCTAACCTCACGGTGGTCTTACCACCGAGTGAAACAGGCGTAGCCCCCATTGTGTAGTATAACAACACTTTACGATTGCCACCAATCGCAATTTGTGTGTATACAATCACAATGAGTAGCAATTTATACAATATGGCAAGCCTTTCCAAGGCAAGCCTAGATCCATATTATAACCTCTTGCTTAGGGGTTTGGAGATTATCCAAACTCCGTCTGTTGAGAGTGCAACAGCACACTTGATCGACCTTGCACCTTACCTACTTAATCGATCTTAAACCACAACCACCACGTGTACCCCCGAAGCGGACCGCACCAATAACCGGTCACAGAGAGGATAGGCTCTCTGTGGGGCCACCGATTCCCGTGGTACCAGTCCTTTGGGCACTGGTCGGGCCTCGAAGAGAACCCGTGATTTTACTCACAGACCTTTTCTTCCAGATTTAGGCTCTAGGAACCCTAGCGTCTGGTGGCCCTATTTTCCCCGAGTGTACCGCGTCAAAGCATTTGCTATATTCCTGCAGTGACAATTGGAACCCCCGGGGGTGGGCTACACCGGGATAATGTGATAAAGCATTTTGTTTGTCTGAGTCCTGTCAAAGTTTCTAAATGGCGTAAGAACTCTACTTCGGCACAGTAACTAACCCCCGTATTGCAAATGTTTTTTACGAAGTTTAACTTATGTTAAAACAAATTGATGGTTAATAAAGACGGGAGTAAAGGGTGAAACTTTTCACATGAAAATATAATAGTAATTTTGTTTTTCCAGGTTGTCCTATAGCTAATTCCAAACTTAAAAAAAAAGTTTGTCATTATCTCTAGCGCACCCTGTGTAAAACAATATGACTATAATAATTTAATTTAAAAAGTTTCTCACATATGATGTACGTTACAGAAACCAGGCACATGAATCAGTTTTTTTAAGAAAAAAGCCTTTGGTTCATAAAAATCTAAGTCGGGCTCTTAAGTTGGCTAGGCAGTCTGCTCGCGCATTGCCAAAATGACCTACATATATAGGAACCTAAGAAACCATCTTCACTAGCTTGATAGCTTAACAAAATTTAACCTAGTTCAATTAGAGATGTTGCTCAATCCGTGGCTACCCCCGACCTTAGTTTAAAAATTAGAACGACAGCTAACACAAAGTTAGTAAAAAGAATAATAACTGTTCTTCATCTAAAAACAATTTATAAATTATTTTCGCATAAAAATCCAAATACAGCAGCGTCTGTGTTAAGATGTGTTCGTATTTTGTTTGTTTATGTTTATTAAATGTTACAATACAATTACAAATTATATTCTAACTTAAATTATCGAGCATAGTAACAAAGACTTTCACTCGTTGTAGTGAAACACCCAGAGTCTTTGTTGGGAATCGCACCCACAACCCCCAGACGGATAGACTAGCACACTACCCACTAGCCTACCGGAGCACCCTGATTGAAAACTAATTATATTTTCAAAACAAAATAAATAGTAACCCTGTAGATCTCCGATAGATCGTACCCTTCGAATTAGCTTTAGTATAATTTTTACTTTACTAATATGTAAATTAATGTATTAAGTACAATTGGGTACCTAATTGAAAAGAATAGAGTACCTAATTGAAAATATCTTGTAAATGAAAGTAATAGAAATTGCCAGCATAAATATATTGTCTTCCTGGTGATTTACAAGACAAGACAGATTTTAATCTAACATTTTTATATTTACAATTCTCCTAACTCAGAATCTCTCTAAAAGAAAAATTTCTAAATGAAGACATGGTTTATTTTCTTGGTAAACCCCCATCTTCATTTGCTATCAACATGTCTTAAGGCCAGGCTTCACTATCCTACTCAATCGTACGATTTAATCAACCAAAAATCTGACAAGATTCTGTCCTACTTTAAAAATCGTTAAAAATGGCGTTGTAGATGACACACTATCATACAAAACAAGTTTTTGCAACTCTGATCGCATGGAAAAACAATATTTTATGAATTTTTTCAAAAGATTATCAAATCGTACGACTTGTCAAAAAGTGTGTCACACACATACATTTCTAAGCAACACTATCATACTTTTTGAGCACACATGCATTTTTTGACAGATCCAAGGCGAATTCATACCAGGTGTGAGCAGTAGGACAACTACAACAAAACAACAACTTTGACATTATCTGCTAATATGAAACAATGTATTTTTTGACTAGACATTAGCAAAAAAACGAGAGCAAAAAACAATCAGCTGGGCTATCCACCTGGTATGAATTCGCCTTGGACAGATCGTACGACTGAGTATGATAGTGAATCATGGGCTTTAACAACAACCAAACATCATAAATAAAAAAGCAGTATTAAAAATAATGTCTAATGGAGACGGGGGTAACTATCTAATTTGAATGCTTAGTTTTTGAAGAAGAATTAGAATAAATAAAATTTTTTTACGAGTTGGCATTCAAATTTATCATTTAAAAATTCAAAAACGGAATATAGTTGTGTTCCACAATATTTCGGATAAAAAGGTCAGGAAAATACAAATTATGCTTATAAAATCCTACAAATATTTTTAGGCCGAAAATGACACAATTTTTTTTGCACAAAACAGATGTCTATTGATGCTTTAGACGCTAACTAAATATTGACACCACTGAAGATAAATAAATAATAATAAAGGTCTTAAGAAAACGGATTAATTTATTTAAAAGGTAATATTTATAGTTAAATATCTGAATTGAAGGTGTAGTTTTTTCTTTTATTTTTAGCTTTCCCGAATTCACCCAAAACAAAAAGTCTGTGTAATTTTCTATTAAAAGAGAAGTAAAATCACTTGTCTTAACAGGTTTCTCTCAATTACAGACTTTTTGAGCAAATAAGTGTCTTTGGGTATGTTTGGAAAGTTTTGGATAAGTTTTGGTAGCATCCCCTAAGTTCTGAAACACAACTAAATTTCATATAATATTTATGAGATAAATGCTAAAAATGGGATTTGCTGAACCACTGATTGATTATATTAGCTCATGCTACCCTTATGATCAAATTGGTATGGGTGCGGCATCAGGATGGCTAACTGGTTTTATATTAATGAAGTTTAGTAAGTTTGTTCTAGCCGTAGTAGGAACTAATATATTATTAATGAAAATAGCAGAAATTGAAGGAATTGTACGTATCGATTGGGATAATGTAAACCAAAGTGTCCCATCGAAAATTTCAGCAAAGCCTATCACTGATTTGTCTCTCTGTAATGCAGATATCATGCCTGCGAATACAAAACAAATACAAAATTTTAAAGTTGCATTTATTGGTGGATCTTTAATTGGAATTGGATGCTGCTAAAAGTAGCACCTAAATAATCTTGACAAAAAATGTATTTTTATATAAAATAAAAACTGTAATAAAATCTTTCAACCTTAATTAAATATTATTTTTGGGGATGTGGTTGGATTACATCGTCGCTAATGCAGGGTTTGGCAAAACATTTTTTTTTTTACTTTTCAATAATATTTGAAATTTTAAATAATTTGCAAATTCTAAAGGCCCATCCAAGGCGAATTCATACCAGGTGTGAGCAGTAGAGCAACAACTACAACAAAACGAAAACTTTGACATTAGATTAGCTGGTATGAAACAATGTATTTTTGACAAGACATTAGAAAAGAAACGAGAGCAAAAAACAATCAGCAGGGCTTTCATTGCTAACCGAAGGTTAGCTGAAGCAATAACAAATATAAGGTGGTAAATATTAGAGTAAAAATATTCAACAAGAGGGAAGCTTAAGGTAGTGGTAGACTTCGTTCTCACCATCTGACGATTGATAATTGAATACAAATTTTCTCGTATTCCTTTATCTGGGTTTGGTTGGTTAAATAGATGATGCTTACAACTAAACACTACCCTAAGTAGATAGATACGAAGAGTGCTGATGACGCTCGTAGCTGCCTAGAAAATGTGCATTCCACTCTGCTGGTGTCTGAAATTTAAATTTTCCCAATTTTTCTTTAATAATATCACCTAATTTGTAATTTAATTTATTCTTTCTTAGAAGGAATAGAACGAACTCAAGCTTGACTACAAACTTCATCATATTTTAAGATAGATCAAAGTATGTATGTACATGCCTCGAAGATGATTATCAACACACATATGTACATAAGCTTCCTGGAAGCATATTTTTTTCATCTAGCTTCCTCATTGTACTTCTCCAGCAGGTCTTCCGAACAGATTACGCGGATGTCAGCATTATTACCCGATGTTCATTTTAGCTTATGCAAATATGTAGTAATGAATGCTGGCAACTCCATGTTAACACATTCTATATTTTAATAACTTTTTTATGCACCGAACTTCTTTTTACATTTATTTTCTTTTCATATTTCACATTTATTTTTTATAATATTTTAAGAACACCCGGATATATTTTACAATTTACAACTGAATTTAGAGTGGCAGAGTTGTATTTTACCAAAAATTCAACTCTGCCTCTCACATTCATTTTTAGTGTACACAAAGTGTAAACAGCGCCTTTTATCTCTGGAACCGTAATAGGTAGACTCTTGAAATTTTCACAGATAATGTATAGCTTTTGCCGCTATAGCAACAAATACTAAAACTTATAGGGTGTTCCGATAGAGAGGTGTTATTTACGAATATGTGCTTTTTTCTTCAACTGTAGGAAGAATACACTAAAAATATGCAAGCAGTAATTAAAACTTAGTACGCTATATAAACAAGTCTAAAAAATAAACTTAAAAATTAAAGGGTGTTCCGATAGTGGTTTGATTTGCATGTATAAGGCCTAAGTTTTGAACCATAATAGGTAGACTCTTGAAATTTTCACAGAATGTGTATAACTGTGGCAGCTATGGCGACATATATTAAAACTTATAGGGTGTTCTGATAGAGAGGTGCTATTCACGAATATGTGTATATTTCTTGCACTGTAGGAGGCATACACTAAAAATTTGCAAACAGTAATTAAAACTTAGTTCAGTTTATAAACAAGTCTAAAAAAATTAACCTAAAAATTAAAGGGTGTTCCGATAGTGGTGTGATTTGCATGTATAAGACCTAAGCAACAAGGACGGCCTGATTGTCTTTAAGCGATAATGACAATGACGCGCGCACGAGTTCCCCAACCCAGAGCTATTTACGACTGCTGGCAAGTCTGATTTTTCATTGTTTGTTTTTTTTTTACAATAAATTGTTTTAAAACAAACTTAAAAAAAAAAAAACAGGGAATGTATAATAATCGATACGGTAGCACAATTTTAACAGAAATGTCCTTATTTTTGTTAAATGTTAATTGTCACAAAATAAAGAGAGTACGGTTCGACCAAAGCGAATTGAATACTAGATAAACTGATAGCCCAGGTGAATATCTTCTTTTATATGTGATTTTTACCCTCTTATGTCAAAATTTGTTTACATTTTCTTTGCGACACATTTTAATAAATAAAATTTTAAAATAAAAATTTATTTCACTCTAAGATTATGTTCTTTTATTTTTATTTTTCACGTTTTTTAACTTTTTGCTTTAAATATAATAATATATTTTGCAAAAACTAACAAAACTTTTGTGTTTTGTCTAACAAATTTTCTTTTTTATTTTCTTTGGGTTTTTGACAACTGTGGGTGTTTTTACACAAACAAAATTATCTGTGGTTTGTTTTTGTTGTAACATTGCGATTACCTAGTATTCAATTCGCCTTGGGTTCTACCTTCTATATTTCCACCATGGTATTAAGTACTATTGAGTACCTAATTGAAAAGAATTGAGTACTATCTAGTAATTGAAAGTAGTAGAAATTGCCAGCGTAAATATAATGTATTCTTGGTGATTTACAGATTTAAAAGACAAGACATTTTTATATTAGCAATTCTCCCAACTCAGAATCTCTCTACAAGAAAAATTATAAAGTGAAGACACGGTTTATTTTCTTGGTAAGCCCCCGTCTTCATTTGCTATCAACATATCCTAACAAAAGCCAAATTTCATATAAAAAAAAAAAAAAAAAATTAAAAATAATGTCTAATGGAGACGGGGGGTAACTATCTAATTTGAATGATTAGTTTTTGAAAAAGAATTAGAATATACAAAATTTTCTTACGAGTTGGCATTAAAATTTATCAATTAAAAATTCAAAAACGGAATATAGTTGTGTTCCACAATATTTCGGGAAAAGAAGGTCGGGAAAATACAAATTATGCTTATAAAATCCTACAAATATTTTTTAGACCGAAAATGACAAAATTTGTTTTTTTTTGCACAAAACAGATGATGCTTTAGACGTTAACTAAATATTGACACCACTGAAGATAAATAAAGGTCATACGAAACGGATTAATTTATTCAAAAGGTATTATTCATAGTTAAATATCTGAATTGAAGGTGTAGTTTTTTCTTTTATTTTTAGCTTTCCCGAATTCACCCAAAACAAAAAGTCTGGGTAATTTTCTATTAAAAGAGAAGTAAAATCACTTGTCTTAAAAGGTTTCTCTCATTTACAGACTTTTTGCGCAAATAAGTGTCTTTGGGTATGTTTGGGCAGTTTTGAATAAGTTTTGGTAGCATCCCCTAAGTTCTGAAACACAACTAAATTTCATATAATGTTTATGAGATAGATGCTAAAAATGGGATTTGTTGAACAACTGATTGATTATATTAGCTCATGCTGCCCTTATGCTCAAATTGGTATGGGTGCGGCATCAGGATGGCTAACTGGTTTTATATTAATGAAGTTTAGTAAGTTTGTTCTAGCCGTAGTAGGAACTAATATATTATTAATGAAAATAGCAGAAATTGAAGGAATTGTACGTATCGATTGGGATTATGTAAAACAAAGTGTCCCATCGAAAATTTCAGCAAAGCCTATCACTGATTTGGCTCTCCGCAATGCAGATATCATGAATGAGAATACAAAACAAATAAAAAATTTTAAAATTGCATTTATTGGTGGATCTTTAATTGGAATTGGATGCTGCTAAAAGTAGCACCTAAATAATCTTGACAAAAAATTTATTTTTATATAAAGTAAAAACTGTAATAAAATCTCTCAACCTTAATTAAATATTATTTTTGGGGATGGGGTTGGATTACATCACCGCTAATGCAGGGTTTGGCAAAACATTTTTTTTACTTTTCAATAATATTTGCAATTTTAAATAATTTGCAAATTCTAAAGGCCGATCCAAGGCGAATTCATACCAGGCGTGAGCAGTAGAGCAACAACTACAACAAAACGAAAACTTTGACATTAGATTAGCTGGTATGAAACAATGTAATTTTGACAAGACATTAGAAAAGAAACGAGAGCAAAAAAACTATCAGCTGGGCTTTCATTGCTAACCGAAGGTTGGCTGAAGCAACAACAGATATAAGGTGGTAAATTTTAGAATAAAAATATTCAGCAAGAGGGAAGCTTAAGGTAGTGGTAGACTTCGTTCTCACCATCTGACGATTGATAATTGAATACAAGTTTTCTCGTATTCCTTCATCTGGGTTTGGTTGGTTAAATAGATGATGCTTACAACTAAACACTACCCTAAGTAGATAGATACGAAGAGTGCTGATGACGGACGTAGCTTCCCAATTTTTCTTTAATAATATCATCTAATTTGTAATTTAGAAGGAATAGAACGAACTCAAGCTTGACTACAAATTTCATTATATTTTAAGATAGATCAAAGTATGTATGTACATGCCTCGAAGGTGATTATCAACACACATACATAAGCTTTCTGGAAGCATATTTTTCTCATCTACCTTCCTCATTGTACTTCTCCAGCAGGACTTCCGAACAGATTGCGCGGATGTCAGCATTATTACCCGATGTTCATTTTAGCTTATGCAAATATGTAGTAATGAATGCTGGCAACTCCATGTTAACACATTCTATATTTTTAATAACTTTTTTATGCACCGAACTTCTTTTTACATTTATTTTCTTTTCATATTTCAGATTTATTTTTTATAATATTTTAAGGACACGCGGATATATTTTACAATTTACGACTCAAGTTGTAAGAGTTGTATTTTTACCAAAAATTCAACTCTGCTTCTCACATTCCACATTTTTTGTTTTTGTTTATGTATGAGTTTTCATTGTTCATCATCCATTTCTTGTAGGGGTGCTTATGCAAAAATAATATTTTTAGTTGACTATGTTTATTTACATAAGTATATTATTGCTTTAACATTTATTACAAGTAAATAATGGCGAATGAATACTGGGTGATTGCAGGTCGAGTTCGCGCACTTTCGACTCTTTTGGATATGCCAAAATAATAAAATATTTTTTTATAGAATTTGACATTTGGATTTCAAACATTTCCGCAACTATGGGAGAAAGAACTTCATTTGCATGATAATAAAGGACATATTTGAACATTCAAAACAGATTATAGTTTATATACCCTTCACTAAGGGTGGGAAGGGCATATAAAGTTTTGTCATTCTATTAGTAATTTCTACAATATTGATTTCCGACCTAATAAGGAGTATATGGGTTTTGTAGGGAAGTCGATTTAACGATGTTTATCAGGCCTGTTCTGTACTTTTTTGAAGTGATTTGAAATTTTTCAAATCACGTAATTTAAAATCGGTGATAGACTACCTCGATAGACTGATTATTGATAGACTATCAGTAATTAGGATATACTATATCGACGCTTACTCAGTATCAAAATTTTACAGTACCGCAAATAACCTCGAGACCCGCTGAATTTCTCAAATTTTATCTTTTTATTCACTTGCGTGATTTCAAATCACATGATTTTTAGTACAGGGGTGATTACACCTCATTCGATATCGAGTAAATTCTGTCGTAATTTTTCATTTTGGTATCGTGGCACTCGATATCGAATAAAAAGTATCGTAATTAGAGATGATAGCATTCGATATCGAGTAATAAAAAAGTTTGATCGATCAAGTTTTCATTCGATACGTCTGTGCTAATCGTATGCATATTAATTTAATTCTTTAGCGCCAAAAATTTATTATATTTTGCTTTACAAGTTTATTTAACACAAAAAAAATTATTTTTATAAAAAAAATCATTTCCATAGATGTAATATGCAAAAAATTTTAAATTTGACAAAATATAAATATAAACCATACGAAAGAGGAATTGGAAAAATTAATAAAATCTTGGAAAAACTTAGATTATATTTCCTGTATAACATGGCTTTCAATTGTCGACACTGTGCTTTGTCCAAATGGTTAAAAGTAATTATTAACCACACTATACACTAGCAAACTAGAGTCAAATGTGAAATTGTGGGCATTGCGATTGTCATGATTTGTGCGGCCCTTCTCCTGTATGTATGGGCTGTATATGATAGTTTAATAAACGTTTACGCTTCAAGGATCTTACACATATGTCGCATTTGTGTAACTTTTAATTCAAATGTATAGATTTCTTGCGACGGACCAAATTTGTGCGCTGGGAAAATTCCAATGGAGAAGTCAAATTTAAACGTCCTTTCGTAGGTGTGAATGCGTTCATGTCCACAAAAGAGTTGTCACTAATACTGCAAATAAATGGCCTTTGCCCTGAGTGTCTGATTTTATGAGCTTGCAAACTATTCTGTAAACATCTTGTTGCACACGTCGCATTGGAAGGCTTCAATTGTGTTGGTTAAGATTTTGCTGGAAAGATCACACTGTGGTATGGACGCAGTCGTTCTTGATGAAGTGAGAAACTTTGCGACTGTGCATTTTTAATGCAAATATTATATTAATACATTTAAATATTTTATTTCGTAAATGTCCACGAACTATGCAAATTTGCAATTGTGAAAACCCCCAGTATTTAGCAGTATTAAATAGTATAAAAAATCTGTTATTGCATCACTTTTGCACCTCACTGTATGAACATTTTATTTCTAAGATATAAACAAGGTATATATATATGTATATATAGTAAGATGTATATTTATATATATAGTAAGATAAATACACCTTGGATATACATACATATGTATGTATTTATGTATAAAATTTGAAGCAGTAATACAAATGAGTATAAAAATAAAAAAATGCAAATCGTGTCTTTCTTTTCGTTTCTCTCGCTTACAAGCAAAAAATCGTGTTTTAAAAGAATCTCGTAAATGCTGTATAACAAATACAATAGGCGGGATAGAAAACCAACCTATGGTCTTCTTATCATCACTAGAAACAGTTAGGCAGTCAGACACAGACAAATGAAGGCGCACTGGCCTTGACATACAATTAGTTAAGTATCTATGCCTCGAAAAATGGGAGTGGGCAGGGCATAGGCAGAGGAGGTGTTCGAACGTTTCCTCCTCCTCATCTTGGTAGCTTCTACAAAATTCATTGTATAGGTCACCCATCCTTCTCACATGGGTACTGATTGGGTAGTATTAAGTGTCGTACCTGCATTTTCGGCATTGTAAAATGAGGGCCAGATCGTCCTCGCGGTTAAGCAAGTCGACTCATTGGACCATCTGAACCAAGGCATATTAAACAAGGTGATAGCGTAAGGGAGAGAAAATTTGAGCAAAAAATTTTTTGAATTGTTTTTATATGGATTTTGACAATAAAATAGATATTATTCTCTCTTAAAAAACCTGCTTAATGTCAAACTCCATATAAAAAAAATTGAAAAAATTTCTCTTTAATATTAGCTCCGCCTTGTGCAGTCACCTGGTTAAATATGCCTTGAACTGAACTGAACCAGATCATAGAGAGCGGAGCTTATGCGGTGCTCGCAATTAAAAACACTGACGTCGCAAAA
The DNA here is from genome assembly GCA_949628195.1 of Phasia obesa. Lineage (NCBI taxonomy): Eukaryota > Metazoa > Arthropoda > Insecta > Diptera > Tachinidae > Phasia > Phasia obesa. The sequence goes on along the minus strand of OX451218.1, from coordinate 24,369,974 downwards.
ACCTTCTGCCTACATTTGATGTTTATCAACAATGCGTCAAGAGAGAGAGAATGATACAAAAATGATAAAATTGCAAAATTTTATCATTATCAATAATAAATTAAATACAAGATTTGAAAACTGTTATTTTTTTTTTAATTTATAAAATTAATAAAAGTAAATGAAAGGGATTGCCGATTTGCATTCAGCGTCCCAAATAGTCTATGAGGCAACATTCAGTTCATCCAGTCCAAAATCATTCTTCCAACACAACATTGTCATACTTTCTATTATATTCTTGTTTTAAGTAACCGTATGATGGTGAAACCCAAATCGGTAAGAAGTAAAAAATTGGAGATCTCAATAGAAATTAATTTTAGTCGATTTGTCGATTAACCAATATAATTTGTTCGAGTAATTTTTTTTTCGAAATTTGCTGTTTTTCTTATTCTAACAATTAATCGACTTAAAATTCTACGCTTAATCGAGCGATGATTGGTTGAGTGGATACTCTAGAGAATACTGGAGCGGATGACTATTTCGTTTTGGACCCCTTCCTATTCCCCTTTTATTCCACAGCGTTTTCTGATAAGCCACCTTTAACGTCAATGTCAAATTTAAAAAATTAATTTTTAATAAATTTGAATTGTTTATAAAAATATTTTTCAACAAAACAAGGCGGTAGGTAGCCTTTAGACTTCATTTTTCATTGTGATGGTGAATGTTAGAATACGAGTTTCCATGATTTTGTCTATAACTGTACATATATTTTTCAGAAGAATTTTAGCTCAACCATCTATCTAATACCTGTTTCACAAAAGGTATCAGATCTAACAAAGGTGCAATTTAAAAGATTTCTATTTTTCAATAAATCTTTTCCTTAAAAGACTCAAACAAATTAAATTAAAATTATTAAATTATAATAAATTACATACATTCAGACTTACAATAAAATGGGAGTTCCTACCGAATTTTTGAATTTAATTAGCTCATTAAGTCCTTATGCTCAAGTTGGAGCCGGCGCAGTGTCAGGATGCTTGACTGGTTTTTTGGTAATGAAGTTTTGTAAATTTGCTGCTGTCTTAATTGGTGGAGCTATAATAATTGTAAATATAGCAGAAATTGAAGGACTTGTGCAAACGAATTGGTGGAATATTAAGAAAGATATCCGGAACATTACAATGCCGCCTATCAATAATGCGAATTTTAGCAATGCACAAGTGCCTGCGAATGTATATAATTTTATAATTTCATTTAGTGGTGGGGCTCTAATTGGAATTGGATGCGCCTGAAAGAGGCAAAAAAATAATTTTTATAAAAAAATGAAATAAATTAATAAATAAAAATTGTAAAATAATATCTAACCTGAATTAAACGTCATTTCTTTGGTGGAGTTTTATAGAACAAGATGGGTGTCAAGGCACATTCATCAGGTAACCCAAGGCATATTAATGAATGTGCCTTGAGGTAACCTCACTACGAAGGGGAAATATTAAGGCGAAAATTTTAAAATTGTTTTTAAAATTTTCCCCTCACTACGGAGGGGAAATATTAAGGCGAAAATAATCAATTTTTTTTATATGGATTTTGAAAGTTCAACTTACAATTTTTCCCCTTAAATGGAAATTGAACTATCAAACTCCATATAAAGTAGTGAGGTTACCTGATGAATGTGCCTTGGTGAAAATTGTTAATTTTATTATATAGATTTTGACAGTTAAACTTACAATTTTTTCCCTTAAATGGAAGTTGAACTATCAAACTACATATAAAAAAAAATTAAAATGGTTAGTGTGATAGTAAAGCTTCTCTTATGGCAACACTGCAATTCGAGGTTGTGATTATTTTTAGAACAGTGTTGCAAGCGACTATGACGTTATTTAGGCGAATTAGTTTGAAGCATAGCCAATTTATAATTAAATATACTTCACCGGCGATTTAGTGCTATGTGGTAATACTGGCGAAGGCGTTTTCAGTTCCGCCTTAAACTATGCTGCATATCAGTTTATGTATTTTTTACTTTATAATAAATAAAGTATGCATATCCGTTTAGCTTTTCTTGGAAATAAGATATTTTTGCAGAAAAAAAGTATTCTATATTGGAATCCATCCAGTAGTTTTTACGTGATGCGAACGCAAAAGAAAAGCAGACGAACAGACAGACAGACGGAAATGAGTTACTATTTCATTACATGTTTAGATTGTACGGAATAAAGTCATTGTACTAAAATTAGTACATTTGCACCAATTTTACCCTCCCTCGTGCTAACTTAGTCGCAATTTACATTACACAGAAAAATGGGCAGACAGACGAGATTTGTAGGCAAGGGGTTGAAGAGGTAGAGTGTGTATTTCATGACTAGTGTACTGGACATTTTTTCGTTTCTCTTTTCTGCTTTTCGCTTTTTTGCTACTTTCTTTAATGTTCTCAACAAAGATATTAAACACACAGATTTTGAAACACACAAACATGTAAAGAATATAACACAGAAAATAAAATGTGCAAAAATCTGTCTGTCTTGTTTATGTCCAATGTAAATTGTTTAAGCAAGAGCAAAAGAGAATTCAAAAAATGTCTGCCCTGTTTCTGTCCTATGTAAATTGCGACTTAGACTGCTTTTACAATAGACAGAAACAGGGCAGATATTTTTTGAATTCTCTTTAATGCTTTCACAATTGGACATAACAAGACAGACAGATTTTTGCACATTCTACTTTCGGATTTATTTACTTTACATGTGTGTGTGTTTGAAAATCTGTGGTACATGTACATTGTTAAGAAATTTTAAACAAGTAGACGCCGAGAAATTGAGAAATATAATGTGAAGCAACACAGAAAAAAGCGAAAAGCAGAAAAGAGAAACGAAAAAATGTCCATTACGATAGTAATGAAATACACACTCTACCTATTTAACCCCTTGTCTACAAATCTCGTCTGTCTGCCCTGTTTCTGTCTATTGTGAAAGGGGACTTAAACATATCACCTAATTCGTTATGTTAATGTTACCCGTCTACAGAAGACATCAAATGATAAACACTAACATCATGTTAGTATTAAATGTAGTCTGTCCTTGTTAATGTTTTTTTCACGTCTTAACTTTGTTGTTAAAATATTGTTATAAAAGCTGTTTTATAACATGACCATAGCGTTGTTGTTTTATTATTTATAGTGTTCCAGTTTTATATTAAAACAGCGCCATCTGTCGCTCAACCGTACTACTATCTGCTTTGCTATAACCATTCAAACGGATTATATTTGATTCCAACAACATTGATGGAAAACAGAAAATTATGTTCAATCAGACAATGACGTTAACAAGTATTCGCCACCTATAACAATGTGAACGAATTAATAGCGTTGCTTTGCCGGCCTTATGTATGCTCAAATCGACGGCTAGTGGAGACGGGGCATTAGAAATCTTTGTCCTTAATTTGCCTTTATACTGTGTTCGTTTCAGATACCAGATATTCTAAAAAACTAAATTTGCAAACAATGTCAACATCATATTCAGCAAACATAACAAGATTCTTACCATAGTATTGGTACTTTGCGTGTGTGTGTGTTTGTGTAGCTTTTGACTAAAATCTCTTGATGTTGTTTTTTTTTTAATTTTATTTTCTCTTAACTGTCACTGCCGTATTTTGTTGGCAAATACAAATACCAATGCCCATTGCCATTCTCAAACAAATTGTGTGCGACTCTTGAAGAGTGCGGACTTTGAAATTTTTGCATTGTTGCGACGGGTAAATGTCAACAAACGAGTAAAACGTTAGTGAAAAGAAACAAAATCATTATTAAAACCAAATAAGAAAAAAGTTTACAAACTTGTTGCTAATAAATTTTCTTTTACTGATATCTATAAGCGATTTGCAAAATAAACAGCGCGTATAAAAAATTATATAAATAAAACCAATAAAAAATATGTATAATTAATTAATAAACCACAAAATTGTGATAAAAGATTTTTAGTAAAATCTAGTGAAAAATGTATAATTATTAAAATAAAAAAAAAATTATTTTTCATTGTCGTTGTTGTTGTTACTTGCGTATTCCGAAAGGCTGAAAAAGAGAAGGAGAGAAGATATTTTTGCCACTACTAAATTAACTAAAAGAACAAAATGAGAGAATATAACAGGTAACCATCAATCAGGAAAACAAACAAGAATTAATAAGTATTTAGATGGATGCATTGTTTTGGGTTGCAATCAATCGCTAGTTGCCAGATAAAATTGTCAGAATAATCCCAAGCACAAAAAAAAAACATCGTCAAAAAGTATTTTTCAAATGCAACAAATCTAGTTTAAAAGGACACACACACACACACCAAAATGTCTTTGAGAGAAGAAATCCTAACATTAAAGAAAATAAAAACATATTCTCCAAGTTAGGCACCTCCAAAGATTCTAATATACACTTGTGGAAAGACATTTAAGTCACTTTTGCGATAGTGTAACAGTTGGTTGATATTCATAGCAAAAAATCTATGTACATACATATATCTATATATATATATAATAAAATAGTAACTTATTTCCGTCTGTCTGTATGCTTTTCTTTGCGTTCGTATCACGTAAAAACTACTGGATGGATTTAAACAAAATTTTGTGAGTTGGTACCTTAGAATCCTGATTCCAATATATTTATTCGCAAAAACATCTCATTTCTAAAAGAAAGTGGAGAAAAAGCAGTGAAAGTATGCAATTTCCGGTTTAAAAGGCACTGAAGTATTTGGTTTAAAACTGGGATATTTTAAACACGGTTGCTCACCTTTTATTTTTGAAAGTGGAATATTTTAAAAACCGAGATATTTTAAATAAAATTGCGCAACAGATGGCGCCAGTATTTTTACATTACATTGTTAATAAAAATAATTTAAACACCTCTTACAGAGGTTTACAACAATTTTTAAAATTTTATCCAGATATGGGCACCTTTATATAAAGTAAATACAGCTGCGGTCATAGAAATAGCACCAAGCCTAAGAAAATATGTCTCCGATACATATTTCCCTATAAGTTAAATTGATATATTTCAAAATTTGTCATAAGACGCTTAGGAAACTGTATAACTACATAAAGTAATTTAAAATAAATTTTATTTTTGCTAATTATTTTATTTTGAAATTTATACTTTAATTAAAAAAACTTAAAAAACAAGCAGTCAAAAAATAATATTAAACACTAAATTAAGAACAAATTAAATAGAATTATAAATGATACATTTATTAAGTTGAGCGTGATTTATATATTCTAATTAATAGCTTCTTACATGTCCTTTATTTGTAATAACGTCTGCAAAACATTTTGGCGTCGATTTTACAAGGTTATGCCATCTTTCCTTTGGAATTTTATTACAAATTTTCTGGACAGCTGTGCAAAGCGCTTCGTTGTTCGTGGGTTGCATTTGAGACACTGTTTTTTATATCTGTCCATAAATTCTTAATTGGTCTGGGCTCTGAGCGGGCCATTCCATTCCATCACATTGAATTTATTTTCCCGAAACCACTTTTTCGCAAGCTTGCTTGTGTGCTTCGGGTCATTATCTTTCTGGAAGACCCACACCAATGACATTTCTTCACAAGCATAAGGGAACATTACTTCCTCGAGTATACCAACATAAATGATCTTATTGTGGTTCACACTAAAATTAGAGAATAATCTTTTGTTCCATCTAAAAGAATATTACAAATTAATTATAAAAGCAACACAGGGAAATTTTTCGTTATCCGGAGGCAACCGAAAATTTACAGAAAATATAGAATTCCTCAAAATTTCTTTCAACTTTCTGCTACGGAGTACAAAACGACAATTTCTTTAGAAGCTATAAAATGAGCGCATAATATATGTCATGAAGAATAATATCAACAGAGGAATTGGCTAATAAAACTCGGATTAGTCGTCCTACGACTCATAAAGTAGTTGAGCTCCATCTAAAAAAAATAATTCCAATAGGAACAGCGATAATTCTCGTTGCTGGTGTATTTTTTATTTATTCGATTTATTGAATCTTACAATACAATTGCAAATTGTCTTTGGTAGAAATTGAACCCACAACCCCCAGACTGATAGAATACTACCCAGTTGCTGATGTAAAATGGGCTTGAGTATCTAACAAAAGTTTCTTTTTTTCTGAATCTGATTCGGGATGCGCCCGGTTTGGCTACCTTGCTAACGATTGGTTTACAATTGGCGAAATTGCGCCCTGCTAAAGAAGCCCTAAAGTACCCAAGAAAGATCTTTATTTATTTAAGGTGGGTACATTATTATAGCCACATTTCTTAAAACAAACCACAAGCGAAAATTATTTACAAGTTAGTGAAGTTAAACCTCCATTGTTAGAAATGTGCTAAAAGGTTCTATCAGTCAAAATTCACATCAATAACCGCGAGTTTAAGGTCCACAATCGTGTCATATTGCTTAATTCCAACATAAATTTGTTACACTAGATATTTACCAGATATTTTCCATAGGATCCTGTATATAACTAAAAATGAGCGTTGATTAGAAAAAAAACTTTTTACATGAAATTATAATATACATTCGGTTTTACCTACTTGGACTACAGAAAATGAATTACTTTTTAACATAAAGTAATGAAAAAAGATTATAATTAACACTCTAGCTCACCCTGATAAAAACAAGATGACTATAATAATTTTAAGGGAGATATTTCTTACTTAAGTTACACAAACGAGGCAATGATAGGGAGAACAGATTGGCCACTCCAAATGAGAATAGTTGGTTGGATCTAGCCTCATACAGGTTTCGTAACTTTTGTAAACCGCGGCATTATCTTGTTGAAAAATCTTGTTTCTTTCTACGATTTCTCTCCAAACAAGGTTTCAGAATTCTCTGAAAAAGAGTTGCCTATTCTGCCGAATTCATTTCTGTTCTAGAAAAAGCCTACTCTAGCCTACTCTAAAACATTAAAGAACAAAAATTTCTTTTGGGAAATCTCTCCAGTAACAGCTGTTCTCGTTTGGGCTGTATAAGTTTATCTTTTTATCGCCGGAAAAACGGCCTGCATTTAAAACTAATGAAGATTGCTGTATAACTCGATTCAGAGTCGGTCTCGTTTTACGACCATGATGGTAATTTTTGGACAGACGTATTCTCAAGTGCTTTCCGATGTGTTAACAGTGTATTCCCACTCAATATGTGATCTAACATACTTATGTAAAATAAGACAATGATTCAGCTTTATTCATCCTGTCTTACCCTCAGTATTTGTTGTTTGTTTTATTGCCAATTATAAATAATAAAAGTCTTAACTTTTTGATAGAGCGTCAACAATTTTTTTACGTGATAACGATAAAGTTTCTTTCCACCCTAGTTCCTAGTCAGAAGACTGTAAGAACTTACGTGTAACATTACAAACCTCAACTGGGCTGTATAATTCCCGCATTTAATTCCAATAGAAGCACATCTTGGATAGGAGTACTAACCATTAAAAGTTTACTAATCACTCCAGAAAATATGAATTGTCCCTCGATAGAGTGATAGGAAGTGCTCTAGTCAATCAGTCTGGGGTTTGCGGGATCAATTTCCACAAACACTCTGGGTGTATTCTGCAGACCAGCAAGAAGCTTCACAGGTAGTGTTGTCTCGAAAAAAAACGAATAGCTCAGTAGTTGACATTATATTCCTCTGTCTTCCTTGGAATAACACTTTCATCTTCCGCTAACCTCTTCAGACTGTCAAAAGCAAAACTGGACAACACAAACTTCTTGAACAGTTGCCCATAAAATACGTAAAAGTATGGGTGTGAATTTGTTCCATTTGTCGTCTATATAAGAAGGTTTAACTAATTTTAGTAATAAACCTAAAAAGCAAGGATTTGAGTTAAAAGAAATCTCATAATCTCAACAACAATATTTATCATCATGTTACTTGGGAACTGTAACAGTTAGAATCATGAAATTTTCTGCAAGTAACTCTCTTAATAATATCCACAGTGTAGCTGTGCATTGGAATAGTGGGCGAGGTACCCCCCATACAAGGTGAAGTATTATCGTGTACCTAAAGGACTGTAAGAACTAGTCTTGAAATTATGTACAAAAAACCCCTTATTAATGCGCGTAATTCAAAACAAAAATGGCTGGATTGGAACAGTGGGTGTGGTGCCTGCCAAAGAAAGTGAAAAACTATTTATCGTTTGCCTAGAAAACCATTATAGATGGACTCTTTACATTTTGCACAAGTAACTCTCATATAATATATTAATATGGAATAGTGGGCGTGGTACCTCCCGGACAAAGTGAGAAATTATTATCGTGTACCTAGAGGACTAAAATAGATAGAGTCTTACAAGTAACCCCCTTCAAAAAGAGAAATATTAACACTGGAATTTTGTACGATAAAAATAACGTACCTCTTAGGTACCCCTCATTACAATGTAATTATCCTATAGTTAATTACCTATACCTGCAATAGTGACTCTATCTAAATTTGACATAGGCTTCTCTAGGAAAAACCTGGGTTTTGTTAGACAGTTTCGCCATACGATGGGGTTGCGAAGCGCACCGAGGATCGCTAGTTATTTTTAAAAATTGAATGATTTTCATTAACCAATAATTAAACGATTTCAAACCCAGCATTTTTCGCAAGAAAAGAACGAATTTAGAGTAATCAATGTCAAACCTTGTATAAAAGTTGTCTAGTATCGCCGGGTTGTTAATCATGTAAAATTTCAGAACATTTTATAACTAGTATTTTTTATAAAATTTGTTAATTTGTATCCGAATGCTAATATTTGTTTATTTTAGTTATTAAAATTTACAGCGATCATAAATTTGTGTTTTATAATGGGTGATCCATTTCGAGGTACTTTTTTCAATAGCCTTTTTTTGACAGATCACGTGTGAGTCCTGTAATGCTGTCATGTTATTTTTGTTTAGTATTGTTTGGCATTTCATAATGGAAAGACTTACGCTTCGTTCTATGAGCTCTTGAAAAGAGATTCAAGACCTGCCACTTCATCTAGAACAAAACAAAGGTTTGGTGTGGTTTGTGGGCCGGTGAAATCATCAATCCATATTTCCTTAAAAATGATGCCGTGTTCGGGCTAGTAATGTCATTTGTCAAGGCACCAGAAGAGATATACAAAATTTAAGCACACCAATCTGTCAGGCATAGTTTCGAAAATTTTGATATTGCAATTCAGCAACATCGGATCATTCTTTGGAGGCTGCGGGCCAAAACCACGCCCACCTATATTTTTTCATGTTGTTTTTTCATTTTTTTCGGCTTTAATGATTCTCTTTTGCTTTTTTTGTCAAATAAATATTAGACCGCGACAGGTAGATCGCAAGAAAAAAAAATAATGATAATTTTAAGGTATTTTATGCGTATTTAAAAATAATAGTAATATTATTCTTCAAATATTCAGTAAAAAGACAGTTGGTGTTATTTTAGAACTTTGATTTCATAAAAACCTATTAATATTTATTTATTGATGTTTACGGTTTTCCTACAAATTTATTTTTTTTTTTGGATTCTGCCCAAAAAAATTGGTAAATGGCAAAGGTACGAAACCAAAGCGCCAGGGTGTGATTGCCTTAGCTTCCTCCAAAATCTGCAGAGCGACCTATACCTTCGTATAGGAAGTGAGACTCCAAATTCAGCTAGGTAAAATTAATGAGAGTTTAATGGTGCTCCTCCAGTGAAAATCTTGAGTTTATTGGTTCTCCTCCAGTTAAAAATTGAGTTTAATGGTGCTCCTCCAGTTAAGTTGAGTTTTTTTTTAAATGGTGCTCCACCAATGTCCGACTTATTGGAATTAAAATTTATGGGTTATAAACGATAACCAAACGATTACAAGTGGCTGATTAAACAACCACCAATAACAGTACCGTAGTACAGCTATTCGAGGACGCCAATCAGCCAGTGTGAGAACGAGACGCAAACCACTCGAATTTCATAAAAAACTATTAATATTTATTTATTGATGTTTATTGCTTTCCTACAAATATATAAATGTAATGCTGTTAGAAGCTTTGGTTTATAAATAAACTACCTGTGCCCGCCACTTCGTCAGCGTCCTTACAATATTTTGTTCGATTTTGCTTTGAAAGCAATCCACACCAAAGACCCTTACTTTTTTAATGCTTCAGTTATGGTTTATTTATTCACTTTATATGAAGAGTCTCATCACTACTAAAAAAATGCGCCTTAAATTATGCATATCGGTAAAATTGCGCACTTTCACTGCTTTTTCTCCACTTTCTTTTGAAAATAAGATATTTTTGAAAAGAAGTATCCCATATTTGAATCGGGATACTAAGGTACCTGCACACAATTTTTTTTTTTTAGATCAATCCAGTAGAAAGACAGACAGACAGATAGGAAATAAGTTACTGTTTTATTATATGTATCGATAAAGCAAACTGTTCAGCAATTTTTAAAACTTTCGCTTCGACAACATTTTTAAAATTAACTTTTCAATTGCATGTGTAAACATGCATGCAACTTGCAAGATTTTCGTATATGTCTCCGCCATTTTGGTAGATAATACTTATACAATACCTGCATACAATTACTTGCAGTGTTAGCAATAGAAATTTAGCGCCGTAGTGGTAAATATTCAATTTATTTGGGAAAATACAACATCGAATAGGGCCAGGATTCACTATCCTAAACAATCGTACAATTTAATCACAAAAAAGTCTGACAGAATTCTGTCCTACTTAAAAAATCGTTTCAAAATGGCGCTGTATATGCCACACTATCATACAAAACAAACTCTGATCGCATGGAAAAATACTATTTTATCATTTTTTTCAAAAGATTATCAAATCGTACAGACTTTCAAAGAGTCTGTCACATAAATACACTTTTAATCCACACTATCATACTTTTTGACGACTGAGTATGAGTATGATAGTGAATCATGGCCCTTAACCAATTTTATGTATTGAGTACCCAACAAAAGTTTCAAATACTCGGTACCCAATACTCAGTACTTTGTCAGCACTAGTGTTAATTAAGCTTTGATACCAGTTGACAGCTTTGTTGGGATTTGTAGTACAATTGTACCAAATTTGGTACAATCGACACATCATTGGGGGTCATCCCACTGATGTACGGCCAAGAAAAGCAGTACCTCTTCTTTTTAGTCAAATATAACCAGGTTCATTTAGTATGTTACGCGCCAAATGGTTTGGATGAGATTCAAGCTTCTTTAGCTATGTTTCGCTATTTCTACTTTGAGTAATGGCATGTTTACATCTTTGTGAATGTTCGTTTTTTTTATGTACCACGAGCATCTGTAATCATACGTAGAATCTTATTTTGACGCGTTTGATTTTTTCTACATTGCTAGTTGAGGAAGTGCCCCATAATTGAATCCCATAACGCCAAATTGGTTAGAGCATCAACTTGTACAGTAGAAGTTTACAATCTAAGCTCAGGGTGGAGTTTCTGCCATTAAGCCAATTTAGTTGTACTGCTTTTAATTTTATTTCTGTGGTTTTTCCAAGTAAGGGGACGATCAAGATGTATACACAGGTGTTTAACGTCTGAAAGCTGAGAGCATTAGTCCCTAAGCAGTGTGAAAGTTATATGAGTACATTTTTGTTCATTCACCTTTTTTCTCTATTTCTTAAACTAATTTTCCAAATTGAGTATGTGGTCTTGTAAATCTTCTTCTTCCTTTGACACACACAGTGATGTGTCCAATCCGTAGTAGATTGTAACGCGAGACACTAGGTCTATATTGCCACTTTTGGGTTGTTACTTCACTTCCTGTAGGATCTGCAACACGACCTATACCTTTGCATAGAAAATGAGAATTCCCAGATTCAGCTTGTTTGTACGTGGCTGATTCATGGAATCACCAATAACTGTACCTCAGTAGAGCTATTCGAGGAAGCCCATCAGCCACTGCGAGAGAGACGCAAACCACTCGAAGGCCGATCAACAAGGACGGCCTGATTGACTTCAAGTGATAACGACTTTACGACTCCTGGTCTTGTAAATGTTGTGATGCTTTTTGGGCGCTTTCATGAATACTTAAAAAGGCTGTGTAATCACCAAATGTTGACGTGTGGACTCTGGTGCTAGTTTACATATTTGATGTGTATAGTAAATATAAAAGGGTCAGAAAATATTACCTTGGGGAACTTCGGCTTCAATGAGCTGAGGCGAGCTTAAAAAATCACCTTCTTTTAGTAAATATTTTCGATCCAATTTGTCAAATGTTAGTAAATTAGCAAGACAAACATAGAAATTCAAGGGATCAAGGTCAAACATCGTTACCTTAAAATACCGTAGTATTAACGTTCTGATTTGTACTATTTTAATGTCGAGCTTTTTCCTTTTTTCACTTAATGCCAAATTTTGGTACAATTGATGCTGATTTGGTACAATTTTATTATTGAGGCGGTACAATTTATACATTGTCAGATCCCAACACTGGCTGACAGTGTTGCAAAACAAGGTTTTATCGCTAAAGCCTAGTACTCTGTTCGAATTTGTGAAAAATGTTGAGCAACATTTATTATTTCACAAGGAAAATTTGACATTTAAAATGTGGTGTCTATCTCGCGATTTGAAAGAATTTTACGATTTTCTTGCTTTTAAGTATACCATATTGTTTTAGAAATGTTAACAAAAGCCAAGCGATCAGCTGTTATTTGAAAAATTTCACATGAAATAATGCCCCTTTGCTTTATTTCACAGCTTTGATGAAATGTTGCCAGAAACATTTCAATGTTTTTCCACAGCAAAAACAGAGTACTACTTCAGCAACATTTTTTCATGACTTTTTCATACAAATTTTTTATGTATGTAGTTTGACAGCATTCCACATGAAAAACTAAACGGAGTACCAGGCTTAAGGCCGGAGATATTTTATGATGAGAATTTTTACATAATATGTAAGTTTTTCGTTTAAAAAAACATAAAATTTTATGTTTGCTAATTTCTTCAGTTAAGTTTTACTTACTAAAATTTAATAATTTAACTTATAAGTCGTCTTCCCCAATGCAGAAACTGAGGGAGTAAAAAACAAAAACGAAGAAGATGAGAAAAAGAAAACAAAATCAAAATCAAACAACCAGCCAACCGTCCGATCGGCCAACATCGCGTTTAACTACTTACTATTAACAGCAGTAACAACATTATTTTACAACTTTTTAAACAGAATTTCACGACTGACAAATGTTCCGGGAATTTTACAAGTATCTGATGTTGATGACTTTTTGTTAAGTTAATTTTGCTGCTTTTTGTTTTTATAACAAAATTTGTAAACAATAAAAAACGACGCCAATTACAATTGCAAAAATAATAAAGAATATTAAAAAATGGGAGAAATAACTGTTATTTATTTTAAGAGAAACTTTAAAAGCCATATAATGTACATACTTATGCATGTACATATTTAAAATAAATAAATAGTATGTATGCATGTATGTAAGTAGTGAAAAAGTGGTTGTGTATCTTTGAATATTTTTTTAATAAATTAAAAATCATCAACTTATGTACATACATATGTATGTACATACACACGTGGGCAAAAAAATATTATTTAATTTACAACTACCTTGTATTATTATATCGGTTGTTTCATACCTGCTAGTTGTGGCCGCTATGTAGTTAGCATTCTGAGAATATTTGGTCGAATTTGCTCTTTGTTTTGAAAATAAATCACATTACATTTGCAGCATATAAGGTTTATACATATACATACATATGTAAGCATATATATATGTATTTACTTTTAATAGGGAAATTATACTGTAAATACCTACATACATATGTATGTACCTAGTATCTAAAATATTCTGATTACAAAAATAAAGGTGCTGCCAACTTACTCCCTTAATATTTTATTAAAATTTAACCCGTGGTTTTTAGGTAATGCGGACATAGACAGACAACAATTCTAGAAATTTGTGTTAAAAAATATTTAAAATTACCAATAAAGCCAATTGCAATACCACATATAGTCGTGGACTTAATTCTTCATATACCCCCAAAATTTTTAATAGCTGCTAAATAAAACGCGTTACAAGAATTTTATTTTTAAAGAATTATTTTATTATCTATTTATTAATGTAAAAAAAAAACAAAATTTTTATTTTCCTTTGAAAACTTTAAGCAACAGAGAAAAAAAAACCAAAAATCTAGAAGGACATAATTGTTCAATTACTTTTTGGTTTAAATGCGAAATAAGTAACCCTGTTATATAATTAATATTTTGTCGGCCCACCATTAGCATCAATTACTGCCTGCAGACGTCTTGGCATTGATGCGACCAGGTTTTCAGTCATATCTGGAGTAATTTGAGACCAGGCCCTTTGTAAAGCTTGTTTTAAGGATTCCTTGCTAGTAACGTCAGCAGGATCAATTTTTCTTTTCAAAATATCCCAAACGTGCTCAATGGGGTGCAAATACGGCGATTGAGGAGGTGAGTTTAACTGTCTTAGTGCATTATAAAGCAACCAATCTCTAACAATGTGCGCTGTATGTTTTTGATCGCTGTCCTGTTGGAAAATCCAATGCTGGCCAAGACCCAACATATCAACTGATGGTTGTAAATTGCATTCTAAAAGCTATTTATAATAGTATCGATCCATAATACCATCTATAAACACTAATCGACCAACTCCAGACGCTGCTATGGCTCCCCAAGCCATTACATTGCCACCACCATGTTTTACTGTGGGAACAATATTCTTTGGGTCATGTGCTGCATTCTTTTTGCGCCAAACCTTTCCCTGACCATCATTTCCGAACAAATTGAACTTACTTTCGTCCGTAAACAAGACTTTTTTTCCAAAAGTCATTCCTTTTATTCAAGTGCTTCTTTGCAAACTCAAGGCGAAGTTTCCTATTTTTTCAGATATCAAAGGTTTTCTGCGGGGAACTCTGCTTGCATAACCATTTGTTCGTAACGCCCTTTAAAGAGTTTTAGGATGAACTGACTTATCCAATAGTTTTAGTTAGCTATAGTTTTTGCAATTTTGGAAGCAGAAGTTCGCGGATTTTTTTTAACTTCTTTTAATACAAAGCTAACATCGGAGAGTTTCTTCGGGCGTCCTGGGCTTGGGTTATTTTCGACGGAACCAGTATTTTTATACTTTCTAATAATGTATTGAATTGTAGGAAACGGCATATTTAAAAGTTTGCTTATTTCCCGATAGGATTTGTTGTTTTTGTGCTCTTGTAAAATTAAGTTTTTAATTTCTCGGATAATTTCTTTACGCGCACTCATCTTTACATTTGATATCTTTTGTACTAATAAAATATCGACTAATCATTCAAGTAACACGCGTCCTACTGGAAATATAAAAAGCTAACGGTATTTAAACAGTTACAGTGAGAGAATTATGAATAAAATAAAAAAGATTACACTGTATGAACATTTTTGTCCTTCTTGATTTTTAGTTTTTTTTTTCTCTACTGCTTAAATTTTTTAAAGGAAACCAAAAATGTTGTTTTGTTGCACTAATTAATAGATAATTAAATCGTTTTTGCAAAATAAAATTTTTGTAATACTTTTCATTTAGCAGATATTGAAAATTGGGGGGGTGTATGAAGAATTAAGTCCATGACTAAAGGGCCGCTGTTGATCACATAATCTTTTCTTTTTATTTTGATAATATTGGTATGGTTCAATTATGTATGGAACAAAATATCGGCCAAAAATCCGCCATAATCTCGTCGGCACACCTCCATCCGATGCTCCAAATTTTCCATTACGCTGAGGCATAATTGAGGCTCTATGCCGTTAATGTGCCGAATTATATCATCCCTTAGCGCTTGAATTGTTGCTGGCTTATCGACGTTTTTCTTTTCTTTTAAATAACCCCAAAGAAAGAAGTCCAACGGTGTCAAATCACATGATTTTGCCGGCCAGTTGACATCGCCACCACGTGAGATAACACGGCCATTGAATTTGTCGCGCAGAAGATCAACGCAACCCTCGATTCTGTATCTTTCCATGGTTCAAATTGAGTTAGTTTGAAATTGAGGAATGTCAAATTAAATACAGAAAAAAACTTGAGGTTTAGGTGTGGTTCACATCCAACATCGGTCCTTAAAATTTAACCACCCGATATTATCAAATTGTTTTGAACAGAGCAAACTAACTTGATCAACTCCTAAAAATATAGGAGTACAGAGTCATTATACTTCTCTTTTTCTCTTCCAGAAAAATTATTAAGTAGTGGGTACTGAGTATCGAGTATCTAATACTGGTGTTATGTAAACGGAAGTATTGAGTACCCAAATGAAAAGTATTAAGTAGTATCGAGTAGTTAAAAGTAGTATAAATTGCCAGCACCGATCTAAAACCCAGTCTACATTGGACATAAAATGATAAACATTAACACTAACATCATGTTAGTATTAAATGTAGACTGCACATGTTAATATTATTTCCAAGTTTTAACATTGTTGTTAAAACATTTGTTATTAACATCCTTTTATAACATGATAATGACGTTGTTGTTGTATTTTAGGTTGACAGTAGTGTTTGCGAACTGGGCCATCTGTTGGTCAACGGTATTGCTACTATCTGCTGTGCAATAAGCATTTAAACAACATTGCTGGAAAACAGAAAATTATGTTTAAACAGAAAATGACATAAACACGCATTCGTCACCTATAACAACATGCTCAAATTAATTCCGTTGCTCAGCCGGCGTCATGTTTATGTTTTGTTCAATTTGATGACTAGTGAATACGGCCTTCAACTATAAACACATTATTATATCTATCAAATGAACGCTAATTTTTTTTTATCAGTCCTGTTCTGAAAATCACGTGATTTCAAATCACGAACCATTTTGAAATCACGTGTTTTATTTTACCCTATTCTGTAAATCACACAATTTTTTAGTGATCTTAAAATTGTAAAACCACTAGAAAATTCCTCATTTTTATTGCCTTTTTTATTAAATTTTTTTTTACGTAAAATAAAAGCAATCTGAAAGGTCCAGGGTAACATTCTCATTGGACTCCAGAATGTTTAAAATGAAATCAGTGTAATAAATGGGCGTTTTAAGGAGTTGTTTACGGAGCCATTGCAATTTTTATATTTGGCAAGGGTAGATATAATTTATAAACACTTAAGGCCCAACTATAATATGCATAAGCAAGTTGCTTAAGTCAACTTAAGCAACTGTGCAATTACATATAAATCATATGTGGCAAACTATAATGTACTTAACAACACTTTTCCTTAAGTTTTGTCAAATGTCATTTGCTTAAGCAAAGTCCGAAACCGATCACACATTCCGCACGGAAACAGCTGTTTGTGCCTTGTGTTTTACATATGAATAATTAATAAAAAATTGGAATGGAGAACGAAAGTGAACAAATTATATCTAAATTTAATATAAAATGTTTAAAAAAAAAGAAGTTTCTATAAGAAAAAAAAGGAGGCGTTGTATAATAATCGTAATTAAAAAGAAAGAGCATTTTATTGTTTATGAGTAGAGTGTCGGAAGCTCTTGATGTTTTTAATATGAAAATCCAGTGCGATGTTCGGTGGACTAAACATATTTTTCAAATCTCGGTTTTTTGTAACGGTGTAAAAGATATGTATTTTATTCCATCTGATTTCCTCACTATTTATACCACCTACCTACATCCAACCCAAAATGGAATACAACTCCGATGTATGGGCCGGTTCTCCAAAGTCTGATTTGGACCTACTTAACCGCGGAGAGTTCGAGAAGTTCATAGGTGACAGTAGGGCATTCAACTCTAATGGATTTCTTGAACATCGATGCAATGCGCGTTGGGTTAGCTGTTTTATCGTTACTGCAACGGAATGTGCTCTAATGAGATTAAGGAATTCGTTCCCGACACGCTTTTCATTAGGAGCTCATCGATTTGTGATCGATCGATGTGTTATAGACAGAATCTGTTTTTTAGTCAAGGTCTTTCCTGCCACTTTCGATGTGATAAACATTCAAATCGAAAGTCCACCAACACTACTTCGAAGAGAAAAATACATTTTAAGTCATTGTCAAATAATGAGTTGTAAAAGTTGACAGAACTCTAAACTGTAAGTTTAAAATTGCACCTATTTATCTGGCCACATCTGTTAATAAGTTATTATATGTATATATGTATGTACATATGTATGTTTGTATGTATAATGTTGTTATTAAAAAGAAACAGAACAAAAACAGCGACAATTAAGATTAAAAAACACACAGATTTGGTCTTATCAAAACAAGGTTCATGAATTAAACAGAAACCGAATGTTTATATTTATTTTTTTAGAGGCACAAACACAAATATACATATATACATACATACATTCATTGTACATATATGTATATGTACATATATGTATATAAAAAATGAGAGTAAACAAATAATAACAAACATGTTTCGTTCTTTGTAATTTAATGCGAATTTACAATTGTTGATAACTTTTTTTTAACATGAGTAATTAATAATGTTAAAAATTTATGTAAATAGAAAAAATTCTCTGCATTAATTATGCCAATAATATGATGTAAAATATGGGTACTTACATTAACATACAAACATATGTACATATACATACATATATGTATGTACGTATATATTGACGTATTTTGTACAATACGTCAATGATGATGGCGCCATAGAGAGGGAGACACTTCGTATTTCTATTTTTGGACTCAGTCATGTTGTAACTTGCTGTTACATGCATACTTACATACATATCATATTTCTTATAGCAAAAATACTTCCTCTTTTTTTGTTCTTTAATGAAAAAAAAGTGTCATAATGGTTAAGAATAATAAATAATAAAATATAAAAAGAAGAAGCTATTGTTTTTCTTAATATAATTCAAATTAAGAAAGTTAATTAAGGTAAAAAGATACGTACCTTAAGCGTCATAAACAAACACCCTTATTCCATTTATCGCCGTCGTCATCGTCATCAATTCAATATCAAACTCAAATTTTATCAACATCGTCATCAATTCAATACAAAACAAGGCGAATTCATACCAGGTGGAGTTGATAGCCCAGCTGATTGTTTTTTGCTCTCGATGTTTTTGCTAATGTCTTGTCAAAAATATATTGTTTTATATCTGCTAATCTAATATCAAAGTTGTTGTTTTGTTGTAGTTGTTGCTCTGCTGCTCACACCTGGTATGAATTCGCCTTGATACAAAACTAGTATGCCATAAGAACAGTGTAACGATGTCGATGGTTTATCGTTTTTAAAGCACATCTCTAACAATTTAGACAGCGTTTTTTTTTTGTTTTCAGTTTTTATAATTTTTTTTTTTTTTTGTGAAGTAGAGCAAAGAGTCGTAAAGCAGCTCCGGTTTAGTAAACAACTCTCGCGTCATCGTCATTAATTGTTAAAGGCGATCAGGCCTGATTCTGTTTAATTCACCTCGAGAGTTTTGCGTTTCACTCTCGCATTGGCTAATGGTTAGCCTCTGATAACTGTATCGAACTACGGTTTTTAGTGGTGTTTTCCATTAACCACATGCATTCGTCGATAATTGTCAACTGTACATTTATGTAATTGTACTTTCTGTTTTAAAATGTGAAACTGTTAAAATAACAGTATGTATGTACATATGTATAAATTTCAACAACTGGAAGGAAATGACTTAACAATAAAAGAAGAAAAATACACAATGATATGTAATATTTTAAGAGAGGAAAAACGTTTTAAAAAAAATTGGATAAAAGAACCTGGTGGAGACAAAAAATAAAATACAAAATTACTAAATATAAAGAAGTAAATATACAATTGGATGATAGAAACTGGTGGACGACCAATTAAAACTCACAAGTGGGGATTATAACCTCACGTTTTTGACGAGGTGCAGTACCAATAAAAATACTAAGATTGATACTGGTGGAGACCAATAATACTCTAGGAGTGGACACTGGCGAGCCTACTTCCTGTGCAAAGGTACAAGTCGGCTGGATTTTCCAGATAAAATTCCTACTTGTTGATATTCCCTGGAAATATAACACACAAGTGTTGGCCATTTTAAAGCAAACCCCAAAAAAAGGAGAGCGAAATATTCACAAAAATATAAAAAATAAAAAGGACCTACAGTTTTAATATAAACTATTATTCATGTAACTTTAAATAACTAAAATGTTTTTTGTTCCTGATTATAATTCTTATTCTTCACTTTGAATTTTAAATCCCACCAAACCTTTAAAACTATTTATCTTACCTTTTGCCAACCATCACCTGCTCTTTTCGGTCAAGGGCATTTAATATCGTTGCATTTCTTTCCCACTGCTCTTTGAAGTCATTGGGAAGACTGTCTTTTTGGAAACCCTTGGCAAGTGGTGGATTTTTTCCATCTCCTCCACTAATTTATTAAATTGTATACTGTTTGTAATTTTTTTATCAGGTATGTTCTGTAATCCGAAACCGAGTGAAATGGAATCCGAATGAAATTTTAAATTGTCTTAACTTTTAAATCTTACTACATTTTGATATTATTTTTATACATTTTATTAAAGACCATTTACATAACTTCCTTGATTGCTAATGTTTTAAAATAATAGGCGCAACTAAGTTATATTTTTCTTTAAAAATTTATTTGATTTCAATTTCAATCGGTTTCGAATTACAGAACATACCCGTATTTTTCCAATTTTTTTAACTTAAAATTGTGCTACTGCAAAACAAATTCAAGAACACTAAAACTGTTTCCACACAAACCAGACCGACGATAAAATCAGAGCCAATTTAAATCGATGCCGTCGTTAACGTTGCGTACGGCATACGAAAACTGCATCGACGCTTATCGATAAAATTTAATATTGATGATGGGCATACCGATTTACAACAATCGACGCAAAACGGCATCGTTTCGTATTGATGACGCTAAATGGAATAAGGGTGAAAATTTTACAGGAGAGGCCTTTTTAAATTATGTACATAAATATCAGCGTTGCCACAAAGAAAAATATTTTCCTACCAAAGTTATCCCTAAAATCTACCAAAACCTAAAAAAAAACTACCAAAATTTTTTATTATATTGTCAACTGTACAAAATTTCTTGATTTGATTTTACAATGTTTAATGATTCACTATCATACTCAGTCGTACGATATGTCAAAAATGGCATGTGTGCGAAAAAAGTATGATAGTGTGGATTAGAAGTACATATATGTGTATCACAGACTTTCCAACAGGTCTGTACAATTTGAAAATTTTTTCGTAAAAATTCATAAAATATCTTTTATTTTTGCGATCAGAGTTGCAAAATCTTTTTTATAATAATGTGGAACCTACAACGCTATTTTGAAACGATTTTTTGTGAAGAATTCTGTCAGATTTTTTTGTGGTTAAATCGTACGATCGTGTAGGATAATGATTCCTGACCTTTCCTACGTTCCTACGCACATTTACAAGTAGGATTTCCAATTGTTTTAGTAAATACTATAGAAATTTTTAAGACTTTTTATTGGATAATAGTTTTAACATTTAAAATGGATAAACAATTTTTTTTACCAAAAACGCAGAAAAACTGGAACAAACTAACCAAACTACCAAATCGTTCATAAATAAAAAAGACTACCAATTTTGGTCCGATCAGACCAAAGTGGCATCCCTGATACATATGTACATCCAGTTATTGCCTTGAAATTTGAAATATTTTTTCGTACGATCCAAAAAAAACTAACAGAATTCAGTCCTAATCAAAAAATCGTTTCAAAATGGCGTTGTAGGTGCCAGCCACACTATTATAGGTACAAAATATTTTATAATTCTTTTCAAAATATTATTCAATATTTTCAAATCGCACATACCTATCAAAAAGTCTATCATACACATACACACCTACACATCTAATCCGCCCTATCATACTTTTTGAGCACACATTGCATTTTTAACAGATCGAGCGACTGAGTATGATAGTGAATTATGGCCTTAATGGACCTAATTTTATTTTCGTATTTTAAGAAGAGATAAAATAATCTTTTTCAGCGAAATAACTTTTATAATACGAGTTATGTACATAGTATGTATTTTGTACAAAAACACAATTTAATTGAAGTTGAAACATGAAACAGACAAAATCACACGCATTCAATATATGTATAACTTTCATAGATGGGGGTAGTGCACTAAATTTTGATTGAAATCAGCATTGCACTACCAGTAAATCATATTGCAAAAGTAAATTATTGCACTATTTTTTTTGCAGCTTGGTGATAAACTGCAAAGCTTCACTAGCAATTAAAAGAATACACCAGTGAACCGATCTTTCTGAAATTTTCACAGTTTATTATTGGATATACGGATGGTAAAATAGGATACTTATTTTTTTGACATTCGACGTGGGCGTGGCACCTCCCATACAAAGTAAATATTAATCATCGTATATCTTCGTAACCGTAATAGGTAGTGTCTTGAAATTTCGCACCCGTAACCTATATATTAACGTTTATATTAATAGTTTATCGAAATACAGACTGAATTGGAATAGTAGGCGTGGTACCTCCCATACAACGCAAATATTTATCATTTATCATATATATCTTGGTAACGGTAACAGTTAGCGCCATGAAATTTTGAAACAGGAACCTGTATATTAACGTGCATAGTTTAGAGAAAGATAGACTAGATTGGAATAGTGGGCGTGGTACCTCCCATACAAAGCGAAAAATTGTTATCGTGTTCCTGGCGAACTACAACAGAGCGAGCCTTGAATCTTTGCACGAGTAACCCTTATGCTAATGTGTATAGTCTACCAAAATACAAAATTAATTGGGGCAGTGGGCGTGGTACATCCCATATAAAGTTAAAAATTATTATACTGTATCTAGAGAACTACCATAGGTAGCGTACATGGTTTAGCTAAACACAGACTGAATTGGAATCGTGGGTGTGGTACTTCCTATACAAAGTGAAAAATCATTATCGTGTTCCTCGCGAACTACAATAGATAGCGCCTTGAAACTTTGCATGAGTAACTCCATATAGTCTACAAAATTACAAGTAATCCGCATACACATCTACCCATATACTCTAGAAAAAACATAGGCTGGATTGGAACGGTGGATCACGGTACCCCCTATGCAAGGTAAAAAATTATTATCCAGTATCTAGAGAACTGCAATAGGTAGCGTCTGGGAAGATACATTGTTCAGAGAAACACAGACTGAATTCGAATGGTGGGTGTGGTACTTCCTATACAAAGTGAAAAATTATTATCGTGTACCTGGAGAACTACAATTGATGGAGCCTTGAAACATTGGATTGGGATAGTGATACATGCCATAAAAACTAAAAATTATTATCGTATTAATATGTATAGTCAAGTAAAAAACAGATTGGTTGGGAACAGTAGACGTCGTACGTTGGACGTTGGCTATACTATTCTTCCAAGTGTTTATTGTATTTTTTGTGGCTGGGCACCGGAGATAGCTAGTAAAATATATTACTAATGTATGTACATACATATTATGTACGTACATATGTATTATGTATGTACATATGTATGTGTTATGTACTATAAGAATTATAAAGGAAAGAAATTATTCAAATTTGCCTTTGTTTTACAACAAAAAACAGTGATAGTTTTTATTAAAAGTTTGAGAAGTAGACGCATTAAAGCAGATGTTTGTTGAGCGAGCTTCAAAATCAATATCGTCAATTACTGCTGAAATTGGATTCCTAGATTTTGGTGAAGTTGATAGTAAGTAAATAAAAAGATCGATAAAATAACTAGCCTTCTAATGCTTATTATATTAGGACCTTATACTTATTATATTAGTACAAAATGATAGCATACGAATGGAATTGGACAATTTTCTGTTGGATTCTGAGACTGGATTGGGTTGTCTTAACAAATATCCAGTTAGGCAATTGTTTTTAAAATTCAAACTTCTTTGCCTTCGTCTACACCAGTGGAGCGTTTGTTTTCCTTTAGTGGAATTGTAGACGCTCCTAGAAGAAACAAACTAAGTGATAGAAGCTTTGAAATGCTTGTTTTGCTTAAAGCGAATAATTTATTTATGTTTACTGAATTATAAAAATTTTGTTAAACTAAAAACAAATTAAATCAAATATTATTTTTATTGAAGTATTAGTATTCACTTTTGGATTAGTGCACAAAAATAATAATAAATTAAATTGACCCTCTAATTGAATGCAAAATTTTACGTTGCAAACAACTTGGGTGAAGAAAAAAAAAGTTGCAATATATTGCTGATTGCTTTTTTTGAAATCAAAATAATTAAATTTTAGTGCAAAGATTTTTTAACTCACTATCAGTAATGTTGATTGAGGCTGCAAATTTTGAAATCACCATTATCACTCAGTTTGAGTGAAGATTGCAGAATTAATGCACTACCCCCAACTATGATAACTTTATAGGTACAAGATTTATTTTTTTTTTTCAAGTTTTTTGTGGGGCTTAATTGTGCCCCATAAAATTTTATGTTTTTATTATTTTTTTAAGAATTTTAGCTTTCTGCTTGTTACGATCTAAAAGATAACCACATATACTTTATCGTGACATCTTTTATGGCGGCACGGTTTGCGTTATGTACATATATGTACATACGTAAATTCGTGTCACTTTCGCAACTTCCTAAAAATTTTATTTTTTACATATTTTTGTTGTTATAGTGGACATAATTTTATATACTCTATGTAAATTGGAAGTATCTGCCTATTTATGGTTGAAAGATAAAGCCATATATGTGACACTTACAAAGATATTGTATACCATGATTTCCCAGATATTTTCCTTAGGATTTTGGATGGGAAAATAGGTTAACCATCCAATTGAGGTGTACTCGTATATTGTTTCAATCTATCCACATTCGGGTTTGGTTAGTCTTGTGAACCGCGAACTTAACTATCGGAAAAACATTTTTTGTACTATTTTTCGAAAAAAAAAAAATTCAGGATTGCCCTTAGAGGAGTTGTGCATTCCCCTGAATGAGCTCAGGTGACTTTTTTTGCATTCGTTCTCAATCCTCCGGTGTCAAAATATCCTAACCTTTTTTTTGACAGCCGATGTGCCGAATGATTTATAGAAAAGCAAAATGTGCTTATTTTTATTGGATAGTTGTACTTTTATTCGCCGCGACTCTACCTGTTATGAATATGCCTTGCTTTTTTTCT
Organism: Phasia obesa; assembly: GCA_949628195.1. Taxonomy (NCBI): domain Eukaryota; kingdom Metazoa; phylum Arthropoda; class Insecta; order Diptera; family Tachinidae; genus Phasia; species Phasia obesa. The sequence goes on along the minus strand of OX451218.1, from coordinate 24,344,918 downwards.
TATGCTCTCATTTTTAGACACTCATTCTCTCAATAATATTAACATATTTTTAAAAAATTTCATTAATATTGTAAACAAAACGAACAACAAAAGGAAATAGAACAAACATTACTAAAACAAGATAGTATTTGAAGTTAGTCCTGTTCCACACTTGCAATATTTGTTTCTGGAACACATGTATTTGTTGTTGGGAGAGGAAATAAAAATATTTCATGTACTTGAAACTCTGCTCAAGGCATATTAATCAGGTAGCTTCACTACTGAGGGGAAATATTAAGGCGAAAATAATCTATTTTTTTATATCGATTTTGACAGTTAAACTTACAATTTTTCCCCTTAAATAAAAGTTTCTCTATTAAAATCCATATAAAAAAAATTAAAAATGTTCGCCTTAATATTTGTTTGCTCTTTTCGACATGAGAACGACTGTATCAAGGCACATTCATCAGGTAACCTCACTACGAAGAGGAAATATAAAGGCGAAAATTCTAAAATTTTGTTTATATGGAGCAAGGCACATTCATCATGTAACCTCACTAGGAAGGGGAAATATTAAGGCGAAAATTTTTTAATTTTTTTTATATGGAGTTTGATAGTTCAACTTCCATTTAAGGGGAAAAATTGTAAGTTTAACTGCCAAAATACATATAAAAAAAATATTATTTTCACCTTAATATTTCCCCTCAGTAGTGAGGTGATTAATATGCCTTGATATGGAGTTTGATAGTTCAACTTCCATTTAAGGGGAAAAATTGTAAGTTCAACTGGAAAAATCCATATTAAAAAAATTCGAAGTTTTCGCCTTAATATTTCCCCTCCGTAGTGAGGCTACCTGATTAATATGCCTTGGACTGTATAAAAGTATACAGTCGTCAGAAACACAATTTTTAAAGTATGGATACGAACGCAACTTCAAAAGAGAATTTAAAAAAAATGTTTCAGAAACAAAACTTGCAAGTGTGTAAAGGACTTGCTGTTGTCCCAGGCATATTTGACAAGCTGACAGCGTACAACAAATTTTTTGAATTTTATTTTTATGTGGTTTTTGACAGTAACAATTATTTTCTCTTAAAATAAATGATTAATGTCAAACTCCATATAAAAAAGTTGAAAAAAAAAAATTCTCTTTAAAATAAGCTCCGTCTTGTGCTGTCACCTGGTTAAATATGCTATGCTGCTGTCGATTTAATTATGGGCCTTGTTTTCTTGACTGCATTTCTGCCTGTAGTTGCGGACACACAACACACATACATACATACATATGTATGTAGTATGTATTCTGTTTCATTACTTACGTTTGTGTTTTACCTTGAAGATTTTAAGTAAAATGTTGACTAAAATCAGCTGTTCTGTTGTTTTGTTAAATCGTTGGTGTAGGTGGTGCGAAACATCTCTTATGAAATAAGTATGTAACTAAATTAAAAGAGCATAAAAGGTGAAAGAGTAGCAAATTGCTAAAATCTCTTATAAAAATAAAACCAGCTATTGTAATAAAATATGTATGTACATATGTACATTCCATTATAAATATTTACATCGTAAGACGTAGCAACATGTTGAATAAAGTCAGTCGTCAGCTTCCATAAAAAACAGGTGACAAGAAAATAGCAATAACGGCATTCCAGCAACATTTTTTTCATACACATAAAATAGTACATTTGCACAAATACGTGCTACATATGTACATATACATACTTATATGTATGTAAATACTTATGTATATATGTACTTTATTTCAGTAAGAGTCTATTGACGTACATCAATTGTTTTGTTGCTTGTTCGTAAACAATCCATTCTGATGGTATTTTTATAATTTTATTATTTTTTTTATACATTTATTGTTGCCAGAATATTTCTAAAAAATACTGTTTTATCACAGCAATAAAATTTATAAACATAACCAAGGCGAATTCGTAACAGGTAAAGTCGAGAGCTCAGGTGACTATTTTTTGTCTCCATCTTAAAGTGTCAAAATGTACTAAAATTTTTTGTTTTGACAGCCTAAAATGATTTATACAAAACCAAAATGTACATACATACTTACGTATTTTTATTACAGAGTTACATTTTTTTTGCCACTAGTCTACCTTGTTTATACTTTTGAGAATTTTAAACTAATTTCATTGTAAGTTGTGTCGTAGTAAAGGTTTATTGCAAAAAAAAACTTATAAAGCTTTTAAGATAGGTAGAATTAAACTAGCTGTGTCCGCCATGTCGTGGGCGTCCTAACAATATTTTGCTCGATTTGGCTGTGAAAGTAATCCACACCAATTGTAAGACTCTTACTTTTATAGTGCTTCAGTTATGGTTTATGTATTTACTTTATATAAAGGTACCCATCCCTTGAAAAAATTCTAAAATTAAAAAAAAATCTAAAAATTGAAGCTCTGTAAGATTTAAATTATTATGTTTAAATTATTTTAATAACAATGTAATTCCACAAAGTAAATATGCAAATACAAATTTGATTCAATTGGCGCCATCTGTTGTGCATTTTTTTTAAATATCCCAATTACGAAAATAAAAGGTGCGCAACTGTGTTTAAAATATCCCAATTTTAAACCGAAAATTTCAGTACCTTTAAACCGGAAATTGCGTACTTTCACAGCTTTTTCTTAAATGAGATATTTTTGCGGAAAAAAGTATCCTATATTGGAATCAGGATGCTAAGGTACCTAATCACAAAATTAAAATCCATCCAGTAGTTTTTACGTGATGCGAAAGCAAAAGAGAAGCAGACAGATATAGAATAACTTACACTATTCACAGTAGTTTTTTATAAAACTTAATTATACAGTATCTCCACAGAAAAAGTAACACAGATTAACAATTTTTGCCAAATGATTTTTATAATAAATAATTTTTTAAGTTTTTTGGATTTTTTTTCTCGGATCAACACACAGTGGATGACCCCTACTCATGCAATGCATTTGGTCAGAACTAGGAAATTTAGTAATGGGAGGAGTGTTTTTTGACATATAAATTTCCCCATATTGAAAGTGACAAGAACGACCTCTGCAGGAAAATGATTCCACTTACGAACTGTTCGGATAAAATATGAATTCTCTCTGTAATGTATAGAAAATCACTAGAAAATCGGATGAGCCGTTAATGAAAATCGTGTTGTACGCAAAAACAAGTGGATGTCGTGAACGAGATCCCTTATCTCATTAGAGCAATCATGTCCAAGAGAGTCAATAGAGTTCGATATTCTACAGTCCGCTATGAGCTTGTTCGCCTTCTCCTGCACGCGTTTGAGTAGTCCCAAAACAGAGTTTGGAGCACCGGCCTATACATGGAATTTGTATTCCATTTTTGTCCGCACGGAGGTGGTATAAATAGTAAGAAGATCAGATAGAGTAAAGTATGTTTTACACCGTTTCAAAAAACCGATACACTTGAATGCTTCTTTGGAGACTTAAAATATGTGTTTAGTCTATCGAACATCACAAAAAAAATCTATAGATTTCGATTCTTTGAAATTTTTACCACCTATAACTACAAATGAAACACCATTTTCGGTCGAACGTTTGTTAAATCTCGTAACAATATCTAACAGATATTTTGAGCTCACGAATGAGCATATCATTCATGTTTTAACTCTTGACCCTCCCCAATGTCTAAAAGGCTCGGCCTTTTGCTGAATAAATACTGAATGAAATACGCTGTTGTCATCTACAAAAGAGTAGTTAATGCTGAAAGTTAGGATAAATAACAACTACTTGCTGTACCCCTGAATTAATCTTGAACTCGTTCGAGGAAATCCCATCTATAACAACTTGTATTTTGTGGAACAAGATTAACGTGAGTACCAGCCATACTCGGCCTAACCTCACGGTTGTCTTACCACCGAGGCGTAGACTAGCGCCCGCATTGTGTAGTATAACAACACTTTACGATTGCCACCAATCGCTTTTTGTGTGTGATACAGTCACAATGAGTAGCAATTTATATAATATGGCAAGCCTTTCCAAGGCAAATCTAGATCCATATTATAACCTCTTGCTTAGGGGTTTGGAGACTATCCAAACTCCGTCTGTTGAGAGTGCAACAGCACACTTGATCGACCTTGAACCTTACCTACTTAATCGATCTTAAACCACAGCCATCACGTGTACCACCGAAGGGGACCTCACCAATAACCGGTCACAGACAGGATAGGCTCTCTGTGGGGCCACCGATTCCCGTGGTACCAGTCCTTTGGGCACTGGTCGGGCCTCGAAGAGAACCCGCGATTTTACTCACAGACCTTTTCTTCCAGATTTAGGCTCTAGGAACCCTAGCGTCTGGTGCCCCTATTTTCCCCAAGTGGACCGCGTCAAAGCATTTGCCATATTCCTGCAGTGACATTTGGAACCCCCGGGGGTATAACAACTTGTATAGTGCAATAGAAAGGTCGATATGCAACAATTTTTGACAGAAGCACACCAAATCACACTCTACAGCCACCAGCATGCATTCGCCGAAATGGTGTATGGAAAGCCACCATTTTTCCGAAAGAAATGCTAGCAAGTATCCTGGCGTCTTCATAAGATGAAAAGTTATTATACTTTGCAACCAACTACGAGTATTAGCTGTTTAAACTATATAATTTCTCTTTCTCTTAAATCTGTTTTATTTTTACGAATCCATGGGTAACTTATTTATATGTCCATAAGTGCATATGTTTGTATACATATGTATGTACACATTTTATTAATGAAACAGGTGTTGAAGGTACTAAAACAATTAAAATAGGCGACAAAAAAAAGCAGCGAATTGTTCGCAGTGCCATACTGTATGCAATAGTACCAAAAATGGCACAATTGTGCCACAAATTCCATCACTGTTTCTGATCAATTACACAAATTTGCATTGCAACACATAAACGACAGCAGGCGACTATGGATTGCAACCTGTTAAAACCAATATACACAAGCTTATATGAAGAGTTTTAATTTGCCGTCATCATAGCTACATACATGGCTATATGACTACAGTTGTGGCTGTAACCAACTTGGGCCAATTTCTATTTTTATAAGCGACAATAAGCAGATCTAATGCTGCGATTATAATAAGAAATGTGAAATAAATGAGAGCCCAGTACTCTGTTCAGTTTTTCATGCGGAATACTGTCAAACTACGTACATAAAAATTTTGTATGAAAAAGTCATGAAAAAATGTTGCAGAAGTGGTACTCTGTTTTTACATTGAAATGTTTCTGGCAACATTTAAAAAAAACTGTGAAATAAAGCAAATGAGCATTATTTCATGTGTATTTTTTTTTTGTGGAATATTTTATAAAACAATGTGATATATTTAAATGTGATAGTTATTAAAATCGCGAGATAGACACCACATTTTAAATATCAAATTTTCGTTGTGAAATAATAGATGTTTAACTTAACATTTTCCACAAATTCGAGCAGAGTACTAGCCTTAACAGAAAAAAATATTGAAAATAAAATATTTTTTACATTTATAATCAAGAGGTTTTAGGCAAATTAATTTATTTGTTTTTATGTAAGAAATGTGTTTTTTAATATTATTTTATATTTATAAAAATGAAACATATATTTCTTAAAAAATTCAAGGTAACTGGTTTCACGACGCCGATTGCAACCAGCGACATGTGTAGTGGTGTAGTTGCATATGTGTTTAATGCATGTGCCAGTCAATTTTACATACATAGATACTGATGTACATCATACCTATACACGTTCTCTTATTTATTAACAAGTAGTACATATTAATTATGTATATTGTTTTTGTTAATGTTGTGATTTGTTTATTTTTGTACATATTGAGAATTACACTCGAAAATAAATATAAAAATAATACTGATATCGTCAAAAATTGACATTTAAATTAAAATGTGTGTAAAATTTTTATTTCGTTTTAGTGGCTTTTTGTTTGATTCCCAAGATGCTTGCAAAATTTAGTTAAATACAAAAATATGTACCTATTCCCTACTCTGCGGATGGAGCCAAGTTAAATAGAAAACAAGATTAAAATAAAAATAAAAAAGTGCTAATTTATTCGATTACTTGTTTATGTGCCCAGAAGGAAAAATTAACAACAATATTGTAAACAAAGCATTAACAACTCAAATTTAAACAACTAAAAATCAGAACATGCAGCATTTCAATATTTTTAATACGCAGCCAATGGGGTAAGTTATAATAAATACCTCGTAATAAATAGTAAATTATTAAAATAGATGTAAAAAATAAATATTATGTATGTATGTGTGTATGTATGTTGTTGGCAATACTTTGCTTAATTTTACTTTAGCTTCAATGTCAATTTTTAATCTAGTTCATTTTGAAAAATGTATTTGTGTTATAATATGTTTATTGAAAGGCGAATGTATACAAGGTGGCAGCGCCGCTACAACAATCAGAACATCAAAAAAATCACATGCACTCTGTTGTTGTATAAATGTAGCGGAAAAACCAAAAACACTAATTAAAATATAACATCCAACAAATATAACATCCACTTCCTCCCTTACCTTTGCTTGGTAGTATTTTGTAATTTTTTTTTGATCCTGAAATATATGTATATATTTCGAAAAAATTATATTTTTTTATTGAATTCCCAAAAAATTTTATTAATAACTAAATATGTAACTGCTTGTGCAAACCTTGGCAACACTTGTTTTTTTTTCGATTCTCTTGCGAGAACTAAATTAACTTGTGTATGCTTTTCATCACACCTTACGTCTGCATTCAGTGATGGCAAAAAACCATCCAATTGTAGAAGGACAGTAAGGAAAAATAAAAACGTGGTTTGTTTGTTGGTGTTTTGTTGAAGCTTTAATATTCTGTAATATTATTCTATTAACATGCATAATTCTCATTGTGTTTTGTAGAATTTTATTACTTATAGAGTATTTTTGGCTTCTCTAAAATTAGGAAAAAGGTTTCCTGATGATCTGGCCTGAGCAACCAGTGAAATACGTATAGGGACTAGCTCTTTCCCCCTACAAATAAATTGCATTTTTATTATAAAACGTTATGGGTAATTAGAATAACATTAAATAATTAATATTTGAATTCCCAAAAAATTTTATTAATATTTTTTTCTATGTTTTAAAGAAATAAACGAATTAACTTCGCCGTGCTGCCATTTAGTAAAATATTTTTTTTTAACCATTAATATTGATAATGAATAAATATTGTTTTATAAAAAATAAAAGGAAGGAATAATTCTTTGCATTTGTTATGGACCTAGAATAACGAACGTTAAGGATTCTAAGTTTTGTGCAAATCTATACATATAATAAAATAGTAACTCATTTCTGTCTGTCTATCTCCTTTTCTTTTACGTTCATATCACGTAAAAACTACTGGATGGATTTTAACAAAATTTCGTAAGTATCCTGATCCCAATATATATTTTTTCTGCAAAAATATGTTATTTCCAAGAGAAAGTCGAGAAAAGGCAGTGAAAGTACGCAGTTGAACTAACCGGATATGCATACTTTATTTTTTATAAAGTAAAAATTACTTCAACTAATATGCAGCATTGTTTAAGGCGGAATTTAAAACGCCTTCGCCGGTATTGCCACATAGCAATAAATCGCCCGGCGAAAATAATCACAACGTGCAATTGCAGTGTTGCCATAAGCAAAGCTTTACTATCACACTAACAATCTGTCTTATCTACTACTATCCCTTTCTAAAGGAAGTAACACAGTTTATATAGGCATTGCCTGAGTCTTACTTCTCTTAAAAAAAAAAAACTTAAAACGTAGGGATCTTTAGTGTGGATTGCTTTCAAAGCAAAACACAGTGCAACACGGAAAAAAATAACCATATACGGACACCACTACGTGATAAAAGACCAAAAAAAGACCCCTGTCTCCCAGTTTTGCCCAAAGTCCTCCAGGTTTTTTTTATGGGCCCTCAAAGATGTGGGGCCTTCGATGTCATATTTGCAAAAAAATGATCATTTACTCAAGCTCATATTTTGCAAACCGTTTGGAGTTTTGATATACTCTCTGAGGCAAAGTTGTAGCACTTGTCATAAAGAACAAAATTTGTGAACATATAAAATCTTAGCGCACAATTCTAAACTAACAATTTAGAAGGAAGTAATCTGTAAGAACTAGTACCCAAAACAAATACTTTTATACTTGCTGCTCTAACGGACATAGTAATATACGTTCTGTATATTCAAATGTCTATCCATAACGGTTCAGCAGATAAAGCCATATACGACAAATTTCATCAGATATGAGGACACCCTTTATTTTTTTACACTTCTTATTACTGACACAGCAATAAAAAGTAACGATTCCAAAGATAGGGCCATGTAGGTTAAACAATATCACCTAGGGGACACCCTTTAATGTATAATTTTAAATTAAACACTTATTTTAAAGGGCAGATTATTTGTAAATTTCTAATATCTGTCTAAAACTGTTCAAAAGTTTGGCCATATCCATCAGTTTACATCAACTATTGAGACACCCTTTATAATTTTAAATATTTATAAATTTAAATTTTAAATATTTATAAATGTTATTATACGCGACATAGTAGTGGAGATTCTGTCTAATTTTCAAGTGTTTGTCTATAACGGCTCAAAAGATAGGGCTAGATAGGTCAAATTTCATCAATTATGGGGACACCCTTTAGTTTCCAAACTTAAATTATATACTTGATGTTATAACGGACTTAGATATGCAGGTTCTTTGTAAATTTCAACCGTCTCTCTGTTACGGTTCAAAAGTTTTGCAATATACATCAAATTACATTAATTATTGGGACACCCTTTAACTTCTAATTATAAATATTTAATTTCTGAATGTAAATATTGGACATTCTGACCAATTTTCAAGTGATTATCTACAATGGTTTAAATGGTTCATATATTTAAATTGACGTCACATATGGGGACACCCTTTAATTTTTAAATTTATTTTTTTATTAATTTCTGTTATTGGCAGCTATAGTGATATGCAGTTTTTTTTTAAATATAAAAAATGGTGCCCTTTACGGTTCATAATACACGTAAAAAACATGTATGTTGTATGGGGACACCCTTTAATTTTCAAAATTCTGAACTTCTTTTATAATGGAACCAATCTGTAAGCATATCCTTTCTAATAAAGAAACAATTTTTAAAATCGGCTCAGAAATGACTGAGTTCTGCGGGCACAAACATAAAAAAGCAACATTCAGACGAATTGATAACCTCCTTCTTTTTGTGAAGTCGGTTAAAAAACAAGTAAGTGTGCTATATTTGGCCATGCCGAATCTTATATACCCTTCACCATAGTAATGTTAAATATTCCCTTACTCTGTTATGTTTTAAGAATTTCAACTTCATTATTAGAAATATAATAATATTAAGAGAGAAACTTTTTCTTTGTAAAATTTTTATCGATATTTTTTTTAATTTTATAGAAAATTGTTTGTAAAAATTTTTTCGAAATTTTTTTCTATAAAAATTTTATCGAAAATTGTTTGTATTTTTTTTATAATTTTTTTTTTTAATTAAATTAGTTTTTATAAAAATGTTATCGAAAAATTTATGTAAATATTTTATTGAAAATTTTTTGTAACAATTTTACCAAAACTTATTTGTTAAAATTTTGTGTAAAAATTTTATCGAAAATTTTTTTGTAAAATTTTATCAAAAATTTTTTTGTAAAATTTTATCGAAAATTTTTTTGTAAAATTTTATCGAAAATTTTTTTGTAATATTTTATCGAAATTTGTTTCGTTTAAATTTTATCGAAGTTTTTATATAAAAATTTTATCGATTTTTTTTTTAAATTTTATCAAAATATTTTTGTAAAATTTTTTCGAAAATAGGTTTTAAAAATATTTTTAGTAAAATATTTTTTGAAAAATTTCTATCGAAATTTTTTTTGAAATCAAAGCAGATAACCTTAACAGCCCTAAAAACAAACAAAAAATAAACCCCCCCGCAGGGTTTTATTGATCCCCCGAGATCAGTATGCAATCCTTGCGATCTACTTATCACAAAAAAAAACAAAAACCGAACAAAATAAAACCAACGTGAAAAAATATAGGTGGGCGTGGTTTTTTGGCCGCAGCCTCGAATAGAACCGTCAGATGTTGCTGAATCGCAATCATAACATTTTCGAAACTATGCCTGGCAGATCTTCTATACCTCGTCTGGCGCCTTGGCAAATGACATTTCAACATCAACACGGACAGACGGACATCGCTTAATCAAGTTTTCTATGTATAAGGATCCAGAATATATATAATATATGTATGTAGATATCTACATTATGTGGTGAAGTGTATAATAAAATTAAAAGTCATAGGGTGTGTCACCCATAGAATCATATTTTTTTTAGTTTATGTTTTGAAATTTACACAGAGTCCTATACTTTAGGGGTTCGTAAATGAATGTTATTAAAACTACACAAATGAAACGCCAAGTGTAAACCTTTTCCCGCTGTTTAGTTTTGTTTATTTTTCTGTGGGGTTAAGAAACTTACTACTCGTGTTTCTGTTATTATAATGAAAAGTATGTGTTTACGTTTGAATTCAATTTAAAAGCCTGCTATAATTAATTTTGTTTATAAAAACGCATGACTTTCTCGTGTTTCCATTTTTAATTAAGTTATGAGTTTCTGTCACTCAGTCATAATTACCGAATGCTGCTGGCAAATCTAGTATTTCCGGTTTATGTGTAAAATTGTTTCTACTGCGAATTTATTGATAGGAAAATTCATAGAAATTCATTTTATCGTACGAGTATGTACATTGGTTTCATTTTCTCTTAAATAAACGAGGTGTGTTAAAAAGTGACGGGTTCTTATTGATATAAAAGTCTAATTGCAAAATAGTTTTTATATGTTCATTATTACAGCTCATGAATGTTTAGTTTTTTTATGGATGGAAAATGCACAGTACTCTTACCTACTAAAGATTTCGCAGTAATTCCGCTGCAAACAGCTAACTTATTTCTTAATGAAAATGTCGTAAAGAGTAGTCTTAATGTAAAAAAAAAAATTAAGCCTTTTTTACTAGGGTTCCATACCAAACGGGCAAAAAAGTAACTCTTTTAATATCGCTCTGATGTCTGTCCGTCTGTCACAGACCTCTCCGTAGTAGATAGATACTTGAAATTTGCCCTACTATGGCAGCTACAATAACAAGTAAGAAAATAAAGTTACAAATTAAAGGGTGTTCCCCGAAAAAACTTAATTTTTATCAAAATGGAGTTATCTTTTGAGCCATAACAGACACTTGAAATTTAAACTTCTTGATACTTGATACTTCTATTTTCATGTGTGTCACATTTTGAAAATGTTCACAAATACTTTTGGAAAAAAGTGTGAACACAGTTTGTTAGCATGGTCTATTATCTTCCTATTCGTACCGGTTTGATTTCCTGAGATGGAAGGGTTTGGAAACAGTAACCATATTTCTTAAAAAAGTCCGAAAATCTGTACAGAATACGTACTAAATGTATGGGAAAACTTTTTTATCGCATGCTATATTTTTTTAATAAAAAAAAAAAAAAAAGGTTTTTGTCTCTGCTAGTTAAATACGTATTTATCTTCACACACATTCTATCACCTAAACAGAAATTAATTAATTTAAGTAAAGGGTGGCCCATAATACATAAGAGTAGATTTCGACGTATATAGGCTTATCTGTTCGAACCGTAACAGGCAGATTCTTGTACACGTAGTGTGTTCTTCTATGCCTTCTATGCTTATCTTAAAAATCGTAAATGGCAGGAAGGGTAAAAGAAAGTAATAAAAAATGTAATTTTAAAGTGTATTGTTAAACTCGTCAGGTTAAATAGAGAATAAACGTGAATGAACAAAAATGTACTCACATAACTTTCACACTGCGCAGAAAATCTTGCCCCCCTATTCGGATAAATAACCAAACGATACCTCAGCTTTCAGATTTCAAATATCTCGGCATACATCTTGACCAGCGCCTTACATGGAAACGGCACATAGAAACAAAGTTAACGCAAATGAAGTTGAAAGCAGTCCAACTAAACTGGCTAATTGGCAGAAATTCTACTCTAGCTTTAGACTGCAAACTTTTATTATACAAGTCAATTCTAAACCAATATGGTGTTATGGCATTCAATTATGGGGCACTGCCTCAGCTACCAATGTAGAAAAAATTCAAAGGCGCCAAAATAAGATTCTACGTATTATTACATCTGCTCCCTGGTATATAAAAAATTCGAACATCCATAAAGATCTAAACGTGCCATCAGTTAAAGCAGAAATAGCGAAACTTGCCATAAGGTATTTAAAGAAGCTTGAAACTCATCCGAATCCACTGGCCCGTAACATACTAACTGAACCTGGTTACATTCGATTAAGAAGGAGGGACACTGCTTCTCTCATCCGTACATCAGAGGGATAACCCACAAATTACAGTAACCGTGAAACATACATTTTTTTTGTCCAGCACTGGTTGGACTTAACAAGTATATTTTTAGACTTAAGATATGAGTAATTATTGATAGTTCAATTATATTGAAGATACAATAAATAAAAATTGCGAAAAAAAAAACAAAAAAAACTCGTCAGGTTTGTCAGATATAGCGTTTTCTCGCAAACGTGGCGATTTTCAAATTTAAATGGCGAATCAATTTTTGATTCGACGACATGGCGCCTGTTTTGATGATTTTTAAAATAGTTGGTGATTTTTTGTTGGATATTTGTCATAGAATTTTGGTCAAGCATTTAAAATGGAATTAAGAAGCAGTAAAAAACTGATCCCTTTTAAGCTTTAAACTAAAATTCTATGTTTTTCTAGTCGTTTGTCTGTTTAAAAGTCGTTTTTTGCAGTTAATTATTATAAAGCGATATATTTGATGCAAGCAGAACGTAATGCATTTTTGGAATCGCTATATCTTTCTTTAGCATTCTTCGTTTATATCTACAAGGTAGTTTCAATTGTAATAATTTTTCTATTTAATCAATTTTTATAGAGAAATAGAATTTGAGAAATTATTTGCATAATTGCTCGGGTGCAGGGGAGAAAGGTTCTCATTGGATTTGACAAGCAGTCGGTTATAAAGCTTATGAGGCAGGTGAACGTGTACTCCAAACTAGTGCTGGAATGTGTTTTAAAACTTTACAGATATGCCTCAGGGTACAGCTGGAATTGAAGCAGCATATCAATTAGCAAAAGGGGGATCTGCTGTGAATTTCTGTGGACTAGAACGCAGAGTAGCGTTGGGTAATCGCATAATGCGAGCTAAGGTCATACAATGGATGGACTTATTAAACCTGGAAAGATGGAGGGAGACAGTTACAAATGCTAGCAATTACTAGAGACTCTGTGAATAGAAAGAAGGCCGACAGTTACCAGTCGACGGTCTGAAATAGAGCACGTGACTATGAGGGTAAGGTTGCCCTAATTACATTTCGGTTGTCTATAATCATAGAGTACGGAAGGGGGTCGAAAAGATACCCGATAAGGAAGTGGTCTTTTCCGATTCAGCCAATACATTTTCCATGTAGTCTTTCAAGTACCAAGTCTCCGAAAGCAAAGCAGTCTTGTAAACGGTGATTGAGAAGAACATCAACGCTGGTCTCAACGGTTGAGTCTGTGGCCTCGTCAGCTTCTTCAGCTGAGGGATTGAAATCTTTAATTTTAATGTTAAATTAAATTAAATTACATCATCGACCAATTTCGTTTTGTAAGTATCTGCGAACGATGAAAGCATCGTCAGTAATGATATCCTGTTGATTTTCATGATATCGATGTTTTATTATCTTTTGTGGTATAAAAATTAAAAATAAATTTCATTCTCACACCGAGAGGATTCGAATTGCGGGAATCCAGAGAAGATGGTTTTCACGCGCTCAATTCAACAGCGAAACATAAATAATTAAACATGTATGTATGTACATACATATATAAATTCCCGAAACAATTGTTTGATTATTTTTTTAAGTACAAACCAATAAATTCCGATGACATAAATACTTATTTTTAAAAAAATGTTGGTTAACTACGAAAAAGCTTTGGTTGTAGAATAACATTTAAAGAGTTGAAACCAACCATGTCGAATTTTTTGCACGTTGCAACCATTTAATGATAAAATGTTTACCAAAACTTTTTTATCGGGACTAAAGTAATGTTACAAACAACTAAAATTTGTTCATCACAACCATATATTGTTACAGAAAACATAATATGGTTCCTGTGACCATACCATAACCATGGTTTTTCTTTGCATCTACATTAAAATATATAAAAACAAGAGGTGGTGAGGATGGTAAGAAATTTTTTCATTTTACACAAACTTTTTAGCAAACACTTTTTGTTAATTTTATTCTCTTTAAATATGTTCTTTTTACTTATAATTGGTATGTACATACATATGTATATCTGCCTTGCTATTAGCCAATTCGGTAGCTCATTAACAACTAAATACATATGTACATACATCTTTACATCAGCCGCAGTGTGTTTGGGATCATTGTCCTGTTGGAAGTAATAATCCTTTTCAATTTGTAATCTTTCAGTACTTTGTTTTAAATTATTCTTAAGAATATCTAAACACTCTGTTTTGTTCATTGTTTCCTCTATAAACACCAAGTTACCCACACCTGCAGCTGACATACATCCCCATACCATGACACTACCACCTCCATGTTTAACTGTTTTACGAGTGTTCTTAGGATTAAGTTCTTCCTTTATTTTTCTCCATACTAAGGCACGTCCATCCGAGCCAAAAATATTATGTTTTGACTCATCTGAAAATATTACTTTATCCCAAAACTCATTTGGTTTGTTTTTAAATTCATTCGCAAAAAGTATCCGCTTGTTTCTATTTGTTTCATTAATATAGGGTTTCTTGCGTGCTGTGCGTACGTTGTATCCAGCCCTTTTGATGGACCTGCGTATTGTGTCTGCAGAAACACTTTTGTCTAGTGATTCATTTAACCCTGCAGCAATCTTGGGTGCACTTTTAAATGGATCCTTCTTAATTATACCTTCAATTTTTCTTTCTTCTCTACTTGTTAGCTTTCTAGGGCGCCCTGTTCTTGGTTTGTTTTCATTTTTTTCTATTTTAAAGCGATTTATTATTTTTTGTATAGTTGATTTGCTTCGACTGGTTATACTGGCTATTTCGGAGTAGTATTTTCCGTTTTTGTGGTTGTTAATTACAATATTACGTTCTTCTATCGTTAATTCCTTTCGAGGCATTTTTAAAGTTATTTTATATCAATATAACCCAGTTTTCTAATACTTTTTAATGATAAGAAATTTTACTGATTGTTTCTTAAAAGTACCGTTACAAATACAAAAAATAAATTCCAAAACATAGCTTTGCCAATATTAAAAAAATATGTTCAAGGGTACCAAGCAAGGCGAATTCATACCAGGTGGTGTTGATAGCCCAGCTGATTGTTTTTTGCTCTCTTTTTTGCTAATGTCTTGTCAAAAATACATTGTTTCATATCCGCTAATCTAATGTCAAATTTGTTGTTTTGTTGTAGTTGTTGCCATGGCACAATAAACAAGGTAGACTCGCGGCGAAAAAAGAGTACAACTCTGTAATAAAAATACGTACATTTTGTTGTTGTATAAATCATTTTTGGCTGTCAAAATAAAAAATGTTAGTACATTATGACACTGTAAGATGGCGACAACAAATAGTCAGCTGAGCTCTCGAGTTTACCTGTTATGAATTCGCCTTGGTTGTTGCTCTACTGCTGACACCTGGTATGAATTCGCCTTGGTACCAAGAGTTATGCTGTGCAAAATATTGGTGTTACCAAAGTTTTGAACGAATAGTTTTTTTTGGCTTTTTTATATATAAGACTAATTTTTTGTCTTGCAGTTGTATACGAATAAGTTAAAAAATGATAAATAAATGAAATTTAACCAAACGTTTTTGAGTGAAATTAATAAACTTGCTTATTTTAGCTGTAGTACCTTGACTTATGCTTTATAGTGTATGTGCTGTAGCTGAAGTGGTTAGCACGTTGGCTACTAATCAATGGTCACGAGTTCAAATATCAGCCGTGGCAATATCAATTTTGCATATGTGAATTAATTTTTCTTTATAATAATGCATATCACAGCGCCCTCCTTCGCCGGTATTACCACATAACACTAAATCGCCGGCAAAGTAAAATAATTATAAATTGGCTATGCTAGCTTCAAACTAATTCGCTTAAATAACACCAGAGGCACTGCAATACTGTTCTAAAAATAATCATAACGTGCAATTGCAGTGTTGCCAGAAACGAAGCTTTACTATCACACTAACCATCTGTCTATCTACTTCTATCCCTTTCCGAAGGAAGTAACACATTTAATATAGACATTAATTGCCTGAGTGTTACTTCTCTTAAAAAAAAAAAAAACATATGTATATCATAAAAACAATTTCACAGAGGCAAATCAGAGGAGTTTTCGAGTGGTGCTGCAAACGGTCGACTCCTATAAGCCCCTAAGGTTGGGCATTAGAGTGACCGCAAAAAATCAATGTCGGAATCTTGTTCGTCTTAACCCCACAAAACGAATCCCCTTTCCAGATATTGGGATAGCCAAAATTTGAACCCGATTAAACGACGTTAACACGTGCCGCTCGTCGCTCAAAATTTAAAAAAAAAGCCAAAAAGTTGACGTATTGAGCCATAACTCGAGAACGGTAAATAATAAAAACACGCACGATATCACAAAAGATAGCTTATTTTGTTCTTCAAAATGTATATTATGAACAAAATTGTTGTAACTCTGAGTCAAACCGAGTTACCGCAGCCTTTAGCTCCGAAAACGTGACCTGGTGCCACCAGGAGCATACTTCATATATTATGTTATTATGTGATAAATTTTTAATTTTTTGTTATATTTTTGAGTTTAAAGTAGAAATGTAATAAAAAACACAAGGAATACAGTTAAATTCAAGAACATTTTTATTATTATTATTGTAATATATAAAAATCAGGGATATATGTATTCGATAATATTACATAGTTATCCAATTTATTCTAGAGCTTTTGTTAAAGTACTTTTTGAAACGTCGGGATACAATGCTAGGCATTTGCTTACAACTTGCAGGACATATTGCTTTTGTTCTTCATCTTTTGTCAGAAGGTCGTTGAAGTCAGTTACTAATTTAATACCACACTCAGCCATATCATTTACTACTTTTATAATAATTTCACAGAGGCAAATCAGAGGAGCTTTTGAGTGGTGCTGCGAACGGACGGCCCCTATGATAAAGGCGAGCTTGTGGGAAGCCCCTAAGGTTGGGCACCTTGAAAATAATTTTTTTTTGTAAATATCACTAAAAGTTTAATTATAACTCAAATATTAAGATTATTTAATTTAGATAGTCCTCGAAAATAGATGCAAAAAATGTATCTGCGTTAACTCTTTTAGTTTGGAAGAAATATGACTTAGAAAAATTGTTTTTTTAATTAATGGCCGAACCTAACCACTTGGTTGTCTGGCCTATTTATGATCGGATTATTATTTAAGATATCGGCGGTACTTTAGATGAAATCTATGCATATAAAAAAACAATAACTCATTTACCGCTTGTCTGTCTTTTTTTGTGTTCGAATCACGTAAAAACTTTTGGATGGTTTTTAACAAAATTTTGTGAGGAGGTACCTTAGTGTCCTGATTCGAATATAACGAGTGATTTTTTAAGAGCTTGAGAACTTTTTTTTAAAAAAAAACGCATAAAATTTGCAAAATCTCATCGGTTCTTTATTTGAAACGTTAGATTGGTCCATGACATTTACTTTTTGAAGATAATTTCATTTAAATGTTGACCGCGGCTGCGTCTTAGGTGGTCCATTCGGAAAGTCCTATTTTGGGCAACTTTTTCGAGCATTTCGGCCGGAATAGCCCGAATTTCTTCGGAAATGTTGTCTTCCAAAGCTGGAATAGTTGCTGGCTTATTTCTGTAGACTTTAGACTTGACGTAGCCCCACAAAAAATAGTCTAAAGGCGTCAAATCGCATGATCTTGGTGGCCAACTTACCGGTCCATTTCTTGAGATGAATTGTTCTCCGAAGTTTTCCCTCAAAATGGCCATAGAATCGCGAGCTGTGTGGCATGTAGCGCCATCTTGTTGAAACCACATGTCAACCAAGTTCAGTTGTTCCATTTTTGGCAACAAAAAGTTTGTTAGCATCGAACGATAGCGATCGCCATTCACCGTAACGTTGCGTCCAACAGCATCTTTGAAAAAATACGGTCCAATGATTCCACCAGCGTACAAACCACACCAAACAGTGCATTTTTCGGGATGCATGGGCAGTTCTTGAACGGCTTCTGGTTGCTCTTCACTCCAAATGCGGCAATTTTGCTTATTTACGTAGCCATTCAACCAGAAATGAGCCTCATCGCTGAACAAAATTTGTCACATTTGAACATTTCGAACCGAACACTGATTTTGGTAATAAAATTCAATGATTTGCAAGCGTTGCTCGTTAGTAAGTCTATTCATGATGAAATGTCAAAGCATACTGAGCATCTTTCTCTTTGGCACCATGTCTGAAATCTCACGTGATCTGTCAAATACTAATGCATGAAAATCCTAACCTCAAAAAAATCACCCATTATATTAATTTTATCCGCAAAAATATCTTAATTCCAAGAGAAAGTGGAGAAAAAGCAGTGAAAGTACGTGGATTTTTTTGTTTACCAATTTAAAGGTACTGCATGCTATAAAGCATCTTTTATTTTTGAAGGCAGTGTATTTTAAGCAATGTTGCGTAACAGATGGCGCTATTTTGATATAATAATGAGTAACTCATTTCCTGTCTGTCTTTTACAGAGCTTTACAATAATTTTTAGAATTTTGTATTAATTTTAGAATTTTATCCAGGGATGGAAACTATATATATAAAGTAAAGTAAGTACGTAAGAGTGTTAAAATTTGTTGTGGATTTCTTTCAAATCGAACAAAATATTGTAAGGACGCAAACAACTTGTGTGGGCACAGCTAGTTTAGAATAATATAGTATTTTGTCCTGATTCGTTAGAAATTTACACGCCTCTAAATTGGGAAAAGGCCTCTTATTAGGTGGGGAGAATGAGAAAGCTTTTTTGCTTATATAAATTAAATTTATTGCAATACCAGACAATTTTGTTAACTATTTTATGCGAATAATATAAAAATTAGGTCTAAATTATAACTGTTCCCAATGTAGCCAATTTTGAAACAAATTTTTATGAAATCTATAATTTTAATCTATAAAAGTTGTTTAAATAGGAAACAAATTACAATTAAAACTATCTTGTGGATAGATACGAAGAATGCCGAAGAAGGATGTATCGATTCAGAAAATCTATTACATTCTTTTAGTATCTATTTTTTTATCTAGTTATAATAATAAACTTAAATTAATATTATATATATTTTAAATTGTATGTAAGTACCAAAATAAGTGTTGTTAACTACCTAAAGACCAATAGAAAAATTTAATTAACTTGGTGTGAGAGTGAAACTTGCACTTGACCAATTTATTTGTTGTGAATCATTCATTAGCATTGAATGGTAAAGTTTTAGTCTTTCTTTGATTATTTGCAATAACTTCTAAAGAGTTTTTCACACTATAATACAAGTATTAATACTTTTGAATAAAATGCAACTCTGATCTAATTGTTGTTTGAAATTCTTTAAAAAACAATAACAACTCATCATGTCAGGGTTTCATATTCCTCAAAAGTATCAATACTTGTATTATAGTGTGAAAAGCCCTTAATGAATATTCAATGGCAACAAAAAAGTCCCATCTATGGCATTAAGTTAAAAGGAAACTGTGTTGAAAACAAATATAAAGCCAATTTTATATTTTTCTCTTCTTGTGTGTTTGATTTTTCAACGAAAGCTATCTTTTGAAAAAAAATGAATTTGTTTTCAATACCCCAAATCAATGTGTACAATCAGAGGTTGTTTTGTTGGTCCATGTATAACAAATTTTAAAGTTCGTCACAAAACTAAAATTCTTTGTTTAAATCAATACAATAGAATACTTTTTATACCTACATAATATATTCGTTACCACAGCCAATTCTTTATTCCCTGTATTCTAGTGACTATTTGGGTTAAGATGAATCACCTTCACTATCACTGTCCAAGTTACCAGCATCATTGCGTATAAAATATCGAGTCAAGGGAAGCACAATAAATAAATATTCACACGTGTCTACTCCTACTAATTATATACATATGGACATACATACATATGTACCTACTTATGTACACACATACATACGAAACAGCAGTTAACACAAGATGCTTGTTAAACAAAATGCTAACGACATGACTCTTATGAAAATGATTGGAAATGATTAAGTGTCTGGGTTGTCTTTTGCAAAAATATAAACGCTTGTGTTTAACTGCATACAGTTTTTTTTCTTCGTTCAGTTCATTGTATGGCAAACGCACATGGTGCTTCTGACGATAACGTTGACTATAAATAACATTGAAGACTTAAAGACAACAGACTATTGGATATGCCTACATTAGTTTAGACACTTGAAAATTTTGGTACTATATTTTTATTTACAGTATGTCAAGAATGAGTTTACACATCTAAAACTGTACCTGCACAGTTTCTGTACATCAAATATTTTTTGATAATTTTGTTGGTGATACAGATATTAATCGAAATGGAAACAAAAATTCCAAACACCAATATTATATATATATATATATATATATATATATATATATATATATATATATATATTATATTATCTCTATTTTCTCTTTAACCTTCCTGACTATTTTCATTTTTGTGCGACACATTCACATTTCTCGGTCTCTCAGACCGATTTCAAGTATTTCTCGGTGTCTCAAAACTATTATAAAGTTTTCAAAACCTGTGCAGTGGTCATATTTAACAAACTAATCTGAAATAACTGGAGTAAGAAAAAAAAACAAAATTAAGTTTTTTTAGCTCACAGCATCAATTTATATTTAATCACAATAATTTGTCATTTTTGATCCTAGACCTAATATAAAAATAAAAAAAAATCATTCACAAAACACAACATTTATAAAATGTTGTTTTCCTATTAACATATATTTTAGAAGTAAACAAAAAAATAAAATGAATTCAAGAAAACACAGGAACACTAAAAAAAATTAATTTCAAAATGCTTAAAATACATGCCTCATTATGACGTTAGTCTTTGTAAATTTTAATCAGTCGTTAGAGCTTGTGGCTCGATTCAGCATCCTGTAAATCTTCAACATCACTTTCCTCTGAGTCTTCTTGTTCAGTATCAGTGTTTGCTTCATACACATCAATATTAGCTTCGTATTCAGTACCACTTTTCACATCAGAATCTAGATCTGAATCGATTTCATTCAGAATAGCTCTTATGCGCGCAATATCTGGCATATCTAACGAAAATCTCACGATAATTAACTTTGAACATAATTCTTTTATTAAATCATATAAACTGATCTCTAATTGTCCATTTTCATCTAAAAATTTCCAATTTAGCAAAACCAGCTTACCTATCGAAAATGTGACACTTAACTATAAGTCACCGGTACAACACTTTAGCTCAAACGCACTTGTTACACTAAACGTTGTATAATGAGAAATAATGAAGATACTGAGAGAATGATGGTGTTGCAATTTTTTGTTTTCGTGAAATTAATACAAAAGTGATTCATCGGTCTCACAGACCGACGAAATGGTCAGGAAGGTTAAAATTAAAATTAAAGATATAGACTATCCCATAATCGAAGTACCTATATATATATAGAGGCTTAAAACAAAATAGTGTCAAGGTGTTGACAACCTGGCGGGCACCGCTAGTCTATAAATATAATAAAACTGTAACACGCATTTTTTTGAAATTTTTTTACTGGTACAGATAGTAATCGAATACAAAACACCAATTTTTAGAATTTTTATCTGTTTGTGTTGGCATTACGTAAAAATTACTAGATGAATTTTAATAAAATTATGTAAGAAGGTACCTTAAGCTCTGTACAGACGGTTGTCATTTCTTACAATATTGTCAGAAAAATATACAGAAAACGTCTAAGAATCGTGTGAACTTACAATTGTTGTCTGGCAATATTGTCGGAAAAAGCATTGTCAGACTTCAAACTAACAATACTAATGATATGTCACAATCGTGTGTCAGCACAATGTTATGTCTGACAATATTGAAATATCTGACAACCGTCTGTACAGAGCTTTAGAATCTCGGCTCAAATATAGGATACTGAATACCTACAATTTCGAAGAGAAAATTGAGAAAAAGTTGTGAAAGTACGTAATTTTACCGATTAAAGGGTACTGCAAACTTGGCAGCACCTTTTTTTCAGCTGGAAATTTGTACATTATTTTTAGCATCCTACAATAATTTTAGAATTCTATATAAATTTTAGAAATTCATATAAAGCCTTTTTTCCTGAGTAATTACCCAGGGATGGGTAATTACTGATGAAGAACTATAACAGTAAGGGTCTAAAATTTAGTGTGGACTACTTTCTATATCTAGTATATGTATACATATAATAAAATAGTAACTCACATCCGTCTGCTTTTCTTTTGTGTTCGCAACACGTAAAAACTACTGGATGGATTTTAACTAAATTTTGTGAGGAGGTACTTAAGCATCCTGATTCCAATATAAGATACTTTTTATCCACTAAAATATTTCATTTCCAAGAGAAAGTGGAGAAAAAGCAGTGAAAACACGCAATTTTCGGTTTGAAGATACTGAAATTTTCGGTTTAAAACTGGTATATTTTAAACACGCACCTTTTATTTTTAAAAGTGGGATATTTTAAATGACAGATGGCGCCAATTGAATAAAATTTGTATTTTTACTTTGTGGAATAACATTGTTATTAAAATATTTTAAATACCTCTTACAGTGGTTAAGGCATCTTTTATTTTTGAAAGCAGGATATTTTAAACACGATTGCCCAATATATGGCGCTATCTTAAAATAATGACAACATATTAATTACTTATTGCCAAATTGAATAAAATTTGTATTTTTACTTGGTTTACGATAATTTTTAGAATTTTTTATAAATTCTAGAATTTTATCCAGGGATGGGTACCTTTATATAAAGTTAATACATAAACCATAACTGAAGCACTATAAAAGTAAGAGTCTTACAATTGGTGTGGAATACTTTCAAAGCCAAATCGAGCAAAATATTGTCAGTACGCCCACGACTTGGCGGCACAGCTAGTAATATAATAAAACTGCAACCACACAACAACAACAGACAGATGTTAATATTAATTAATATTTATAAAATTATTTGAGAAGGTACCTTAGTACCTTGCTTCAAATATAGGATACATTTTCCCGTAAAAATATCTTATTTAAAAGAGAAAATAAAGATAAATTAGTTAAAGTACGCAATCTCACGTATTTAATGGTACTGAAAACTTGGCATCACCTTTTATTTTTATAAGCGGTAAATTCTAGACACTATTTACTATAGTTTTTTCATGAAACTAACCACAATTTTTGGTCATACTCGGTTGTTATCTTCTGCTACTCTTGCAATATTTTAGTTTTTAAAGCGGTATAGTTTTTTGATACACTTTTAGCTATGTATGTTTCATCAATTATAAGCATAAATACTCTACACGGTTAATGGCGACACGTGTATCTATAACTTTCCGCAATTATGTGGCTTCATCCGCACTATATGTATAAGACTTGTGCTTAGGGTCATTATACTGGTAAAATTTGAATTGGGGCTTGTTAGCCCTATGAGCCTAAATATCCTACCACTTCTTATTAAATCGCTCTGTAAAATTTCTAAATATATCTGGGCACCCATTGTTGGGTCTATAATTGCCAAGATATACCCTTAAATCAATATCGAATATTTCCAATTTAATCCAGAGTTCGCCTACTAGCAACCTGGTGTGTGATACAGATCTACGTCAAGGCCTGGAGTGTTTCCTTAACCTGAAGTTGGTTTAACCACTGTGTGAAACCAATGCATCTACCAACGCAGTAGCAATTTTAGAACATGGCTGACGGAGCCATGCTCATACTCCTTGCTTAAGAATTGGAGAATATCAAAACTCCAAACTCGCAATAGGTGCCTCTATTGAAGAGCAACAGCACTCCGGTTTATTCGCTCTGCCTACGTTATAGGTCCAAACCACTTTACTCCCCAAAGGGCCTTACCAATAACCGTTTACAAACCTAATTTCTATTGGTTCCCGTGTTACCAGTCTTTGAGACACTGGTCAGGTTTCAGGCCCCGTGCAAGCCTCGGGGACTGATGTCCTGATATAACACGTGAGTATTGGCGATATGGTGTTAAAAGTCAACAAGACAATATACCCCCGGGTGTATGCTGTTCTACTCCGCTCGATGCAAATGACCTTATCACTTTCACTTTCACGTTCATTTTATTTTTTGTCTTTGTTGTGCAATCAAACATATCAGATATATATGTATGAACATACATACATACATATATATATATATATTATTTTTAATAAAAAGCCATTATGTATTAATTTAAAAAAAACGCAAACGTTTTGTTTCTTCCCGACCAGTTTTCAAAGAAATTCGAATTATCGTTCGCCCTAATTGGTACTGATGATAGGCTGTTTAATTTCCTAACACACAAACACATACATACATATGTATGTATATTTGTATATACACCTAAATAAAAAGGAATATTTATTTTTTTGTGTGCCAGTGTTTTTCTGAATTAAATTTGCTTGAATTAAAAATTGCTTAGTTTGCTTTTGTTTTTCTTTATTCAGTTCAATCCTTTGCTGTGAATCATAATAATGATGATCATG
Organism: Phasia obesa; assembly: GCA_949628195.1. Classification (NCBI taxonomy): domain Eukaryota; kingdom Metazoa; phylum Arthropoda; class Insecta; order Diptera; family Tachinidae; genus Phasia; species Phasia obesa. The sequence continues at coordinate 24,320,158 of OX451218.1, read as the reverse complement.
ACTAAACTTGGCCTATCTTGTCTTGTCTAAAGAAATACATTCATTTGTTGTAGTTTTTGTCTGTCAAACAGTTGGTTTACCTTTTGAAGCCGGTTCAAATACAGCCTGCTCAACAATTGGCTTGTTATCCTTTGAAGTGTTTTACTTTTGAAAGCAATTCGGTTTCTTTATTTTGTAGATAAACAGGTCTGAGTGGTACTTTTTTTTCGTTAGTTGCGTACTATTTAAAAATCTTCAATATTTACGGTTTCATTAATCATTTTAAACTTCTTATGATTAACTGACAGGTACGGAGAGCATCCGAACACATTTATATAGCGAGCCGCTTGATGCAAGAAGAGACGCGCGCTTGCCGGCAGTAGCTATTGGTTTTGAATGGCGTCAATAACTCGAAATGTCATTTCGAGTATCATTGGCTCTTAGAATTTAGGTGGAGATCGTTGCAACCCGATATCCCTTTGAGACCCTTCTCTAGAAACCGCTGATTGTCCGCGACTGCATAAAGCAGCTACCTCGCATATCTGCGGGACGTACCAACCTGTGACGCGTCCGGTAGCATTCAGCTATGCTTCCAACATGCAGATAATAAATCGGGCACAACCATAGGTTGTAGTGTGCGAATTATAATCCGCAGTCAGGCGAATAATGGGTGATATTTTAAGAGCTATCGGATTTGATTAAAAAATATTAAATTTAAAGAAATGTATGAAATCTTTATTTGAGTCGATAAAACGATCACATATATATATGTATCAATGTTTAATGATGATTGATGGTTCATACGCTGGGTCCAGTACATACTCTCTCCAACGTATCGGCCGGTATATCACGAATAAATTCTTCAATATTGTCTTCCAGTGCGTAAAGCCTGGTACTCTGTTCAGTTTTTCATGCGGAATGCTGTCAAATTACATATGTACATAAAAAATTTGTATGAAAAAGTCATGACAAAATATTTCTGGCAACATTTTATCAAAGCTGTGAAATAAAGCAAAGGGGCATTGTTCCATGTGGAATTTTTCAAATTTTTCTAACAGCTGATCGCTTGGTTTTTGTTAACATTTCAAAAACATTGTGGTATGCGATTTTTAGGGTTGATATCCAATAAGGTAAATTTGGTGCGAAATTTAGTCACAAGATTTGAAGAAACTGTTGTTATAACTATTTGTGCAGGTTCACCCGAAAAAAACCTCAATGTTTTAATTGTTCTTTAATCTTTGGTTTATTATTTTTTTTGTCACATTTACAAAACGGTGAAAAAACTCCCTTGGATTGTGCCGGAACACGGTTGAGCTTATAATCGAGTGAGAACGATCGCAACATATATCGCTCGGATATATTTTTCATATCCAAATTTACTAAATATAGTGTGCCCGCTTGGTTCAGATAACCCCAGACTCAGTCAACTCCCATATTTTCATTATCCGATCGTCCAATAATATTGCTCGGTTGATATCGGATAATTCTGACGTAACGACCTCTTCTGGGCGACCTTAATTTGCTTTGCTGAACAAAGCCAATTAACTTAATACCACTTTTCAATATTTGAAAATGATTTTTGAGAGCATTATTAAATATTTTATTTATTTATGTGAAGTGCGAAACGAAGTCATGAACGAAAGGTTATACACCACCTTACAATATTTGACTTTATATTAACAGTATTATAAATAAATTGCTAAAATTATCACTGTTTTCCCATTGGTTTTAGTTAGTTAACAACACTTATTTTCGTACCCACATAAAGGTAAAAAAAACACAATATACAGTAGGAAAAGAAAATACAAAGCACCAAAGTTCTGTTCGTGTACAGCACTATTTTATTCGCATATTAGTTTTACAAACAACTTTATTTTTTTTTTATTTACTAGCTATCACCGGTGCACTTCGCTGCACCCATCCACAAAAAATGCAATATACACTTGAAAGAAAAGTATGGCCAACCTTTAACTCGAAATCACACGTTATTCTCATGACAAAACCGTTTCTGTTTTTTGCTAGACTATGCGTATTAATATGATAATATTTTACTTTGTGTGGGAGGTACCACTCCCACTATCCTAATCCAGTCCAGCGTTAATGGTGCAAAGTTTCACCACTTTACCTATTGTAGTTCTCTAGGTACACAATAATAATTTTTCACTTTTCCACGCCCACCGTCCCAATCTATATTTTTCTAAACTAAGCACATAAATCTGAGGGTTACTTGTGCAAATTTTCAAGAGTCTAGCTACTGTAGTTCTCTAGGTGCACTATAATAATTTTTCACTTTGTGTGTAAGGTACCACGACTTCTATCCCAATCGAGTCTGTATTTTGCTAGACTATGCACATTAGTATGAGGTTTACTTGTGCAAAGTTTCAAGACTCTACCTATTATAGTTCTCCTGCTACACGATAATATTTTTTCACTTTGGAGGGGAGGTATTTATTATAGTTCTCTAGCTACTTGATATGTCGTCGTAAAAGTAGTCGTGGTACATTTTTCTTTCCGAAAAACCTAAGTTGGGTTATAATGAAGATTAAGTGATGCAATTACCAACGAACGGCATTTGATTTTATTTTATAGATGATTGGTGTAGCGGTCATATTTGTACACCATCTGTGAAAATTCAAGTTTCTACCTATTATGGTTTAAGCTATAGAGGTTAGTAATAGAGGAATAAATATCGGAGCGTATTAATAGGGTAACTTTGATGCAAATGGTATAAAACAAATTTGTAGATAGGTATTAGATGCAGCAAGAACTTGGTTCTCATTTTGATCTCAGTACTCTTATTGGGTGAAATTTTTGGATAGTAACTTGCCCTATTTTCACATTTATGTTTTTGCTTGGGTATGACTCCTCTTTTCTAAGGCTTTTAATTCACATGTTTAATTGATGGTTGAAAGTGCCTGCGCTAAATATATGGCAATATCCTAGATAAAAGTTTTTGGTCTTCAGATTTTTCTGGTAACTTATGCACCAAGTAAGTGGGTAACGAGTATCGTGTATTGGAAAATTTTTTGTGTACTCAATACACAAAAGCAGGTAGTAATTTTCAAAATCTTCGACGACAAATTTCCGTTGCTATTATGTAAACGGAAGTATTCATGAGTACTCAATTGAAAAGAACTGATCGAGTAAAGGAAAGTAGTAGAAATATCTAGCACTAATATAGTGAAAATGCCGCATGGATTTCATGAGTGAGTCAGTCATTACAAAGCCTTCACTGTAAAACTTTCAATCTACACCTATAGGGCTATCCGTAGGCAATGTTTTAAGTTTCATTATTTTAAGATGAAGAGTTATTAAAAACTTATGAGGAGGCAAATTGATTCGTGTAATTAAACCCTGTGCGCATAGGCCGAACTAACTCGTAGGGGGTGCTGTAGCTTAAGTGGTTAGCACGTTACCTACTAAGTCGCAATTTACATTAGACAGAAAAATGGGCAGACAGACGAGATTTGTAGGCAAGGGGTTGAAGAGGTAGAGTGTGTATTTCATGACTAGTGTACTGGACATTTTTTCGTTTCTCTTTTCTGCTTTTCGCTTTTTTCTTTGTTGCTTCACTTTATATTATATTTAACACACAAACATGTAAAGAATATAACACAGAAAATAAAATGTGCAAAAATCTGTCTGTCTTGTTTATGTCCAATGTAAATTGTTTAAGCAAGAGCAAAAGAGAATTCAAAAAATGTCTGCCCTGTTTCTGTCCTATGTAAATTGCGACTAAGCAATGGTCACGAGTTCAATACTCAGCCGAGGCAACATCAATTTTTCTGATATGTATTAATTTTTCTTTATAATAATGCATATCACAGCGCCCTCCTTCGCCGGTATTACCTCATAGCACTAAATCGTCGGCGAAGTAAAATAATTATAAATTGGCTATGCTAGCTTCAAACTAATTCGCCTAAATAACACCAGAGGCGCTGCAATACTGTTCTAAAAGTAATCATAACGTGCAGTGTTGCCAGATGCGAAGCTTTACTATCACACTAACCATCTGTCTTATCTACTACTCTCCCTTTCCGAAGGAAGTAACACATTTAATATAGGCATTAATTGCCTGAGTGTTACTTCTCTTTTCAAAAAAAAAATAATAATAATCATTTAGGTACCAACTATAACTATCAACACTTTTTTTATCCCTATTAAATACACAGAAATGAAATATTTAGTAAGTGTGGTTATGTGCGTGCGTTTCTTTTTTCATTCCTTGGCCAATCTTTGCAGCGTATTTTGACTTTAATATTTTTGCATTTTAAATGAACCAGTTTTCTGCACGTTTCCTTTTGCTGCGTTTTGCTTGTCAAGTTTGTATGTAGTATGTATGTGTGTGTGTCAGTTCCGAGAAATCATAATTTTACATTTTTAACAATAAAAATGCCAACATTACTTTTGCAAAAATCGCCGGGAGCCAATAACAAGAACTTTTAAGCGCACACTCCATGTCATCATTTTCTATGATCTTTTTTTAACAAGAGTACATTTGTTTTTGCATTTAATTGAGTTGAACAAAGTAAACACTTGTTTTATTTCACACTGTTAAAGTCGGGGAAGAAAATATTTGAGAATCAATTATAAATAAATGTGAGGTTATGTAAAATGATATGAAATTTAATTTTTTTAAACTATTTTTAAAATGAATTAATTAATTAATTAGGCTTAAGTTCTTTGTTATAAAGAGATAAAGAAAATATAGAATGTAATGCATTTTCTGGATCGCTACATCCGTTGTCAGCATTCTTCGTATCTATCTATCTACAAATGTTTATCTGAGAAAAATTTTAGAATGATAGACAGAATATTGCGCTATTCGAATGATTTCCCGTTAGATGACGTAGTTTACCCTATTGAAAATAAACAGGTTTTTGAAGTAATTTGCCCCTTAACAGAGCGAAACTATTTTGATAGCGCAATGTTGTGCCTATCCCTCTTGGAAATATTCATTAATGAGGCCACAAATACTGCTAAGCATTTAAGCTTTGAATTTAAGGGTGGAGATATGACAATCCCTTTTAGGGATTGGACGCGTTAGCTGTACTTCAAGATCTCTTTTAGTATTGCTTTTAGCCCAAGAGACTCAACATTAAACGTCGAGATACTCAAAAGGCTATTAAAGCCGTAATGACACTCTTTTTTTCGTCATTATAAGATTTTGGTTTCGCCCAAGAGCGAAGAGTTCAGCTATATTTGAAAAAAATCTCCAAACGTCAAAATTTCTATACATGTTATCGATAAAACGTGCAAAAAGTAAAAGAAAAATCTAAAAAATTTTATTTAAAAATGATATTTCAAGCTTAAAATATTACAGTGATGCTAATTCATCAGTTTTATTGTCGAATATAGCGATTTTAAAATAAATTTTTTCATCTCGGCGTTTTTTGTGATAGGACATAGGCTGCGGTTGCTTGCTTTCTAGCAATTACTATAAACATAATTAAAAATATATATAAATAATTGAAAATAATTTCATTAAACAGTTGGCTACACCCACCAGTTTTATCATGCTTTAAAAGAATCGGAACTCTTTTATTATTGAAACAAAAAGTGAAACAAAAGGCCTGTCGAAAACATCCTCACTGTTCGTGAGACTGTGCGAGAACACGCTAGGATGTCAGTTCTGTTCGAAATACAAGACAACTTGGTAAATATACTCAACCAGCACCATCTAAAATAGAACTAAATTGTTTTCTCAAAATTCAAAATGTTTAATTAGAGAAACGGGTGGGATATCGTGACACCTATCGTCCGTTTAGCTTTTTCATGTGCTGAATATATAAAAATAACAAGATTTTAAAACTGCATTCTTTCAAAATTTAATGTTGGTTAAGGTTTAAAAACGGCATCATTTAGCTTTCAAGTTAAATGAAAAATTAAATACGTGCTGACCTAGTAAAAACAGTATTGCAGGGTCTTTATATCACCAATTTAACAAGAAAAAGCAATACTTTAGACTTCTAAGGCGGCGTGATTTAAAAAAAAAGAGATCCCTGCCTTCTTGCCGAATATCTACAAGAGGTTTTTTAAGCACCATTATTCTACTAGAAGAAGGAAGAGCGATGCCTTGAAAGCTCATTGGAATTTAAATGGTCTCCAACTACTCAGCAAGTGGCATGAACATGGGTCAACAGACCATGTCGCTTAAATTACTACTTAATGCGACGCTGTCTATACATATAATAAAATAGTAACTCATTTCCGTCTGTCTGTCTGTCTGCTTTTCTTTTTCGTTCGCATCACGTAAAAACTACTAAATGGATTTTAACAAAATTTTGTGAGAAGGTACCTTAGTATCCTGATTCAAATATAGGACACTTTTTTTCTTGGCGAATTTCTATTTGAGCTATATATAGAGGCGCCAGTCCCCATGGCTTGTCTGGGATCTAAAACTTAAAAATAAGATCTTTCGGGGTCTGACCAGTGACTCAACACACTGCTTACATGTGTTAGTGGTCAACTAGCTAATTTTTCTAAGTTGTTAATGTGGATATTCTTAAAAAAAAGATACAGATTTACGTCAGTGCTTTAACCTAACGATGATCTTAGCACTGAGTCTACCAATATTCTTGTTGCGTACAACGAGCAGCAAGTACTTGCTAATACTTCTAGTTAGGGAGTTGGAGGGTATCTAAACTCACGATACACCATTAGTGGCTTTTGCTGGAGCGCAACAGCACACCGGACTAAATAGCTTTTCCTGCGGTTCCAGTTCAAACCACAGCCACCATGTTACTCCCCCTACTCTCGAAGGTTCTTATCTTCCAGTTTCAGGACCCGGAGAGGGATTAGCATCAATGTGAAAGAATCAAGAAGACAATTAATACCCGGCGGGAAACTATGCTCGAAGAGTAATCTAGTGGATTTAAATGACATCCGCTGTGAATAAACGTTTCGCGTCCGATATTTCAAAGCATGGTATTGAAAGCCTCCAAAAGCGCGGTTAAGTTTACGCGGTTTTCAACATGGGTATGAACATGATCCTGGCAATCATTAAGTTAAAATATCTGTCGCTATGCAGTGATAAGATCAACATTACTTAAGGACCAGATTCTAAAGTAAATCTTAATATAAGTACGTCTCGAAGGGGCTACCATTGCTACCAGTGTGCTAAATAACTGTTTAGATTCTAGATTTATGCCACCTAAACTTTCTTTTGAATGCTTTCGCATGCGTTTTTCTATATGTGTTGATAGAGCAAGCGCAAGCTATTTTGCTGGGCTCTTCTCTATAAGTTCTCCTCTTTTAGTTTTAAATCTCATACAATTTTCAGCGACTTGTTTCCCTATGTCTGATAGTTAATAAATTACATGTTCCCGGCGGGAAAATAGAAACAGTATTTAATATTAGAGAAATTGATCAGCTGTCTAACGATAGTCATGTCATCCAAATTTTTTTTATAGCTTTGACAATAAGCTCTCAGGGAAAATGGGGACACCAGACGTCAGGGTTCCTGGAGTCTGAATCTAGAAGAACAGGTCTGTTTTATTGTGGTTCCCCTTCGAGGCCCGGCCAGTGTCCAAAAGACTGGTACCACGGGAACCGGTGGCCGCACAGAGAGCCGTCCCTCTGTGGCCGGTTGTTGGTGAGGTCCCCTTCGGTGGTTCACGTGGTAGCTGTGGTTTAGATCAAGACATACAATTAGTACATGGTTGATCAAGTGTGCTGTTGCACTTTCAGCAGAAGGAAGGTTAGGACATGGGTTCTAGCTTCCATGTTCTATAAATTTGTGCACTATGCTATATTGTGCGATAATGGGACAAAAGCATTTAAATGTGGTGCTATTGTCGCTTCATTGAGCTTGCATTGTATAGTGTGCGATATATATGTATATGACACTATAAGGGTGCTGTTCAACACATTAAAAACTAATCCGCTGGTAAGAACAACGTCAGATTAGGTCCAACACGGCTAGGTGCTGACGTTAATCATGATCACGAATACGAGTATAACTTTCTAAGAGCATGTTATTTAAGAAAAGTATAATGTTTAGCCTGACACTGTAACAACGTATTAAATGTGTATTTCCCTTTATATAAATTGGTCACTTGTACGGCAAGACGTACAGACAGACATATGTACATACATTAGTGTTGGGATTTGTGGTACAATTGTACCAAATTTGGTATATTCGACAAATTAGTACACTGGTACAATTCATAATTTTTTGGTACAATTTCATATAAAATTTATTCAATAAATTTTTTTACTTAATCAATATTTTTTTCTTACAATAACAAACATTTCCAATTTCGTAGTTCTTCAACCCTGTCTATAACTTACTAAATTGCTAGGTTCTTGATTTACGTTCCTGATTTTAATTACTTAGTTAGTAACAAGACCTATAGCGTTTGAACTTATTTGCATCGCCTTAATCCGTTTCCGTCAGTATTTGGCTGATATCATTTTCTATTCTTTCTAGAGAGTAATAGTAAGGACTTTTTCGTAATAGGATTACTCGTTAATTATTATTCCAAATAACTCCAACATAATCTATCGGATTAAGATCCGGTCACTTTGGTAGAGTTTCAAGCATATGCTGAAAATTGCAGTATCACCAACTGCTAACATGTAATACATTTGCTTATAATATACATAGGTATGTATGTAGGTATTTTGGCAAAATAATTGTTAGTACATAACAGGGACCTGCAACAAGTACGTTCGAGCCGACTTATTAACTAACGTTGAATTTTAAGAACAACTCAAACAAGTATTATTCAATTTTATGCTTGTTCGCTTTTTATGCACAAGCAAAAAACTCAGCAACAAGTGTAAATCATTTCCAACACTTGATTCGAACTACAATGTATGAAAACAAAAAGTCTTGTTTATTCACAGTTGGTTTTTTGCATGACGGATTTGTTGTACATGATCTGATTGTAATTGAACGAAAAACACTCGAGCCACTTAAAAGTAAAAGTAAAAAAGCGGCTGGCAGAAAAATATGAAAACATAAAAAAATGTGTATTTACTACATATTTAACATGTTAGCATTTTTTTATTTCCTCGAAAAAAAAAAAAAACATTTGACAAAGCAATGATAAAATTTGTAATATGTTAGTACTAAGAAGAAAGTACAGTTTTGTCTGGCTTTAGAATTTCTGTCAAAATATTCCATACGACGCTACGACCTTTCCGGCTCCCTGACAAAATATAGTTGCCTTTGGCAATTTCTTCGGAAATAAATTCTGGACACTGCTCCATTTCAAACTTTAAAGAAATTCACAATTCACTTAAAGATAACTAATTTTCACAAAAAACTTTTCATAACACTTCTCTCGGTGACGAGTTGAAAATTCCTTTACAACTGAATAAAACACTTGTTTTGCTAACAAAACGTTGGCTTCTATGCAAAATGAGTTCCATACACTTAACGACATAGTCAGAACCATAGATAACACATAGATAGTCAACTGAAACGTCAAAAACCTAAGTCTCTTATCAAAAAACCTAAGTCTAAGAATGTATTGGTAGGCAAAATTGTATAAGTGTTGTTTTTTTTAAATTCCCCACAGCACCTAAACTCCCCATAGTTGTATAAAATATTTTGTAAAAACAGAATATTTTTTTTACGTTCAATTTTAGATGTTAAAATTAAATAATTCTCTTGGTTTTTAATAAAAATATGAATTTTGCATTTTCCTAATTTATTTATGTGCGAAAAACTTTAGATTGAATGCTAATTTGAAATATTTGCTATATTGATTTGAAAATGTTCATCCCCTAAAAGACAAAAAAATACAATACTGTGTACAAATAAATTTGACCAAACAAATGTCAATAAAATTAAATTTATTTTTTATTAAAAATTTTTAAAAACAATAAATTGTTAAAAAAAATTTTCTGTGCAAAAATTCAAAATTATTTAAATAATTGGAAAGTGCAATGGAATATCGCGTAATAGTGCCTAAATGTGAATACAAATTTTACTCCCCTAAGTGTGTTGAATTCACACCGTACCCGTATGTGAAAAGACATTTGAAGCCACGTTTTTGACATTTGGAGAGTTGGCCATTTATGTGTTATCTATGGTCAGAACATTCATGTTCGCACAAAACAACAAGTGAATAAAACTGAATGTTTGAAACGACTGGTTGCGTAAACAAGTGTTTTTTGCTTTTGAACAAAAACGATTAAATCATAAAAATCAATGTGCATGATTAAGTATAACCGAAAATTTAGTACTTGTAGCAGATCTCTGGTACATAAATTAGCAACACAAAAACAGTAATTTAAGGAATCAAGTTCAATTGTCATCATTTTAATGTCGAGCCAAATTTTGGTACAATTTATGCTGAATTGGTACAATTTTATCATTGGAGCAGTACAATTTAAACATTCTTAGATCCCAACACTGATATACTTACATATGTATGTACGAGTAAATCTTCGTCTTTTTGTCTGTTCGAAAAAGGTTTTGTGTGGAAAAACATTATTCATTTGTGCGTGTGTATGGGAATGGATGTCAGTAGTTTGATGGCATTTCTGCTAGAGGATTGTTTTTTTTTTTGTTCTGCAAGAGTCAGATTACTGGGAAATATTAAAATATCTGAGAATTGTTATATTGTTATACTTTAATAATTGTTTTATTTTTAACAGGCTGGATAGATAAAATAAGAAAAATTATGATTGATGGTAATTTCAAAGTAAATTTCTTTAAGAAGCTTTATTATGATTCCTGTGAATTTGTTTCTGCACTACAAAAGTCATATATAAAATGTAAGAGTCTGATTAAAGAGTTGCATTTGTATAGTAGGAGAGCAACTTAGTTTCAAGAGTTATTTCTATACAAATGCTTGGGATACATTAAGCGCCTGCAAATGTGTGTAATTGTATTTACAGTGGAAGTCGATATCAGACTTGACTGAGGGATGTCAATTAAATTTTGCAATTAATTGCACATGAAATTGTTTTTTTTTTTTCAATAACAATTTCAAATTCAATTATTTGTAATTACAAGTAAATGGAGTTTTGTCAATTACACATTAGATGTAATTTGTAATTGAACAGTTCCAATTACTTGTAATTTGTAATTGATCATGTACAATATTACATTACATTCAAATTTTTAGCTTGTTAAGAAGCTTTTACATTGTATACTGATAGTGCTTACGTCAGCGTCGCGATGGCATTTAAAAATGGCTAAAAATGGTATTCAAGAATCCCTTGAGTCCAACTTAAAGTTTTTGAACATTCTTTGACCTTAAAAGATGTAATTGCTAAACAAAATGACAGGAAGATAAAAAAAACTTGCATTTTTCAGAGGTAGGATTAGTTCTTCCAAGGGGAACTTTTTCTCCTTGATCCGATTTTTCCTATTTTATAGCATTGACAGCCTATGATCATAACAGATTTTTCTGCAAAGTTTCATTAACCTAGGAGCACTCAGTACATTTTTAGAGCCAATATAAGCTAAAAAAAAGTAATGTCCGGCTAGATTGGCAAAATACCCCTATGTGCGTCGTCACAATATTTGTTTCAAATTTTCCTTTTTTTAAGCCTCTTACTTTTATAGTGCTGTAAATATGGTTTATGTATTTACTTTATATTGAGGTAACCATCCCGGGGTAATTGCTCACCCCCATATTTATAAAAAATAAAATATATTTGAAACCTATTTTAGAACAAATTTTTCATACAAAAGTTGTTCTAAAATACATTTTAAATAAGTTTTATTTTTTATGAATATGGGGGTCAGAAAGTTACAATATAGAAAAAAATTTGTTGCGCCTATTAAAGATGTTAATTATTATAATTTAAATTAAAGTTTAATTGATTAAAATATATATTTGTTTAAAAGAGAACAAAAAAATGGCCTAATTAAACAAATAATTGAATCAATTAATTACTTAATTAAATTTTAATCTGTAAGCAATTAAAACCTATAATTGGTGCAAATATTTTTTTTATGAACATAGGTTTTGTATAAAATTCCAAAATGATTGTAGAATTCTTTATAATAGTGTCCCAAATTTTGCGCTTACAAAAATAAAAGGTGCTGCCAAGTTTTCAGTAACATTAAATCGATAAAGCTTTTTCACTATTTTATCTATATTTTCTATTGGAAATGAGATATTTTTACAAGAAAAAATAATATTTGATTCGAATTACTAAGATATCTTCTCACAAAATTTTATTAAAATTCATCGAGTAGTTTTTACGTAATGCGAACACAGACAGACAGACAGTGTAGTTGCCACTCTCTTTGAACATCCACACAATTAATTCTATTGAATCTTATTTGCCGTCGAGTTAGGGTTGTGCAGCTGACAGAGTGCGTTACAACTTGTATTTATATCGGCATATTTTGCGAACAATGAGTATTGAGATACTTTCTATATTTAAATAAATGTATGCGAGTGTTTGTCGCCGTATAGATACCGAAACAGACCGCTAATTTTGAGTGCCTCTTTTTTAACCTTCTTCGTTTCTCAACGATTTCTGTAACTCAATTGGTATATTACTCCCACCTTACTTTCATTTCTTCACTAGCTTCTTTACTCGATTGTAGTGGTTTTAAACTCACGATTGATAAATCATCACAGAGTCTCTCGTAATTGCTAACATTAGTGTAAGGCAAATCTCTACCTCAGCATTTTATAATATATATCTCTCAGCAGTCCTAAGCTTAATGTAAGCCAGTATGCTGGAGATTCACCCACAATGTACGCTACGGTCTCAGCCTCTACCAGGGACAGTTTGCAAGAATCGTCTTCTTCTTTGAGATTTCCATGACCTGTCACCAACGCAGTTAATCAGCTTAAAATACTCTGTTTATACCTAAGCTTTAAATTAATCTTAGATTTTCCTTTTGGCCTATTAATATTTGCAGTTTTTATGACCTGTCATCAACGCAGTTATCCAGCTCAAGGTACCCGCCTATATTCAATTACCTTTCAAGCCTGTATACAGGTGGTAGCAATTCTTGAATTTATGTTCAGAAGGGTTGTGCCAAAGATTACACCTCCACTCGAAGACCCAAAGGGTCTTATTGCTCTAATGACGCAACGGCCAATTGTCACACCTACCACGACTCTTAGAACTCTTCTGTCCAAACCCAAAAGTAGCTTAATTTTTGCCACATCCACTCTGGGTCAAATTGCCAATGGGAAATTGCCAAATTCGCCCTATCTTCCCAGAACTGATTAGTTATCCTTACTACCAAATCGGATAAATTCTACTCACTCTATCTAAGTTCGCTTCCGCCGAGCTCAATCTTGCAAATTTGTCAGCAATTTCGTTGTATTTAACATTGCAATAACCCGGAACCCAACCCAATCTAACCCTAAACTTGTTGTTCACCACATCGATAGCCTTTTTGCACACGCCTACCAGCCATAGTTTGAGGCAGTGTCTTTTCAAGGCTTTGAGCGCCCTTGGCTGTCCTCTTTCACTTCTAACATATGCCCAGACACCAATTCGGTGGGCTACATAACCACCAGCACCACTGCCTGAAACACACTACATTCATCTGAGAGCCTGTACGACATGCGTTTACTAGTTCGTAGAATGTGAACTCCAGCATCGGCGCAAACCTTTATCTCTTATAGTTTAAAGAGTTCACCCTAGTTCGTCTGCTACTTAATTTCAAGCTGTGCAATGTTTTCGTTAACTCGCATCAACTTTATGTCATTTAATGAAGCACATCTATTTAGTTTTAGAGGCAGTACCAGATTGGAGTTCACTAAAAACTCATTAGGTATAACCCCTTTCGCCAACCTAATATTTTGCTCTATGAGATGAAGAAGTTTGCGATTTTTTTATATCTCAAACATTGGACTTAATACCTATTTATATGATTCTATTTCAAAAATTGGTTGTTTTTTATTTATAGCAGGCGGTCTATTTTGCAACATAATATTAATTACTGCGTAATGATGAGACAAAAAGTTCATTAAGGTGTAAATAATATCTATACAAATTTGCCATCCATTTTTATAGCCCCTTTATATGAGTTATAGCGAACTCCTATTTGCCATTTCCAAATTCTAATAAATTCTCCATGGGGTTCGATTCATTTGATTGAGCGATTCAATTCGGAAAGAATCCACTTAGTTGCAACTTTTGTGGTGAGCTTTGGCGCATTGTCGTTCTAAAATATTGTCCATATTCTAATATCTTGTAGTGTATGCAGATTATTACCAATGATTTTGATTTGATTTAAAATACGTTTGTTTTTATGTTTAATTTTGCACATTTTGCGCGACTTTATGTCATTTCGTTTTAAAATCTAAATGATAGTGATGGTTTCTCTTTCGGTTTTTTTTTGGAATTGAATAACTCACCAACCATCAAATCAAATATTCATGTATATATTGTATTCCCTATCTCTTTGTTATGTTTGAAAAGCAAGTTTATTTTATTTTTGCCTTGAAAATTGTGTGTTTAAATGGAAATATTTTGAATGAATAACAGCCATCTATTTGTGTTAAATGTATGTATTTGGGAACGTAAATTATACGAGGAGAGTTTAATAAGGCTTTACAAAATGCTAAAAACAGCGCTGAGTATTTAAAACTAAGGAGTTTCCCGAAAAAGTGGAGTAGTAAAAGAGGACTGACTAATTTTAAGGATTATTGGTGATACAGTTTTCTTTTAACAATCGATTGGTTCAGACTTTTCTTAAGAAATGCAGAAATTTAATTTTTTGCTACCATAACCTAAAATATCTAAAAATAAAAAAGGCTTTTGTAACCCATAAATAGAAACATCAACGTAGAATCGGTCTAAATTCAAACCATGAAAACACTAAAAGATTATTTTAGAATCAACAGCAAATTTTTCGATTGGGGCGCTATAGAATATGATTTTAGACTAGTAGTTTCTCTGGAATATTTTCTTAGGCATCTCCTTAAATTTTTTCTGTGGTAAGTTTATGTTCATAGAAAATAATTAACCCACTGTAGCGAATGGTCATACATTGACGAACGATGAACCTACTTCTACCGAATTAAGCAAAGACATTAAAATCATCTGATAAGGTTATGTTCACTGTTTTTTGGAATGTGCATGGAAACACCCATAATGTCTATTTAGAAAATACAAAAGAAAAAACAAATTGAAAATATAATTCCTCATTGTTCTACCAACTAAGTAACCAAATCGAAAAAATTGCTTCAACAGGCTGAAAAACGGAATTTGTTTAACGATTCTCATATGACCTGTCCATTGGGCAAGCGTTTGTAGACAGAAGTTCTGGCCTTTAATGAAACATGTAGAGTTTTATGTCCATGATAGGAATGTTAGAGGGATTTTCAGCACTTTTGTTGGTAGTCAGACGGCTCTGCTGAGATCACACACTACTTCTTTATTTCTGGAAGGCCAACGCAAGGATGCGGTATGTGTCACCAAGCTGATGGCATCCTAGAATGGGTAGTTGCAAATAATTACTACTTTCGGAATGAACAAGTGGATAGGCTAGCCAGGGCTGGCTCCGCTTTAATCGTCTTCAATACAGTATAGATATATGCTGCTTGGCACTATTGGAAGAAAATTTTTAGAGACTTGAGGGCAATTTTAGGGCTGCTACCAAAACTTGACAAAGCTCAATTAGTAAACTGGATAAGTCCCCTTCCAGACGAGGAATTTTGTATTTTTTATCTTAAATTGCTGTTTGAAGTTGCATTCGGGTCCATACATTGAAATTACTGTTTCTGACGACTGCATACTTTTAAGACGAAATGAGCGAATAATAACAACAAGGGAGAGTCGCAGCAGAGTTGTAGGTGCAAGCTGCTGCCATTCGTCTTCTAAGAGTTGCAAAGCAAAAGTCTCTATGTTTCGACGGGGACTAGAGAGCTCAGATCTAGTCTAATGGCAATGTTAAGGGGTCATTGGGCGATCGAAATACACGATAGTAGGCTAGAACTTCACTACAATAGGTATTTTCGACGATCTTTCACCTTCTGTGCAAATGTCCATTCAAAAATATAATGTCTATTTATTGACTAAAATTCACACTTGTGAATTGTGCAGACGAGTGGTGTTTTGTCAAAACGTAATCATTTTATTTCCTTGATATCTACCAACCATCTGAGTTATCAAGGACCAATATGATTGATCTTATAAGATAAAACAATGCGACAGATATCTTCTTAAAATAGAATAGCTTTATAATACTATTGTCTTATCTTTCGGTGAACACCGTCGTCACTTACTGGTGGTTTGGTATGTTGCGGACAAGCCGAGACGAGACATTTAACAGCGGCGGCTGAGCAATTTCATTTGGGTGGCAGAGGTGCCGGATCTTAAGTTTGTTTGGCCGTTCAAGTTTTCGGTTAATGAAAAAAAATAAAAAACAAAAGTACATACGTAGGCAATAAGACTGATGGCAATTTAAGGCAGGTGCAGGACAAAGAAAAAATATTATCGACGGCGGCGAACTATCGGCTGCGACTCACTCAACTTGGCTCTTTGCTTAAAAAAAAACACAACTCTGATAAAATGAAAAATGTTATTGTTTAGAAAATTTTCTAATAATGGTATGGTATTATGGGATTTCAAATTTCTTTCCGTATTATTTCACATTTTGATAACATATTGCTTTCTCACTGTCACACATTCTCAAGGGATTTAAGTTTTTGACTTAATACTTAAAATGGTTTTACACGGCGTGTGTTTGTCATATGACTTGTCAGTTTGATAACCCATATGTAATTTCATGTGTTTGTCAAAATAGCCATTTTACATACGTTTTATTATTTTTGCTTTCAAACGTACATGTGTAATTACATCTGACATAACCTAGAATATATAATTTTAGCGCCACACAGTTTTTTATTTGCAACCACAGCTGATGCAAAGATGCAAACCTTGTGCTTTTACCACATTTTTAGCGCTTTTGGTACCACAAAAAGCATAAAATAACAAAATATCAAGTTGGCATTACAGGATGTCAGATGCTTTGTCACATCAAAATAGAACACGTTCTAAATGAAAAATGTCATATGTATTGTACACATGGAAAATACACATGTTATGTTTGAAAGGGTTTACACGACGTGTATAGAATTTACACATGCAAAAGTGACAAGTCATATGACAAATACACGCCGTGTAAAAGGACTTTTAGTATATAATAGTGTGAAAATGGCTTTAATAATATCTCCGTTAGAAGTTCGCATTTTGTAGATGGCCATGTTTGCAAGAATGTCTAGTCTTCATCCTTTTTTTTCTAGGATGCAGCAATGTCATACATTCATCTATTCCCCTTGGTGTGTGTTCCTGAGTTTCAAGGTATAGTGTGAAGTTGGAGTCCTCTCTTTTTCGTTTGTATGAGCGTATGTGTTCTGTAAATCTTGTTTTTAGTGTTCGTCCCGTTTGTCCTATATAAATACCTACGTATGGTTGCAGGTGCAAGTAAGTCTGCATACTCCGCTGTTTGCGCTGAGCAAGCTATCACGTAAACCAACCAACCAGCCATCCAAAAAGGTTATTATTCTCAAGATTATTCTGTTTTAAAATTAAAACAAATCGTTCGTTGAAAAAATATTATTTGAGTCTTTAGTGCTTTACAAGTCAATCAAATGAAAAATTTAAATAAAAACTCGTACACTAATTTTTAAGATTTTTTATAAAAAATAATTTATTTACACAAACAAAAGATTACTACTATTTTCAAAATTCTAAACAGAATGAATAAATATTTAATAGTTGAAAACAAAATTAAACTTGAAATTCAAAGCTATTGTGATTAGAAAATACTTTTAGAACAAAGTAGTTTTATTAACAAGTTTGAAAAATAACTATAAATATTATAACATAACTACGCCACAGTACCCCCGCCCTAGTAACAACGATATTTTAAGGTAGAGCAAAGGTAACACGACGTCCTGAACGAAGTTTAATTCCATCACTATTGCGTTTCGTATGTTCTGAAGCTGTTTCGGAATTACTATTTGAGTTAGCTTTCGGATCTTCTTTGAAAATAAATGCTGGCTTGATGCGGTCTATAGATATAACTTTTTCTTTTCCATTTACAAGACATTTAAAAATTTTGTCATTACGACTAATCACCATATAAGGACCATCGTATGGCCGTTGTAAAGGTTTTCTCACAGCGTCATTTCTGACGAAAACGTGAGTGCAGTTCTTCAACGTATTTGGTACAAAATGATTACTTATACAATGGTGTAGTGCAGGAGTAGCTTTAAACATTTGCATTTTTTCACAAAATTGCTTTACCCATTCACTATTTTTGGTTGAATCTTTATACGTTTCAAAAAACTCACCCGGAAGACGAAGATGCGTCCCATAAATCATTTCTGCAGGAGAAAATCCGATGTCTTGAATAACTGTTGTTCGTAAACTCATTAAAACTAAAGGTAAATTATCAACCCAGTTTTGTTTAGCGTAGCACTTTAAAGCTGCTTTTAAAGAACGATGCCATCTCTCGATGAGACCATTAGCTTGCGGATGGTAGGGCGTTGTATGCAAAACCTTAACTCCAAGAATTTTGGAAAATTCTCTAAATAATGAACTTTCAAATTGCCTTCCTTGGTCAGTAGTGATTTGAGCGGGCACACCATACCGTGAAATCCATCCTTGCAGTAAAGCACATGCTACAGATTCCGCTGTTATATCTTCGAGAGGTATTGCTTCCGCCCACCTAGTAAATCTATCAATACAAGTCAGGACATACCTGTAATTTTTGCATAGCGGTAGAGGTCCAACGATATCAATACTGATATGTTTAAGGCGTTGACTAGGAAGCTCAAAGTTACCAATAGGACTTTTCACATGACGCTGAACTTTCGATGATTGACAGGAAATACAATGCTTTGTCCAACCGCGTATATCTTTCGAAATTGACGGCCAAACGAAGCGACTTTTCACAAGCTCCAAAGTTTTATTTACTCCTGGATGTGAAAGACCATGTAAATATTCAAAAAGTGGCTTTCTAAAACTCGGAGTTATATAGGGTCTTATATTTGCTGAAGATACATCACAGTAGATTTTCATATCAACATTTGGTAATTTCATTTGTTTCAATAGCAGACTTCGCGGAGATTTTAGTATAATTCGCAATTCATCATCTATTTGCTGTTCCTTTGCAAGTGACTCATAATTAATTGCTGATGGCATTGAAATTACGTCAAGGCGCGATAATGCATCGGCAACCACATTTGATTTTCCAGGAACGTATCGAATATCGACAGTATGTTGACCTATAAAATCTAAGTGCCTTAGTTGACGTGGGGAAGCTTTTTCCGGTTTTTGCTTAAATGCAAAAGTTAGCGGTTTATGGTCCGTAAATATCGCAAACTCCCGTCCTTCCAAAAAGTATTGAAAATGCTTTAAGGCGGAATATGCAGCCAAAAGCTCTCGATCATAAGCGCAATATTTAGCTTGCGTTTTGTTTAAGCTTTTTGAGTAAAATGCGATTGGCTTCCACTTTCCATTAATTTCTTGCTGAAGAACACCGCCCATTCCAGTATCTGAAGCATCTACCCAAAGTGATGTAGGGACATTGCTCGATGGATACGACAGCAAAGCAACTTCTGCAAGTTGTTGTTTGCATCCCTCAAAAGCCTTCCTTAGTTTATCATTCCAAATGATTTTTCGATTGTCGTTTTTCTTACAACCTGTATGTAGCTCATGAAGAATAGCTTGTTGTTGCGCTGCATTGGGTATAAAACGTCTGTAAAAGTTTATCATACCCAAAAAACGTCTCAAATCTTTAACAGTGGTTGGCTCTTTGTAGTTGACAATGGCTGCCACGCGTTCTGGTAGTGGTTTTAAACCGTTAGGTGTCACTAAAAAACCAAGAAACTGGAGTTCTGAAACGCCAAAAACAGATTTTGATGCATTAATTTTGACGCCGTAATCTCGTAGTCTTTCGAACAAGGTTCTTATGTGGAGCGTATGTTCTTCCATATTTTTCGATGCAATAAGTATATCATCGATGTACGCATAACAAAAATCTAAACCTCTGATCACTTCATTAATGAATCGTTGAAAGGTTTGCGCAGCATTGCATAAACCAAACGTCATACAAGGGAATTCAAAGAGACCTATAGGGGTAATTATAGCGGTTTTCTCAATGTCATCATTTTCAACCGGTATTTGATGGTAAGCTTTTACCAAGTCAACCTTGCTGAATATTTTTCTACCACTAAGCATATATCCAAAATCATGTATGTGAGGCACTGGATAGCGATCAGGAATTGTAACAGCATTTAGGCGGCGATAGTCACCACATGGGCGCCACTCGCCATTTGGTTTTAAAACCATATGTAGAGGACTCGCCCAGCAACTTTTTGATGGTCTACATATACCTTGCTTTACCATTTTATCGAATTCCTTTTTAACAATTTGTAATTTTTCGGGAGATATCCTGCGCGCTTTACTAAAAACAGGAGGTCCTTTAGTTTGAATATAATGTTTGACAGAATGTTTACCATTACTTGTGAATGACGGCTGTTCTGTCAAATCTGAAAATTCACTAATCAATTTTGACAAATATGAATTTTCTTGGATCGATTTAATAGTCAAAGGATTAAATTCTATAAACAAAGATCCCTGGCTTTCCGATTTTAAAAAATTATCAATAAGACGATTGTGTTTTATATCTACAAGTAATCCAAAATGGCTCAAGAAATCGGCACCAATTATTGGCTTTGGTACATCAGCCAGAATAAAAGTCCACCGAAAGTTTCTCTTCAGGCCTAAATTTAAATTGAGTATTTTTTCGCCAAAAGTTTTTATAGTTGTTTGATTTGCGGCAAATAATTTTAGTGGGGCAGGATCTTGTTGGCGTTGAAAAGAAGTGACAGGAAACACGGATACGTCGGCGCCTGTATCAACAAGAAACTTAAGGTTGGAAATTTTATCTTGAAGAAAAAGGCGACTAATTTCTCGGCTAGCCCCATCTGTCACCATTGACGGGGAGCCTAATAGTTTTCCGAAGAATTTAAATTTGTAGTTGAGAATGCGCATGGTTTCACACATTGTTTCGCTTTTTCACCGAATTTGAAATGGTACCAGCAATATGGTTTATCTTTCTTACCTGAGTACGTGTCTTTTGTACGCGAACGTTGCGAACTACGACCACGGCTCTTCCTACGACTTCGGCCTCGAAATAATTCTTCGACTTTTTTTGTAAGAATATCTATTTGCTTTTCTAAGGCGCTTGTTGTTGGAAATGTAGATACTGCATTTATTTCCCAAGATTCTGAAGTGTCAGCAATTTTGTCTGCCATAATTGCTACGTTGCTAAGTGATTCACTACTTACTGATAAAATTGCTTGCATGTGTTTTGGTAAACGCTGCATCCACAAATTCCTCAGCAACTCGTCCGACACTTTACCATACGACAACGTGGACATCTCGCGAAGAAGTGTTGATGGTTTCTTGTCTCCCAACTCCATATCGCGTAAAAGCTTCTTCATTTGTTTTTCCTGCGAATCAGTGAAACATTCTTGCAGCCGTTGTTTGAGAGTTTCATACATATTGTTTTCCGGAGGTTGCAAAATAATGTCGCTTACTTCACATATTATATTAGCTTCAATAGAACCTACAATGGTGTGGAATTTAGTTGAGTCGGTAGTAATTCCAGCTGTGATGAATTGACTTTCCACCTGTTTAAACCATAATGCGGGATTTGTCTTCCAAAATGGTGGTACCTTCACAGAAACTCGAGCTATTTCACTGTTTATTGGAAGCGAAGAAAAATCATCATCTGAGCTATTATGCGACATGTTAATGATTGCAGTTAAAAATATGCGTATTCAATTCACGGGGTCACCAATTTTAGTGCTTTACAAGTCAATCAAATGAAAAATTTAAATAAAAACTCGTACACTAATTTTTAAGATT
The DNA here is from genome assembly GCA_949628195.1 of Phasia obesa. NCBI lineage: Eukaryota > Metazoa > Arthropoda > Insecta > Diptera > Tachinidae > Phasia > Phasia obesa. The sequence continues at coordinate 24,298,351 of OX451218.1, read as the reverse complement.
TTTTATAAAAAATAATTTATTTACACAAACAAAAGATTACTACTATTTTCAAAATTCTAAACAGAATGAATAAATATTTAATAGTTGAAAACAAAATTAAACTTGAAAATCAAAGCTATTGTGATTAGAAAATACTTTTAGAACAAAGTAGTTTTATTAACAAGTTTGAAAAATAACTATAAATATTATAACATAACTACGCCACAAGTCGCAGGACCTTTCGAAAACTTACGTTTTAAGGAGTTTATAATCACTGTATTGAAATATTTACCAGTTAAAAGAAAACTGTGTTAAAAGACAAATAAGAATCTACGATACTAACATGTGACTTTCGGTAGAGACTTATTAACTTACCCTCGTATCTAAACATGTATGTTTGAACGCAGTTTTAGAACGATTTGAGGAATTGATAATTTCTTGTTATTGTTGAAAACTGATATTATTTATTCGAGATGTTTAACTCCATGTCTAATTCGCTGTTTTTAATAAGAAAAACGTTGTTTTTTACTCTCCATTTGTTTTGATAACAATTTTTAAGAGTAAAATAAAAAATATTTTTTGAACAATACGCTTCAGCTGCTATTTCTGTATAAATTTGTTGCACTCAATTAAATAATGCCATAATAAATTAAAATATGCATTCGAGAGGTGTTTATAATTGATAGAACATATTTATGCTTATAAGGATTTTGTTCTTGAAAAAAAACACGCCTTTTCAATGTTCTCAATAGAACTGAAGGAACAAACACAAAGGAACAGGCTTTATATTTTTATGTGATAAGGCTCATTGTATTTTGTGCAGCCAAATAGCTAAATATTTTAGGACTTCAGAACGCTTCTTTTTATTTTTATAATCCTTTGCTATATAAAACTTTATCTTTTTTTACTTCTTCTAATAATTTTTTCTCCATTTGAGAATAATGTTTATAACAAAAGGAAACACAAGTCAGCTGACCAGATGTCTGTCTCTTTACACATAACGTGCGAAAAATTTAAATTTAACCAACTTCATGCGTCAGACACGTTGCAAAATTCTTTATGTACCTTATACTATATACCTTATTTGACATAATGGTATAACGCGTTGAAGCGTTCAACGCGTGGTATATACTTTCGCCTTTAGTTGGTAACAGATCTTATAAATCCCTTAAAGTCATTGAAACTCATAAAATTCTTCGCCCTTCAAGAGCAAAATAGGTACAAAATTTATGCTTAGAGGTCTTATAATGTCCATCGTAATACCTGCACCACTGGGTCTCAATATTATATTCACAAATGGTAATTTTACCCAGCGTTGTCTGAAATTATTCTTCGCGTCTTTCTAAGCTCTGATAAAATGTTCAATTGCAATTAGTCAGCGCTTATATGGGAAATTTTTGGTTATTTAAAGGCATCTCCACTTTCTCAGACATGCAGATTTTTATTTGAATCCGGAAATCCCCTGAAAATTACTACTATAAACCGCTTATTGTTTGTATTTAGAAGCAAAATTTTTCTAACCACAAATTATTGACAAGTTCGGTAGCAGTTATCTAAGCTTCCATAAAATATCAAATGATCAATGCACAAGACTGAAACAACAAAATATTTCTGTGGCATGACCGGTTTATTTCACCTTCAACGGATGGAACACATTACCCATGATACTTTGGTTGTATCCAAGGCGAATTCATACCAGGTGTGAGCAGTAGGACAACAACTACAACAAAACAACAACTTTGACATTAGATTAGCAGATATGAAACAATGTATTTTTTGACAAGACATTAGCAAAAAACCTGGTATGAATTCGCCTTGGTTGTATCTAAAACCACAGCGTTCGGTAAGCAACAGTAACTTTTACGATTTGCCTGGGAAAGTTTCATAAACCGTAATTATGACGAAATTTCAACAAAATCTCTTAGTATAAACACTTGGAATACAAAAATAAAGAGTTCGGCAAATTTATGTAAGCTCCCTTTTACATTATGCAACTTTTGCCGCTACAAGTCTTCCTTAGTAGGCAAGTGGGGAGAGAGGAATTAAAAGGGGTACACATATGCATGCAATGTATGTGAAGATAAATTCGAATTTAACTAGCAGAGACAAAAACCACATTTTTTAACAGAGCTCATTTTGCAGTCAACAGGGCACTGTTATTGGTATAACATTCACTGTAAATATTAAACCAATTATTTTGGAGGCTACAACTTGGAATCGGAAGAAGCTACACCTAAAACAACACTTGGGGATGTTGCTCCAAGGGATACTTTTTGAAAGTAAAATAGTAGGATTTCCAAAATAACTTAAGAAAAGCTATAAAAAAATTATAAATTTAAAAACATCTGAAAGGAATTTTTGGTCATTATGGAAAAATAGGGATGGGCACAATACACCCACTATATACAAATGTTGCTCCAAGGGATGCTTAATGAAACTGTATAAGTGGAATTCCTGAAATAATATTGGAACTTTTGTAAAACGAATTTGATTGGTGGTGCTCTTCGGATTCGCCGAAGAGTCTGGGTGTTCTCTGCAGACAAGTCCAAAGCTTTGCAGATAGTTTTATCTTAAAAAAATCTAAAGTTTGCTTTCGCGGGTTATACATATCCACTAAGATATTCACATTTAGCGCTATTAAATATTCTTGAGCGTCCGTCAGCTTTCTTAAATAATTCGAACTAGGGATGTGCAAATGAAAAAAATTTATCGATACACGTATACATGGTAGTGATATTCTTTTACAGTGTCGGTATGCATCGAGTGAAAAATATCGGTATCTTTAAAACACGATTATTTATTATAATTTCGTTAAAAAATAGATTAAGTAACCACTTTGTTTACTTAAAAACCTGGGTCAAATTACGGCATTCTGCAGAATTTAAATGGAAATTTTGATCGATATCGAATGCCATAATTTGGACACTGCCTTTTTAATTGATGCTTTTTAGTTTAAATAATAATAATATACTCATCATTATATTGATGCAAAACTGGCTTAGTGTTCGATCCTCTAACGGCAACTGACAAGTTAGTGTATGGCTTTAGTTAGCAACTTAAATAAACTCATATTCATTAGATAATGAATATGAGTTTATTTAAGTTTAGTGTGCTCTAAGAGAGTTTCTTCTAGATATTGTTTTATCTCTGTTTAACATTATGTATATGTATTTATATAATTTGAGAGTGCTGTAGCTTAAGTTGACCACTAAAGCAATGGTTACGAGTTCAATACTCAGCCGTGGCAACATAAATGTTTCTTATGTATTAATTTCCCTTTATAATAATACATGTAACATATAGCGCCCTGCTTCGCCGATATTACCACATAGCACTAAATCGCCGGCGAAGTAAAATAATTATAAATAGGCTATGATAGCTTCAAACTCATTCGTCTAAATAACACCACAGGTGCATGCAATACTGTTCTAAAAATAGTCACAACGTGCAATTGCAGTGTTGCCATAAGCGAAACTTTACTATAACACTAACCATCTGTCTTATCTACTCCTATCCCTTTCCAAAGAAAATAACACGATTAATATAGACATTAATTACCTGAGTGTTACTTCTCTGTTATAAACCAAACCTAGGTACCCAACATAGATCTATAGTACCTGAACCTTTTTTGGCATATCCATAGAAAATGCTAAGGAAAAAACTGATTCCTAGGTCGAAGCAGACTTCTCTCGTTCAAGGAAATCTCTAACAGGGCTCAGGCAAGCACGTTTTATCGGGGTACATCCCAAAAGGCTACTAACACCAACATCAATGACCAAAATACTACTTACGGGATGGCTTGTAGGACATTGTGGCCTTCGATACCATCAATATACATTAGGAAATCAAAATTTTCAGGTACTGTGATCTGCACTATGAGACTTTGGAGCACATACTTTGTGCGTGTATTCTTGGGATCTGGTAGAACAAAATTCCTAGCAGGCTTGTTTTTTGTTTGTTGTTTCTAGTGGATGTTAATGATGTCGCTGTACAAAAGATCCCTTGGGACGCGGTACTTAGGGCCTTTCTTCATAATAAAATCGAACTTAACATAAGGAAAGGGCACGAAGTCTCGGATGCAAGGCAGGGTTAAACAATTTCTATCCTATACAGATATAATTTCACTATTAAGGATACGTCAAAAATGGAGTTTTTTAATAGCGACAATTTTTTTAACACACACCTGTAACAGAAAATTTAAACTAGAGTTTAAAAATACATCGAATTTCGTTACTCTAAAAAAATATCGATATATCGCTATTACAAATATTTGCAACAAATTTCAATAGTTATTAGATATCGATAATCTCAATAATTTCCGATCGATATATCGATACTTTTCGATCCATATATCGATGATGTATACCCTAGAGTTTAATAAATATTTGCCAGTTTTATGGGTACTTAAATATAAATAACCGTTAGCCCTTTTCTGCTGCCAGTTCCCAAATATCACAGTCTTAATATTTGTAATTAGTCCTAATATTTTAATTAGTTTCTCTATTTTATTAAATGTTAATTATATTTGTAATTTCGTTTTCATAGAATTTAAAATCATTTGCAATAAGTGTGATGTTCCTTTTTTGAAAACGTAAATAAACAATTTTTTTTTTTAAATTTAAAAATAATTGTTTCCAAGTATTCTACCAATTTATAGAAAAAAAAAACGATCAATAAGTAAATCGCTTATCAATAAATATTCAATGTTGTTAGTAATTTTTATTTGTATGTATTTAATATTTTTCAAAAATAATAATTATTAATAGAACTCATTTAACACAACTTTCCAAGAATAGGTTTCAAAAATACATCACACGTATTTTTTTTTTTTTTTTGCAATTAAGTTTGTCGTGAGTAAATGTTTATGCCAGGGCGGCACTTTTTGTTGACGCTTCCATTTAACCAAAAGAGAACTTAATCGCTTAATTAAATGTTCTTGTAAAAGTCGGAACTAATGGGAATCATTAAGACCCGATTTACATTATGCAAATTTTTCGCTGCAATTTATTAGTAGACGAGAGGGGAGTGAGTAAGGGTAGAAATATTCATGTATTCTTCAAATTCGTTTTGTCCTCTCATTCGTAGTTTTAATTTTTAATTTTGAAGTGTAAACATATGTATACAAGCATACAAATTGTTGCAATAAAAATTAAGCACACGATATAAACACAAATGCAATCTTAAAGAAGAAACGAGAAAGATTGCAGCGACAAAAGTTATATAATGTAATTCGCACTAACATAACCATGTGCTGGAATGAATTTTAATAAAATTGTATGGGGTACCTCAGTATCTCGGTTCAAATATTGAATACTTTTTTCCCATAAAAATAGCTTAAGCTAAAATGGAGAAAGCAGTTGAAGTATGCAATTTTACCGATTCAATGGAACTGAAAACTTCGCTGCAACTTAAACCCTAAACCCTATTTACAGAACTCTACCATAAATTTTGATTTTATATTAATTTTATAATTTAATATAAAGCCTATGTTTCTGAGTAACTACCCAAGGATGATGCTTACCTTTATATAAAGTAAAAACATTAACCATATATGAAACACTATAAAAGGAAGAGTCTTAAGATTTAGTGTGGATTACTTTCAAAGCAAAATCTAACAAAATATTGTAAGGACGCTCACAAAGAGGCGGGCATAACTAGTTGATAAATAAATGGCTTTGTAAACGTAATATAATATTAAATAGCAGCTGTCAAAATGGCTAATGGTAAATATAGGCTTCTTTAGAACCATTCAAGCTTACCCACGAGTAAATGTTTTCTCTTCTACTGACACATTTTCAGGTTTATAGGGTCCAAAATATTTAAAAACCTTATGTTCTTTAATACTCGATGATGTATATCTGTGTTCCGGGTTACGCGAAAACCCACAACATATGATTTGCTGAGTCGGCTTTGGACACTTAAGATTCTTCGGGATCCACTTACCTTTGAAGCCTTCTCCATAATCCATCTAACTACTTTGCACTTCCTTGAGAAAGTCAGTCCCTTCCGTTGACGTCTATTATATTTTCTATTAAATTAACCTTAGAGATTAACAGCTCTACCCCTAGTGAAAAGATGATTATTGCCCATGTCGTTTAGACAATTATTTTTGTCTATTTCGTTTAAAAAATTACAGCGGTTGTCCTTTTGCCGAATCGATGTTTTCAATTCCTAACCACTTCCTCAAATACCTTTCCGATTTATCAACAATCAAACCTTCTGGCTTGGCATAGACATGTTATTCATTTTGACTTTCTTTCCCGATTTATACTACAAGATCCAATTTGTGGCGAAGTTGGCAGCGGCGACGGCCGAACGGACAATTTCTAAGAAATTGATATTTTGATAAAAATAAAAACAATAAGAAGCAAGTTGATTTTATACCAATATTGTGGACAGATTACAAGTGATTTGAGAGTTTTGTATGTCATTTCCTTAATTTAAAAGTTCATATTAAACCTGCTTAAGATAAAACGAACATTTAAAATTACTTATGTACTTGCAAAAGGCCAGCATAACATAAAAAGGAAATGAAATTATTTTATTTAAATTTTGTACTTCAGCAGAATCTAATGAATTATATCGCACAGTATTTAATTAAAAAAATATACCACCTAAGTTGATCAAGTCGGCTGACAAATGTTAGCCGAAACAAGCCGCTCAGTTCGGCGGCGGCTCTAATACAAAGAACCGGCGGCTCTCAACCGACTTCAAGCCGAGCGACTTGGACCCCTGTTCGTCACCTTTAGCCAAGCGTTTTTTTTTACTTCCTAAAAATTATAAGATTTTTCAAGGTGCTTGTTTACATTGTGACCTCTTCGATTTCTTCTAGTTTGTAAATCTGGACAGTTACTGGATGCATTGTCTTGATTGCAGATGGTTAAGATACCTACAGGCTCAGCCACTAAACTCACTTTCATTCTCAATTCTCACTCAATATAATTCCATAGACTTTATCGACTATTTCAGCCGTGAATAAGGAAACTCAGTAAACCATATTCTAAGGATTAAAATTGGTAGTGTAGAGTCAAAATATAAATTATCAAATAAACTTTCTTGAATTTCATTTAAAATTAATAAGATTGTCTGCTTATACTCGAAATAGCTGTCAAACAACAAACAAACCCATAGATGCAGCTTGCTCATCATTCAATAGTAGTACAGTAATAGATAACAATTAACAAAAACACTTTTATAATTTGCAATAACTTATGTACGCCTGTTTTTAGTGATGTTCACTTTTATTTTCAAAAATTCCGCTCATACATTATTATCATGAATTTAAGGAGTTTAAAATTAACCAATATCTTTATTCTAACTTTTGTTAGTAACTTAATGTTCGACGATTTATATCGATACCTCATAGGTGATATTTATAATAAAGTTATGTAATATAATATAGATACATATATATCTATTTGCAAGTTTGATTATTTGTACGTCAATCACGGCCAAATCGAATTTAATGATATTTAAAACATAGACAGATCTTTATTTTTGTGGGTCCATTGGGATATGTCTGTTTTCAAAACTAGGGCCACGACATTTTTATACGAATGACTCAATTTTAATAAAACTTGAGAACACAATTTCATAAATGTATAGTAATAAAAGGCAAGGTGTGCTTATCTATATTACCGGTACTAAGAAAGACTGAATTAAATTAAAATTTTACTTTACTACAGTGCATTATTTTTCAAATCTTTTTTAAGACGGTAACTGTGTAAACTGTAATATTACCTAATTAACAATTTTGGACTGTAGGACAAAAAAATGCTATTGAGGTATTGTGGGTATCAAAACTGTGTTTAAATAAATACCGGCCGAGAGAACGTTCTTGTATAAAACAATTTATTAGAATAAAAAGAAAAACTATTACAGAGAAAATATTGAACTAACATAAAAATCTAAGTATTATAGTTCAAAAACAAAATAAGGTATTTTCAAAATATTATAACTATTTACAGTGGAATAGATAATAAATATAAATAATATAAGTGAATGTTAGTATTTCAACACTCCTCCTCATTCACTTTAAATTACATTTATTACAAAAATAATTGTGTTTGTTTGGAGGTAGTGGCTTTGTTAAAATGTCAGCTATCATCTCCTCTGTTGGACAGTAGCCAGTGGATATGATACCTTTCTTTACCAGATCTCTTGTCATTTTATATTTAGTGTCCATATGCTTTGTTTTAAAAGAAAACTTGTCTTCATTTAAAATGCGTAAACAACTTTGATTATCATTGAAAATTTGTGTTGGTTCATCTATCGGTTGGTTAAAGTCAGCAAAGAGTTGCCTTAACCATTTCGCATCTTTAGCAGCCTCTGATAATGAAATGTATTCAGCCTCGCACGTTGAAGCTGCAACAAGAGTTTGTTTCTGACAGGACCACGAAATTGTACCACCATTGTAAAAAAATATTCTTCCGCTATTTGACTTCCGCTCAATTCTTTCTTCAGCCCAGTTTGCATCAGCATAACCAATTAATTGTTGACATTCATTTTTGTTGCTTAACTGTAGTTTTAGACTTGCAGTTGTTTTTAAATATTTTAAAATTCGCTTACATTGGGTCCAGTCCTCATTTGTGGGTTTTGAAACTTTCTGTGCTAAAATACTGACAGGAGCTGAAACATCAGGTCTTGTATTTATTGAAATATATAGGAGGCGACCAATAAGTTTACGATACATTGTGTTGTTTTCAAGAAGTTCTGTTTCTCCTCCTTTTCCATAACTTAATTCCATAGGAGTCTTAGTTGGTTTAGCGTCTTGAAGTCCAAATTCTTCTGCTGTTTTAATTATGTAATTAGATTGGCAGAGCTGAAAATTACCATCTAAATCTTTTGATATCCTAATACCCAAATAGTGGCTTAATTCTCCTAGGTTCTGTATAGCAAAATTACTTGATAAAAATTTCTCAATGTATTTAATTTGTTCTTTAGTAGAGCAAGCCAATAGAAGATCATCAACATAAACTATTATGTAACATACCTTTCCATAAGTATTACCGTAATATAAGCATGGATCATTTAGACTCTGTATGAATTCCGCTTTCAAAAGGATTTCATGTAACGTATTATTCCACGACCTTGCCGCCTGTTTTAGACCATATATACTCTTTTTAATAAACATACAAGGTTTTGGTTCTCGTTTCCGTACTGAAATCCTTCAGGTTGCTTCATATAAATGGTTTCAGATAATTTCCCATTTAGAAACGCTGTTTTTGCATCTACGTGGTTGACAATCATATTATTCTTTCCTGCAATCGAGAGCAAAATTCTAAAAGTTGTGTGTGAAACCCAAGGTGCGAAAACTTCATTATAGTCCACTCCGAATTTTTGTGAAAACCCTTGAGCCACAAGCCGAGCTTTGTAACGGGATATTTCACCATCAGCGTTATACTTAATTTTGTAAACCCACTTACTTCCAATAGCGGACGCTTTCTCAGGCAAAGCCACGAGCTCCCAAGTCTGATTATTTTTCATCGATTCCATTTCATCCTGCATGGCAATTAACCACTGTTCTCTTTCATCACTTTTAACTGCTTCCAGATAAGATTTCGGTTCTTTATGCTCTTTTGTAGAAACTCTTATTGTAGGTGTTTTTGTCTCTAAAGGCATCTCTGAAACATCGGCATCCACATTATCATTATTGATTGTTACATCAGCCCTCTCAAGGGGTTTAGAATTCTCCTCCTCAATCAATAATGTATCAAGCTTACGATCTGCTTGTCTACAAAAATCAAGAGATACTTCTTTTTCAATCAAATTTGTTGTCAAATCTGTAAAACGAACATCGCGACTTATAACTGTTCTTTTCGTTATATCATTGTAGCAACGAAAAGCCTTAGAGTTACTATAATAGCCTAGAAAAATCATTTCAAGTGCTGTACCTTCTAATTTACGTCTTTTAATAGAGGGAATATGCACGAAACATTTGGAACCAAATATATGTAAATGTTCTAAACTTGGCTTTGATCTGTACCATAATTCGTAAGGCGTTGCATTATTTGCCTTTGAATAAACTCTATTCTGTATATAATTTGCCGTTGATACGGCTTCTCCCCAAAACGTAAACGGTAAATTAGCATCAATAAGCAAACATCTAGCCATTTCAATTAGTGTTCTGTTCTTTCTTTCTGCCTTTCCATTTTGTTGGGGACTGTAAGGAGCAGTTAATTGAATTTGGATTCCCTCAGACTCTAGCATTTTCAAAAATCGCTTTCCAGTGTATTCACCGCCTCTATCAGATCGAATTACCTTAGGTGCCTTACCACAACTTGTACGACAAAGTGTTATAAAATCTTTAAAAGCTTCTTCTACTTCCGATTTTTTTTGACAATAGCCGTAGAAATGTAAAACCAGAGTAATCATCAATAAAAGTTAAAATATACCTTTTTCCGGAAGGAGTAATGGTCTGCATTGGTCCACAAACATCTGTGTGAATTAACTGAAGCGGTTCTGTCGACTTGCTTAAGGATTGTTTTGGAAATGGAATCCTAGTTAATTTCCCCTTAGCACATGTTTCACATATTTCTTTTATATTGCATTCGACAATCTTAAAATGTTCAGCTAAATTTTCAGAAAACATTTTTCTTATAGCTGCAGGATCCCGGTGACCTAACTTTCGATGCCATTGATGAATACAATTCTCGTTATGATAGATTAAAGCATTCACATTTTCATGTTGCCTTAAAATATACATCTCACCATCGATATCAGCAACACCTACATTTTTGTTATTTAAATTTATATGGCAAAGATTTTTCTGGAATGATATATCGAAGCCATGTTTTGCTAACTGTCTCACTGACAATATATTTCCTACTAAACTTGGTGCATATAAGACCTCTTTAACCAAAATTGTATTTTGCTTACCACCTTCATCATATAACACAAGTTGACCAACCCCAATACCTTCAATTACAACTCTTTCTCCATTTGCTAACTCAATAGAACTTTTATAGGATTTATCCAATTTCTCAAAAAATTTACAATCATTAACCGCATGCCGAGTTGCACCCGAATCCACCAGCCAACATAACTTTTTATTTTGACCAAATTTAAAAAGAAAATCTTTGGATTTTTCTTCAACGGAGTTGATTTTGTTGAAATTTTTACTTGAAAATTGTTTCGACTTCCAATTTTTGTACTTGCCACAATTTTTCTTCTGATGACCGGGTTTTTTACAAAAATAACAAACAGTAGCACTTTTAGCAACAACCTTTAAAACAGCATCATTCACATTATTACCAGCATGCAAACGGCGCTCATATTCTGCTGTTACTTTCTGTTGGACTAATGCAAATGTTACTTCATCTTCTCTGCGGGATTCCAAAGAAGTAATTAATGTGTCGTAACTTTCCGGTAAACTACTCAGCAGCATGGCAGCACTCCATTTGTCGGATAAGGCCTCTTCACCAACATCACTTAATTTTGAAAACAAGTCGTTCATTGCAGAAATATGTGCAATTGCGTCATTGCCTTCTTCAAGTTTAAGACTACATATCGACCTCATCAAGAAAACTTTGTTGCTCAAAGTATTCTTTTCGTGGTATTCCTTCAGTGCATTCCATGTATCCGCAGCAGTCTTCATATTTCGAATGTGGCATAATTGATCATCCATCACTAGCAGACCAATGGTACCTCTGGCTTCATCATCTTTATTTTCCCAATCGTCAATATGGGACTGATTAGTAACATCTCCATTTAAATAAATTGGAAAAAAGTTCCGTTTTGAATTTCCAATTTGCATAGTTTTCATTTGTAAGCTTTGCAAACTTTTGTTTTGTTTCCGCCATATTTAAAACAAAATCCTTTAATGTAATTTATTCCTGAATATAGCAATAAAATGCTTTGATGTCCTTATGATTTTATTGCTCCTTAGTATTTTTTTTTTTTTATATTTAGCAAGGGCCCATAACCTGTTTAAATAAATACCGGCCGAGAGAACGTTCTTGTATAAAACAATTTATTAGAATAAAAAGAAAAACTATTACAGAGAAAATATTGAACTAACATAAAAATCTAAGTATTATAGTTCAAAAACAAAATAAGGTATTTTCAAAATATTATAACTATTTACAGTGGAATAGATAATAAATATAAATAATATAAGTGAATGTTAGTATTTCAACAAACTGATGCAAATCACTTAATTGAGCCGTTGCTTTTGAAAATGAGAGAACTCCATTTTGCGAAAAAAAAGAATGAATAAAACCTAAATCTTATTACAAATCAACAAAATTATATGTTTTTAATATATTTTTTATATTGCAATATATTAATAAGCATTATCAGAATTTAGCAATCATACTGCAACTATGGTGAAAAATCTACGCTATGTAGCCTAGGAAATAAAGTATTGTAATTTCTATTATTAGTTTTATTATATAGAATAATTATTAAAAAAAATAATCCATCTAAACCACGCTTTGAAGACCAGCTGTTTTTAATATTTGATTTTTGTTTTTAATAACAGGAAGTTACGTCATATATACGTAACATGTGTACGTTTAAACACAAAAATTATAAACCATGTGTAAAACACTGATTTTGACATACACATTAAATTCCATATGGATAGCAATTTTGACAGTACATATGTATGACTTGTACACTCAATGTAAACACACCTTAAAGCCTGGTACTCTGTTCAGTTTTTCATGCGGAAGGCTGTCAAACTACATACATAAAAAATCTGTATAAAAAAGTCATGAAAAAATGTTGCTGAAGTAGTACTCTGTTTTTGTGTGAAAAAACATTGAAATGTTTCTGGCAACATTTTATCAAAGCTTTGAAATAAAGCAAATGGGCATTAATTCATGCGGAATTTTTCAAACAACAGCTGATCGCTTGGCTTTTGTTAACATTTGTAAAACAATGTGGTAGACTTAAAAGCAATAAAATCGTAAAATTTTTCTAAATTGCGAGATAGACACCACATTTTAAATGTCAAATTTTCCCTGTGAAATAATAAATGTTGATAAACATTTTTCACAAATTCGAACAGAGGCTTAAAGTTACAGAAACACTTTCAAGTGAGAAACATATTTTTGCTTCAACTTTCATCGTTTTCCTTCAATTCTTTCGTTTCACGTGAAAATTTTATCGATTACCCCCCGTCTGCATTAGACATTAACATGGGTTAACAAAAGTCAAACTTCGTATGAAAAAAAAACATTATTTTTAATACTATTTTTTTTTATATGAAGTTTGACTTTTGTTAAGACATGTTGATAGCAAATGAAGACGGGGGTTTAGAGAGTTACAGATTTTACCCTCCGTCTCCAATAGACATTAATATGTCATAACAAAAGTCAAACTTCATATAAAAAAGCATTATTTTTACTTTACCATATGTAGTATAAGGTAAAGTATAGTTATCATGAAAAAAATCGAGGTCGGGATTTCGACGGATTTATATGTTTAGAGGTTTCCTGAAATCATTTTTACTATTTTCGTGATAATGTCTGTGGGTGGGTTCGTGGGTTGGTGTGTATGCCACTATTTTTGTTGAATTTGTACAGGAGATGAAGAGCTGTATAAATTTTGGGCATAATCGGGAAGGGGCAAGGGGTAGTTTACTTAACACCCCAAACCGAAAATCATTAATTTTTCGATTCGAATATACTTTGAACTTTTGTTCTTTATGTAATAAATACATACAAATATCTGTTGCCATTGGGTATATGGTAAAGTTGAGTGTAGGCCATTTCAGTTTTATTTTTTTAATACTGGTTTTTTATATGAAGTTTGACTTTTGTTAAGACATGTTGATAGCAAATGAAGACGGGGGTTTAAGAAGGCGTCATAGCAACATAATGTCATCATGACACTGGACATCATAACACCAGTCGGCTATATCTTTGCTTTAACAAAGCCAAATGTAAATGACTTTCCCACTTTGTTGAGTATTTTTTTTTATTATTTTTATTATTACATTTATGTAAATATATATCAGACACAATAAATAAGTTGTATATACCCATGTGTATGTATTAATGACATCTAGATACTCGTAAATTCTCGTATAATGCCATTAATGCTAAATGTTTTACTCATAATTTTCTATTTTCAGATGCAGTTGTTTTTCATACATCGTAACATTTCTTATTGCCATTCAGCCATGGACATTGACGGCACGTTCAGGTTATACAGGAGTAATGACAGCAGCGGCGTCTGTAAAATCTCCAGGCGGTAAGTTTAAAACAATAGCAATTTAATGCTCGTACGTTACATTCATATGCATGTATTTACAGTGGCGAATAAAACTAATGCAACAAGAACTATTGCTTATCAACAAATAGTATAACAAAATAATGAAACAAATTATTTCATAATTATTTAAGGACACTTGAAATTATTACAGCAGTATTACTATTACTATGGCCGCTTAAGCAACAAATACTAACCTCCATATTTATAAAAAATAAAACTTATTTGAAATGTATTTTAGAACAAATTTTGTATGAAAAATTAGTTCTAAAATGGATTTCAATTATATTTTATTTTTTATAAATATGGGAGTAAAAAAAAATTTTAAATAAAAAAAATTTTTTTAAAACTAGAACGAACCTTTTAAATGTTGTTGAATATACATTGCAGACAAATGAGTTGCATTTACCATTAGTATGAAATATGAAAAATAGACCAAAACGATGATGATTCATGTTCTTGTTATGTCCTCATTCCTGGCGCGTATAAAGCACAAAGGGTCATGTATTAGTAAATACATGACATAAACATTTCTGCGGCATTATTAAAAATGTGCTTTAAGGCTCTCTGAACAGCTGTGTCCAATTACGGCATTTGAAGTATGATACAGATTTATGCTGACGGTGGTCTTACCACTGGTTAAAAATAATGCATCTACCAACGTCCTTGTTGCGCATAGTACCAACAAGTAGTAATTTTAGAACATGGCTGGCAGGGCCAATGCTAATATCCCTTGTTTAGGAGGTTAAGTCTATTTAAACTATTAAAAACCCATTTGTGCCTGTATTGAATAGTGCAACAGCATACTGGACTAATTCATCCTTCCTGCGATTTTGGTCCAAGCCGTAGCCCCCATGTTACTTCAAGAAGGCCATCGCCATCGCTCACAGAGATTTGAAGGAATCCCTGCTACCATTTCCCTTGATACCAGTCGACACTGGACACTGTATAGTTGAAGTTAACTATCGTAAAAATAACGTATATTTGACCTGCCACTAACTTTTTGTGAGAAGTTTTCACAGTACTCAGAGCGAAAAAAGCAGCACCGATTATGTTTTTACTGGAATATTTCCATTAATAAAATGTCAAATGAAAAAATTCTTCAACCAAAACAAAAGAAACCGGAAAAATAGTAAAAAATAAAATAACACTATTTTAAATAAAATAACTTTTGTGAGGAAGAGGAAGAAATAAAAAATTAAAATGATCTTTAATTTAAACAAAAAACTATTGTATGAAATTTGTTAATAGGTTTTTCGGTAATTGTTTAATTAAACCTAAAGAAAATAATTCAAAGTATAGCCATAATAAGAGCATGGCGGGATGATCACTGTAATATGTTGCAGATTTACCGCTTTATCAGTTAAAAAATATGTTTTTCATTAAATCACCACAGTTATCGCCCTGTTTTAAAATGTGAGTTATCGTGACAGTTGTAGCGAAAAATTTTTCACAAGACATTATTACAGAAACACTTTTACTCACAATATTCCAATAGTTACGTCAAAATAACTGAAATGACAGATAGTTTTCACAAAGCAAACTTACAGAAACACTTTTATGTGAGAAGCCATTTTTTGCTTCAGTTTCCCCGATTCATGTAAAAAGTTTTTCGATTCAAGAGTTACAGAAACGAGGTACAGTTTAAGGTACCCAAATCCAAGCACCTTCCTGGGCTTCCTGTTTTTGGGATGCAGGTTGTTTATTGCGTGTTAACTTCATGTGGGTACAAAAATAAGTGTTGTTAACTACTTTACCATTAATAGGAAAATTTGTATAATTTCAGCGACATATTTATCGTACATTTAATGTAAAGTTATATATTACATGGTGGTCCGACTCAAACTAGGCTGATTTATTTTTAAATTCAATAAGGAATTACAATTGTTTTATTTTAGTACATTTATTCTTATAGAGTACCAAATTATCAAAAATAATTAAAAACAAAATGTTCTTCTCATTGTAACTAAACCTCAATGCATTAGGCAAAACTTCGTGCTCTGGTTTTATTCGACACTGTATGTATATTGTATCTAGTTAATTCGAACAAAAGTAAGTCTTTAAAATTATTAACAAAAAGTAGTTGCAACAGAAAATAAAATTTCTATGCTTATTTAGTTTTACAGTTTTTATAACGACTCTATTTAATAACAAAAGTGTGATCCAAAAACTAGAATTGCTATATTTTACAATCATTACTAGCTATATCCGGTTGCTTCGCTACCTACATACATCGTCGTTAAATAAAACAAAAATTTGGAAATACGATATTTGATAAATAAGAGTTGGTTATTTCCAGACTTACGATTTCTAAAAATTACTTTAAATGGAGGATATCGTTTCGTAAAACTACTGTAAATAGGATTTCTTTTTCATTACCTATAATGCACTGATAGAAAAATTCATTGACACCGCATCATCAGAATTATGACATCAATCTTATGACACATGACATCAATAAGGTGAAAACTGTCATATATTAGGTGTCATCTATGTTATGACTGCAATATTATCAACTCGAAGCCATATTTTGTATATTTGTGGCTACAGGGAAAAACTGCTTATGTTTTATTCTGTATTTTTGAAGTAGACCACTTTAAGACTTTGTAGCTGGTTCTTATTAATTTATTCTCATTGCAGTTAAGGATATTTCTTTCTATCCGGACTTTATAAACTAAGAAATATGACGTTTAACGTTCTCAAAAATAATGCATTCAAATAAATGAATTATTACGATAATAAAACTTAAGAGCTTAAGTCGACTTAAGCCGTTATAGCTTTTTGCCACAGATATTATTAATAGATAATATAGTAAAATAGATGAGTAAATGAGAACATGACATCTCGTCTTCTTATTGATGACACTATGTCATCTTAAAAAAATATAAGAGTAAAGTGCCAAATAAATGGGGGTTGCTATAGCTCATTTGGTTACCACGTTAACGGCCATGGGTTCGTATCTCAATCGCCAAATAACAATATAAAAATGTTACCTAATACATTTGCCAGATTTGACATCAAATTAATTCTCCTAAAAAACACCTGAGGCGCTGTAACACTATTCTCAAAAATAAAGTAAAGCTTACTTAACTTTATCAACATCTATCTGTGTTCTCTACTCTATTCCTTTCGAGGGAAGACAGCGCTATTTATTTGTAGGCAAATATAGCCTTGAAAGTTACTTCTCTTAAAATTCTTTTATTGACTATCAAATAACGGGTCCGCCAAATAATTTTTTTTTTTTTTTTTGAAAATGCTAAAAAAACTACTCAATATTTTCTCAAATTCCTTTTTTTATTTGATTTGGTTAATAATGGAAAATAATTTCATTCAAATGGCTGCCTAGGCTGGCCATGCAGTAGCCTACATGATCGGTCCAATTTTTAAGCACATTATCTATTGTGTGCAGCTGTATTTCACCAATGGCTTCACGAATATTGTCCTTTAAAGCGTCAATTGTCTCTGGCTTGTCGGCGTAACACTTATCTTTGACGGCACACCACAAATAATAATCCAACGGTGTCAAATCGCAGCTCCGAGCTGGCCAAAACATTATTCCCTCTATCCTCCTTCCCATAAGCTAATTTCCTAGTTCTGGCACAATGCTTTGCATGAGTAGGTGTCATCCCCTGAGTGCTGGTCCGAAATAAAAAAAAAGTCGATCGCAGACCCACTTATACACAACCAAATTCGTTTAGCGGAAGGATAAAACTAATTATCTGTCAAATCAGACATGAGCTAAGTGTTACAAGGTAACAAAAATTGGCTAGTTGTAATATCTGGACTCAAAAGATAAAAAGTAGTAGTCTTAAGATGGAATCTATAAACTGCTATAAAGAAGGATGTAGAAATATCGTAACATCCGAAGGAACAAACTTTAAAATACATTGTATCTTTTTCTTGGAATTAACATTTATTTTTTTTATTTAAAAACGATGGAAATTAATGCATATATCTGATATATTTTTGATCAAACTTTCGACTTTTTACTTTACCATAGCTAGTATAGATCGGGATTTCAACGGATTTATACGTGTTGTGGTCTCCTGAATCCGTTATGACTATTTTCGCGATGATGTCTAGGTAGGTGGGTGGGTGGGTATGTATGCCACTATTTTTGTGAAGGGTCAACAGGTTAAACATATATACTATATCGCCTGTTTTGTTAGCTGCAGGAGAACTATCGATATCGATAGCAAAGGTTTGACAGCTGATAATGTCAAACTGTGTTGACATTTCTGTTCAGTAAAGTCCGTCAAGGTTTTGATTCTTTTAACGCCAGAACAACGCTTTCAAATTGTGAACATTTACTTAAATTAAAATAAATAACTCTGTTCGCTTAGAACACTCTGGCGGCATTATCGATCCTTATTTCTTTCGAATTAAGCAAGAAGCTGCCGTAACAGTAAATGCCTAGCGCCATCAAACAATGTGGCCTGAAGTTTTCTTCTCAAATATTAATTAGCTAAACACCAACGAGAGCGGCGAAACTTGCCATACAGCGCTCTTAACAATCGATTTATTGCAAAATAAATTTGATGACAACTTTATTAACAGAAGTGGTAATTTTCACTAGCCCCTACGTTCGTGGTATTTAGCGACTATGGATTACTTTTTATGGAGCTATGTTAAGTCATTGGTTTATGCAGACAAACCAGCAACTCTTGTAGCATCGGAAGAAAATATTCAAGCTACCATTGACGCCATACGATCAGATTTATTGGAAAAAATAGACAAAAGTTGGACTGATGTAATGAACCATGTAATTTCTATCCACGGCAGACATATGCCGGAAATTATATTGAAAAAATAAATGCCATTAAATTATCTAACAGATTATAATAAAATAAACTTTCATTCCAACAATATTTTTGTCTTGAATTATCATTTTAAGTTCTTATACAGCTAAAAAAAAACACCCTTTATAACAGGTTATATAGTTTTTGGGCATAATCGGAAGGGGAAAGGGATAGTTTATTTGACACCCCAATTTTGTGATTTTTTATTCATATATACTTCGAACTTTTATGCTTCATGTAATATATTTATATTAATATCTGTTTTGAAGAGGTATGGTAAAGTTGATCGTAGTCCACTCCACATTTTTTGTTATAAGGAGACTATACTATAAGTAGGGTTAATTTATAAGATCACATTTCAAATTTATTAACAATAAAAGCTGTAAAACATAAACAATTAAGAAAAAAAATCTCTGTTTTTGAACAAAGTCGCCTTTTGTGCACCACACATTAGACTCGTATTTTTCTATTGAAAAAATCGCTATCGATTTTTCGTTAAGTTGCCAAAAACCCACATATTTTCACAGAAAATATAATATAGATAGTTGTTCTTACCATGCTGTAACTATGTTTATTTAACCTCTACGCTTAATGTCAGTAATTTTTACTTTTTAATCGACTTCAAAAAAAGAAGAAGGTTATCAATTCGTCTGAATGTTGCTTTTTTATGTTTGTGCCCCCAGAACTCGGTCATTTCTGAACCGATTTTAAAAACCGTAAAGGGCACTCTTTTAAAATTTAAAAAAATGCTTGTTACTATAGCTGCCAATAACAGAAATTAATAAAAAATAAACCTTAAAATTAAAGGGTGTCCCCATATGTGACGTCAATTTAAATATATGAACCATTGTAGGCAATCACTTGAAAATTGGACAGAATGTCCAATATTTATAATTATAAAAATTAAATATTTATAATTATAAGTTAAAGGGTGTCCCAATAGTTGATGTAAATTGATGTATATTGCAAAACTTTTGAACCGTAACAGAGAGACGGTTGAAATTTACAAAGAACCTGTATATCTAAGTCCTTTATAACATCAAATATATAATTTAAGTTTGGAAACTAAAGGGTGTCCTCATAATTGATGTAATTTGACCTATCTAGCCCTATCTTTTGAACCGTTATAGACAAACACTTGAAAATTAGACTGAATCTCCACTACTATGTCCCGTATAATAACATTTATAAATATTTAAAATTTTAAAGGGTGTCTCAATAGTTGATGTAAATTTATGCATATGGCCAAACTTTTGAACCGTTTTAGACAGACATATATATTTGTTTTGTAGTCGGTTTTTTTTTTGCAAGAATTATTTATAATGCATTTACATTACATGGAAATCTGGTATATTTGATTTGAAGTCTTAAATTTTATGTGAAGAGAGAGGAGTAATTTGTATAGGAGATCTAGTAAAAGCATCTAGATTTTACTCGAAATCAAGCACATACTACTTGATTTCCGTGTAATGTAAATGAGTTATTAAGCACAAATATAACATAAAGATTTTTGTTTTTTTTTTATTTATTTTTCAATTTAGAAATGGATCCGAAGTCATTATCAATTCTTATTGGAGGTGATGCCAACATAACATGCCATCTGTCAAAGCCCAATAGTTTAGAAATATGGTTCATTGAAGAAAAATCCAAACGGCCAATAAAGCAACCATCCGATGCAATAAAGGTAAATATTTGTTAAATTGTATTTAAGCAGTATTTTTGGCTTCTCTAAAATTAGGAAAAAGGTTTCCTGATGATCTGGCCCCTGAGCAACCAGTGAAATGCGTATAGGAACTAGCTCTTTTCCCCCAACAAATAAATTGTATTTTTTATTATAAAACTTTATGGGTAATAAACATAATATTAAATAATTAATATTTAAATTCCCAACTATTTTTTTTTTAATAATACATAAATGTTTTCACCTTCGCGTGCATTTTTAGACGATTAGGACAAGTGTAAAATATAAAAGGGTGTGCCGTCAGTGATATTATCTTCAATTATACGGCGCACAGTGGTTCAGAAACGTTTTTCATTGGCCAAAACTCTGTAACTTTTTAACTAATAACTTTTTTTTAATCAATAGACAACATCTTAAGCTTTTACCGAGTATAGGCCTTATTAAAATCGGTGCAGCGGTTGCTGAGAAATTCAAGCCTAAAGTTGAACTTTCGATTTGCTTTTCCTAATTCTTGTTTGAAATTCCGTTTCAAATGTGCCAACTCATTTTTGACTCACTTTTCCTTAAACAATTTGGCTCAAATTTGGTCCACGGGTCAATCTTGGATGACAATACAATATTTTGCTATCCTTAGGGTGGCCCCTATTTTCACTGAGGTGTATTTTCCGTATTTTCATTAGGATTGTCCAAATTTCAACTTTATGCCTAACAATGCTTACATATTTCCTAGTTTTTGGTCAATTTTAAAACAAAACAGTGTAATTTAATTTTTCTTTAATTATATACATATTTATTTATAGTTATAAATAGATTCTAGGTAAATAAAATAACATTTAATATTAATGTTTGTATACTTTATTTTATTCAAATACTAAATTTAAATTATAATTATTATTCATTTGGCTGGAATATTTCCTGTAAATATTCTGCTCTGTATTACCTGTGTCCTGTAGCAGTGCCTTAGCTTCGGCATTTAGTTCCGAATGATTCAATTTCCATTGACTTCGGATGCCAGGAATGAAGGGATCTGAAGTTGCCAATAATATATGAAATAAATCTTCATTTGTAGAAATTCGTGATATTTTTCTGGAATTATGTTCTCTGTAAAACCTGTAATCCTTGTTTCTTTTTTCCTGGGCTTCCTCTGACAAATCTCCAATTGATAATAAATGGTGCTTAATGACCTCTTCTCCATGATAAAGAACTTTATGCACTGTTGCTGACATATTTCTATATTTGTATTTGGATGTATATATAGCAGCGGTTTCCTTGGCGTAATCACCAATTTTTTTAGCATTAATTAGTTCATTGCACGCAAGTAATTCAGTAATTGTTTTAAATCTTGAAATAACAGCTTTATCAACACCTGTTATATCAGATGTAGTTTCGGGATCCAAAAAAAATCTTCTTGCGGTGTTGCCATCGTTTGTGTTACCTGATCCTTGTTTTGGTTGATCTATAATCAACCCGTGCTTGAGAAATGCATCTTGAACTTGTTTCTTTTTCAATTTTCTTATATCTTTGTTAGTGTCATTATTTCTTACTGATCCTGAAGCTCCGAAGTCCAAATCATAGCTTATTTTCAGTATGTGTTCCATAAATCTTATCCTCGTATGTAGCGGTGATAATCCAAATTCAAATGCATCAATACTATCCTCCGACTTTGTTGGTTCTTGGTTTAACTGACTTGATGTTGCTTTACATATAATACAGCTGGATGAAGCTTTTGTATCAGTCAAAACCTGGGCAGTTTTTCCGTCTATCATAGATAGTATTAATTGGTAATTCAATTTAATAGTCTGTTCCTCTATCTCTAACTCTAATGGCCTTAGTGTTGAAATTTGAGTTCTAATGTCACTTACTTCATTCTTAATGGTATCATGAGTTTCCTTTTTAAATTCAAATTTTATTGGTCTGCAGTATTTTGTAGACGATAGAGTTTGGTTTTTCCAAATATAACTTGTTTGCACTGTGCTGGACGAAGGTTCCGAGTCCTCTAAGTTTTTTATTAATCGCAATGGTACAAATGACACCATGAACATATCTGTGTCTGAAATATCCTCACATAAAAATTGTTTACATTGTCTTTGTCCAGAAGACCCATCGCATCCCCATTTTTTATACAAGTTTTCTATGGGAAAATTTGTCATATACAACTTATACTGAATTTTAAGGAAATTTTAGAAAAAATTGTTTTGTGTACTAAAATTCTCAATTTTCGAATAAAATTAACTTTTTAGTTAGATTCCTCTCTTTCCCCTTACGTTTTGCTATCAGCAATTTGTACTTTTGGCAGGGAATGACTTCTAAAGTAAATTTACTAGCAATTTTGATAGAAATTTGTTTGTAAAAATGTTGAGTTTTTTCATTAAAATAGAAAAAGTGTTCTACGGGCGGATCCGGGCGGGTGCAAAAGTATATATAGGCTTAAAGAGAACACTTTTGCCTTTCTTTGGGTGGTTTCGGTTTTTTGTCCTTTTTTGTCCTTTAGAAGTTATATACTACTAAACTTCAAACTTTGCGAATATATGGAGGTTTCCAATTTTAAACATAACACCCTATTTACAAATTATACAGGGTGCGCATATACCATTTCTTAAAAACAACAGTTCACCTAACATAACAAAAAAACCGCAGCTCAATATCGATAACAGTTTTTAAGAAATCGCAATTAATATGAGATCAAATATTACAATTTTTATTTTATTTTTAAATTAACATAAATTCTTTGCCTTTAGCAGCATGCCACGCCCACTACTGCGAATATTTTGACCCAATTTTTCGGCTACCTTAGTTTTGATCTGTTTTCTTTCTGGTGACATAAAAATTTTAAGAATCTGTGTCAACAAAAAATATAGGTTTTGGCCAATGAAAATTAATTCTGAACCACCGTGCGGCGTTTTATTTGAACCGTAATAGGTAGGCTCTTGAAATTTTTACAGATTACGATTACTCAAAATTAAAGGGTGTTCCGATAGTCACTTGATTTATTTTTTGAATCTTAATAGGTAGACACTTCAAAATTACACAGAGTATCGTCATATGAAACGTAAAACTATGTAAGTAACAAACATTTCAAAATAGGTTTTTTTATTGAATATTGTGTACCATGTAAATAAGCACGTTCCTACAAACTTTTGATATTTTTCCATAAAAATATCGATAATATTAACGAAATCAAAAAAGGCTAACTACAATTATGTATGTATATAATTACAATTATGTAATTATGCATACGATGGTCGTATGGCTTTAATTCTTGCACGAGCTGTATTTTATAGGCACGTGAGCCAAGATCCAACCGTAAAATTGTCCAAGAAGGTGCAGGGCATAGGCCAACTAGTTGAGAACGACGACGAATCGACATTAGGACACCAAAATACGTTTGATAGGGCAAAACAAAAAAAAAAGTTTTTAATATATTAGATTATAAGCTTTTTATTTATTAAAAACAAAAATACTATTAATATAATTTATTTTATTTTATTCGGAACAAAGTCGAAAATTTACGACAAAGATTCCAGGATTAACTATACTCCACAATCGTACGTATGATTCAATCACAAAAAAATCTGACTGAATGGCGTTGTAGGTGCCACACTATTTTAAAAAAAGAGATTTTTCAACTCTGGTCACATGGAAAAAATACTCTATATACAGTGAAATCTCCCGTAGGTGGACACTGACCGTCACACCAGATTTGACTGTTAACGGGAGGTGTCCGTTCACGGGATGGTTCGTTAAAAAAGGTCAGGACTTTGTGCTATTAATTATACTATTATGACTAATGAGTCGACTTATATCAACACAACTCATTGAACGATTAATTTTGATCGATTTTTTGTTTTACAGATTTCTCTTCTGAATCTCTTGGTATTAATTTTAGAAATTTATTTCAATGTCATATTTTCAGTGTATGCAATTTTATCGATTTTTTCAAAACTAGTCTCTATTTTCTAAAATTCTTTGAAAATTCATCAGTGTTGCTAATAGCACATTATCTACCGGATCAAATTCCGCGAAAACAGAGTTTTTATTGCAGAAAATTCCACTTTGTTTCAAGCAGTTTTTATACGAAATATTGCATTCAGCACACTGATATTCTATGAAAGTTCTGATACTGATTTGGCCGAACTCATTTTCGGGATGATGTAATTCAAAATCAAACTTCTATAGTTAACTTTAAAATTTTGAATTATGTTTTGATCCAAAGGATGACAAGCTGAAGTTGTATTTGCTGGCAAAATAATTACATTAACGTTACATGGCCTTAGGATGAGATGCAGCATTGCCTAAAAATAAAATAATTTATTTGTCTATCGATTGATGTGATTGATTTGATGCAACCACTCGCTCATTATCTCTCTTACAAATGAATTTCGGCCCGCCATCCTACAATAAAAATATTTCCATAATTAACACTTCACGATTAACACAGTCTCAAATGGACACCTTAAAAGAACATAAAAACTACACAACAAACTGTCAATGATACCGAAAAGGGCAATAAATAGTGCTGCTGTGGGTTATGTTAATTTTGTACGCATGGATGTATATTTTGTAGTTTTCTCGCACGATTGGAACTTTTTTTTATTTGTTAACGATTTTGTCCGACTACTGGAGGTATTTTATAGAAAAAAAGAGTATGCGTCCGGCCAGTGGGGTGTCCGTCTAGAAGAGTGTGATATGTTCTAAAAATCCTGGAAAACAAAGGGACATAGAAAATTGTCTGTTTAAAAGAGGTGTTCGAACACCTGTGTACAAACTTGTCAAAAAGTCTGTCACACTAATATAATTCTAATCGACACCATCAGACTTTTTGATCAAACATGTCATTTTTGACAGATCGCATGGCTAAGTATGATAGTGAATCATGACCTCATGACCCTTAGAAAATAAAATTGTACTGTACTCGTTTAGTACATTTCAAACCGTTCGAACGGTTTAAAGTAGTTAATAGCCCATTCAGGCTGCCACGAAATTAAGTAATTTCGAGCAGAAATTACAAACGAAATCTAAAGTGTTCATACTGGGCTTTTTGACATTTGAGTTGATTCCGCAAACAGCTGATCACGTTTAGTTACATTTGTATAATTTAATTCTGTAGAAAAAAGCTTTCGCACAACACTTTCGTATCAATTTAAAATATACACGAATATTAAAAACAGCACTACAACAAAATTAATGTACAATTATGTTTATATTTCCATTATTTCATTTGGCTTTCAAATTTTTTCTGAAAAAAGCGCACTTTCAAGGTTGTAAATATGGTCATGGTTGCAAAAAGTGTAGCTTTTTATACAAAACCAGCGTTGTCTATCGTAATTTCAAGTTAATTTCGACGAAATTAAGTAGAATGAGTTAATTTCGGCAATGGTAAAATGTATGCGAAATTACGTAATTTCAAGTTGATTTCGGCTGAAATCACGAAATGACTTAATTTCGTGGCAGCCTGAACGGGCTATAAGTGAATTTTGTGGTTAAAGGGCCCAAGTAGATAAAAAAAAAGTACCACAGGGCCATGAAATGTTCAAAAGTGACACAAATGGCACGAAATTCATCCTCCCCACTAGGAAGATTATGTTAAACGTAAAATGGACAAAGTGATCTTTGAACTTCGCAAACAGATTTATTTATTATTTGTTCAAAGTAAATTTCCCCAATTTGGAACAGTTGTTATTGTTATGGAGTTAAATAACTCATGATGACTTGCCAAACCTTACAGAACAGAAATGTCAACACAGTTTGACATTCTTATCGATAGTTCTCAGGCAGCTAAAAAACACTCCATTATTATAATTGATTTTTTTAAATAACAAATAAAATTTTTTGAACAGTTAACAGAATACTACAACTATTTTGAATGTGTATCTTGTACGCGCTAATATTATTAAAAAGTCTTTAGAATTTAGATAATATTTGTTTCTCAGAATACATTTACTTATTGTGTCTTGTTATAAAAAGAAAAAACAATTGCGAATGGACTTGTTCATAAATAAAGTTAAAACGAAACAAATTTAACAATTCCCACGTTGTTATCACTCTGCTAATTTGGGCTTGTTGGTTGCAACAAGTGTAATAGTCACACTTCTAGCAAATATGTACTTAAATACATATGTGCATGCATACATACATATGTAGATTTATTTATTGCATTTCTTTTTATTTTACTTTACATTTGTATTAACACGTTGCCACTGTCAACAATTAGAAATTTATTGCAGACTGTTATTTTCTCTTTTAACTTTCCAATGAAATTTGCCAACGAATTTATTTGCTTAATCGTGTTTTTCCATCGTTTGTCTTTCTTTTTATTTCTATAATTCTAAATCCAAAGTTCTTAAATAGACTAGAGCATGACAGTGGGAAAATGTTAAATTTCGTGCAAAATACAGACAGGTTGTCTAATAAAATAAAACAAAATGTTACTAATAGATTGAATGTTTCTTATGAATTTGTGAAATTAATTTTAAAAATGAAAAAAATAAATGATACTCCTGTTATCTTGTTTTTCCCATTTGTATTACTAAACTAGCTATCCCCGGTGCGCTTTGCTACACCCATCCACAAAAAATACAATAAAAACTGGGAAGAAAAGTATGGCCAACCTTTAACTCGAAAACGCCACTTTTCTCACTTCAAAAATGTTTTAGTTTATATGCAAGTTATGACGCCCACTGTTCCCATCCAATCTGTTTTTTGCTAGATTATACGTATTAACACGATACGTATTAACACGATTTTTTACTTTTCTTGGGAGGTACCACTCCCACTATCTTAATCCAGTCTGTATTTTGCTAGACTATGAACATTAGTATTAGAGTTAATTGTGCAAAGTTTCAAGACTCTATCTATTGCAGTTCCCTAGGTACACGATAATAATTTGTCACTTTGTATAGGAGGTACCACGCCCACATTTCCAATTCAGTCTGTATTTCTCTACACAATGTATCTTAATATCGGGGTTACCGATGCAAAATACCATTGCGCTACCTATTGCATTTCTATAGACACATGATAATTTGTTTACTTTGTAAGAGGGTACCACGCTCACTGTCCCAATTCATTCTGTATTTTGGTACACTATGCGCATGAGAACAGGGGTCACTCGTGAAAAGTTTCAACGCTCTATCTATTATATTATATAGGAACACAATAATAATTTTTCACTTTGTATGAGAGGTACCACGCCCACTACTCCAATTCAGTCTGCGTTAAGCTAAATTATGTACTTTAATATGATGGTTACTAGTGTAAAATTCCAAGGCGGTACCTATTGCAGTTCTCCAGATACAGGATAATAAAAAAAAATGTTTGGATGTGCCACGCCCACTGTCCCAGTTAATTCTGTATTTTGGTGCAAAGCTCTAAGGCTCTATCTATTGTAGTTCCTTAAGAATACGATAATAATTTTTCACTTTATATGGGAGGTACCACGCCCACTATTCCAATCCAGTCTATCTTTCTCTAAGCTATTTATATTAAAATAAAGGTTACAGGTAAAAAATTTCAAGGCGCTACCTATAACTGTTACCAATCAACACGATCATAAATATTTACTTCTACGGGCGGTGCCACGCCCACGTCGAATATCAATCAAATAAGTGCCCTTTTTACCAACCGTACATCTAGATCAACTTTCAGAAAGATCGGTTCACTGGTGTAGGCAGCTATAGCTTTTCGATAAACAAACACACAAACAAACACATTTTGTGCTTTATATACATATGTACATACATATATAGATTACCAGAAAATCGACATACCTACATATGTATTGTCATACATATATGCAAATATGGGTACGTTTTAACAACAAACACAAGTTCAATTGTGCTTTCCCAGCAAACACACACAAGTCTGATCTAAACAAAAACAGATCAAAATTCTTTTTTTTTGTCTTAAAGAAAGGAGTTTGAAGTTGAATAAAAAAATATGTAATTTAAATTGGCTTCAACCCAAATACTTGAAATCGGACAACGCGTTAGCATAAAGTTTGCTTTAGTTAGTTGATTGTTTGACGCGCTATTCTTGATAAAATGACAAGTTGAACTGAGTTCAAATGATAAAGGTTTATCAGAATTGACAACCATAAGACATATTTCAAGCGTCGAGTTTTAACATTACACATATCGCACCCTAAATACAAAAGGGTCAAAACTCAAAATTTTCCAAAACTGACTTTTTTCCATAAATTAATTCAGAGTACATATCTCTAACTACTGCAAAAATTTCTTACAATCTTCTTTAAGATGTTATTTGAATTGCCCCGTATAGCTCGCAGAATCGTTCTTTTTATTTTTAATGCCATTTTACGTCTTGAGTACTTCCCCTCAGAGTGGAAGGTATTCTTGGTTACCATGATTCCTAAACCAGGAAAAGACCACACAAAAATTGAATCATACAGACCTATAAGCCTTTTGTCAAATATGTCAAAGCTGTTTGAGAGGATGTTAATAACTAAGCGAAACCCTATTCTAAGCGACAAAGGATGTATTCCAAACCATCAATTCGGCTTCAGGAAAAAACATAGTACGATCGAACAAACTCACAGGTTAGTCAATGTTGTTAAGAAGACATTTGAAGAGAGAAAATTCTGCTCTGCGCTTTTTATCGACGTTTCTCAAGCATTCGATAAGGTATGGCATGAAGGCCTGATTTATAAGCTAAAACTGAATTTGCCCGTAAACCTATATAAGCTGCTAGATAGTTATTTAACCGAACGAAAATTTATTGTGAAAGAAGGAGATTTTTTGAGCTCACCCCAGCCAATTGAAGCCGGAGTTCCCCAAGGTAGTATATTGGGGCCCTTTTTATATACTTATTGTATACTTCAGACATGCCAATTAGTAACCGAGTTCACACATCGACATTTGCTGACGACACAGCTTTTTTGAGCATTCACGAAAGACCTGAAGTAGCTTCACGATATTTACAAGACCATTACATTCGACTAAGAAGGAAGGACACTGCTTCTCTCATCCGTACATCAGAGGGATAACCCGCAAATTACAGTAACCGTGAAACATACATTTTTTTTTTTTGTCCAGCACTAGTTGGACTTAACATGTATATTTTTATTTTTAGACTTAAGATATGGGTAATTATTGATAGTTCAATTATATTGAAGATACAATAAGTAAAAAATTGTGAAAAAAAACAATCTTCTTTAACTGGTAAAATACAGTTACATATGTCTATTTTTATGCTAAGTGTGTTGCTTCTGCACGATGAACTAACATAATAACATAATATAAAATTGAAAAAAGCATAGCAAAACCTTCTTCAATATTAAATTTTTTCATAATGGAACAATATTTTCGTTAAATATTACAATCATTTTTACATAAACTGCTTTTTGTCTCTCCTGAAAATTTTAGTATTTTGAGTTGTGACCCTTTTGTATTTAGGGTGCGATATACTTTCCAAGTGATCATTAACTATCAAAATAGAAAAATCTTTTCTCTCACCGATCTCCTCACAAGTTGTATTTTCACCGCTTCGTTTCATCAGCTACAACAGGTCTGCCAAAACGTGATGCATCTTAAATATCCAATATTTCCGAATAAACGTTTAACAAAACAATTTTCTCGCTAGTATTCAGTCAATACATTTTCTCTAAACACATGGGGTAATTTTTCGTACTTATTTCTTTTTCAAGCTCTATTTATTAAAAAATTAAAACAAAATTCGACCTCAAATTATAAAAATTACGTTTTTTAAAACTTAAAAATTTATTGAAAGTTTGATACGGAATTGAGTAAAATGTTTTTATCGAATTTTTAAGAAATTCTCTTTTCAAATATCTTTTTAAGGAATTCAATGTTGTTTTTTATGCATCAGAATGACTTGACAAAAAAAAAAACATGTGTCAAACCAATGTTATTTTAAGTTCAAATGTTTATGTTTAAGAATTACTACAAATATAAAATAAAAAAATCGGATTATTTTTGAAAATTTTGTATTTTAATTTTTTTAAATTTGGAATTTCATTAGTCGAACTATTTATATTACATACAATGAAATTTGTAGTCAACCTTGAGTTCGTTCTATTCCTTCTAAGAAAGAGTAAATTAAATTACAAATTAGGTGATATAATTAAAGAAAAATTGTGAAAATTTAATTATTTTAGACACCAGCGGGGCGGAATGTACATTTTCTAGACAGCTACATACGTCCGTCATCAGCACTCTTCGGCTTATTTAAAACATTTGACTCTGTGTTTGCTGGGTTAGGTATTTGTACGTTCTTGACAATATACAATTTTTTCTTTACTGCTATTTTTTCTTTACTGCGTTTACAGTATGCGGTAGTAAATTTCTAAATACTATTGTTTATTATTCTCAGAAAGTTTAAAACAAATACAGTGTATTTGATAAAGTTTTTATTATTATATTACTTGTTTAATCTTTTTATTAAATAAATAATATGACTGCAGATATGGTCCCATATCCGCAGACATGTGTATACATAGGCCCATTATTATAACTTGCCATTAGCTAAAGTTAGGATTTTATCAGGGTGATAAGTAGTTTTTCGTTATTATAAGTATACATTAAGCTAGAAGTGACTGATAAACTAAAGGGAAGAACATCTTGCCTTTAACTTTTAACATTAGATATAAGAGTTTGAAGCTGCCATGTTCCGTCATCTATAAAGTTGACGTATTTTCTAATCTATGAAGAAAAATAAATTCCTTTAATTTTGCATTTGAAAAATAAAAATGGAAAACAGATCTCCTTTGTTGTATATAAAATCTTTTCGGTTTTTTGTTGCGCAGATAACTAATTTGTGGTTTGTTAATAGTAAACAAATAAATGGAAGGTATGGCGTTGCCACTCCGTTTTTAAGAACCAATTTATTTTGTCAAAAGTAGTCGGTGTTTATTATTGTGCTGCCATATTTTCAAAAAGATTAATTTTATTTTACGAGGAAGTTGTAATAACGAAAAATAGTTATTGCTCACTTTATCGCTCACTTAAATAGAAGTGAAATATAACTAAAACGTACTTTAAAGGCAAGTTATAATAATGGGCCTTAATCCAGTAAATTGGCTTGTTGTGTACTGCCTGTTTATGAAAAATATGCAATAACTTTTAACAATTAAAGGAACTCGGTACGCCGAACAATATTTCCTGGCAAATTCCAGATGTTCCTCCTCACATAAGCTATGTCTGGTAACATTTCATTCGTTAAATGCTAGAACTTAAATGATGCTAAATTAGGGGCAATGCCATGGAAAATGTTTCGATGTCTTTCTCAAATGACCTGCCCTTCTTATTACCTACAAGTTTTTTTGAGTTGGAATGTGCTTTAAATTTGAGGTTAGCAAGTAAATTGGCTTAAAAAATTTTTTTTTACCAATTAATTCAGTTTAATTGATAAGATGAAGATATGAAAATTAATAATTATTTATTAGTTAAATGTTACAAAACAATTACAAATTATATTCCAAACAGTTTAACACCCAGTATCTTTGGCAGGAATAGAACCCACAACCCCCTGACTGATAGACTATCTACTAGCCTATCGGGGTACTCTTAAATCACAAAATTTTAAAACACATTTTACAAAAGCGCTTCGTTTTCCTTTGGAATACAGCTTCGAATTTAATCTTTCAGAGTATCAGTGGTTTGTGGTTTGTTTACGCAAACTCATTATGGCTTTCAATGGCTTTAGATAAAATATCCCTTCGTCGTTAACAAGAACGAAACGGTCAATTAACATCTTTGAATCGGAAAATTACATTTTTTGGCCAGCTCATGGCATTATCATGCTAAGGTACATTATTATAACTTGCCTTTAAAGTACGTTTTAGTTAAATTTCACTTTTGCTCAAGTGAGCGATAAAGTGAACAATAACTAGTTTTCGTTATTACAACTTCATTGTAAAATAAAATTAATATTTTTGAAAATATGGTAGTACAAGAAGAAACACCCACTACTTTTGACAAAATAAAATAAACGTAAAGGCAACATCATACCTTTAATTTATTACCCTACAAAAACAGTGACCATCAATTGAGCAACAAATTGAGTGTCACTGATGAGAAATTTTTTCTCATTGCGTAGAACAGAGCTACCATCACGTTATTAAGGGCATGGTACAAAAATGAGGCAAACATTTGTGTACGTGTGATTTTGCATCTATCTCGAACTTATTAACTCTTTGCACTAATGAGCATATCTCTGTACTGCTCACTCTACTGCTTTATACTAATCAACTATGCTGTAAAAATTAATCAACGATGACCACTTAAACTGGATGAATAAACCCCTCATAGCTGACTAAGCAAAAGCGTTCTACTGCCATTAGTAGGCTTTTTTGAAATTCAATCGGTCCCTGCTGCTGTAAAACATCTGAAATATGAAGAAATATATAAGTTATAAAATATTTTAAGATAGATCAAAGTATGTACATACCTCAAGGATGATTATCAACTCACATAAGCTTCCCGGAATCATTTTTCTTATCTACATTCCTCATTGTACTTCTCCAGCAGGTCTTTCGAACAGCTGGCTGGGATATCAGCAGTATTCCCCGACGTTGATTTTAGCTTATGCAAATATATATGTATGTAGTCTGTGAAGAATAACATAATAAAATAACAATTTGAATTAGTTACTATGGCTTGAGTGAAATTTGCTGTCCTTAATTTCAGCTATACCTCTTCAGCAACCACAAGGGTCGTCAAGGAAAGAATGCTGGCAACTCCATGTTAACACATTCTATATTTTTAATAACTTTTTTATGCACCAAACTACTTTTTACACTTATTTTCTTTTCATATTTATTTTAATATTTTAAAAACACGCGGATATATTTTACATTTTACGACTCAATTTACAGTGGCAGAGTTGTATTTTACAAAAAATTCAACTCTGCTACTCACATTAATTTTTTTATTTTTGTTTATGTATGAGTTTTCATTGTTCATGTGTTAGTTTCAATCAACCATTTCTTGTAGGTTAGTTTACTTTCAACAAACCACAATTTAGTTATCGGTGCAACAAACAAAAATATTTTATATACAACAAACGAGATCTGTTTTCCATTTTTATTTTTCAATGCCAAATTAAATTAACATGAATTTATTTTCCTTCATAAATTAAAGGCAAGATGTTGTTCCCTTTAGTTTATTAGTCACTTCTAGCTTTAAGTATACTAATAAAAACGAAAAACTACTTATATCCCTGATAAAATCCTAACTTCAGCTAATGGCAAGTTATGATAAATGGCGGTTTACATGATCACAGAAGTCCTACTTCAAGCCAAATTTTTATGTAAAAGAGCATAACTGGTATCTTCTAAACATAATATGTAATGAATCCGTGTGCCACCTACTATACACATAGACAATTTTATTGTACAGTATTAGTTATTGCACAATAATATTGCAAATGTATGGGTACCTTTAGTGATGACAACTTTTCAAAGGCAAATCGCATCAAAATGTCCCAAAAACGCAAGAAACAATGGAAAAACTCAAAACAGTGTTTACATTTTACTATATTTTACTTTACACCAATGGTGTCAATAGCTTAATTTGGTTAAAAATGTGTAAAAATATAGTACAGCTATGCCGTCAAGCTAGAAGTGGATATTGGCAAGACATTGCAACTTAGTTTTGTCAAAAAATTGTGTTTAAACCAATCTACTAATTAATCTCAAATTTATCCATCCTTTATTATTAATCATAGACTTAT
This sequence comes from Phasia obesa, assembly GCA_949628195.1. NCBI lineage: Eukaryota > Metazoa > Arthropoda > Insecta > Diptera > Tachinidae > Phasia > Phasia obesa. The sequence continues at coordinate 24,263,968 of OX451218.1, read as the reverse complement.
TTAAGCGTAGGAGGTTCCCCCTAGAAGATTTCTTCCAGAGGGCTGTGTTAGCCATTATTGTCCAGTTTTTGAGCTTATTTTTTTGGTTTTAAAAGGTTTTACAAAGTTAGCTACTTGTAATTTTTTAGTCTTATTTTTATTAATATAGGCGGCTTCTTTTCGGCCCCTTCGATCCACAAAGAGTTCAGGGATCCGATTGGTAATTTACCCTTACTTTCGTTGAGTCTCTTGCTAACACTAGCCTTTACTCTTGACTATAGTGATTTCAGACCTTGGACTGGTAAAGGTCGACCATCTTCATCATTACGAAGTCTTTTGTAATTACAAGCATTTATCTAAGGCTTAAATCCGGTATGGCATTCACATTTAACATTTATCTACCCATGGTGGTCCTTCTTTGATTTTTATCTTGACCAGATGATGCTTGATGTTTTCGGGACCTGCCACTCAGACAGTTATCCCGCAACTTATGCTTTCACAGAATAAACCGTCCAACTCTTAAGAGATATCCGAATCCATTTCGTCCGGCCAATAAAAACTTGCGTTCCTTCAGAGACTGACTCCTTCACCTTTTACGAGGATTTCCTGTTCATCTCTGAAGGATTCTAACGATCATGTTTGATTTTTATTAAACTAAATTCACAAAATCCCAGTAATGGAAAATAGATATCCACCTACTAAGAGCTTCATGTTCACAGTTAAGTTTATTTTTATATAAAAACTAGAGGTTGACAGGATCCCAGAGTTCGCTCGACTTAAATTATTTAACCAGCAAGAGACAAGATCTAACTAGAAGCATGTTACCGGGCGGATCCACGAGGAGGCGAGTCATACCATTCTGCCTGCCAACCGACGACCACTTTTATTTTAATAGCCTTGTTGTTAGCATCTTCATTTTTAATATCCCCAAGGAGGCACTCAAATTATGCATAATCTGTTAGTTGTCGAGTAATTGTTACATTTTTATGAAATTAGGTCTTGTAGTAGCACCGAGCCAGTTAGCATACTCCGCTTTTGTAGCCGCAAGGGCCGTAAACTGGAGAGTATGCTGAAATAGGTGGCAGTTCGTAGACCGATTCATGGAGTTTTACCATAGTGACTACACGTGTATGCCACTATGCATTGCACTCATCTATCGGATAGTTTTTTTATATCCAAAAATTCATGCGAAATGTGATGTACCCACTCGGTTGAGATGCTGATGTATTACCCGATCGTCTATTATCATTTCCTGGATTTAATTGACTATTTCTGGTGTGAACACCTCTTTTAGGTGACCTAAATGTTTGACGTCATTTGTGGTACCATAACGGAACTCAGTAAATCTTGTTTTTAGTATGTATCAAACCTTTATTTGGTTTCGGTGATGGCTTTTTTACGTACAATTTCTCGTTAAAATTAGAGAGGTTGCCTGTTCAGCAACAAAAATAAACTTATAGACGCATCTTGCTGAGCAGCGTGACATTAAAAGTTAGGTTAAATGGGCCGCCCGTACAAGGCGAGTTTATTCGGAGGCCATTAAGGCCTATTCTACCCCCACTGTTCCCACCTGGAGCTTATCGCAAAACCTAGCAGGCTACTCAGTGTCGCATTTCTGAGGCAGTCTAGGTCCTGAAAGAATCTTTGGCCCAGAAATTTGCGTCTACGTTCTTGAAGAGCCGGACAGTCGCAGAAAAAAATAACGTTTACTTGGAAGCAGGTTTGTAAGGGAGAGAGAAATAGACTCTCCCTTCCAACCTGCTTCAGAGAGGCATGATTTTTGTTTGCGATGTCCCACTTGGTGAGTCTCTTTGCTTCACCAAATTCTTTATAAACTTATTCGCTTACATACCTACACCCGCTTACATACCAGAGAGGATGCAGTTTGTTCTTATTGTCTTACAATTATAGCGCTTATTAGATGCGCTTATTAGATGCTTACCAAAACCCAATAATAATACTTATACGCTCCGAAATACGTATAATCTACAGTGCACCGTTGAAGATGCCTATAAGAAGCGATATCGAATTTTTACGAGGGCCAGTAGTGCCTTCGTCCTTTTCCTTTCGATTGAGGGCCGACAAATTCAAGACAATCTGGAAGTGGTTAGTGTAGCTCACCTTCGATCGTTTCCTTTAGTGACCAATCCCGTAGCGTATTAGAAATTTCGACCAAATGGACATTTACCAAGCCCTTGCACATTAATCGTCCATATAGTTTACACGAATGCCTTCATCTTTTGGAATTTAGACTATCCATCTGCGATGAGGTCCAAGTAGAGCCAGAGATTGAATGCACGACAATACCCATCGCGACTTCACTACTTTCTGTTGTAAGTTCCCCAATTATCCTTGCCAGTACCAATATACCGTATATTTCAGCCTAAATCACAGTACAGGTATCGGAAAGACTGAGTGAAACTGAAAGATCAAGATCCTCATTGAAAATCTCCGAACAAGTACCTGTGTCTGCCTTGGAGTCATCCGTAAAGATAGAGACCGCGTTGTTTCGAATTATGGAGTTCTCTTTCCACTCATCCTGCATTGAAAATTACTGCACCGAAAATTCGAAATGACAGGAAATTACCGAACGGAAATTACCGAGACGGAAAAATGCTCCGATCTGAAAATACTAAACATAAATTTATAAATTTAATTTTTCTTTTGCGCGTCACTGTATATGAAAATAATTAAGATATTGGATAAATTTACATTCGCATAAATTTTATTTGTATTCTTAATCGATGATGGATTTAAATCGTAACAGTTGCAACAAACTTAAGAAATTTGCATATTTCTAACTCTGGCTGACTTTGTATAATAAATTTGGTAGTGTTCGTCTTAAACTCTATAGCGGCTCACAGCACGTTTTCTGCAGTACATACATGGCAGTGCAATATAATAGTCATTTCTTACACTTACATTTGTATATTTCTCCATGACTGATTTTGTAAAGAGAGGCCCTATGCTCCTTAGGATTCCTTATAGGAACAAGAGGAACGAAGTATGTAAATTTATTTTGAAAAAATTAATTCCCACAGCACAAAAGAATCTTCAGGAGAAAGTTTTACTTTGTTATTATTTTTTGAAAAATACTAATGCGGAAAGTCCCATATTTTGATGGGAGTTAAGGAAGATAACGCTCTTGCTGAGATAAGTTGTCATAATTAGATTTTAAAGAACTTAAAATTGGAAATTTCAATTAAGACTTGTGTTAAACGCAAGTAGTGCTTGCAGAATGGTTAAAGTAGACCAATTTCCAGATTTATAAAAGCATTTGGATTCCTCCAAATTTTGTGACACACGAAATGAAGCCAGGAGACATCAAAAGACGATTTTGCATGTCCGACATACTACTTCAGCGCCACAAAACGAAGTCGTTACTAAATCAAATTATTTCGGCAGATGAAAATTGAATCTGTTAGGATAATCTATATAGCAAAAAGAAACTGGGAACATCGATTCCAAGTTAGATCTCTGTATTAGGGAAAATAAGAAGAGTATCTTTTATTACGAGCAATTAAAACAGGGTGAAACGATCACGGGAGTCCTGTATCGAACACAGGCATGACATGAAAACGGCCAGAATTTACTACACGAGTCCGTAATATTTCATCATTGCAACGCTTGACCTGTTAAAACCTATTTGGAAAATAGTTGAAAGAAAATTTTTCCTTACCCTTTGTATAGCGCAGACTTGGTCCCATCTGACAACTATTTGTTTTGTTCGATACAAAAAGCCCTAGCTGGAATTATTATGAAATTGCCAAAAAGACATACAAAATCTCAGCTTCCCATGGCATTACTTTAAGTAAAATATGTTGTGACTCTAAATTCTATATAAATAAAATCAAATGTCGTTCGTTGGTAATCGCATCATTTAAGGACGGCTGCACCCAACTTAGGTTGGGTTATCGCCCACTTTTTAAGTAGCTAGAGATCTTGAAAATTAATACACATAGTTTAGAAACACAGGCGAGATTGGAATAGTGGGCGTGGTACCTCCCACACAAAGTGAACATTTATTGTCGTCTACCCGGAGATCTGTAATGGGTAGAGTCTTGAAACTTTGCAATAGTAAGCCTCATACTAATGTGCATAATCAAGCAAAATACAGACTGGATTAGGATAGTGGAAGTGGTACCTCCCATGCAAAGTGAAATCTATTATCGTGTTAATACGTATAGTCTAGCGAAAAACAAAATTGTACCTTGTATATTAACTAAAACAGTTTTGTCGAGAGAATAGCATACATTTTCGAGTTAAAGGTTGGCCATACTTTTCTTCCATGCGTGTATTGTATATTTTGTGGATGGGTGTAGCGAAGCACACAGGGATAGCTAGCCTTTAAATAAATTTAATTTTTTTATAAAAACCGATGGGAATTAATGCATATACATATAATAAACAGTTGCACGAGTAAGCACATCTACTAAGTGTGCTCGTAAGCTCATGAGCAAGTGGTTATACTCGAACACAAACTAGTTTACTGAACACATGCCTACTCATGAGCAACCTCTGTTCATAAACGCAATGAGCTGACCGACTTAAATGAACTACATATCTATACTAGTTAGTGCCTTGTTTACTCATCTCTTGTTCAGAACACTCAGTGTATTATTCTGTTTAGTAGTTGTGTAGAACTTTTGAATAAGGCTTAGTGCGTTTTGCTTGCAATAGTTTTTTTTTGTATTTATTTGTAAGTAAAGTTGTTAAAAAAAATCACTAAAAGCATAAACTGCTTGAACTCGTCCAAGTTCATTGTTATTATGTTCAACTTTTACTCATACTTATTCAAACTTGCTTATGGCAACTCTGTAAGCTCATGGCATTTAGATCGCTGGCCTTCGTTGTTTATTATTGCCCAATCCTCGCTACTCGTGTGTAATGAATAGAAATGAGTTCAATGAAATATTATAATGAACGTCTTACAGAGCTGTAAATGAATCATTCAATTTTGAATTAATTCGCGAATCATTCATACACTGAATTATCAAATTTTAAATTAATTCTTTTCACACAAAAAAATGAATTAAATGAAATTTAAATCAATTCAAACGAATTAGGCAGAAATGAATTGCAATTCGTTTCAAATTCAAATGAATTTGTAAAAAGAGTTGCAAATTATTTTTCAATTCAAATGAATCTGTAAAATGAATTACAATTCATTTCCAATTCAAATCAAGCCAGAGCTTGAAATGAATCATTCTTTTTTGATTTTAATTTGTTACGAATTAGAAAATTTTGAAATTATTCTTTTCACACAAAAAAATTAATTCAATGAAATTTGAATCAATTCAAACGAATTAGGCAGAAATGAATTGCAATTCGTTTCCAATTCAAATGAATTTGTAAAATGAGTTGCAATTTATTTTTCAATTCAAATGAATCTGTAAAATGAATTACAATTCATTTCCAATTCAAATGAATTGAATTGATTTTGAATTAGTTCAAATGAATTAGAAAAATGTATTGCAATTCAATAAATGAAATCAAAAATGAGTTGTAATAATTGTCGTTGGGTGGTGGGTCACAAAATTTCAAAAATTATTAGTTGTTTCTTGAATATTAAATGTTTCTTGCCGTTAAGCGTATTTTAAAATAAAAATCAGTTCTTCTTGAAGAAATAAACTCCAAACACCATGTTTTCTCTGATTAGGCGCAGATCCAGGACAAGGCTTTTCAATTTTTTTTTACTGAATATTTTCATTTTGGTAAGAGAAATTTCCATTTGTCATTCCCCCTAGATCTGCTCTAGACTTTTATTGATTGCAACTCATTTTTGATTTCATTCTTTGAATTGCAATACATTGTTCTAATTCATTTGAATTAATTCAAAATCAATTCAATTTATTTGAATTGCAGTTCATTTTACAGATTCATTTGAATTGAAAAATGAATTGCAACTCATTTTACAAATTCATTTGAATTGGAAACGAATTGCAATTCATTTCTGCCTAATTCGTTTGAATTGATTCAAATTTCATTGAATTCAATTTTTTTGTGTGAAAAGAATAATTTCAAAATTTTCTAATTCGTAACAAATTAAAATCAAAAAAGAATGATTCATTTCAAGCTCTGGCGTCTTATGATCTTTGTTTTTTGTGCTCATGCAGTGCTTTAATATATAATCAAAGATGTGTATTTTTCTTTTTAATAGACTTATCGACTTTCCCTCGTACTGAAAACGTATGTAAATTATAAATAGTAGTAACTACATACATATATATGTTAGTACGTACATAAACACATTACTATGATTTGCAATAAAAATCTTCTTCTTAACTAGACTTTCAAAATAGCTACTCACTCCTAAATAATGTTGTACGATTGTGTAAGTTGCGTACACTTGTAAATATAGAAAGAGTGTTGTGTAGTGAACTAAATAAAATAACAATTCTTGTGAACCAGGTAACTGACATTTAACTGATGTAAATATTTGTACAAACTTGCTGCTTACAGGCCAAATTGACATCTTTTGTTTGCGGCATTCTATTAATATTTTTGCAACAGTGTCATTTGTCAGACATTTTGAATGATTTGCGACACTGTGACTGTGGCGTTTTTTTTTTTTTTTTTTTTTTTTTTGAAACAATCTTTATATTTAAGCAGAATTATACGTATGCATAAACATATCTGTACATACATATGTATGTATGTATGTATGTCTGTACCTAAACTGTATTTCCATGCACTATGAGCTTTTCTTGATGTTTTTTTACAATAAATTATTTTCACATACTAATGATTTCTATCCTTATTTATTATAGTCATTTGTATGTTTTAAAACATGAATTGTTTGAATAATTTTATGTTTCTATTTAAAATTTTCAGAGAATTGATGAACACACTGCGGTATTAATGATACGAAATGCTGTCGAACAAAACAGTCGATACCAATGCAAGGTTGGTGATTATGCGATCGGAGAAACAGAGCTTTATGTGGGTAAGATTTACAATATTTTTTTTTTTTCATATTTTATTAATTGTATCTTCAATATATTTGAACCAACAATAATTACTCATATCTTAAGTCTAAAATAAAAAAATAAAAATATACTTGTATACATACTTATACTTGCTATCATTTGCGGGCCATCCATCTAATGTTCAGGCTAGGGAAGCAATGTCCATTCTTCTTAGCCGAATGTAACTACGTTCATTTACAAATTACATGTAATGTGTAATTGAAAAATCTCAATTACCATTACAAATAGTTAAATGCAATTGTAATTGAAAAGTACCCCCGGGGGTTCCAATTGTCACTGCAGTAATGGCAAATGCTTTGACGCGGTTCACTCGGGGAAAATAGGGGCACCAGACGCTAGGGTTCCTAGAGCCTAAATCTGGAAGAAAAGGTCTGCTGTTTTATAACACGGGTCCTCTTCGAGGCCTGACCAGTGCCCAAAGGACTGGTACCACGGGAATCGGTAGCCCCACAGAGAGCCTATCCTCTCTGTGACCGGTTATTGGTGAGGTCCCCTTCGGGGGTACACGTGGTGGTTGTGGTTTAAGATCGATTATTGCAGATGTGGTGCACGGTCGATCAAGTGTGCTGTTGCACTCTCAACAGACGGAGTTTGGATAGTCTCCAAACCCCTAAGCAAGAGGTTATAATATGGATCTAGGCTTGCCTTGGAAAGGCTTGCCATATTGTATAAATTGCTACTCATTGTGACTGTATACACACAAATTGCGATTGGTGGCAATCGTAAAGTGTTGTTATGCTACACAATGGGGGCTCTAGTCTACGTCTTTATTTCACTCGGTGTTAAGAGCACCGTGGGATAAAGCCACCGTGGCAGGAGCCCACGTTAATCTTGAACACATCTGTAATTGAAAAGTTTTAATTACAACTACCTATTATATGTATACTTAACTGCATAATTGCTTGTGTAATTAATTAAAAGCTGTATTGACATCCTGGAAAAGCCTGGATTTAATACTAGTCCTTGTTTTATAGGAAAACTTATACGTAATTACAACTTTACTGCCCAAAGCTAGAAGTATGTAGGTCCTTGCAATCACCACATGGCTATCAAAACCTTTTAAACCTCTCTAACTCTCCAGGACTGATCGGTTCTTCCCAAAATTTTGGCAAACATTTTTGATAACATTTTAAGAAATTCGTATAGAATGTTTAGTGTGTTTTTAACAGAATTTTTTTAATTAAAGTTTTATTAATACAGAATTTTTATCATTTGTGAAAACTTCATGTTTGGTTCACTATATCGGAGCGATATTTGATTATAAGAAGGTAACTAAAATTTTAAGTTTTAAGGATAGTTTCGGTTCGCAAATTATCATGAAATACTCATGCAACGTTTTGAAAATTGTTCCAATTTTTTTTAATCATGATTAAATTCGATAAACTCATCGGGAATTTTACGCACTAGAGCGATTAATTCAAGAAACTAAGACAATTACATCCAGATGCGCTTTATGGGCCGATGGAATCGTTGGTCCGCTTGTCTTTACAAATAAGGAGGGTCAAAACGTTACGGTCAGGTCAGAGACATGCTTAATAACTTTCCTCAATTAAAAGGCATTCGCTCTACAGACAATTGGCTCTACAGACAATTCGCTCTACAGCAGGATGGTGCCAAATGTCAGTTAGCCCGCGATACAAGCAATTTACTGAGAGAACTACATATTTTTCGAAAGAATAATTTCAATAAATTGACCTCTTATATGGCCACCTCTGTTATGTGATTTGTCAAAATTGGATAATTTTCTTCGGAGATGTGTAAAATCCAAGATCTGTAGAAAATAAACTAAAAACGTTCAAGCACTTGGAAGCGAATATTCCACACGTTATTGCCAAAATACTTAAATATTTACTTAATGAAACAAGTATACCATGAAATTTAATGAATGAATAATAAAAAAGGTTTTTCTCTGTATTAATTTAATTTCAATACCCTTTGAGTTTAGTACTGCGTTTTAACATAAAGAACTTTTCTTTTAAAATATCTTTATTAACGAATATTATTGAAGCTTTGTTGTATACCGAATATGGTCGTTATTATTGTTCATAGGACCCAATGTGTTATACCCAAATACAGACATGCGATCTTATATGCCGTTTCATCATGTAGTTATGGATGATTGTGATACCGATTTACTTCAGTGCCTGAATATAATGTGTCTGCGAAACGACCTTGTTGCGAATAGCGATATAACAAGTAACAATTTTATAACGTGACTGGCGGGACCGTGTTCATACTTGCTTAGGAGTTGTAGAACATCTAAATTCCCGCCACATCAGTGGAGTGCACCAGAACACCTGACTAAATCGTCCTTCTTGGGGAGTAACGTGGTAATTGTAGATAAAGTAGAAGCAAAAACAAAAACAAAACTTAAAAAAAGAGAATAGTTTTAGAAAGCGGGAGACTTCATTCTCATCAACTGACGGATGGATGGTGAATCATATTGAATTTAAGAAATTTTATTATACTATAATGGTATTGGGTGGGTAAATAGGTTATGTTTATAGCTTAACACTACCAAGTAGATATATACGAAGAATGCTGAGAAAGGATGTAGCGATCTAGAAATTGCATTACATTTCCCTAGTGTCAAATATAATTTTTTCCCCTTTTTTCAATTATCATGTGATGATTTGAAAAAAAAAAAAATAATAATTGAGTCAAGGCATATTAATCAGGTAGCCTCACTACGGAGGTGAAATATTAAGGCGAAAATAATCAATTTTTGTTATATGAATTTCGACAGTTCAATTTACTATTTTTCCCCTTAAAAGGAAGTTGAACTATCAAAATCCATATAAAAAAATTTAAAAATTTTCGCCTTAATATTTCCCCTTCGTAGTGAGGTTACCTGATGAATGTGCCTTGAATTGAGTTGAACAAATTTTTCGCCTTAAAATTTCCCTTTTTATTGAGGCTACGTAATAAATCTGCCTTGTTTGAAATTTCATTTTCAATTTTCTTTAAATTAAAAAATGTCGCTATAAAAATGTAAATAAATTTTGACACGTACATACATATATACAAAACAAAACTAAGTGAAAAATAACAGCTGAGCTAATGAATGTACTTGATATACATACATATGTATGTATGTATGTATGTAGATATACTTTGCAAGTAACATTCAAGAAATGAATTACGCAAAAAATTACTCTAAGGTATTTTACTAATTATTAAAATTAAATAATTTTTATTTACAGGTACAAAACCACTAAATGTCACAGATTTCTCCTGCATATCTTATGATTATGAATACATGGAATGTAGTTTTTCGAGACCTAAAAATATGGTATTAACGAGATATGATTTGGAATATAGGCTACCAAAAGATGTAAGTATTTTAATTAAATGTTTAGACCTGAAATAAATTGGTCTAGACAAACGTCAGAATAAACGTCTGAATAAAAAACATTTATATTATTAATAGCGCATTTACACTTGAGTAAAATATAGTACTCATGATATTTCTAGCTAAATATAGCTGTTTTTTAAATTTTCCATACAAATTGAAATCAACTTCGTAACTAGATTTTGACGAAATCTACCGAAAATCTACTAATACTAAATAACAGTGCAACACGGAAAAAATAACCATATACGGACACCACTACGTGATAAAAGACCAAAAAAAGACCCCTGTCTCCCAGTTTTGCCCAAAGTCCTCCAGTTTTTTTTTTTATGGGCCCTCAAAGATGTGGGGCCTCGATGTCATTTTTGCAAAAAAAATGATCATTTACTCAAGCTCATATTTTGCAAACCGTTTGAAATTTTGATATACTCTCTGGGGCAAAGTTGTAGCTCTTGTCATAAAGAACAAAAATTGTTAACATATAAAATTAAAAAAACTTCATCTTCAAGGTCAAAATCGCAAAAAACTTTAAAAAATTCAATTTTTTTTACCTTTTTTCCCCTGTTCAGGTCCATAGGTAGGAAACCGTTCAAACTTCAAGGAAACAATCAACTACAAAAATGAACCTAAGATCTCAATAAACAACTTTCTAGAACATTTGAACTTCCTAGGACTGATTCTTGACACCGTTTAGGTAGCGCTCAGGTAGCCGCAAAAGTGAAAAATTTCCCGAAAATTTTTAAATTCATTCACATCTTTGAGGGCCCATAAAAAAAACCTGGAGGACTTTGGGCAAAACTGGGAGACAGGGGTCTTTTTTTTTTGGTCTTTTATGACGTAGTGGTGTCCGTATATGGTTATTTTACCATGACTTAAAAAATTACACAGTGTGTAATGCAACAATAATGCCCAAATTGCACCTAAAAATACAACGCTGTACAACAAAAAAATACATTTTAATTAAAAAACAAAATAAACAAAAAATTTCTAAAAATCTACAAAGTTTTGATGAAATAATAAGAAAAAATATGAATAAAAATAAAGTGCGAATTGAAAAAAGGGTATTCCGACAGATTCGTGATTTGATCTTGTTTTTGAACTCTTGAAATTTGTATAGAAGATGCGTTGCCAAGACCGCTATGACAATTTCTAAAGGCTTTTCCGACATTCACGTATATGTCTCTATTTTTTAAATCGTAATAGGTAGATTCTTGATATATTCATACACATAAAGGTAATTGCAATGGCCGCTATAACAAATAATAAAACTAATGAGTGTTCCGACGGTGACATGATTTGTACGTACTTATATAGCCTTATTATTTGAACCGTAATAGGTAGACTCTTGAAATTTTTGCAGTAGATGTGTTGCCACGGCCGTTATAAATAAAAATCAAAGGGTGTTCCAACAGGGAGACTTTTTTCACGTATATTGCCTTATTTTTGAACCGCATTGAGGAGGCTTCTGACATTTTCAAAGAAAGTATATTACCATAACCGCTACAAAAACATTTACTAAAATTTAAAGGGTGTTGCGATAGCGATGCAATTTTTGGCGAATATGACTTTTATTTTTAAAACGTGAATTTATAAAATATAAAAGAAAGTTAAAAGGTGTTGCGAAAGTGAATGGTACGTATCAGAGACTGACATAAAGTACTTATAATATATGTAAATGTAGTTAAGTATTTACACATATTTTTGGGTATTAGTTATACCTATACTAATAACACAGAAAATACCTACACATACTCATTTGCAGTGAAATAAGTATGGGTGTACTCAATACTTATAATAAACATTATTTATACACAACGAACTTAAAAATGTATACGTAATGCATGTATGAGTACAACTGGTTCTAGGTAGATAATGTGATGGGTATCTGACATACTCATACTTATAACTACCTAATACCTACAAGTATGGAAAATTAGTTATAATACTCTAAGTATAGTTATAAGTAAAAAAAACTACTTTTAGGAATTGTGTGTATAAAAAGGTGTATGATGTTTGGCAATATTTTGTTAATAATCGAACATTGGTTAAGTATGGAAAACCAAAATAAGTTTTATATTAGGATGAAGGAATGAATGAACGTATTTTTAAATTGTGAAATAATTAATACATATAGTTACATATATTTATAAAATACTCTAAGTATACTTAGAGTATTTACATACTTGTACTTATTCCTACTCTATACTTACAAGTATGGGTATAGCCTATACTTTACCCAACTTTTACTTATACTTAGTTGTATTGCGAAAAATAATGAACAAGTATGCGAACACTTATTCTCTGACTATACTTGTAGTTATTTAAGTTGAAATTGATATGAGTATGTGTGTATGGTATGTTGTCTGAGCTGTAGCTATACACATTTATACATGTTTGGCCTCAAATACTTAATAAGTACTAAAAATGATACTTTTGTCATTCTCTGGTACGTATGTGAGTCTGACTCGCACTCGACTGATTTATTTTAATTTTTTTTTTAACAACAGCACGTTTTAATTTTTTTCCAATGGCTACATTTTTTGCGTTAAGTATAAACGCATAGAATTTATAGGTATCACTTCAATTCGTAATTATTTCAAAACGTATTTAGATAATATAAACAAGGTATATATTGCGCACATCCATAACATCCCATTGTTTTACAATACATTTCGGTAGTAGTGATTTCTTAAGCGCTCCATTTTTTTAACTAAATCACTGTCTTGACTTGACTTCCTTAGATCCATACCCTAGCCCTAGAAAACTTTTCCTGAAAGGTTTACACGATTTAAAAGTGGTAATTTAGATATATATAATAAAGAGTATCGTGTCCAGTCGAAAAGGTTTTAGATACAAAATTGCAGGCTTTACTTAACCAAGACTCGTGTTAAACGCAAGAAGATCTTACAGAATTATTAGGAGAAGATCGAGCAACGATTTTCAGACGTTTATAGCCACTTGGTTTCATAGAAAAAAATACGAGAATATACGAACTGAAGTCAAGAAACGTTGAAAGGCGATTTTGCATGCCTGAAATGATGCTTTTGGGAATTCTGCAAAAATCGTATATTCCGATTTACAATACATACTTTGAATAAAATCCATCGCACTTTTTGATTGCGGTCTTAAGGCATAATTGATTCATACTTTTCTTGGAAATAATGAAGAAAATGGTGTTGCAATAACCGATATTAAATGAATTTGATTACGTCTTTGTAATAATTTTATTTTCGATGAACTAAAAAACAAACTTGAAATATTTTATAATAAACCTTATATTTATTTAAATAAAATATACCTTATATTTATCTTACTAGGTAGTGTCGTCCGCCCAGCTGATTTAGTAGTTCGACATGTCAAAAGTTGTATGTGTTCAGAAATTTTATAGTGTAGAAGTGAGAAAGCAATAAAACACATAAACGCCTTCTCAATTTTCTTCTATGTTTTTTGACATTTCGAACTACAAAGCAACAACAAAATGCCATGTTGTTCTTGTATTGTTGTATTTGTTGTAGGGACGCCACTACCTAGTAAAATAAATATACCTTGTAATAAACTTTGCTTTAATTTATTCGTTTTTCTTTTTCTATTTTTTAGAACTCCATATACAAATGTTATTGTCACGATGTGGAAAATCATAAACTGAGATGCAATGTGACTGATTATTTGCCCATGAGAGATAAATACTTGTTCACATTAAAGGGGACAAATGATGTTGGAGAAAATATACAAAAATTTACCATTAACAACCACAAAATTGGTAACTTAAATATATTTATTATTTTCAATTTTAATGTTGGTACACATGTCTGTTATTTATGTTGACAATATCAGCCATTTTGGATTGTCAGTTTGTTTTTGAGAGATAAAAGGGTTAGTCGTATTTTGGTGTGCTCTTCGATTTTTTACTATTTCAAAAAATGGATCAAAGAAACTGTATTAAGTTTTGTGTAAAAAATGAAATTAAATGTGCAAGGACTTTTGAAATGTTTACTGTGGCGTTTGGCGAGTCTACTATGAGCAGAACACAAGTTCAATTGTGGTATAAACGGTTTAAGGAAGGCCGAGAAGATGTCAATGACGATGCTCGTCTTGATCACCCGAGCACGTCAACAACCGATGAAAACATTGAAGTAGTGAAGAAAATGATTTTGGATAATCGACGAATCACTATTGGAGAGGTTGCTAATGATGTTGGCATATCGATCGGCTCATGCCAAGCAATTTTTACAAATGTTTTAGGCATGAAACGTGCGGCAGCGAAGATTGTTCCAAAATTGCTAAATTTTGAGCAAAAACAACGTCGCATGGACATCGCTCAGGAGATGTTGAACATCGTCAACGACGATACAGATTTGCTCAAAAAGGTCATAACTGTCCATAACGTCCTTGTACATTTAATTTTATTTTTTACACAAAACTAAATACAGTTTCTTTGGTCCATTTTTTGAAATAGGAAAAAAACGAAGAGCACACCAAAACACGACTAACATTTTTATCTCTCAAAAACAAACTGACAACCTAAAATGACTGATATTGTCAACATAAATAACAGACATGTGTGCCAACATTAAAAAAAAATGGGAAAATCGAACATACGTACCTCACGAAAATTAAAAATAACGGTTATTTTTTTATCATACCTTGTATACCTACATACACTCAAAAAACATAGTTAAGATAATCATAATCTAAGAGCAACATATTATAGTTATAGTCAAACTTCATATAAAAAAACCCGTATTAAATATAATGTTTTTTTTTATATGAAGTTTGACTTATATTAAGGCGTGTTAATGTCGAATGGAGACTGGTGGTAATGTAGACGGGCTGTTAATCCCCGTCTACATTAGTCATAAACATGTCTTAACAAAAGTCAAACTTCATATAAAAAAAAACATTATTATTAATATGAAGTTTAACTTTGGTTAAGACATGTTATTTACTAATGTAGACGGGGGTTTAAGTAAATTATCTAGACATAAATCAGCTGATCATCAAAATGCTAACGTCACTTTATATTCTTATATATGTAGCATCAAGCATTTAAAATTGTCTCACTTTTTTAAAATATTGTCAATTCTTACACTCTAAATTAAAGGAAGGAGAAGATATAATTTCTTTTATGGGCTGTAGAGAAAATATGTATGGCGTTGTTTCTAAGAAAACATATAGCCAGGTAATTTTACTTTTTGATTGATAATTTTCGCCTCCTTCAGGATCTACAGCCCTACAGCTTTTATTATTTACTTGAATTGAGTTTTATAGGTGCTCCTTATATGTACGACTTTTGTTTTAAAATCTTTCACCTCCTCCAGGATCTTCAACACGCATAGGAAGTGAGAATTCCGAGATTCAGCTATTTTTGCACTATGCTGATTCATGCAATCATCAGTAACTGTACCTCAGTACAGATATTAGGGAAGCCAGTACGAGAGGGAAACGCAAACTACTCGAAGGCCGAGAAACAAGGACGGCCAGATTGACTTTAAGCGATAACGCGCACACGTATTCCTCAACCCAGATCTACTTTACGACTCCCCTAGTTACCGTTTTGTTAAAATAAATTAAATTAAAAACCATATGGCCCAGAGTTGCATTCAAGAAAAATATTTTTATTGACAGATAAATTCAATATTAAAAGATTTTAATTTAATTCAATTCTATTTTCAGTTATACCATCCGCTGTAGATATAGTTAAGCAAAATATTACTAGCGATAGCATTGAACTTTCTTTGGAGAAACTAAAAATTTCGTACTACATTAAAATTGGACTAACATACGATATACAAATACGGGATAACAAAAGCAATTGGCGAACGCCTCACATGGGTGATTTGGAGTGTCAGAATGGTACATGTAACATTGTTGTTGGCAACTTGTATTCATTTTGGCTATACTGGATCAAAGTTAGGGTTAAATCGAACGCTGTTGATAATGACAATTTTTGGAGCGATGAATCGTTCATATCATTTCGCACGCTAGCACTGCGACCAAAAAGAGCACCTGAAACACCGCTGGGTAGTTTTTACATCGATAGTACTGAAACCCAATTGCGTCTTTATTGGGAACAAATGCCGGAACATGAACACAATGGTCCTGGCTTCCATTACGTTGTAAACGAAATAAATGGGAGGGATGTTGTCATGTAAGTATCATTGTTTTTTTTTTCTTTTTTTTTTTGTGAGAATGAAATATTCATTTTTATTTTTTTTTTCCGTAGGCTTAGCACTAAGGTAAACGAATCGTCAGCAACATTTGCATGGAAAAATGAAAGCATGCAAATGTTTATCATTAAAAGTGCAAATAATAACGGAGAAAGCCTTGAGCATAATGTAATACGTGTTTATCGTAGCGGTAGTTTGCGCAATGAGCTACACGAGAATAGAATCGCAAAAGTTTATCACAACAGCAGTTATACACTATCGTGGTCTCCACCTGAAAATGTGGCAGATCTAATGAATTACACGGTATTTTGGTGTTTGCCGAAAATTGAATTGCCAAATCAATGTAAGGTATGTATGATGATAAGTTAACTGATAAATTTACAATAGCTTTGTTCAGTAACTAAAAGTTCTGATACAACCACAACGAAACTACTTTTTAACCATTAAAATTGATGGTGTAGACTTCTCATTGTATTTATTAAGCCTTTCTTTGGTTTTGATCATGGGTTTTTTATACGTAAATAATTTTTGCAAAAAAACGACTTCAAAACAGATAGATGGGCACCAATTCCAAACGAAACTAATCTGTAAGAATTAGATTTAAACCAAAGAAAAGATGCGCCAAAATTATAAATAATAAAATAAGATTATGTGAATGTCAAGCCTCCCCCTATTAATGATCAAAAGTTAAGCTATTTTCACCAGCATCCGTCTTTTATGCGGACACCATTCAAGCCTCTCTTTATAACGGTTTTAAATCAAATAATATCACCTATTGGGGCATCCTTTAATTTACAATTTTAAATTAAAGACCTGTTGTTATAGAGGACTTGGGCACAAAGATTCTTTGTAAATTTCAACTGTCTGTCCATAACGGTTTAAAAGTCTGGCTATATATATATATATATATTAATTTACATAAACTATTGGGACACCCTTTTATTTATAATTCCAAATATTTATACTTGTTATTATACAAGAGGAAGTAGTGGACATTTTGCCTAAAGTGTTTGTCTTTAGGTCAAATTACATCATTTATGGGGACACCCTTTAATTTCGAGATTCAAATTGTATACTTGTTATAGTGGACTTTGTAATGCAGGTTCCTTGTAAATTTCAACTGCCTGTCTATAACAGTTCAGGTTTGGACACATACACAGAATTACATTAACTATTGGGACACCCTTTTATAGCGCACTTAGCAATACAAGTTCTTTGTAATTTTCAACGATCCGTGTACAACTGTTCAAAAGTGTGACACGAAATTTTTTAAAATTTTAAATTGGTGCCCTTTCGGTTCTTAATGCACGTATGTATGTTGTGTATGGGGACACTCTTTAATTTTTAAAATAATGAACTGTTTTCAAATCGGAACCAAACTGTAAGCATAACCTTTCAAATAAATCAAATAAATCCATTTACCCTCTTATCTGACCAACATGCAACACCTACTTAATGACAAATCATTAGAATAAAACTTATTCTATAAAAATCGAAGATCTCTTGACTGAAAAAGAAGAGATCGAATAGAGTGCTGGTTGCACAGATCTCCCTTGCTTTAAATCAGACATAAAATCAGACATAAAATCTGAAATAATTACATCCATGAAAAATTTCCTAGATTTCCTAGTAATACTCCCTTGAGAAATCGGGCAAGAAAAGATACTGAATTTATTTGCCATTTAAAAAATATTTTTACCTGCATGTATGGAGTAATTCTCCCTAAGATTTCTTTGATAACCATAAAACTTAAGGCAGGAAAGTACGCACAAAGGTGAAATCATACAGACCCATAGGTCATTCAAAACTTTGTTCAGTAACTTTATAACTAGCTGAATCCGGTTTAAGAGAGAAAGGGTGTTTTCCGAACTATTAAATCGGGCTATCGAACAAACTCAGAGATTAGTAAATGTAATTAAAAAAGCCTTTGAGTAACGAAAAAACTGTTGACGTTTCAAGGATTTGATAAGGTATAGATAGGTTTAATATACAGGGTGAGGCAGAAAGGTCGGACGTTTCTAAATTATCTATTGTGGCTCCAGATATGCACCAGGTTCTGT
This sequence comes from Phasia obesa, assembly GCA_949628195.1. Taxonomy (NCBI): domain Eukaryota; kingdom Metazoa; phylum Arthropoda; class Insecta; order Diptera; family Tachinidae; genus Phasia; species Phasia obesa. The sequence continues at coordinate 24,245,421 of OX451218.1, read as the reverse complement.
CAGGTTCGCGAGGTCTTAGCATTTTGATACCGGTTAACGCCAGTTTCCGCATACGACAGTTTTGTCCGAAACAATGAATCGATCACGAAAGTTCAGCGTGATTTTAGTCGCTACTTCAATATCCACAGAAATCGAGCTGTTCTCGCGCGAACCATCATTCTTTGTTATGTTGAAACACTTGGTGCACGTTTTGATGATCGGAATAACAGCAGGGGCTTCATGAACACCTGGTCTGGAAATTGTTAGACAAGCCATTTTGAACATTCCTTAGTGCTGATCATGGCTGCCGCCTTAAGGGTTCCACACTTGATTTTCTCAAAAGCCCTACTTGAAAATCCATATGGAAAAAGATGGCACATTTTAAATTGAAAGCAGTACAAATAAAGGAACTCTGACAAATACAACTCCTCTATATTTATATACATTTGAATTTTTGTTTGGCAACAGAAAATTAGTATATTTGACAACGCCGATCATAACTTACTAATTATCTGTAGATTATTTTTAAACTAGCAGTGCCCGCTACGTCGCACAGTGGGGCAGAATCAAAATATTTCGGAAATAATTCAGCCATTTGTAAAGGGCTAGGACAATTGATTCAAAATTTGACATGGGTATAGCAGCGGAGTATCTAAACTTAAGTTTTGACGAAGGGCACTATCCACTTGCCAAGGCTGACGCTATTTATTCTCAAAATTGGGTACCTTGCACCTGAAATTTTTTTAGAGCTTTGCATTTCTTCACTTTTTGTTTGATTTTCAAAAATTTATATAAAGTGATATTTAAATCATGTTTAAAAATGAGCGAGTTATAACAAATTTAAAATTACAATTTTTGATTTTTCGATGACCTGGTCCAGTTTTTTAGTCAAAATAAGGAGTATAATTTTTAGCAAATTTTTTTTAATTTTTTCTCGAGCAAAATTTAAAATATTATGGCAAAATTTCAAGGTTATATATTTTCTGAGCTAAAACCTAGGCTATTTTCAATTGCTGGTGGGAAGTCTCCATTTTCCACTAGTTGATCTAAAGTAAAAGTCTCCAAAGAAAATTATACTTTTGGCTGCACCTAGCAATTTTCAATATCTTCTAATTCAAATCAGATGAATGAATCCATGTTAATATTGCAGTATTCCTTTGCTTGAATCCTGCTGAAAAAATCGACCAATACGAGTAAGTATCGATACTTATTATTCGATATCGATTTGACGTCGATACTTTACGATTGCTATTGCATAAAGTGAAAATATCGGTACATCGTTTCATCCCACTCTGGGCAATTATTTTTTTTTTCGCAATTTTTATTTATTGTATCTTCAATTTAATTGAACTATCAATAAGTACTCATATCTTAAGTCTAAAAATATACTTGTTAAACCAACCAGTGCTGGACAAAAAAATGTATGTTTCACGGTTACTGTAATTTGTGGGTTATCCCTCTGATGTACGGATGAGAGAAGCAGTGTCCCTCCTTCTTAGTCGAATGTAACCAGGTTCAGTTAGTATGTTACGGGCCAGTGGATTCGGATGAGTTTCAAGCTTCTTTACATACCTTATGGCAAGTTTCGCTATTTCTGCTTTAACTGATGGCACGTTTAGATCTTTATGGATGTTCGAATTTTGTATATACCAGGGAGCAGATGTAATAATACGTAGAATCTTATTTTGGCGCCTTTGAATTTTTTCTACGTTGGTAGCTGAGGCAGTGCCCCATAATTGAATGCCATAACACCATATTGGTTTTAGAATTGACTTGTATAATAAAAGTTTGCAGTCTAAAGCTAGAGTAGAATTTCTACCAATTAGCCAGTTTAGTTGGACTGCTTTCAACTTCATTTGTGTTAACTTTGTTTCTATGTGCCGTTTCCATGTAAGGCGCCGGTCAAGATGTATGCCGAGATATTTGACGTCTGAAAGCTGAGGTATCGTTTGGTTATTTATCCGAATAGGGGGGCAAGATGCTGTACGCAGTGTGAAGGTTATGTGAGTACATTTTTGTTCATTCACTTTTATTCTCCATTTCTTCAACCATTTTTCTAAATTGGATATGTGGTCTTGTAAATATCGTGATGCTACTTCGGGTCTTTCGTGAATGCTCAAAAAAGCTGTGTCGTCAGCAAATGTCGATGTGTGAACTCGGTTACTAGTTGGCATGTCTGAAGTATACAATAAGTATAAAAAGGGCCCCAATATACTACCTTGGGGAACTCCGGCTTCGATTGGCTGGGGTGAGCTCAAAAAATCTCCTTCTTTCACAATAAATTTTCGTTCGGTTAAATAACTATCTAGCAGCTTATATAGGTTTACGGGCAAATTCAGTTTTAGCTTATATATTAGGCCTTCATGCCATACCTTATCGAATGCTTGAGAAACGTCGATAAAAAGCGCAGAGCATAATTTTCTCTCTTCAAATGTCTTCTTAACAACATTGACTAACCTGTGAGTTTGTTCGATCGTACTATGTTTTTTCCTGAAGCCGAATTGATGGTTTGGAATACATCCTTTGTCGCTTAGAATAGGGTTTCGCTTAGTTATTAACATCCTCTCAAACAGCTTTGACATATTTGACAAAAGGCTTATAGGTCTGTATGATTCAATTTTTGTGTGGTCTTTTCCTGGTTTAGGAATCATGGTAACCAAGGACACCTTCCAATCTGTGGGAAAGTACTCAAAACGTAAAATAGCATTAAAAATAAAAAGAACGATTCTGCGAGCTACACGGGGCAACTCAATTAACATCTTGTTACTGGTTTTATCAACGCCAGGGGCTTTTTTGGTGTTCAAATCCGTTATTGCCTTTTCAAGATCACCAAATTCAAATCTTATCGGTACTGCAGCACTAGCCTCGAGAACTGGCAACTCAACTATATCAGTCGATATATTTGGGGTAAAAACCTTTTTCAAATGTGCAGCAAATAAATTTCCTTTTTCGGTATCACTCCTTGCCCAGCCTCCAGCTGAAGTTCGCAAGGGAGGCTTACGTAAGACTGGCCTTTTAAGGTTTCTACAAGCACGCCATAACGAATAATCTGATTGAGGAGTTGCGTCTAGGTTTCCCAAATAGTTTTTCAGGGATGCTACTCTTCGAGATTGCAGCATGTCTCTTAGCCGGTTCGTGCATTCTTTAAGTCTGCTTTTGAGTTGAGGAGATCTCTGTGATTGCCATTCTCTACGAATTTTTCTTTTTTCAGCCAAGAGCCGTTCGATATCTGCAGAATAAATTTGATTGTATCTAGCTAATTGTCGGGTTATTGTTGAATGTTGGGCAGCTGATTTGAGGTTTTGTTCAAAATCAATAAGACTCCGCTCTACGTCTTCAGGTGTTCTTAGCGGGATGTTTTCCGAACAATGAGTACTAAGATACTTTCTATATTTCAACCAATTAATGCTTGAGGTAGTCATTGGTGATATGATGTTTTGTTTGTCCCATATATAGACGATAGTGGGTGAATGATCTGAGGATAATTCAAGTGACGCTTCAGCTTTAATCGTTTCTCTTGGAATACCCTTAATCACGCCAAAATCAATAACATCCGGTATTTTTTGTCGATCAGTAGGCCAATAGGTGGGTTGTCCACTCGATATCACATTCATACGCATTTTTGAAATTGTGTCAAACAAAACTCGACCTTTTGGAGTTATTAGGCGTGATCCCCAAAACGTATGTTTAGCGTTGTAGTCGCCTGATGGTATGAAACAGGGACCTAGTGATTTGAAGAAATCGCTGTATTGACTCTCTGATATTTGAAACCTAGGAGGTGAATAAATTGAAGAAATAACTAAGTTTTGATGAAATTCTTCAATACAGATGTTTGTTGCTTGTAGGTAATCTTCACAAAAATCACACAGTAAATAATGTTTGATTCGAGCCTTTATTAGTATTGCTGAACCACCACATGCTTTGCCACGGGGGTCTTTGGTGTCATATAAGATATAGCCATTTATTTTGAAAAAGCTATTTGTTGTTAAGTGAGTCTCTGAAACCAGCATGACATCAATTTGTTCCTTCTTGAGGAAGTACTCGAGTTCATTTTTGTGTTGGCGCAAGCCGTTTGCGTTTCAGAAACATATTTTTAAACAGTTCATGGTTTGTTAAGTAACGCCTGCAACATAGTAGATTGCATGCGTACCATTTCTTGCATCATGCTGCTCATAGAGCTCATAAAACTGTTTTTCGAATGCACTAATGTCTCGATGCTTGCTTCGAGACGATTAAAATTACCAGATGGTGTTTGTTCTTTAGGATGCGATTGCAAATTAGGAGTAGAATTAGTTGTCGGTGTCGCTTTATGTACTGCAGTATGATTGGTTTTTACCATATCCGCGTATGAAACATGTTGGGTTGTTGGTTGGGCTAACTGAGGGTAATGAGCATTTGCTCGATATTGTGGGTGCTTAGCAGGAGTATTTGATTTATGAGTAGTTTTCCTTACCATGGAAAAAACTGGACAGCCTCTGTAGTTAGCAGTGTGGTTTCCACCGCAATTGCTACATTTTTTAACTTTCGAGTCATCCCTTGCTTTGTCGCATTGGGCAGAACAATGTAGCTCTCCACACACAACGCAAACCGGAGGCAATTTGCAGTAAGCCCTAGTATGACCATATTCTTGGCAATTTAGACACTGTACGGGTCCTGATCGCTTATGCGGTTCCTCTACGCTTATTTTGCGGTGCAACAGATATCTTAAATTATAGATAGGGTGCGTTTCGTTCTTTTTCAATCGCATATCTCCAGGTTCCAGTTCAACGCGAAATAGAGGTTGAGGGACACGTGCTCGATTTCTGAGGTTGTCTACACTTTTTACCTTAAATCCCGCTTTTTGGAGGCCATCTCTAATTTCGACTGGATCAACGTATGAGTCTACACCTTTTATAACTACCTGTAGACCTTTACTACTCTTCAGCTGATATGTATAAAAGTTCTTTTTGCAGCTTTCAAACTCGTTTACTACTTTACGATAACTGTTTTCATCAATAAATTGTATTTTTGTTTCATCAATGTTGCCACGCTTGATTGGAATTACATAAAATGTGTTCTCACCAATAGTTGAAATTAACTTCTTTATTAAGTCGCTGGAGTTTTTCTCCCTTAAATAAATTGGAGGTGGTTTGAACGACCTGGGTGCCGTTTTTTTTTCACTTGTTTCGCTATCTAAAATAGCAAAACGATTATGGGAATTTATTCCGTTAGAATCCTTGTCTTTTTGTACTTTAGCCATTGGTGCAATCTGGGAAGATTTAGGGCTTCGACCTCTTTTCAGTACAGTTATGTATCTGTCCATTCCTACTTGAGTCTTAGGTTTTTCTACACTATCCATATTAGTTTTGGTAACACTATGTTCAGAAGGGGATTTGTTTGTAGTTATTTTATTGTCATCGCTTAGCAAAAGAGATGAACAAGATTGGGCACGTATAACTTGCTTAGCATTTATACACAAATTGTCACTAGTTTTTTTGTTTTTATTTATTTCAACATTTTCAACATTTTTGTTGCTTAAATTAAAGAGGCTCGTTAGCCTTTATTGTTTTTGTTTTATTTTTAAAGTATCAATTCAATATGCCGTTGTATAAAAAAAAGACGAAAGAAAAAGAAAAAAATATTTTACAAACAACTTTGTTGTTGTATTAAAACAGGATTGTTTTTTTTTGTTGGCAATTAGATGCTCAGGATATTGCAACATAGTTTTATATAAAATTATATTATTGTAGCTTTCTGTAAATTTTTTTTCTAATATTTTCCGTTTACAAAAATAAGGTAATGCCAAATCATTTCGATCGGTACTTTCGGGGTTTTATCTCTTAGAAATAAGATATTTTAAGGGAAATATCCTATATTTAAACCGAGGAACAAATGTACACAAAATTTTGACGTGTTGTGGACACAAACAGATAATAATTCCAAATATTGGTGTGGTGTATTTCACATCGATCACTAACTGCACCAGCAACAACATTTTCAATAAATATTTTTAATGTACAACCACGGCTCTGTTACAGATTTTTTATATGCATAGATGTATATATATTCCTTTCTAAAAAAAGTACAGAAACACATTCCGAAAACGGCTTAAACATACGAGTTTTAGGAGTATAGTTTTTATAAAATCTCTTTTAAATTGAACAGAGTCTCAATTTTTTAATCTTTTTTGCAGGGTCCAATTTCCTACAAATATTTAGATAAATTCGCTGTAAATTTTACCACGGAACCTAAAGATCGCAGTTTAAATTTGGCCATATCTGCCAATTATCCAAATTACAATAAAGGCATGCAGTGGGCTAGATGTTCGGGTGATGTTTCGAGTGAACTTATGAAAATGGAACTAGAAGTTAGCGCTCTAAACGAAAGCGCAATATTAGTTAAATGGAGTTCGGGAAGTGTTTGTGCATCAATACTGAAGGGATATAACTTGACATATTGCCAGGCATCCCTTGATGAAAAGTGTGTGACACCTGCATTTACTGTGGAGCTTTTAAGAGAGAAGCAAGAGTATCGCAATTATACCATTTCCGAGTTGCCACCTTACACTAACGTTTGTTTATATATGTTTATGTATTCGTCAAGTAAGCAAGGTCGTATTAGCGACTTAAATTGTATTAGAACCAAAGCAAGCGGTAAGATTTAAATATATGGGTTATTGAATTTCTTGTTTTATGAAAATTTTAATTTTTTTATCAGCGCCATCTCCACCAAAGAACGTAAAGTACATTAAAAACTCGATAACAAGCAAATCAGCCGAAATCCAATGGAATGCCCCAGATACAAAAAACGGAGTTTTAAGTCACTACACAATTTATTGGTAAGTTTTTTTTTTAATCTTAAACAAAACATTTATAAAAGGTGTTCCAAACTTAAAAAAAAAATTACTTTAATGTTTGAAATTTTCAGGCGAAAATATCCCGATCAAACGTTTGAAAAAAATACAACGACTATTGATCAAACATCCTACAATTTGACCGGACTAAATAGCTATTCCAACTACGAGGTATATGTTACAGCTCACACTATTGAAGAGTCTGTGCCCAGCAGACGCATCAACTTTACCACTCTTATAGGAAGTAGGTGTTGATACCTTTTTCCCGAATTAATGAAATTTAATTTGATATTTATCTTTAGTTCCATCTGGTCCGCGTAACCTCAACATTTACGAAAATGACACTGTTATATACTGGGATCAGCCGGATTTGCCTTCAGGGCAGCATTTATTTTATGTTGTTGCTCTTATTAGACGGGATGAAAATTTTAATGCTGTTTATGAACGGGTGTCTATTGTAAAAGGTCGTAGTTGCCGCTTTCAACAGCCAGATTGTTTAAATTCAAATAAATCATACGCCTTAAAGGTACGTGCAGTCAATGTTGGTGGTAAAGAGGAGATTGATCGAGATATTGTAGCCATGAATAAAGATGTTATACTAGCTGGTGCTCCTATTGATAAATGGTTTTGTGTATCGTATGAAGAAGACCAAGAAGAAGCGGTAGAAAATTCGTTTGACATGACCGATAATGGCAAGTTTTATTTTGCTTCTCCGTGGATTGTTGCCCCACGTAGTTATAGTTGCTCAGCCAGCTCAAAAGCTTCCATTTACGCTGTGGCCTTTATAATTGTTATAGCATTTGCGGCTTACCTCTGCTGTTGGTTACGCAACAAATACTACAAAATGAAAAACATTAAGGTTATTTTACCCGAAGGTTTAGTTGAACAAGTTTCTAATTACAAATTTGCAACAAATAATGGATCGGATTTGGGATCGTCAGCAAAAAAAGAATTTAATTCGGATATATCTCGTAGTAATGATTGCCTAGTGGCTTATGGACACAAAGAAAATCACAATCTTATAACAAATTTCCATAACGGTTCGACAAATGCATTGTCGTCTCTTTCCTCGAGTAGCAGCTCTAAAGAGCATCAAAATGAAGAACAAATCGATGAAAATCCCTCACTGGAGACAACCAACGAGGAGTTAAGTTCAAATTCTAGTTCAGCTTCAAATTCAAATCTCGCCTACCACGATAATCGTCAAATCCAAAAACTATCATCGTTTGACAGTAACACTACCATCCCGATCTCAAGTTGTGGAGTGGAGGAAAATTGTGCAAGTGACAGCAAGCAACATATTCACGATGAGGAAATTGTTAAAAATTTAACGACACCACAAACCAACGGTTATGTGACACACAATTCACAATTGTTGGCCTCAATTTTAAATACTTCCGAAAGAAATGTTCCCACAACTCCACAGTTTAATTCAACATTTCCAACTATGACCAATGATGGTTATATACAACCAAGTGTTGCTAAACAATTGGTGAGTAAGTTTTTTCGGTATTTCCATTCATTGTAAGTATGTATATACAGAATTTTTTATTAACCTCTCATTAACCGTAAATTTTGTGATGTAAAAATACGTTTGAATGAAAGCAGTGATTTTTCAATCGGTATCAGTACATATAACGGTTTCTCGTCTATGGTAATTTGCTTCATTTGATTGAATTTAGGTTCTGTTATGATGCTCTGACCATTAAAAAACCAGTAATTCCCTGAGAAGAACTGTAATTCTCCAACCCTAATAAACCACTTACAACTTACCATTAATATTAACAGACCAGTCATTGTCCCATCCCTGAGACAGTCAAATCTATTCAAAATAGATTAGCTTACATTTTAACGAATCATTGATAAACGAAATCAAGAAACTCTAAAAACAACAATTTTTATATGTTACATTCCGTTAAAGTAACGTTCGGATAACTAGGCCCTTAAGCAAGCGTTTCCGCAGGGCCGGTAAGTAGCAAAGAAATTGCTACCAAGTTTCTCCCGAAGTCATTTGCCCTTTCCCTTCTTTGTGAGGGCCAACGTTTTTAGATAATCATAGACCAGCTGCTAGCCGTCTCTCCAAAGCCTACTTCTTTGGTCATATTCGACAATCCAATCAAACCCTATTAGTTAGCTGCGTCAAATTGCAAGCAGTTTTTTTCACAATATTATCGGCAATTACGTTATTTTGCTTGCTTTAAAACCCAAACAATCTTTATATGATACCGCCTAAGAAGGGTAAGATATCGGTTGCAAGTTATCAAACATCTCGACTTTACTACAACCAAATCAAGGCCCGAAATTTTGACGATAGTAAAGTCGTTTTATCGAAATTTAGTACCTTGATAGCGACAAGGCTATCCACATATGTACATGTTGATGGCCATTGTTTCTGAATTAAGTCTCTCTCTCTTTCTTTCTCTCGATCTTTCTTTCTTTTTTGCATCCTTACTAATGATAAATATCTCAACTTGGAAACATAATTTAAAAGGGCAGCCTTTAAATGTAGTATACATCAAGAAGAATTAAATTTAGCACCATTATGATTCACTTATTTACAAAATAAATGTTTAAAGTTTTAAAACAATTTTTTAATAATAATTTTAAAATGCTAAAAACAATATTTTAATTTAGTTTCAGCCATCTTTCTCGCAACACCAGCAACAACCTCCGGCAACCTTAAATGGCTACACATGCATAGAATCTTTAAGCAAACTAACAACACCGGGAGGATTTCAACATGCAAATAATATTGCAACATCACAAAGCATCACAAATTTACCAGTGTCCAACACAGTAAATTTAAATACACTTCCATTAAATGGAGATGATGCGCCAACATCAATTGTCGTATCTAATATTTTATCATCACTACCAACATCACCGGTCATTACAGATCTACAAGAATCTCACACAAGCACAGATTACAATAAGGACTCTATACATCCAATTGGAAATGCTGCTACAGCGACGAATGCATCACCGCAACCAAATAACAATAATACAATATTTGGATACGTAACACAACAACAACTGGCCACTTTTGGTACTAATGTTGCATTGGGAAAAGAACTTAATACCTAAAATATTTCAAGCGTTAACCTCAATATATTCTCACATCTCATACTTCTCACCAGTGGATCTAATTCAATTTAGGATGCATAGTAGTGAAATTTTTTTTAATTACGTAATTACATGGTCGTATTTTACACATAATTATAGAAATATATTTATATATACATATAGCATATAACTGCACTGAAAGACATACATACATACATATATTTGTATGCGTCTTGTTAAACTCATAACATAACAGTTTTTGTATTCCCTCTTGAAATACATACATATGTACCTTCGCAAAGCGGCGCTCATTTGTATGAATCTTTGATGTTTAATCGTCCGAAAATTTACTCGCAGTGTTGCCATTTATCGAATTACTAAATCTAGCAGAAAATATGACAAATTGGCAACGTTATTCATACTTACTATGAAAAGGATACGAAAGGGAGACGTGATACAGATTTACGTCAGAGCCTAGCTTATCGCCTTAACCTGACGGTAACCTTATCACTGGGTGAATATGATGCGTTGACCAATGCCCTTGTTGAGCATAGCAACACAACAAATAGCAATTCCAAAACATGGTTTGCAGGACTATGCTCATACTCTTATTAAGGAGTTGGAGATCATCTAAATTCCCAACGCAGACTTGAGGGCATCTGTTGAATTGTAATGGCAGACCGACATTAAAATATCCCTTCCTTCTATTTAGATCCAAACCATAGCCACCGCTTTACTCCCCGAAGGGCCCCACCAATAATCACTCACTGGGATGTGGTCACTGAAAAGCTACCAATTCCAGTCATTTGGACAGTGAAGAGACCTTGAACACGTTTATCTTCGAGTTTCAGGCCCCGTGCGGGCATCGGAAAGCATTAATTTCAAGGAGTTCAGAATCTCTAAGCCAATATGACCCTGGGGGATGGAAGAGCGAAAGGCGTAAAATAGAAATGCGAAAAATATCCCTTTAATTTATCATTGCGTGCTTCTTAACCTACCCCGCCATCTTTTCTGCAAGACTCGTCAACAAATACATATGAGTAGTGTGTCTTACGTTGCAGGGACAAAACGCATAATGTAAACAGGCTTTTAAAGTTATCGTCAGCATCAAACTGCTGGCCAGGTACAAAATAGCACACATAGTTTGATGTGAATGTACATGTATGTATGTGTACACTTGCAATAGTCAAATTGAACCTTAAACATGGAGGCTACTGCGTATTTCTATTCGAAAGAAATCTTCTTCGAAACACAATGTTAAAGTCATACAAATTCGAATGATTGCCTTTTCGAATCATCGAAATACGCAGTTACCCCCCAGCTTAAGTTTTTTTTAAAAGGGATTTATGGATTTTAAATTTAAAAATAAGGACAAACATATATATTTGTATCGATAGAAAGCTACACAGAGTTTAAATGGAAAATTCGATTGATATAGAACACTTTAACACTGTGTTGCTGAAAAAAGAGGAAAACCCCTTTATGGAGCAGAACACAGTTTATATTTTTATCAAAATTTAGGTTGTAGTTTTTAAATTCTATTTTTCGGAAAGTGTCCATTTTAAAAATTATTTGTGTTAGTTATTTATTATTTATAATTATATTCTATCTTAAATTTTCGAGCATAGTAATGAAGACTATCAATCGTTGTAGTGAAACACTCGGAGTCTGTTGGGAATCGAACCCACAACTCGCAGATTGATAGACTAGCACACTAGCCTGCCGGGGCACCCATTGTTTGTTTTAATATGAACAAGATCAAACGTTTGCTTTCGTTTTTCTTCTTCTTCTTTGCATTGAGTTAAACAAAACAGAAACAATAAAAAAGATTTTGCTATTTCAGGTCGTACTTTATACGTCATCTTTTGCAACTGAAAAGTAAGTTGAAATACAGGTTATCTTATGAAGTTTGTCCCAATCCGTATGTAGACGCAAAGCTTTTTATGTTTTGTAACAGCAAAAATAAAACAATAGACAACGAAATAAAGTTAATTAATGAAATGGAGAACAAACTTATCCTTGCCGGATTTAAAATTCGTCAACAAAGTACTCATTATATCAAGCTCTTCCGTCGTTATGTTAATGTCATGTGAAGACGGCAACGTACGACGGTATTTATGTGTCTCAGCTTTTAGTTTTGTGTTTATTTTGAAGGTAAACATAAACTGTACATTCATTTAAACGCACTCGGGAAAACAGTCAGAACAAAATAAAAACATTTAGAAAAAACCTTTTGCAAAACGTTAGCTAAATGATTTGGTCCTTATGGTAGTAGAGAATGTATCAAGCAGCTTATAAATTATATTTTTGAGAAATATTGATTTTGTTTTGTTTTTATTGTTGTTTATTTAGACTTGAATAGTATAAGAAGAAAAACTAAATACTAAACAATTCTTGAAAACAAAATAAGCATTCGAAAATCGAACGAATTAAATCGACCAGTCAACAAAAATAAGATTCTGCATTTGATAGACTTTTTTTTGTTGGGTTTTAGCTTAAAATGGCCAACACTAGTGTGTTATATTGCCAGGGTCTATCAACATGTAGGAGCCTTCCTCGGGAAAATCCAGCCGATCTGTACCTTTGCACAGGAAGTAGGTCACCAGAGTGTACTCCTAGAGTATTATCGGTCTCCACCAGTGTCAATCTTAGTTCTTTTTTTGTTGGTACTGCACCACGTCAAAAAAGTGAGGTTATAATTCTCTCGTTTTTTTGCTAATGTCTTTTCAAAAATACATTGTTTCATATCTGCTAATCTAGTATCTTCTTCTTCTTGATTGTTGCTCATACAGAGCAACAATGTTGTTGCCAAATGGTAAAAAGCTGCCGTAAACACTAGGTTCTTATTTGCAGCTTTTGGTCATGTCCAGAAACGACGGTTAGGTTGAAAACAATGTTTTATTTTAGTTTTTCTGTGTGTAGTTATTATTTATTTGTTTGTTGGAAATCCTTCTTTTTTTCCTTTCGTCAAATGTAAAATGTGTAAAATTTATTTATTAATTTTTCATGTGGTTTCTTGATTTCGAACAATTTAGGTTATACACGATAACCCAAGCGATTACACGTGGCTGATTGATGCAAACACAAATTAACTGTACCACGGTACAGCTAGCCGTGGAAGCCAATCGCCCAGTGCGAGAGGGAGACGCAAACCACTTGAAGACCGAGCAACAAGGGCGGCCTGATTGACCTTAAACGATAATGACAATGACGCTCGAACGTGTTCCTTAATCCAAAGCTACTTTACGACTGTTTGATAGACTTGAAATTTTTATGTATGGACAATGTTACCATTTGTGTAGATTTATGTTTTTTAATTTTTTTTGAGCTGTCAAAAAATTAAAATATGGTAACACTGTGTATGGACACGAATGCAATTTCAAAATAGAATTTAAGAAATCTGCAGAAACAAAAAAACGCACCTTTGGACGGGGACTTAGTAAACTGCCTGGTTTAATTTAACAGTTCTTTTCTCCAAAAGTTGTTTTTGAGAGTAAAATGTTTAATTCACACGCCGCAGTTACGCAGTTACTGGAAGCAAGTGTTTAGAAGAGTTATATTGATATAAAATTCCAACAAATGGTGGATCACTTTAACTTTGTGTCACTGTTAAATGCTTATGAAAGCCAGGATTCGCTGTCATCGTCTCAATCGTCTCACAAAAGTCTTTCGCATACATACAATTCTAATTCGCACTATCATACCTTCTGAGCACACATGCCCTTTTTGACAGAAAGAACGACTGAGTTTAATAGTGAATCATGGCCTTAAGGGCGCTTATATAAACGATAAATACGGTAGAATAACTTTAGTAATTAACTTTATTATTCAAATTTTTATTTATTCTTTTTTTTTTTTGAAAATCGCATAACCTCAAAATTGCCTGACACTATCCAAGTAAAATTGGTCTTAAATAAAATTTAAGAAAACTGAAAGAATGCTTCGCTATTAACTATTATTGTTATTACAATGTTCAAATATTATTTTATTATAAGTCACTCATCAATAAAAACGCGTTAATCTAGTCTATAATTTAAAATAAAAATTGAAGACCGTTTAGTCTGCTATGTGTTGCACTGTTTATATTGAAACTATAAGGAAATAATAACATTAAATCTTACAAAATTACACTTAATTATTCAATTACAGTTAATATTTATATGTGAGTAAAATTTTTTGTAAATAATACTAAATAAAATTTAATAAAATGGTTAAAAAAACTAAACTTTGTTAACGCATAAAAAATCATTTATGTATAAATTTGTGCCATTACAATTAGCAAATGAAAAAAAAAACAAATCTAGTATAATTTTTATATATAAATTAAATATTTTGTAAAAATATTACACATTTAAAATAATATAAACAAAATACAGACTTGAATAAATAAAAACTCTTACATTCCGTCAATACTTTAGGATAAATAAATGGTTATTATAAAGTGATTTACAAATATGTAGATAAATAAATAAATAAAGGTTTATAAAACATAAATTTTTACTAAAAAATGAAGACCTTAAAATGCCCTACGCAACAAAAATAGTTTAAGTCCAATAACTAAGTAGTTCTTTAACGTCTTAATAACGGCAACCCTCATTCCAGGTTGACGTGCTTCAAAAGATTTTAATCTAATCTAAAACGAAAGAAAACTGTTGTGGGAACAAATTACTGCATCTGATATTCATAGAAATTTCCATTAAATTTAATTGTAAATTTCAATCAAATGCTCGAATTCGATCCCATTTGTCTAAATATTTTTTTAATTTTGTTATTTTTCAAATTGATCAGTAGAATCACATTATAAAATATTATTATTATTATTTATAAAAAGCAAAAAAAAGAAAGTAAACTAAATTGTATGTTTTTGTTAAAAGAAATAATTTTTCAATAAAAAAAAACTTTTAATTATATTTAAATATTCAAAAAGCATTTTATATTTATATATGTATGTATGTATGTACATGTACAGTCGTAAATTAGCTCTGGGTTGGGGAACATCGTTCGCGCGTCATTGTCTCGTTATCTTTTAAAGTCAATCAGGCCGTCCTTGTTGCTCGGCCTTCGAGTGGTTTGCGGCTCACTCTCGCAATGGCTGATTGGCTTCCTCGAATAGCTTTACTGCGGTACTGTTATTTGTGTTTGCTTAATTCGCCATGTGCAATTGTTTTGGTTATCTGGTATAACCTAACAAATTTTCATCGAAGCTGAATTTGGGAATTCTCACTTCCTATACGAAGGTATAGGTCGGGTAACAGATCCTGAAGGAGGCTAATGGAGTTTATCCTGGCAATTTGTGAATACTATTATTCCGCAAACCAATTTTAAAGTTTAAAGCCTAGTACTCTGTTCAAATTTGTGGAAAATGTTGAGCAACATTTATTATTTCACAAGGAAAATTTGACATTTAAAATTTGGTGTCTATCTCGCAATTTGGAAGAATTTTACCATTTTATTGCTTTTAAATATACCACATTGTTTTACAAAATTTTACAAAAAATTCCACGTGGAATAATGCCCATTTGCTTTATTCCACAGTTTTGATAAAATGTTGCCAGAAATATTTCAATGTTTTTCCACAGTAAAAACAGAGTACTACTACTGCAACATTTTTTCATGACTTTTTCATACAAATTTTTTATGTAAATATGTAGTTTGACAGTATTCGGCATGAAAAACTGAACAGAGTACCAGCCTTAAAAAAATAAAATAAAAAAAATGTACATATGTACAGTGCCGGTCAAAAAATAGCACCAACGACAAAATGTAGTTTAATTCCAACAGAAAAATAATTGGTGAATGAGTCCAAAATTGTATTATTTGGAAGCAACCGATCACGTTCCTACGTAAGAAGATCCTCTAACGCAAAATTAAACCTAAAATTTACAACTAAAACTATAAAACACAGTGGACAGCATAACGACATAGGGTAGTTTTTCTTACTATTGTGTAGGACCTATACATTGGGTCAAAACCACAATGAATAAAAACATTTATGTTGGTATACTCGGGGAAGTAATGCTTCTGAAAGTCAGAGCACAGACCTCATCCAATTGAGAATTTATGGACATACATAAAAAAGGAGTTTCTCAAATGCAAACAACTAATAACGAAGCGCTTTGAACAGCTGTCCAGTACATCTATACATAAAAAAATAGTAACTACATAATAGTAACTGTCTGCTTTTGTTTGCGTTCACTTCACGTAAAAACTACAAACAAAATTTTGTGAGGACATACCTAAAACATCTTAGAAAGTGGAGAAAAAGCAGTGAAAGGACGCAGTTGAACTAATCGGATATGAATACTTTACTTTTTATAAAGTCAAAAATACATAAACTGATACGTAGCATATCTTAAGGCGGAACTAAAAACGCCGGTATTACCATATAGCACTAAGCCGCCGGCGAAGTAAAATAATTATTAATTAGCTTCAAACTAGAGAAAGTAACACAGTTAATATATTCATTAATTGCCTGAGTGTTACTTCTCTTAACATACCCCCGGGGGTTCCAAATGTCACTGCAGGAATATGGCAAATGCTTTGACGCGGTCCACTCGGGGAAAATAGGGGCACCAGACGCTAGGGTTCCTAGAGCCTAAATCTGGAAGAAAAGGTCTGTTGTTTTAACACGGGTCCTCTTCGAGGCCTGACCAGTGCCCAAAGGACTGGTACCACGGGAATTGGTAGCCCCACAGAGAGCCTATCCTCTCTGTGACCGGTTATTGGTGAGGTCCCCTTCGGGGGTACACGTGGTGGTTGTGGTTTAAGATCGATTAAGTAGGTATGGTGCACGGTCGATCAAGTGTGCTGTTGCACTCTCAACAGACGGAGTTTGGATAGTCTCCAAACCCCTAAGCAAGAGGTTATAATATGGATCTAGGCTTGCCTTGGAAAGGCTTGCCATATTATATAAATTGCTACTCATTGTGACTGTATCACACACAAAAAGCGATTGGTGGCAATCGTAAAGTGTTGTTATACTACACAATGGGGGCGCTAGTCTACGCCTAAGTTTCACTCGGTGGTAAGACCACCGTGAGGTTAGGCCGAGTATGGCAGGTACTAATCTTGTTCCACACTTCTCTTAACAAAAATAAAAACATAAGGGTCTTTGGCGTGGATTACTTTCAAGGACGCTGACGAAGTGGCGGGCACAGCTGGTCTGGAATAAAATTCAAAAGGATAGATGCCTAAATCTTATAAATTACAAATAAAGGACACACAACAAGGCATTAATTAGAATATACAAATCATGCTCAACGTAATAAATGCATCATTAATAATTCTTTTTAATTTGTTCTTAATTTAGTGTTTAATATTAGTACAAATTGAAGTGAAGTGATATTTTTTGACTGATTGTTTTTTAAGTTTTTTTTAAATAAAGCCTAGTACTCTGTTCGAATTTGTGAAAAATGTTGAGCAACATTTAATATTTCACAAGGAAAGTTTGACATTTAAAATGTGGTGTCTATCTCGCGATTTGAAAGAATTTTACGATTTTATTGTCTTTATGTATACCACATTGTCTTAAGCCTGGTACTCTGTTCAGTTTTTCATGCGGAATGCTGTCAAATTACATACATAAAAAATTTCTATGAAAAAGTCATGAAAAAATGTTGCAGAAGTAGTACTCTGTTTTTGGTGTAGTAAAACATTGAAATGTTTCTGGCAACATTTTATCAAAGCTGTGAAATAAAGCAAAGGGGCATTATTTCATGTGGAATTTTTCAAACAACAGCTGATCACTTGGCTTTTGTTAACATTTCTAAGACAATGTGGTATACATAAAGACAATAAAATCGTAAAATTCTTTCAAATCGCGAGATAGACACCACATTTTAAATGTCAAACTTTCCTTGTGAAATATTAAATGTTGCTCAACATTTTTCACAAATTCGAACAGAGTACTAGGCTTTAGAAATGTTAACAAAAGCCAAGTGATCAGCTGTTGTTTGAAAAATTCCACATGAAATAATGCCCCTTTGCTTTATTTCACAGCTTTGATAAAATGTTGCCAGAAACATTTCAATGTTTTACTACACCAAAAACAGAGTACTACTTCTGCAACATTTTTTCATGACTTTTTCATAGAAATTTTTTATGTATGTAATTTGACAGCATTCCGCATGAAAAACTGAACAGAGTACCAGGCTTTAAGTATAAATTTCAAAATAAAATAATAAGGAAAAATACAAGGCATATTTATCTTACTGGGTGGTGTCGTCCGCCCAGCTGATTTAGTAGTTCGACATGTCAAAAGTTGTATGTGTTCCGAAATTTTATAGTGTAGAAGTAAGAAGGCAATTACACACATTCACGCCTTCTCAATTTTCTTCTATGTTTATTGACAATTCGAATTACAAAGCAACAACAAAATTCCATGTTATTCTTGTATTGTTGTATTTGTTGTAGGGACGGCACTACTTAGTAAAATAAATATACCTTGGAAAAATATATTTTTTTATTTTATGTAGTTTACAGGTTCCTAAGCGTTTTATGACAAATTTTTAAATATATCAATTTAACCTACCTATAAGAAAATATGTATCGGAGACATCTTTTCTTAAGCTTGATGCTATTTTTCTGACCTTAGCTGTATGTATGTATAACATTATTTTTATGATAAAATAGCAAAATTAATTTATAAAAAAAAATATTTTACAAAGTGTGCTAAAAATACGTACATTTTTTTTTTTTTTTTTTTTAATAAAAGTCTTTATTTACAAGTTTAAAATATAAAAGGTACAGAGGTATGAGATTTTACTATAAGTACTACAACAATAAGAGTCTTATAATTAAATTTACAAAACTAATAACAATAAATATACAGCCTTAAGGAAAATAACTCAAAAAACCTTTTTGATCTCTATGGAAGTTATAAAGAAATTTGTTTGGATAATCACTAATACATTCATTCTTAACGAACGAATCTTAGTGATTACCTTGTAAATTCCTTATTGATTCAAAGTTTGACAGTCTGCATTTTTAATTAAATGTCAGTGTCAGTTCTCTAGTGAAATCGTTTATCATCTTTTGTCCAAAGTTACTGTGAAGTAAATTTGTCGGATACCTACGAGGAAGATTATGAATTATTTTCAAATTCTTGTTTTGTATAATCTGAAGCTTTTTGGTATGAGTTTTCGCAGTTTTATGAAACCATACTTGACAGCTGTAACTCATAATTGGTCGAATGCACATTTTATATAACAATATTTTGTTTTTCATATTCAATTTAGATCTTCTGTTGAGTATGGGAAACAATGCCCGACCACACTTTATAGCTTTTTCACAAATTTGGTTGACATGTTGCTTAAATGTTAGTTTTTTATCCATTATAATGCCCAAATACTTGATTTCTGACTTTATAGGTATAACATTCCCACGGCACAACATAGATTGAGAAGGTATGCGTTTTGGCGACTTATTATATGGAAAAATAATGGCCTGTGTTTTATCATCATTGACCTTTATTTTCCATTTATTAAAATATTTTTGGCTTGAATTTAAGCTCTCTTGCATTTTCCTAACTAATGAATTAGATACCTTACCGCTGCAAATGAAAGCACTATCGTCTGCATAAAATGCTGCTTCCTGATTCCTGCGTAGAGTGATATCTGACGTATATAACGAATAAAGCGTAGGTGACAAAACGGAACCTTGCGGTAGACCTGCGAGTATATGTTTTTCATCTGATGAGATGCGCTCCACGAAAACTACAAATGAACGTTGGTCTAAAAAGCTTTGTATGATTTTTTGTAAATATAAAGGAAAACTAAAAGAGTTAAGTTTATACAATAGGCCATTATGCCATACTGTATCGAAAGCCTTTTCAATGTCAAGAAATATAATACCTGTACTTCTACGATTTCTTTTATTATTCTCAATAATATTAACCACTCGTTTGATTTGATGTACCGTAGAGTGCTCTCTTCGGAATCCAAACTGCTGCTGATGTATAATGTTATTCTGTTCTGAGAACTCTACGATTCTTTTGTGGATTATTTTTTCAAAGACTTTATCCAACAAGCTCAAAATGCTTATTGGCCTATAGCTGGAAGGCAATTTAGGATTTTTTCCAGTTTTGAAAATAGGTATAACTCTGGCCTTTTTAAATATCATGGGGAAATGACCATTTCTCAAGCAGTAATTAAATAGTTTGCTCAAAGTTTCAAAAAAGTAATCGGGCATATTTTTTAAAATAATGCTGTTAATTCCGTCTAAACCTGGGGCTTTGTTATTTTTTAAACAAAAAACAAATGTCTTTACCTCTACTGCATCTGTGAATTCAAAATTGTCACTGTCAGCGAGATTTACATTGTTAAGTTCCTGCACATAATTTAGAACCACATTATCTAAAGGTGATGAATTGTTGTTGGTGATATTATTGTTGCATCTAAAAACTTCCGCAATGGCATTTGCTTTTGCTTCACCGGTACTTAAAAATTCCCCATTTATATTTAGATCGGGGATTGCAGAATTTCTACCTTTTAAAGCTTTTGTTAGTTTCCAAAACTTTTTAGAGCCGGAAGGCAGTTTGGAAATGAATTTAGCCCACGCTTCATTTCTATCCCTTTTCAAATGAAAATCGATTAATTGATTCAACTGTTTTAAAATGCTGATTAGTTGAGTTCTGTAAGTAGGATCTCTACATCTTTTAAGTTTACGGTTATACTTGTTCCTCTGAGTAATCAGCATTTTAGACGTATTTGAAATTTCCCTCTGCCAAGGATTTTTCTGGCCAATTGGAATCTTGGAAAAGGCTTCTTTAACTATACTAACTAATTTATTTAATGACGAATCTAGGTTTATATTGTTAAGCTCTATTTGTCCGATATTATGATTCTTAATTTCATTCTCGACCCAGTATTTAATTGCTGGCCAATCAGCCTGATTATACAACGGAACTGTAACAAAGTGATTTTGTGGTGTTCCAAAAATGTAACAAGATATTGGGGTGTGATCAGACTGTAAAATATTTGGATGTGACTGTAACTGCGAAAATGAAATGTTAGAGTTAGTAAGTAAAATATCAACCGTGGATGGTTGGACTGGAATTATATTTTGGCCGAATCTAGTATGTGTATCCGGATGATATACATAATAACTTGAACTTAAGTGATGTCTGTACAGTTCTTTGCCAGCTGAATTGTTTGAAATACAATTCCAACTCACATGTTGTGCATTCAAATCACCAAAAATAAAATAGTCACTAAACGAATTGGTAAGAAGTTCTAAGTCAGTTTTAAAATTAGAAGTGTAAACAGGATTATAAGCAGAGATAAAACTTACGGGACGTCCACTTATTTTAACTTCCACAGAGATATTTTCTATGGTTATTGTTTTAATCTTTGGTAACAACTTATGATCTATGTAATTTTTAACCGTTATAAGCACACCCCCACCATGTGTTTGACGGTCTTCTCTGTATATTTTGTAGCCTCCAAATTTTAACCTATGATACGGCTTCAGGAACGTTTCGTTAAGAAGTAAAATATCAATATTTTTCTCATGGAGAACTTTTTCGAGCTGTGCAGCTGCTGACTCAGTTGCTATGCCTTGAGCATTCCAGTGCATAACGTATACATTTTGACTACCCATGATTTTATATAGCTTGCTTGAGCATCATGCCAAGCACTCTTAATTTGTCAAATTTATTTCGACATTTTTCTAGTGCATCCACATCACTAAAGAAGATTTCTAACAGTCTCTCGTTAGATAAGTCATCATCGTTGTTGCTGTCGCGGGGTCTGTTTTTCGAAACCTCAAACTTTTCTTTTGGAAGGTGTGCTCTCGTGAATTAGTTGGTTGACTCTGACTTGACAGGTGTGGGAACTCAGTCTCATCATACACATGATTAATTCTCGACTTGTTGAAATTAGGTCTAGACTTAGAAGTTAATCGTATGCGCATTTCTAAATAATCTTTACGGCAAGGGCATTTAGGATCGTCGGACCTGTGATTCGAGTTTCTTAAGTTCTTTTGGCTACAGTTGTGGCATTTATAAACAACATTACTCCCTTGAGTGTTTTTGGCCAATACACACTCAGTCTGGTCGTGATTGCCAGCACAAACTGCGCAGACGATAACTCTGTTGCAGTTTTTAGCTCCATGTCCGTACATAGAGCACTTCGTACATTGCGTAGGCCCTTTATTCCCTTTAAGAGGTCTTCTCCAGTAAACAGCAATATTGCAAAAGTACTTTATTTTCATAATATCATTTTTTGACACTTCTTGTTTGTTAAACTCAATCAAGTATATAGCGTCATCAGCTGTAGTCCTTTTGGTTACGATTTCTTTGACACTTACTGGGTTTATGTTGTGCATTTTAATCAATTCCTCCTTTAAAAGTTTTGCGTCTGTTCTTGGCAAACCAAATAACACTAACTTAAAGTGCTTTACGTCTTTAACTTCGTGTGTATAAAAACTGTACTTCAGTTCACTCAGCTTTTTTAACGCAGCTTCATACAGGACCATTGTATTGCATGTAACCTTAGTTCCAATTGTCATTCTCTTGAACAAGTACTCCTCACCAAGTATTTCCCAAACTTTTGAGAAACTGTGACACGAGTCTACCACTATTGGTGGAACCCTTTCTTTGACGGCTCTTGCCTCTTCTTCTTCTTCATTTGCTAGCAAATGAAACCTGTTACTAGGGCCAGGATCAATCCTTATCGTCTTAAATTTGGGACTATTCCCAAAGTATTCTCGCTTCTGGCTAGCCATATTGGAAGCGATTTAAAGGAAAAATTAAATTTTAAAGAAAAATCACACACGAGCAAAAAATAACACGTTGTTTACAACTCAAGGCAATGTTGCCAGATGAAATACGTACATAATAATACATAAGCTTCTAATATTTGCATAAAGCCTAGTACTCTGTTCGAATTTGTGAAAAATGTTGAGCAACATTTATTATTTCACAAGGAAAATTTGACATTTAAAATGTGGTGTCTATCTCGCGATTTGGAAGAATTTTACGATTTTGTTGCTTTTAAGTATACCACATTGTTTTACAAATGTTAACAAAAGCCAGGTGATCAGCTGTTGTTTCAAAAATTCCGCATGAAATAATGCCCATTTGCTTTATTTCACAGCTTTGATAAAATGTTGCCAGAAACATTTCAATGTTTTTCCACAGCAAAAACAGAGTACAACTCCAGCAACATTTTTTCATGACTTTTTCATACGAATTTTTTATGTATGTAGTTTGACAGCATTCCACATGAAAAACTGAACAGAGTACCAGGCTTAAGTTAATACATTTGATATTTGGGTCAAATCAACAAGACACTCAAAATGACGACTACAGATTTTATTGCAACTACTACAGATTTTATTCCTTAACTCTTTGAATCTAAATATAATTTTATTTGTATCTCTTACAGTTATCAAAATAGAAAAATATCGCTTTTTTGCATATACGCTCGAGGATTAAATATATTATAATTTCAGGAAATTAAGTAATAATTGATTTTAAAGGCGATTTCATACGCTTTAATTTAATATCAATCATGGTGTTTTTTTAAATTTAGAGTGGGACCATGGTGGGATCAGATGTTATGTTAAAAAAACTTAATTTTGATTAATTACAAACTGAAAAAATAGAAATTTTTAATAAACTGGGTAATAAAGGTTTTCTTAAAAATTTAAAAATACAGGTAACCCTCCTACAACGCGGTACTTTTATAACGCGATTTCGCTACAACGCGGTTCGCAAAATGCGGAAATTTTCCTATAACTCGACTCTTTCAACGCGATATTTTTCAAATATTTATTATTGTGATCATGTTTCCTTTCTTGCTTTTATTAATGTAAGTTACGATTTTTATTAAAAAGTCTTTTCCCCACAAATAAAGTTTCAAGGGGCGTTTTGGGAACTTACTTTTTTTATGTCATTTACAATAAAGTCGTAAGAATCACAGCACACAGATATAGAAAATAAAAACTTTTCACTAAAAAGTATCGAGAAAGTTTTAAATATAGGTAAGCAGTTAAAGAATATTTTAGAGAACGATTCTCTAAGGGACAGACCAGAAACATTTAAACGAACTCCTCAATATAACTGATAGCACACGGACATTAATAAAAGTAATCTTCTAAAGGTTACCTGAATCTGAAAGTTGATCAAGTTCGGATTTTGAATTAGCATAACCACTAACAAAACGTTCGAGATAGATTCAAATCATACTAAGTGATGAAGAGGGGTAAGATTTTTAAAAAAAAATTGTCATTTTATTATTAATTATTAAATTTTAATATGTTAAGTAGATTTAAAAATCCATTTTTATTTTGTTTAGATAAAAGAAGTGTTATCAAATTATGTTGTTATGGTTCACTAAATAAATACAAAAATATATTAAGTATACACCTTATAAAAACCAACTTTTCGATTTGGAACCAAACTCTGATTTTTGTATGAAGTTATAGTCTTCTATAACGCGATTTCGTACAACGCGGAAAATTTTAGGAACCTATCTACCGCGTTGTGGGAGGTTTACCTGTATATGTTAAGAGTAAAGCCTGATACCCTGTTCAGTCCGAACTAGCACAAATTAGTCCAAAAGCGTTCCAGAAAACAATTTTTGTACAATTTTGACAGATAATGAGAGATTAAAATATTTCATTTCCTGTACAAAGTTGTACGAACTTTTTCTTTGGGTCAGTTCGGACTAGAATTAAATTATCAGCTGTTTTTTGTTTATATTTAAAAATCAAAAAAAAATTTAAATAAAGCCTGGTACTCTGTTCAGTTTTTCATGCGGAATATTTTCAAACTGCATACCACAAAGTACAATACATAAAAAATTTGTATGAAAAAGTCTTAAAAAAATGTTGCAGACGTAGTACTCTGTTTTTACTGTGGAAAAACATTGAAATGTGTCTGGCAACATTTTACCAAAGCTGTAATGGCATATAAATAGCCATTATTTGATGAGGAATTTGTTTGTGGAAAATTTTGTAAAACAATGTGGTATATTTAAAAGCAATAAAATCGCAAAATTCTTCGAAATCGCGAGATAGACAACATATTTTAAATGTCAAATTTTCCTTGAAAAATAATAAATGTTGCTCAACATTTTTCACAAATTCGAACAAAGCACTAGGCTTTACTCCGAAAATTTTAATGGAACATTTATTGGTGGCAATTTTAATTCTAAACATATTAATTGGGATTTAACATTGTGTAACTCCAATGGAAATATATTCTTTAACTTTCTTGAAAATAATCTCTTATACCTAGTTCGTGTTTCCGACTCTTCAACATATCCTAATGGCTCTTCAATTCTAGATAATTTTCTCGTTATTACAAATTTCAGAAATTTTTCAATTCCTAATTTCGAAATATTCAGTTTACCTTCCTTTTCTGACTAACTTCCTCTTAAACTTCATATTAAGCCTGGTACTCTGTTCAGTTTTTCATGCGGAATGTTGTCAAATTACATACATAAAAAATTTCTATGAAAAAGTCATGAAAAAATGTTGCAGAAGTAGTACTCTGTTTTTGCTGTGGAAAAACATTGAAATGTTTCTGGCAACATTTTATCAAAGCTGTGAAATAAAGCAAAGCGGCATTATTTCATGTGGAATTTTTCAAACAACAGCTGATCGCTTGGCTTTTGTTAACATTTATAAAACAATGTGGTATACTTAAAAACAATAAAATCGTAGAATTCTTTCAAATCGCCAGATAGACACCACATTTTAAATGTCAAATTTTCCTTGTGAAATAATAAATGTTGCTCAACATTTTTCACAAATTCGAACAGAGTACTAGGCTTTACAGATTGAAGTAATTTTGAAACCTCCAATCAAATTTATTTCATTTAAAAATACCAATTGGAGTAATTGTAGATTTGATGTTAATCAATGTCTTTTGAACCATTTTCCTGTTTCAAACAGAAATCTTTTAAATTCCGAAATTGATACCCATATTAATGAATTTTCTTCAATATTAAATATTTTAACAAGTTACCATTCAGAAACAATTAATGTGATGAATAAAAAATATTTAATTTCTGATAGAATTAAAAACGACGATTGATAATTGAATACAAGTTTTCTCGTATTCCTTTATCTGGGTTTGGTTGGTTAAATAGATGATGCTTACAACTAAACACTACCCTAAGTAGATAGATACGAAGAGTGCTGATAACGGACGTAGCTGTCTGCTGGTGTCGAAAAATTAAATTTTCCCAATTTTTCTTTAATATTATCACCTAATTTAGAATTTAATTAATTAAAAAAATTAAAAAAACAATTGGCAAAAAAATTTGAAAAGTATTTATCACAGAACTCTAAATCACCGAGATCCAGAGTATTTATTATTATCCAAACAGATTCAGTTACTAAATATTATTATTAAAAAACAAGTAGAACTTGAACAAACTGCTTTTTTTAATCAAAAACTTCAAAATATTATTCCAGGCCCCCGAGCACACAAAAATATTTTTAATATACTATCTATCCCCGGTGCGCTTTGCTACACCCATCCACAAAAAGCACAATAAACACTTGGAAGAAAAGTATGACCAAATTTTAAAGCGAAAACGCACGCTATTCTCAAGTCAAAAATGTTTCCATTCAACCTGTTTTTTGCTAGACTATACGTATGAACACGATAACAATTTTTTACTTTTAATGTGATATGCCACTCCCAGTATTCTTATCCAGTCTGTATTTTGCTAGACTATGCACATTAGTATGAGGGTTATTTGTGCAAAGTTGCAAGACTATCCCTAATGTAGTTCTCTAGGTACGCGATAATAATTTTTCACTTTGTATAGGAGGTATCACGCCCTCCATTTAAATTCAGTCTGTGTTTCTCTACACAGTGTATCTTAATATGGGGATTACTGATGCAAAATTCCAAGACGCTACCTATTGCAGTTCTCTAGATACAGGATAATAATTTTTTACTTTGTATGGGGGTTACCACGCTCACTGTCCCAATTCAGCATAAGTTTTTCTAGAGTATCTGCATGGATATGGGGTTTACTTGTACCCACTTTGAAGACCATACCTATTATAGTTCTCTATATACACAATAATAATTTTTCACTTTGTATGGGAGGTACCACGCCTACTGTCCCGATTCATTCTTAATTTTGGCAGACTATGCGCCTTAGCACAAAGGCTACTTTTGCAAAGTTTCAATTCGCTATCTATTGCAGTTTGCCAGGAACACGATAATAATTTTTTACTTTGCATGGGCGGTACCACGCCAACTATTCCGGCTATAACTCATGAACCAATACACCTACAGAGACCGATTGGTATTGACGTCGCCTTTCATATAAACTTTACAGAAACAAAATCGGTTCACTCATTCCAGAGAACATCAATTTCTAACACAATGCAACTTTTTTTTATATATATAGTCTAGATATCCCCGGTGCGCTTCGCTACACCCATCCACAAAAAACACAATACACACTTGGAAGAAAAGTATGACCAAATTTTAACGCGAAAACCCACGCTATTCTCAAGTCAAAAATATTCCCACCCAACCTGTTTTTTGCTAGACTATACGTATGAACACGATAACAATTTTTTTACTTTTAATGGGATATGCCACTCCCATTGAGATTCCCTTTAGAGATAGTATTAAATATCTTGGAATTCATTGTAATAAACTTGTCAAATTTAGTATGCATGCTAGAATTGTATTAAGAACAGCATATAAGATAATGGATTCTTTTTCAAGTATTTTATATAATCAAAAATTTACCAAGTAAAAACAGTTCTTTTTTTAAGTGCATGAAATCTTTTCATTCATAGAACTCAACATATGTTGACATTATCTTTTTTTGTAAAATTTACTATTTTTATCTTATATTACTGAATTGTTATAAATATAAGGTATACAACAAGTAATAAAATGAAAAAAATCATTGTTTTTTCACTTTAAAAAATTTGTCCCTGAAGAGGTTAAAACAAAACGAAAAACAAAAAACACAATTTTTATTTTTTTTTCGAACAATTGGAATAATTTATAGAAGATTAATTGATACAAGGAGAGACGGGCAGAAAACTACCATGTCCTGTGGCAGCAGTTTTCTAAAAATTTAATCAGTATAAACACTATTTCAAAAAAATAAAATAATTTCAATTTTACATTTTTTCACTTTTTGTTTTTTTTTTTTTTTTCTTTATAAAAATGTAAACAATTTAAAAATAATACAAAAAAAAACACTAAACAAATTATTTGAAATTTTGACAATCGAGAATTGCCATATGATTTTGAATTCGCCAGTGAGTTTATGTGATATGAATTTGCCTTGATGAGCTTTCAATACCACCTGATCAATTCGCCTTGCTTGATAGCTTGTATTCTTGACACCTATTAATTTTGAAATGTTTTTTTTAAGTGACAAAAGAACAAGTTTAATTTAAAAAATGGATAATCGAACACCAAAAAATATGCAGGAACTTTTAAGGTTTGCCATAAAACACCAGCAAAGTAAAGAAAATGAGTGCGTTGAAATCGATGGAGATAAAAAAAAATTCTTGGATCAAGTGCTGCAGTCAATGTCAGTAAATGTTATGGATGAATTTTTAAAAGCCATTCAGATTCTTCAAGATGACCATTCAAGTGATGAGGAAATGGTTGATGCTCTTGATTTAATAAGGGACTTTGTCGATAATATTGATTTCGCAAATAGTTTTGTGAAAATCGATGGGGCAGACACTTTAATAAATTGCGTGAAAAACACAAGCAAAAGAACTGTTTGCATAAACGCTATAAATATAGTTGCTGAAATGTCGCAAAACAATCCATTCTGTCAACAATATTTCCTAAAATCTGACATTATTGAACATTTAATAAAATATTTATCTAATGAGGACGCAGAGCTAGTTGCAAGTTCTTTATATGCTTTGTCAGCCTTAATAAGAAATTATGAACCAGCTTTGATGGAATTTCTAAAAAAAGATGGTCTTAAATATGTAAATAACTGTTTGAGTATAGAATCTACTCGAGTATTTTCAAAGGCGGCTTTTCTAATTACTTCAATTTCTTCCGAATTTTCCTTGGTAAAAGATGAATGTGGAAAACTAGGAATATTCAATACATTAATAAAGAAACTGCGAATTGTAGATTGCTTTGATGTTGAAGTGGAAATGACTTTAAGAGCTATTTCAGTTTTACTTGAAAGTCGCTTTTGCAAACTGAATGAAGATGAAAATAAATATATTGTTGAGAAATTAAAAAGCATTATAATTGAAAATGAAAGTCTACCAGAATGTGAGGAAATTGTATTCTATTCCAAATCTATTCTTGAAGAACTTAACACTATAGAAGAAGCGAACCGCCAAAACTGAGTTATTCATAATGTTTGATAACTGTCTGCAAAGTGTTTTAAATCTTTAAATAAATAATGAAAAATTAATGTAATTTAGTCTACTTAAAAAATAAAATGTACTACTTTTGAAGAAATCAAACATTTACCCTCTACATTCCTCCAAAAACGTGTAGGTTAACGTATTTAATAGAAAAATTAATTGTAAATAAAAATTAAGTATCATAACCAGACTACTTGCGTATGCAGTTACAAAATGATTTCTTTATTTCTTCTGCATGTGCTATCATAGGCAGAAAATTCTTTTATGTTCATTTTTGAAAATTTTTATAAATGTTCATAAATTAACATGTAAATTTATGAAAAATAAACAAACAGGTATTCATGTATGAACATAGGCAGACAATTTTTTGTTGTTCGTTTATGAGCTTGAAAAATAAATGTAAAATTTTAGATTTCCTTATGACAAATATCATGTTGATTTTTGAATGTTCAAAAATGATAAATTCTGAATTCTGATCATACCGTTAAAAGCTTGCGAAAATTCCAAACGTAAAATGAAATAAAGTAGTTTTGTATCATTTTAGCCGCATCCAGTGTTTGATAGACTTGGGTAGTTCACGAAGGAACTAGTTCAATTGAACTAAATGAACTAGTTCAAATTTTTATGTCTACTCAGTTTAATTTTTGAACTATGGCTTTGTATTTGAACTATTAAACAATTATTTCCTTTTTTTTACAACAATGTAGAACTGCCATACAATTTAATAGCCATTTTATGAGAGCACAAATCATAGTTCAAAAGATAAAAGAGCGAGTGAACTAAAGATTGCACTAGTTCACTTTTTTACTTTGAACTAAAATGAGCGATCTCTAAAATGAACTAAAATGCACAAGTCTAGTGTTTGATGTAAATGGTATTGCGAAAGTTGATATCATCGCGTTTCTTCTTCAATCACATAAGCATGGCACAATAAACAAGGTAGACTCGCGGCGAAAAAAGAGTGCAACTCTGTAATAAAAATACGTACATTTTGTTGTTGTATAAATCATTTTTGGCTGTCAAAATAAAACATGTTAGTACATTTTGACACTGTAAGATGGTGACAACAAATAGTCAGCTGAGCTCTCGAGTATACCTGTTATGAATTCGCCTTGCACATAAGACTACATTCTCATTAATGGCACTATAAACAAGGTACCCTCGCAGCGAAAAAAAAGAGTAATAAAAATACATACATTTTGTTTTTGTATAAATCATTTTAGGCTGTCAAAACAAAAAATGTTAGTACCATGGCACAATAAACAAGGTAGACTCGCGGCGAAAAAAGAGTACAACTCTGTAATAAAAATACGTACATTTTGTTGTTGTATAAATCATTTTTGGCTGTCAAAATAAAAAATGTTAGTACGTTTTGACACTGTAAGATGGTGACAACAAATAGTCAGCTGAGTTTTCGAGTTTACCTGTTATGAATTCGCCTTGGTTAGTACCTTTTGACACTTGAAGTAGGAGGCAAAATATAGTCAGCTGAGCTCTCGAGTTCATCTGTTATGAATTCGCCTTGGGATTGTTAAATGCTAGGCGCTAGACGTCGTTACGCCTTACGCTCTTGTTTAAGTTAGGAAGTTAGTCATTAACAAAAGTCACAGTATTAAAAATAATGTTTTTTCATGTAGTTTCTCTTATGTTAAGATATGTTAATGTCTAATGAACAGGATTGTAATAACTCAGCGTCTTCACTAGTCATCAAATTGAACAACACACAAACATGACGCCGGCAGAACAACGGAATTAAGTTGTACCTGCCGTTATAGGCGATGAATGTGAGTTTATGTCATTTTGTTTTTATACATAATTTTCTATTTTCCAACAATGTTGGAGAGCCATTGAGCAACATATGGCGCTGTTCGAAAATGCCACTGTCAACCTAAAATACAACAACAACGTCATTGTTTTTATAACAAATGTTTTAACAAACATGATAAAACTTGGAAATAAAATTAACATGGACAGTCTAGATTTAATACTAACATTATGTTAGTTTTAATGTTTATCATTTTATGTCTAATGTAGACTGCGGGTAATGAAAATTCATCACATGTGGACAACGAAGCAGTTGGTGCAGATATGAAACTCGATGTCCACACGTGATGAATTTTCATCATAACCTGTAATATAACGTCGGCAGAGTAACTGTCAATTTTTGTTGAATATAAATACATATTTTAAGGCGAATCAGTTTTAATTTATCACCGCGAGGCACAGTGAACGTCCCCATATTAAAACTTGGAAAAAATCGAAGGAGTTATGGTAGCTTAATGAAATTTTTGGCACATATCTCTCTTGGCCTACTATTTTGAAACTATTTCCCCCATTTCAGTAATTATTATTTTTTTAAATTTTAATCTATCATTTCATATACAAAATGATAAAGCGTGATAGGATTTTTTTTATAAAATGTAACCAATCTCTAATTATTTAGGGTTGCCGTATACCTTTTTTTAATATAACATTATTTTAAACTTTTTAGTATTTTTATTTTTTAAAGTTTTGAAAATACTCACAACCATTGGTATTCAAATAACATTATATGAATAGGGTTACCAAATTGAAAACACTAAATATTTTAAAATTAAATTATTATTTAAAGCCTGGTACTCTGTTCAGTTTTTCATGCGGAATACTGTCAAACTACATACATAAAAAATTTGTATGAAAAAGTCATGAAAAAATGTTGCAGTAGTAGTACCAAGGCGAATTCATACCAGGTGGAGTCGATAGCCCAGCTGATTGTTTTTTGCTCTCGTTTTTTTGCTAATGTCTTGTCAAAAAATACATTGTTTCGTATCTGCTAATCGAATGTCAAAGATGTTGTTTTGTTGTAATTGTTGTCCTACTGCTCACACCTGGTATGAATTCGCCTTGAGTAGTACTTTGTTTTTACCAAGGCGAATTCTTTGACATTAGATTAGCAGATATAAAACAATGTTTATTTGACAAGGCATTAGCAAAAAAAAACGAGAGCAAAAAACAATCAGCTGGGCTATCAACTCCACCTGGTATGAATTCGCCTTGGTTTTTACTGTGGAAAACATGAAATGTTTCTGGCAACATTTTATCAAAACTGTGAAATAAAGCAAATGAGCATTATTTCATGTGGAATTATTTTGTAAAATTTTCTGTGGAAAATTTTTTAAAACAATGTGATATATTTAAAAGCAATAACATTGTAAAATTCTTCCAAATCGCGAGGTAGACACCACATTTTAAATGTCATATTTTCGTTGTGAAATAATAGATATTACAAGGCCTAAGATAAAAAACAAATTTACATAAAGATTAATAATTTATTTGATTAAGTTACAAATAAATTCAAATAACATAAAAATTCTAAACAATTTCTTAATCACTAAAATAAGTTTCTGAGTCTGAATCAGTGTTAATAGATTGATTGATTGATTGATTGATTGATTGATTATTGTTGAAAGAGCTAGATGAAATTAATGGATCAGAAGAAATTAGGAGTTTATTCATTAAATCTTGATTACAATATTGTCTGCTATTTTTTTGAGTGTGCTCAAGTCTGTTCTTTCTTAATTGTTTTGTGAAGGCATTCTAAAGCATTCGCCCGTGCACTCACCTTATTTAATTCGCCCTGGTTGAAAGCATAGTCTACTATTATCATACATTTTCAAATATTAAAAATATCAACTGACAATTTTAATAAAAATATTAAAAATGGATGATTTTTAAAATCATTATATTTCAAAAGTAGGCATAGAAAACACCTAAATATTTGTATACATATTTTAGTATATATAACAGAAAATAAGATTATTGATTCATAAAAGTAATTTTTTGATAACCTATTTTTTCGGGTCCATCGAAGCTGACTATTTTTTTTTTTAAAAGTACTCAATTTTTTTTACAGTGCTGTTATAAATATTTGAATTTTCGGACTTTTTCATTGTTTCTGCTATATTTATGAATAAAACAAATAAATTTGCATGCATTTTTATTGAAAAATGAATTTTTGATATTTATTTTTCCAAACGCTTTTTTTGTTACTTAAAAATTATGAAAAAATTATCAAAATAATTCGACTTTAAAACCGTGTAACTTTTTATAGGTGTAACGCACTTGAAAACCCAAACCACCTCTGGAATAGTGGGAGTCTTAGCTTTCATTCCATGTGTATTTTATTGATAAATTCGAAAGTATTTTTTTATATTTTTTTCTACTAGACAGTTTACTGTGCGAGGGTAAGATATTAAAATTACCTTAAATACAAGGCATATTAACCAAGTAGCCTCACTGCGGAGGGGAAATATTAAGGCGAAAATAATCGATTTTTTTATATGAATTTTGACAGTTAAACTTATAATTTTTCCCCTTAAATGGAAGTTGAACTATCAAACTCCATATAAATAAAATTACTATGTTTTTACCGTTTTTACATTTACCAAAGCTGTGAAATGAAGCTAATGTGCATTATTTGATGTGGAATTTTTTGTAAAATTTTTTATGGAAAATTTTGTTAAACAATGTGATATATTTAAAAGCAAAAAATTAGTAAAATTCTTCCAAATCGCGAGATACACACCACATTTTAAATGTCAAAATTTCCTTGTGAAATAATAAATGTTTCTGAAAGTTTTTCACAAATTCGGACACAGTACCAGGCTTAAATATATGATATTAGTAAATGAAAAAAATGTGTTTTTTTTTTTGTTTGCCACACAATATTAATTGCTTTTTTTGCAAAAAAAAAAAAAAACAAACGTTAGCATAAAAAATAAAATTAATATTACGTTTTATATCAATATAATTATCTGTACTCTCTTCTCATGATTATATCATATCGCAGATATAATGGTAATATATATGAAGTCTATTCGTGATGAATGTAAAGTTTTCATCATGATACAAATTTGACTTTTATCACAATATAAATTCATTAGATGTGGACCCGCTATTAGATTAAAATGATGTGGCATCATTATTTAAAATAAAATGTCATCTCTAGTCCGCCATTTTTAAAGAATTAGTAATAGATTACTGTGATACGCACCATCGACATATTTTTTCACTCGCGTTTTATCATTGATTTGTGAAGGTCGGTTTTTATTGTGGGAAATAAATCTTTTTGTGTGTGTAACGCTCACGTTTTGTCAATTTAATAAATAAAATATGGATCGTAAGTTTAATAAATATACAAATAGTGATTAAATGCTAACATTTGAAATAAAATTTAGGATACGGAGGTGGCCAAGGAGGAGGTGGTGGCGGTTATAATAATTTTTCTGTTCCTCCACCTAACTTCCAAATGTCTGATGGTGATAATAGTGGACCGTTCAGTAAACCACCACCCTCTTTTTCGAAACCTGGTGGTAAATAGATTTTTTTTAAAGGTTGGCATTAGAATTAAAAATATTTTTTAATTAAAGGTTACGATTCTGGTGGTCGTGGTGGTGGCGGTTGGCAAGACCGTGGTGGTAATAGCGGCGGTGGTGGCTATGGGTATGTATTTCCTTGATTTAGTAGTTATTAAAAAGTGGAAAATTGCAAAAAAAAAGGTTTTCAAAACATCCAAATAGATTTTGGCATATATTTTTTCACATCCGAAAATGTGTACATAGTCTAAAAGTAATTTGCTTCTCAACGCTGATATGTGTGTATGTGTTGTAGCCATTTTGTTGGCATCGTAATCTATTACAATTTTAGTTGTCAGTCTGCTACCGGTTAATTTTTGTTTTTCTTTTTGTTTGTTTTTTTTTAAGTTAATTTAAAAGAACGCTATTTTTGTTAGGTGATTAATACAGTTCGTTGACATTTTTTTTTAATTTTAATGGAATTTTTATGGGATATTTTTTTTGCGGTGATTATAAGTTCTAAAACGTACGTTATCATATCCTATTTACATGCATTACTTTTTTGTTTTACTAGTCGTGAATATCTGCTCATTTCATGACAGCTTAAATTTTAAATACGAAGATGATTTATCCAAGGTACTACTACAAAGAATCTTAGGGTTTGAAACTCTTAAAAGTTGAAAAGCGGTTAAAAACCAATGTGGCATAAAAATTGAAATCTAGTTTAGGACAGGACTTCAAATGAAAAATGTAAAAATTCAGCAATAATATTTTGTGTATTTGAAAATGGAGCAAATCTAGTTAACGACCACATCATTTCCTGTTTTTATTTTTACTTTAGTTGGATATTACTTTTAATTACCATTCACACCCATATTGCCTCATTCCGCCATAAAGAAGTCGAGATATACCAAACTTTACATAGAAGCTTTGGAGGTCTGTAACTCCTAAAATAAGGATCGCCCCCAATTTTTTCATTTACTTATTTTGCTTAAAATTTTACACACATAGGTTATTTTTCAAGTTTTATTATTTGGCTGTAAACTAGATTTAACCCTGGAAAATTGTAGGGATTTGTCTGTTTTGTACTTAATTATTCTTTGTAATTAAATTTTTATCCCCAGCAACCTTGTAATTCATATTACTAGTGATTTTATAATTTCTTTATTTACTGTAATAATTCGATTTAATTATTTTTGAGTTACCAATAAAACGTAAAATAAAGTGGGTAAAAAAGAGGTTTGAGTTTTTTTTAAGTAGGCACAAGGCACTCGCCGTTTTTCATAAGAAAGCATAGATATGAGATTTGGAAATAAAAATTAAGTCTTGGGTATATAAACTTATGCTCATATAATTAAGTCACTCATATGGATTACCATAGATTATTTAAACATGTTTTTCACGATTAAAAAAATTTTAACACGATATTAAATAAATTTTAATTCATTTTAAAACTAACAACTTATGTTTCTTTTAGATTAAACTTTATAAAGTATGTATGTATATTGTTTTTTTTTTTTTTCATATTTTGTGCTCGTATAATTAAGTCGTCTTAAAAAAGATAGTTATCATTTGAATATAAAAATCTTTTATTAATTTAGCTTATACCTATTAGATAATATTAAGTTGAAAAGCTCCTATTTCTTAGCACTTCATCACCACGTTTTTGCATAGTTTAGAACAATGCAGCAAAACGAGCCGTCATGCTTTTTATTTTTTTTTAGTGTATTTTGGATTATATTCTGGAAGAGGTGGACGTCTGAAATATGGTTTGCCATCATTGCCGATAACATTAAATTTCGTCCCGTGACTAAGCCGCCAATTTTAAAAATTTGGAGCCCTTATACAAATGCTCTTTGGAAAAAGCTTTTATTTGTTTAATTTTGTCAACAGGAGTTGGTCCATATTAAAAAAAAAAAAAAAAAAAAAAAAAAAAAGCGGGTGAAATGAAGAGGAGAATGTTAGAATATCATTTGGAACGTGATTATGCAATTTTTTTTTTACCTTTAACTTGAAAATTTCAATAAGTTCAAAAGTTAGTTTCAATATCTAGATTGCAGGGAATACAATTAAGACCTTATATTAGCCAACACAGTCCTGAATTAAATCATATAGAAAATCAATAGAGGATTATAAAAAGGGGGCAGGGTAGCTTCACGTAAATTCAAAAACAAGCCCATTTTAATGAAAATGATGCAGGTGGAATAGGAGCAACTAAGTCCAGCCCACTGTGCTGAATTGTTCCAAACTATGACACAACAATGTGCTAGATAATAGATAGGGGATTTTCAACGTAGTAATATAAGGTAAAATTAATAAAAAAAAAATTTTTATTCATGTTATAGCTATCTTTTTTTCAGATGAGTTAATTATATGAGCACAAAATGTGCAAATAAAAAAGAAAAAAAAAACTACAATATTTTTTATCTAAAAGAAAAATAAGTTGCTAGTTTTAATATGAATTAAAACATATTTAATATGGTGTTTTGTTATTGTGAAAAATATGTTCTTTATAAACAATCTTTGGTACATCCATTTGAGTGACAAGTAAATGAGCATAAGTGTACGTATAATCAATTGTTCTATATTGAAGACTGGTGCCCTACGCTACCCCCACCCTCAAAAAATAATATAAACTTTTGGAAGCGAAAGTTTATATTATTATAAGAAAAAGTACGTGTTTTTCTTAAAATTTTCTTGTGTTTTCGACTTTCATCTAAGAGAAAAACATGTATTTGATTATTGGTGTTAGTAAGTACTTTATAGTCGTATTATGTTTAAAGTACTGAACCGATTTAAATAAAATTAAGATTGTGCACATCTGTGTAGAGAAAGCTTTAAAAGCATAAAAAAGTCTTTCGGTGCAGTATTAAGGACGTAAAAGGGATTACAAAAAATGTGTTTGCCTATTAATTATATAGATAATTTTACCACCAAGCATACAGAGAAAATTAAGTGATTACAAATTATTTTTAATTATAATAAGCGTGTGTATATGTTAATAAATAGTTCGACTTATTTTTAATGTTAATTATTTAAATACATATACAATTTTCAAATAGGTATCATATTTGATCATTTTTCAATGAGCCGCCGATAAATATTTATTTTAATACTCCATGATTCAACGGTTTCTCTGATGTACTTTTGACTCTTTTTTTTTTTTTTTTTTAACATCACAAACACTTAAGTAATTAATTTTAGAGCGTCTGCAGCTTTGATAACCGATGTTAAATGCAGTGATGCATTTACGAATATAGGGGGTCAATGAATAAAACATACGAGGTACGAGGTGTCAACAACCAAATACATTTTTAATACAAGTTGAATGTTTCTTTTTTTTACTAACACACGATTTTGAAGGTATTAATTTTTAAACTATTTTAAGGAAACACAATTAAATATTGAGAAGCAATAGGGTAAGGATTTATATATTTTTTTAATAATGATATAATTTGATGGTATTTTCAAGTTTTTTTTTTCTAACAAAAAGTGTATAAGGTTTAAAATCAAAGTGTCATTTAAAAAGTCAACATACTGTGTGAAAGGTATATAAGAACTGTTTACTATACAATGGTTATGCTCTAGTACACTTACTCCTAACAATTCATTTGGTTAAAAAAAGTATATAAAAAGTAACGATGTATAAACTAAACGTACGATTGGTTAATAATGGTTATGTGGTAAAAAGTCATCGGTGTACAAAAGTGTATATGAAAAAATGGAAAACACTATCTCAACATCTTTGTAAAAGGCACTTGCTCTTCGTTCACGATATGGAAGGTCGGTCTGCTTCGCTACGTTCAACAAATTATGAAAACGTAAAAAACAAATAAAACCTTATAAAAACCTTTACAATTATCCACAATCTATTTTATAACAAATACAATTTGATTGAACTTTGTACAAACCGTTAAATGATGCGTTACTATTACAATCCTATTTTAGAAACGGAGGCGGCAACAAGGACAACTTTAATAAAGGTAAAAACAAAATGCAAGCAATAAACAAATTGCTATGCAATCTTCAATTTAAGAGTAATGTATAACAATTTGTAATACCATTTTACTATTGTATTTAATTTACTTACAAATCTTACTACAACAGTTATTATTGTGACCGAGTGCAACAATTGACATTTTCCATGATTTAGCGCACTGTTTCTATAGAATAAAAAATAAAAAATTCAATACATTATTTAGGATTCCTTTTGTATTTATAAAATGATGTTTACAAAACTTTGAAAAGGGCTTTCATAAAATATTTTTATTATTGAATAAATAAATCTTTTATTAAAGTGTAAATAACAATAGCACATTGTTTCCGACAGTAACTGGTACTTTTAAAAACGACTAATGTTGTTGATCTCGGTGGTACTATAAGTCGTTTTTTTAAAATTTGGACATACCTATGTAAAAATTAGTCTAAATATTAACTGGGTTCTTATATACGAGAAGAAGTCATAAGTCTTTACAAAAATATAAAGGGTTGTACATTTTGTAATAGGTAAATATACCAGGTATTAAATAAAATTCAATAAAGTAAATGAATTAAAATATATTGAATTTTTTTTAGCTCTTCTTCCTTCGAGAGAAATTTACCAAATAAAAGAAGAAGAAATTCATCAAAAATGCTCTAAGCTGCATTTACTGATTCTGTAATTGCCAATAATATTTTTAAAGGGCGCTCCGAACGAGGTTCTTTGTGTTGATGCATTGCTAGTATTAAATTATTTTAACTCTTAAAAGCAAATCTTTGATTTTAGCTGTTTTCCGTTTCTAGTAAAATTAAAAGTTTTTCACCGAATCAATTTTATTTTTCTTTCTTTTTTTTTTTTTTTTCTTTCTGAAAGCTGTCTCAACGAATATTTTTTCAAACAAAATTTTTAGAACTTGTTTGTAAAGACATTGATTTCCCCTCGATAATTCATGAATAAATCTAAGTCAACTTCATCGCGCAAATTTATTTCAATGTTTTTTAACATCCGCCTGCCCCTGGAATGTTAAATCTTATAAATTATTAAGAAAACCTTTGAATAGTTGTATACTTTCCAAACTTACGACGTCTATATTCAATGGAAACTTACAAAAAAAAAAACTACAAACAAATGGTAACAAAAGGATGTGTAGAAACCATGGTTGTTAGGAAAATGTGTTAAAAAAAATTAAGAGTTTAACAAAACTGCAGCGGAGGCTTTTATTTAAAATGGACAATTTTATTCACAGAAAGTGTTAATATTAAATATAAACCCAGTACTGAAAGTTGCTTTCTCTCACTATAGACTTTTAACCATAGCATTGAATGGTTATATAAAATATAAAAAAAAGGTGAATTATAAAAATAATAAAGGTGGTTTGATGGTTTACACATACATATTTGCAAAAAGGTTAAATTATGGGTTTCCGAATTAGTAATTATGTATAATGTTGTGTATGCTGAAAATGTTGGCTTTATTAAGTTATTGCGTCATAAAAAAAAACTAAATTCTTCGAAACGTTATTGAATGAGGGACATTTTTTTATCTTTTATAATAGTTAAATTTGAGAATGATTAAGCAGCAGTAGATTATTACTTAATTTTTATTGTTCAGTTATTAATGTTTTATTATTATTCCAAGTTATGTACATATTGTAATAGTTTTATGAATTACAGGATCAGGAGGTGGCGGCTTTGGAGGCGGTGGTGGAGGTGGTGGTGAACTTATAACGCAAGAGGACACAATTTTTGTATCTGGTATGGATCCCGAGGCTACTGAAATGGATATTGAAACTCATTTTGGAGCAATTGGAATAATTAAGGTAAACATATAAATTCTTACACTTTCTATTATTTAATACTATACTTTTATACCACTTATAAACAGAAATGATTTAAAAATAAAAAAAAGCATATAAATGTTTGCAACAACAATTAGTTTGTCAACTAAATACTTAAAACTAGGATTAATTTAAAAAATAATTTTTTAGCTAAAAAGAAAGTCTTCGTTAAAAGTTTGCTTTTAACAGTTAAGTTCTACAGCCTTCAACTCGTTAACATAATTGTAAAAGAGACGAAATAAGTTCGCCCAGCCAACGGTTTCTCATTCTTTCTCTTCCTGTCCAACTTGCAAAAATCTGGAGTGTCGGATCCTATAACTGGTTCTTGCCCTAAACGCACATCCTAAAAACCGAATACTTGCCGAATACTTAAAGCAATTTGATGTTTGTAGTGTTCAGCCTGGGCTGTAAGGCCCTTGAAACCCTCCTCTATACCTCTTCAATCAGTTCTACCTAGAATCAACCTATTAAGATCCCGGTTGTTGTTGTTGTAACAGCTCTGCTGTTGTCGGAAGTTCTTTCCTGAGGAAAAAACTTTCGGTTGGTACAGCTGTTGCTGAGTTGACAATCTTTGGCCGAGTGATACTCGGGTCGTTCCGGAGCGAAGATCCAATTGTCGTGGGAACGTAAGATCCCGGTAGTTATTATTGGGTGGTTGCACCAATCTCTCCCATCCAACCTCTCCAGCTCTTCAGTATTTCATTCCGCTATACGTTACAATGTCTTGTCACCCAGCATAACTTTAAATTGTACTAGTTCATCATTACCTTAAGAGCCCTTTTGTACTTTCATTGCAGCTTAGAGTTACTATTACTCTTCAGTCCTCACTTGATCAAGCACAAATTCAATCGATGTGTAGATCTATTGGTATAACTTTGGTTGCATTCCCCAGCTTATATCTACGACATTCCTGCATTAATAACATTTTTTAGCCTTTTTTCAAAATAATTTCTTGTTCAGCTAATTAAACACCCATTAAAATTTATATAAATATATTTTTTGTCTTCACTACTGAAGAATTTACCTATAAAAATAAATTTATCTATTTTTAGAAAGACAAACGCACCTCGAAACCAAAAATTTGGCTATACCGCCATAAGGACACTGGCATTTCCAAAGGAGAAGCTACAGTTACATATGATGATACTAATGCCGCACAATCTGCTATTGATTGGTTTGATGGTCGTGATTTTAACGGATGTGTTATAAAAGTATCATTAGCTCAACGTCCTAACAACTGGAGCAAGGGCGGCATCGGTGGCGGTGGTGGTGGTGGTGGCCGTGGTGGTGGCGGCGGAGGTGGCAGCCGTGGACGTGGTGGAGGTCCTGGTGGTGATCGTGGTGATCGCCCACGTTTTGATCGCGGTGGAGGCGGAGATTACGACTCTGGCAGGGGAGATCGAGGAGGTGATGATCGTGGTGGTCGTCCCCGAATGGGAGGAAGCGGCGGCGGTGGAGGTGGACCAGGTGGTAATAATAATGTTGCTCCGCGTGAAGGCGATTGGAAATGTAGCAGTTGTAACAATACCAACTTCGCATGGCGCAACGAGTGCAATCGTTGTAAGACTCCTAAAAGTGGTGATGAGGGTGGTAGTGGTGGTGGAAGAGGAGGAGGCGGAGGAGGATATGGAGGAGGTGGTGGTAATGACCGCGGTGGCTACAACAGAGACAATCGAGGCGGTGGTGGCGGTTTTGGTGGTGGTAATAGATTCAGTGGTGGTGGAGGAGGTGGCCGTGGTGGAGGTGGTGGCGGTGGCGATCGTGGAGGACGTCGCGATTATGGTGGTAGCGGCGGTAACAACAATGGTGGTGGGCCCATGCGTAATAACCCAGGAAACCGTTCGCGACCCTACTAATTTTACCTTTTTTAGTGAGCACAACCAAATACCAACCATTTTTCAGTCAGATGTTCTAAGTTCTTAGAATGAAAAAAAATGTGTATCGTAGATCGTTTTCGATCGCGTGCCACTTATAATAACGCAAATTTATTTTTAACTTTTTAAGACTATCTATAATTTTAAATGTCATTTTAATACTACCGAAGATGTGTGAAAATTTTAAAATAAAAAAAGAAACTCGGTTATTTTACATGTTCTCTAACGTTAATAACATTGTATTGTAAATTATTTAATTAAACTTATCTGGATATTTGAAGTAAAGCTAAATACTTCACATCAAAATTAAACAAAAACAAGACTTAATGATTGTCTCGTACATAAAAAGTACATTTTAAAATTTATGTATGCAATTAGTTGAGTATTAATAAAATTAAAACAAGAATAATTGTCGACTTTTTTAATTTTTTTAAAAATAGCACAAGGCGGATATATACGAGGTGGCAGCGCCGCTACAACTATTACAACAGCGAGCCAAGATAGCGTTGATTTTGGAAATTTGACTAATAATATATATGTATGTATGTCTATACAGGCCTGCTGGGGGGTTACTGCTGGTATTTCGATTCGAAATAAGAATAGTTCGAATTTGTAGGACTTATTCAGTGTTTCGAAAATTATTGCTTTTGAATCGAAATACGCAGTAACCCCCCCTGGGAGGCTAGTGCCTATTTTGATTCTAAATAAATCTTTTTTTTTTCGAAACAATGTTAAAATCATACAAATTCCTTTTCGAATCGAAATACGTAGTAACAACCCCCCTGTTCTGAAAATCACTTTATCAAAGTAATTTGAAATCACTGAAAGGTGTTCTACACAAAAATGTTCGAATTCACGTGATTTTAAATCGGTTAGGAAAGTGTCTGATTTCAAATCACTTGCTTATTTTTGCGAGTTTTTTGTTGTTAGTTTTATAACAAACTGCTTGAATAAATAGTTTGAAGTGTTTTATAATTTTTGTAGTAAAATTACGTAATTTTTAAGAAAAATATAAAAAAATTGCACATTTTTAAACACTTCTTTTGCAGTAATATATTATATTAAGATTGTTTGCTCGCTTCTTTTTAAACTGTCGGCAGATTGAATTTTTAGAAAGTCATCTACCCTTGCCAAATATAAAAATTGCAATTTTTTCATAAAAGGCCCATTTCTTACACTGCTTTCACAATTAAAATGATGTTAATTCTCCATGGAAACTATGAACTCCCAGGAAAAATTACAAATCGGAACTTTCGACGGATGATAACGGTTGGCTTTAATGTCTATTTTCAAAATATATAGCCTGGGAGCATCATAGTTTCCATGGAAAAACAAGAACCTTTTACAT
Source organism: Phasia obesa (assembly GCA_949628195.1). NCBI lineage: Eukaryota > Metazoa > Arthropoda > Insecta > Diptera > Tachinidae > Phasia > Phasia obesa. The sequence continues at coordinate 24,201,835 of OX451218.1, read as the reverse complement.
CTTTTTAAAATATAAGTAAAATTCCCAATTACAGGGTATTTATATTTCCCCGGTTTTTTGAATTACCAAAATCGACGCTATTTTGTCGCACTTGTTCCCTTCCTGTGTTTACCACGGTAAACAACTTAAATCAGCTGGTCCAAAGCGAATTCATACAGGGTATCTGGTACTAATGTCTTTTCCAAAATACATTAGAGACGTCTCCATTGGTCATTAAACTGCCTTAACAAAAGTGAAACTTCATATAAAAAAACATTGTTTTTTTATATGAAGTTTAACTTTTGTTAAGACATTTTCAAGGCGAATCCATAACAGGTAAACTCGAGAGCTCAGCTGAATATATTTTGTCTCCATCTTCCAGTGTCAAAATGTACTAACATTTTTTTGACAGCCGAAATTGATATACCTATACAAAAACAAAATGTACGTATTTTTATTACAAAGTTGTACTCTTTTCGCCGTGAGTCTACATTGTTTATTGTGCCATGGACATGTTCAAGTCTAAACCTCCTGTCTTCATTTACTATCAACAAGTCTTAATTAAAGTCAAACTTCATATAAAAAAGGCTTCATTTACTATCAACAAGTCTTAATAAAAATCAAACTTCATATAAAAAAGGCCAGTATTAAAAATGTTTATTTTTTTAATATGATGTTGGACTTTTGTTAAGACATGTTAATGTCTAACTTACCGTCTATACCTAGTAAAAATTTTTCTTGGTAAAGCCCAGTACGCAGCTCTACGAAATTTCAGTTTTGATTTTTTTGACTTTATTTCTACAAAAGTAAAATTCATCATGTGGTCGTTTGTAGAAATAAAAATCATGTAGTCGTGTTTTTTAAATTTTATTGTTTATTGTACACAATAACATTATATCAACACAGAAATGAACAAAAAATATTTTAAATGTACATATAAAAAACATGAAATGTCATAAATTCCGTTACCAAACAATTGCCTGAACATTAATTTTTGTTTCAGCTGAAGAAAAAAAGTCTACACTTTTTGTTAGAACATCCCTGTAATAGTCGAAAATTCCGTTTAGTTTTCTTTTTAGCTGCGTACTGCCAAACGGAAAGTTGACTGAAAATTTTTTAAACCTGAAATTCAGGCTGTTTTTTTACACATACTTCTTATGGGAAACTGAAATTCAGGCGAGCTGCGTACTGGCCTTAAAAGTCAAACTTCTTATAAAAAAACCCTGTATTAAAAATAATATATATTTTTTTATATGAAGTTTGACTCTTATCAAGACAAAAATTTTATCAGGTAATGGAGACGGGGATTTATGTAATATATGCTAGTAGAATGTCAAAGTTGTTTTTTTTTTGGAGTTGCTGCCGATAGTGCTTTTATCTATTATCAATTCTTCTTGGATGGTATGAATTAGCCTTGGTGGCATAATAATACAGGTAAAACTGTTAGAACAGCTGTTTAAATTTGCTTATCTGAAAATGTCAAACCTTATATAAAACTCTGTTCGCGCACTTACATAAAAATTTGTAATAATTAAAAAAAAAAACAGTTTTTTATATTACTCAATGCATTGTGAACTAATTGCTGTATTACATTTAATCCTTTATTTAACTTGTAATGTTTATGTTTTTTTAGGTAAAACTTTTCAACTAAATTTAAATCAGTTCTCGTAGGCGCTATTCGATATTCGGCATAACTTTATAACAATAAAATAATATGCTCAGCTTGATTTGATTCTGCTGCTAGGGCCATGTGCAGCCCTCTCAATTTCTGACTTGCTGAAAGCAGCTATATTGGCTTTAGGCCCGTTAGATTTAGTTTATAAGTACTGCATATTTATTTAGGTGTCCTACCTACATATATCTATAGGGTCCCTGCATGGCAGAATAAACAAGGTAGACTCGCGGCGAAAAAAGGGTACAACTCTGTAATAAAAATACGTACATTTTGTTGTTGTATAAATAATTTTTGGCTGTCAAAATAAAAAATGTTAGTACATTTTGACACTGTAAGATGGTGACAACAAATAGTCAGCTGAGCTCTCGAGTTTACCTGTTATGAATTCGCCTTGGGTCCCTGTATATCTACAGACTCTTAATGAGGGCGAAACCCACAATGTAAGGGATCTTTTGAATAATGGTTATTATATTATGGCTTGTACAGGTGACCAACCAGAATTACTTTGAAAACTGAACTTAAGCCATTTTAATCTTAAACAAAATGAATTATTGGAGATTGATCTTTATAAATTTAAACTTTTAAATTACATAAATATGATTACTTATGTTAAACAAATATCTAAAATCTTTTAATACTTCTATGTTTGAAGTATTAAATATTTAAAACCTTTTCTTAAAAATGCTTCCTTTTACATATAATTTATTTTAATTATTTAAAGTAAACCAGTTTTATTTTTTATTATAATGTTTAATTGCTTTTATTATAAATAATAATTTGAAATATAATTGTTTGCGAACACAGCTCATCTTATTTATATCTTTCTTTATATTTTAGTAAAATATTTTTACACAGTCGGGCAAAAACAGGTTGCTTAGGTTTTTTGAATTCGCCTTGCATTATTATACCATGTACAAGGCGAATATATACAGGTGATTGCAGGGCTACAACAAGTACAACAATAAAAACAACAACAGGCAATTTGTTTTTACAAAATCTATGCCACTTGTCAAAAACATTCGTAGAAACAAAAAAAAAAAATACATAAACAAAAATAATAAAAATTCTTCGGGCTGCAATAATTAACATACCAAGGAAGTTATTTTAAATCTTCAAATTGCACACACGTATCTCTATTGGCACCATCTTTGAGAAAAAGCAAATGCGTTATATCATAGCTTTTTTCAATTTCAACAAAAAATTTTGAATTTGGTTGTTGGGTTAAACAAACAAGCTATTATTTTTTACACTTGAAATTTTGCAATACCGTTTGCATGAAACACCGAACTCCGCTTATGTATATTGTTGTAGCACTTACTTAATTTTGTTTTAAATTGTTTCTATTTTTATTTAAACTTCCACACAATAAACAATTAAAAAAATTTTAAATTTAATTTCAAAATAATTTTGGTTTTTATTGAGTTCTTTGACATTTCTAAATTAAACAGATGATGAGAATTTTCGCCCGTGCAATCACCTTTTTAAATTCGCCTTGACCATGTATTATTGTACCATGGTATACATCGATGGTGGCAAGGCGAATTCATAACAGGTGGAGTCGGTAGCCCAGCTGATTGGTTTTTGCTCTCGTTTTTTGCGAATGTCTTGTCAAAAAATACATTGTTTCATATCTGCTAATCTAATGTCAAAGTTGTTGTTTTGTTGTAGTTGTTGTCCTACTGCTCACACCTGGTATGAATTCGCCTTGGATGGTGGTATATAAATTATTGTGTAAAAATGAGGTAAACAAACAAGTTTTCAATATGCGGCTTTTTCCATTAATTAAATATTTTTTAGGGCTATCTCAAAAAGTAATTCAAGAGTAAATCAAATAGAAAATTTTTTAAAGAAATTAGACTGGTTCAAATTAGAGAAATCATTGTCATTGCGCGGACTGGAAAATAACATCAAGGTTTTACGTAAGTTTGTGGATCAAATAGACTCTGCTACTGAGAATGATCTAAAGAAATTAGACAATGAAATTTTGAAATTGCCGAACTATGTCCACCCAAGAGTTTGGAATTATGAAAATAAAGTAAAAGAAATTTATCGATTCACACCAGACGAAATAAGCAAGTGCGAAAAGTTGGAGTTTTCGGAAATATGTAAACGTTTCAATATCTTCCGAATGGATCATTTAGGCAATTATACGGGGCATAAAAGTTACTATTTGCTTGGAAAATTAGCAGAATTAGAACAATCATTAATACAATTTACAATTGATGTTCTTAAAGAGAATAAGTTTAGCATATTATCTGTGCCTGATATTTTACCCAAAGATATTATAAATGGCTGTGGGATGCAAACTGATGGCGATAGAACACAAGTAAGTTTATGTAAGCATGAAATAAAAATTTTACGTAATTTATCGAGTGTAGGGCAGCATAACCAAATTTAACGAAAGTTTGTCGAGAGGATATACAGTAAAGGACCAAAATTTCAGCACATCGCAAATCCAAGAGTATTAAAAATAAAATTTTTATGCAGACTACATTTTATTGCCTATAAAATACTGGTGTATAATCACCGCATTCGATTTGGTATCATAGCACTCGATATCGAACAAAGAAAGTATAGTAATTTCATTCGAAAGGAAATGTTTTTAAACCGTGTTTTCTTGTTGACTTGTTGACTTATTAATAATCTATTACAATTTTATATAAATAAGTATTAATACAAGCTTATTCTGGCCATTGTATCACTATAGTTTTTCTTCAGCACTCTTTCAATCTATCTCAACCTTCCTCCCTCCCCCGGGGGCTATAATTGTCATTGTCAACATATTTTAAGGCTTTGCCGCAATGCTTCCGGGGCGCATCAGATCCCTGGGCTTGCTGGAACCTAAATCTGGAATAACAGGTTTGTTTATAAAAAGTATTTTCAGGCCCGACCAGTGTCCAAACGATTGGTACCACAGTAACCGGTAACCCAACAGAGGCCACCATCTCTGTTGCATACTCAACAGAAGACAGCAATTATTTATTTGTTTTATTTATTTCGTAATATAAAGCCCAAGCAGGGCCAAAATAACTATTATAAAGGAATATAGGCTGAGATCATATCACACACATGTATGAAAATAAATTCAAATAAACATTTTTATTAAAAAAAAAGAATATTGATTTGATTTAGCTTATCACCGTAGCAGAAAAAGGATAACTATTAAAAAATGTATCAAAAACTAAATTGGCCCAATCAGTAGCAGTATTAAAAGAAAAATAAAAGACAAATAAAAAAAATTCGTTAATATCACCCCAAAACTGAAGAATTTAATTAAATTCCTGAATTCAAGAAAAATTTCAAAAGTTTCAATCGAAACACAGTTAGTGTTAGAAGTTCGATGGTCTTCGAACCCCCATGCAAGCGGTAAGAACTTGGTCCAGCAATTGCCATGTTAAAAATTGCTGCTATGCTGCTAGCCAGTGGAGCGCGTTAGTAGACGCGTTGTATTTACTCAGTGGTACTACCACCGTCAGATTTGGGCTAACTGCCAGATAAACCTTTTTAGTTGCTGAGAACATTATTGTGATTTTTTATAAAGTCCAAATTCGAGAACAGAAAAAGAGATTTGCCTTACCCAGTTTCTTAAACCTTTTTTTCTATTTTAAATACAAGCTGGTGTCTTTAGTTGACAAATTAATAAGCTTTTTTGCATTTTACAAATGTATAAGATGTTTTTTATAATTACAAGCCATGTTTACAAGTATTTCAAATTTACTCAGGTATAGCAGCTTACAGATTCCTATAAATGTTGTTGTGCTGTGATTTACATACTGTTGCATTTTTATTAGAATGGAATGCAAGTAAATAATGCTATAATTAAATTATATTTTTAGGTATATAAAATAGAATCTGACAGGTGTTTATCCGGGACTGCTGAAATGGCAATAGCAGGATTTCTTTCCAATAAGATTTTAAAAGAAAGCCAATTACCATTAAAATACGCAGCAGTAAGTCGATGCTACAGAGCTGAAACATCAGGTTTAAATGAAGAAAAGGGAATTTATAGGTATGTACATATAATTATTCGAATCTTGCTACTACTCTGGTTAAATCAGTTTTTTTTTAAATTATTTTTTGAAAACTGTAATATACGAATAATTTTTAGTTTGAATATATTATAGACAACTTTAACAAGTCAAAATAATTATACTTTTCTAGAGTACATCAGTTTACTAAAGTAGAAATGTTTTCTGTTTGCTCTGAAAATCAATCTGAAGAGATGGTGGAAGCCTTTAAAGACTTACAAATGAATATATTTAAAAAATTAAATTTAAACTTTCGTCTTTTGGATATGCCACCTATAGAACTAGGCGCTTCAGCATATCAAAAATATGATATTGAAACATGGATGCCTGGAAGAAAATTCTGGGGTGAAATTTCTAGTTGTAGCAATTGTACAGACTATCAGTCTAAACGCCTCAATATCAAATATATTGAAAATAATGGTGATGTTAATTTTGCACATACTATAAACGGGACAGCATCAGCTATACCTAGGTTATTAATTAGTTTGATCGAGTCAAATCAGGTTTGAAAACTTTTTATAATACATTTTATATGTTTTTATAGTATTTATTTTTTAGATTAATGAAAACACTGTAAAAATACCCAATGTTCTAGAGAAATACTTAAGAACGTCTGAAATTGTAAAGGAAAAAAATATTCCAGAAATTAAATTAGTAAAACATATTAAGCATAAAACAAATACGAGGTAATTTTAGCTTTAATATATGTATACATATGTATGTAAAAATAAATAAATTGTATAAAAAATCTATTATTTTAGAACAATAAATAAAGAGTTTTAGTTTTTCACTCAAAGCTTGAAAACGATTTATATGTACATATGTATATATACATAAATATATAAGGCGTCATTTTTACTATTTATATAATATGCAAATATAGTAGATTATATTATAATCTACCAATTTAGCAATTGATTTTACAGAAGTTTAAAATGTTTAATGAATTTTCTATTATTAAGTACATGTTCGAGTATCTTTAAATCGTTTGTAAAGTTAATATTTGCAAACAAAACATTTTAATATTTTGATTGAATATGCCATATTTTTACAATTTCTGTTTCCTTAATATTACTGAGTGTAGAACATTAGTTGATTTTAATAAAATTTTTGTTACTTATTTGTATCTTTTAATAATTTGGTTAGATTTAGATTTTCTATGAATTTACGACTTTTCGGAGAATTTCTGGTAGTTATTTTGCTTTCTGATTGAAAAATATCGACCTTATATGAAATTTAAATTATTTTTTGAAATTCGAATTGTATTAATCAATTATTTAGTTTTTTTAATTTTCGATTTATTTCTATAAATTTATCACTTCTAGTAAATGTTTGGTTTTTTGGAGAAAATTTAAAAATGTTTATTAATTTTTATTTATTAACCGACTGTCCCACGATTTCGAAAAAAATCGTTATTTCATGCAATTACATTTGATGAAAAAACAATATTTTAGTGAATTATCCGAATTTTGAATATGATTTTTTGAATTTGTGGAAATGGAAACACGTTAGTGATATGTATTACGAAATAAATAATAAAGTCGCAACAAATAGACGTCGTTTCTTAGCCGGTTGGATTGGTTGATTTATTAAAAATACTCTCAAAATAACGAAATAGGAACACTAGTTCTCAGTTGTGCAGTAAAAATCAAATTTCTTTGTTGATTGTGTTTATCTGGATCAAGGCATATTTAACCAGGTGACTGCACAAGGCGGAGCTAATATTAAAGAGAAATTTTTAAAATTTTTTTTTATATGGAGTTTGACATTAATCAGGGTTTTTAAGACAGAATAATATCTATTTTACTGTCAAAATCCATATAAAAAAATTCAAATAATTTGTTGCTCAAATTTCCTCTCCCTTACGCTATCACCTTGTTTGATACATAGATAACACATAGATGGCCAACTCTCCAAATGTCAAAAACGTGGCTACAAAAGTCTTCACACATACGGGTACAGTGTGAATTCAACACACTTAGGGGAGTAAAATTTTTATTCACTTTTAGACACTATTACGCTATATTTCATTGCACTTTCCAAATATTTAAACAAATTTGAATTTTTGCACAAAAAATTATTTAACAATTTATTGTGTTTTAAATTTTTTAATACAAAATAAATTTAATTTTGTTGACATTTGTTTGGTGTAATTTATTTCTAAACAGTATTGTATTTTTTGGTCTGTTAGGGGATGAAAATTTTCAAATCAATATAATAAATATTTAAAATTAGTATTCAATCGAACGTTTTTCGCACATAAATATATTAGAAAAATAAAAAAATCACATTTTTATTAAAAAGCAAAAGAATTATTTAATTTTAACATCTAAAATTGAATGTTAAAAAAAAATATTCTGTTTTTACAAAATATTTTATACAACTATGTGCAGTTTAGGTGCTGTGGGGAATTTTTATTTTAAACCAACACTTATACAATTTTGCCTACCAATACATACTTAGACTTAGGTTTTTTGACAAGAGACTTAGGTTTTTGACGTTTCAATTGACTATCTATGTGTTATCTATGGTTTGATATGCCTTGATCTGGATGCATACATGACAAGATTTATGGCAACTGTATGCGTATTGTAATTTTGCGCGATTATTTGACAGTTCATTTCATGAAATTGTTTATAAGTACATGTTTACATGTAACAAAATTGTCTACATGTAACAAAATTATCTCTGGGATATAATTTAAAGTTTGTTGAGATAAATATTACAGATCTGATACTAAATACAAAGTTTGTATTTCCTTAAAGAAAAAGTAATATTAAATAGATTAGATTAGAGATATTCTCTTATTCCCAAAAATGAATACAATTCTCTTATATCATTTTCCAGGTTTTTTTTTTGTCTCCAGAGCATTTGTAAATTTCAAGTTGCGATATGGAGAACAAGGTCTAAGGCTATTCTGAAGAAAATTATGTTTAGCTAAAACAAAATTAGACTAGCCCAATACTGCCATAACAAACACACTGATTTCCATTTAGCGCATTTTTAAATATATAATGTAGCACTGCATCTGCTAGATCATGTTGATGAAAAACATAATTTTTTTTTAATATTCTATTTCATTGCCTTACGCAAATTTTATTTTTTTTTTTTCTATTAGATCGTACATGTAGTTTCAATATATAGCCTGTACTAAATTTAAACTGAATTCAACACTTCATTAATTATGTATAAAAATTTTTAGTACGGGAGAGAGGAACATTTTTTGATACGCTGATATTTAAAAAAAATATAAAAACTGGCAACACTGCGAGTTATTCATTTTTGTATAAATCAAGGCGAATCCCCTACCAGGTGGTGGCAATGACGAATTCCTTAATTTGCCCTACTGCTCGAAACGTCAAACTGCATATCTTTCTGAATTCGCTATATCAGCAGCTGGTAAATAGATTCGCCTTGTATTGCATCTGTGTTTTAGAGTTGTGCATAGTAGTTCATTTTACTGAATCGTTCAGATCGTACAGCGAGATTTAATGAACTAGGTCGTTCTTTACGGTCATCGTTCTTTATTTTAAACAGCAACTCAACGTAATTCTTATCAAACACATCAGTTATTTCTGGCAACACTTCACAATTGTAAACAAATGTTTACAAGAAGTAAGTACATACATAAATAATATTTAACTTATTATTTATTTACTTGTGATTTATCAGGTTTCTTAATTTTAGCTTAAAATATATCTTTATATTTTAGTATAAATTTTAATGTAAAATAAAGGGTATAAGTATTGTTCTAATTAATTTTAACAAACAATTTATATATATTGGCGAATTATTACAGTATTTCAAAAATTTAATATTAATAAATAAAAGGTTAAGGATTGATTATTGCATTAAATATTAACTAATGATTTCTCCTTTATTATATTAATTTACAAAATTAAATTTAATATAATTTGCTTTTTAAGATTTACCAGTTGACGTCACTGACAAAAAATAAGAAAAAATTCATTTGAGCAGTTGATCTTTTTTTATGAACTTTTATAGAGCAAAATGTCAAGTACCTGAACAAAACAAAAAAACGCAACGAACGATGAACGATAAAAAAGAAAACACTGCCCGAGTCAGAATCGTTCAGTTACGGGAATCGTTCAATTGAACTAGGTCGTACATGACCGGCACAACTCTACTGTGTTTATAAATAATATACTATGTATTTGCAAAAATGTTAAGAAATAATTTACGAAATTTATTCTATTTTAAAGTGAGTTTTCGATGTTGTTTGGAAAAATGTTATCGTAAATGCGTATTTTTTGTTACAGGATATAAGGAAATTTTCGTCTGTAAAAGAAAATAAATTTGAAAGTTTTCCTGAAAAGCCTGATCCACATTTGATAAAAAATGATTATATTGGTCCCCCGGATAAGGAATCTAATTTACGTCCCTACATTCGAAGCATATCTAAAAATGAAAGCTATCTGGCTAATAAGTTAAGAATGAAGCAAATAGAAGTTGAACAATGGAATCAATCGTTTTGGTCAAGACATAATAAACGCTTTTATGAAGTAAGTTTTTTTTAAACGTTCAATCAGTTTACAAATGTGTTTTTAATGTGAATTAGTATTATGCAAGTTATTCTTTAACTTCATCTAGTCCAATAGGTTGGATTTCTATATACTAATTTATGTGTGTCGCTCGAGGTTTAAATGTATTTTAGTGGCAATGCTTAACAAAAAATGCAAAACAACCAAAAAATTTTTATTAAGCGAAGTCAGTGTTGAAAGAATAGGAAAGTTATTGTTGGTTACACTACAGAGGAGGAAATCATTGCACCCGGCCAAAGGCCTGCTATGTAGGAGAAAATTATTGCGCCCGTACTAAGAAATTTAGTGGAATTCTTGCTTGCGCCCGGCTAACGGAAAAGTACCAAACATGTTAAATTAGATAATCTGCTGAAACCATTAGTTTTAGATTTAATGACCTCCAATATAATTTATTTCAAGTATTTTATGACGAAATGATGAATGCACAATTTCGTATGTTTATACATATTCGTTATATACATATTTGCATGAATAGTTAAAATAAATTATGTCTTTTTGAAACTGTGCAGTTAGGGATGTCTGTTTTTTGTAATATACACCTTGTGCGTTGCAATGTAAAGAACATGTCATTTTTGTTCTTTTTACGGCTGTGCCGCTATAAGAAGTTCTTTCCTGAAAAGATTTGATTTATATATGTATACTAGCTATCCGCGGTGCTCTTCGCTACACCCATCCACAAAAAACACAATAAACACTTGGAAGAAAAGTATGACCAAATTTTAACGCGAAAACGCACACTATTCTTAATTTAAAAATGTTCACATCCATTCTGTTTTTTGCTAGACTATACTTATTAACACGATAACAATTTTTTTGTCTTTAATGGGATGTGTCACTCCCAGTATTCTTATCCAGTCTGTATTTTTCTAGACTATGCACATTAGTAAGAGGGTTACTTGTGCAAAGTTTCAAGACTATACCTAATGTAATTCTCTAGGTACGCGATAATAATTTTTCACTTTGTGTAGGAGGTAGCACACCCTTCATTCAAATTCAGTCTGTGTTTCTCTACACCATGCATCTTAATATGAGGATTACTGATGCAAAATTCCAAGGCGCTACCTATTGCAGTTCTCTAGATACAGGATAATAATTTTTTACTTTGTATGGGGGGTACCACGCTCCCAATTCTAGCCTATATTTTTCTAGAGTATCAGCATGGGTATGGGGTTAACTTGTACCCACTTTGAAGGCCATACCTGTTATAGTTCTCTATATAGACAATAATTTTTCACTTTGTATGGGAGGTACCACGCCTACTATCCCAATTCATTCTGTATTTTGGCAGACTATACGCTTTAGCACAAAGGCTACTCTTGCAAAGTTTGTAACGCTAAAAGTCACGCTGATCGTTTTTAGCAACACCAACCCTATATATATTTAAATATTTGTTTTTTGTATTAATATTGCTTTGAATATTTATTTTGTTAGCGAATAACCTTTTCTATATTGTGAATTATTAGTTTATTTTAAGTTAAAACTTATCTTGAATTAGAAGTATTTGAATTTTTAAGAATTTAAATTTAACGGCAGATCGCCTAGCGGCGCCATCTAGACATAAAATAGTAGCCTAACTACAACTGTAATATTAAACACAGCCAACAACTGTGATACTAAACACAGTTAACAGCTGTTGTATACAACAGCCGTAGATGGTATACTTGTGTGTGTGCATATGTGTGGTCGCGAATGGGTATATAAAGGAGAATTTTATGAGTAATTGGGGAGTTAGTGCGCAGACAGCCTGCAGATAAGAGGTAATATTTTACGTAGAGCCCTTCGCCCTAAAATATTTCTAGCTTATCTTCAGCTAATACTGTGAAGTCACAAACTGGTGTAGAGGTTTTGCGACGGGTGATTCATCCTCCAAAATCCTACACAGGATTGGGAATTCATAGTACCAGCTAAGCGAAAAGTATACGAACTGAGGTGTGCAAGGATATTTTCCACGGAGCTATTAGCCCTGAAATATCCAGTACGCTTACAGCCGATACTGGGAAAAACCGGAGCAGTGTGTAACTGTGTTCAAGTGTTATTAACCTACACAGCTTCCACTGATCTGAATATTCCCTACGTCCACTAACTAACAATCCGTGGTACTTAGCCAAAAGGTACCCAGCACACGTTTGCACAACACGAAGTGCCGGTAGAGCGACCTGCCGAAGATTAAGTTTATAGTAAATAAAGGCAGAAGATTTATAACGTTAAATAAAAGCCTTTCAATTTATTTGGCACAACACGACCCTGGACACCGTTGAGCATATCCCAGCAACCAGCGGAAACGTGTCGTTACATTGGCGCCCGAGCAGGGACACTATAAGTGTCACATAAAGATAAAGCAATAGCTCCTCCAACAAGAACCACAAGATGTTGAAGTCATCATGGGCGTATGCCTTACGAAAAGAGGAACTGGTGAAATACCTGGGATCCTTTGAGCAGGATTACTCAGGCAACGTGGAAGAGCTACGAAAGCGTTTTGCAAAGTTTCTGGCAGCAGAACATACTGAGAAACGAAAGCAAGAACTTTTACATTTACAAACCAAACACGAGCACCTTCCAAGCACCGCGCCACTACATGTACCAATCGAGAGTGGACGCACTACACCGGGATCCCCCGTCAAAGATGAGGCACTCCAGGTACCCCACGTCCTCAGTCTGTCTCCCAGGCAATCGCCTGTACAGCCAACACCCTCAGTCAGCACTGCAGCAATGGTGAGTGCTCAGGATATCATGGACAACACAGCGTTACCCCGTAACGAGGAACGAATCATGATAGTGGAGCTGGTCAGAAAATGGGGACTAAAGTATAGCGGTGGTAAGGATCCACTAGAGTTTATAGAAAGAGCAGAAGAGCTCGCTGATATGTACAACGTGGACGTGAATCAGTTGCCCCGTGTGATGCCAGAAGTTTTGAGGGACAAAGCGTTGATATGGTTTCGCAATAATAATCAGCATTGGAACCACTGGGACCAGTTTAAAAAAGACTTTTATGAATTTTTTCTTCCTCCCAATTATTTTGAGAAGCTAGAAGATGAAATCCGTAAAAGAACGCAGCGGCAGCGAGAACCATTTAAAGACTATGTACTCTCTCTGCAGGAGCTAATGAGACACGCGAGCCTATCCAAACAACAACAATTAGATAGAATCTTTCGAAACTCCCAACCAAATTACCAATTGTATATTCGTCGGAAAGATTTTTCTACTCTGGGTGAGCTCCTTCAACTTGCCGATGACTTTGAAAGTATACCTACTACAGCACCTCAAACCCGAAGTGAACATCACCGTTTACTTTTTAAAAAGGATGAGAAAATTTTACAATGTCCTCAACGAAGAGTTTCAGCCGACAACCATAAACGGAAGGTACCCAAAACCACGCTGCTCTGGAAAGAGGATAAGATACAAGCAATCGTACTCATCGAAGGGCAATCAGCAGCCGCAATCATCGATACTGGGGCTACCCGTAGCTTTATTACCCCTAGTAAAGTGAGATGTTTTGGCAGCAAAACTACAAAAGTTACCGTCGACATCAATGTACATCTAGCAGATGGAACAAAAAAGTTTATATCGCAAGCTGTGCGTTTAAACGTAACTTTAGGGAAGAAGACTACAAAATGTGAATTCCTTATCCTAGATGACGCTACAGGAGACATCATATTAGGACTGGATTTCTTACAAAAAGTCGACACTGTCATCAGCTGTGCAGGCCTGCGAGTAAGAAGTAAGTCCAAAAAGCAGCCGGGTTATGAAACAGATGCTAATCAGGCAACCCTGACTAAAGAGATAAGAATCCTCTTTGGAAATCAGAAAAACCTAAGATCGACAAAGTTTGGCTACGCAGGAAAAAAATCGATTACGGATCATAACTATCAACACAAAGCTGCCCGATTTGATGAAAAGAAGAAGTTCAATGATACACGGTGTCTGTCCCATACCGCGAAGCTTAAACCTATTATTATGGATGACTGCCTGAATAAGCTCCGCTACCCTCCACAAAACTCCGCCATGCCAGCCATTCAGCAGGAATCATGCCCATGTGTAACGGGCCGAATTAAAGATGTAAGGCAGCAACCGGAAAAATTTGCAAGTTTTGCCAGGCAGAATTCAACACGGAACAGAAATGACGAAGATTGTACGCAGCGAAAGTTGTACGTAGTGACTTCATCGCGGGAACAGGTCATCAAGGAGAACCACGACGCTGTTGCTGATGAACACTTGGGAACGAAGAAGACACTCAAAAAGGTTGCCACCCGATACTATTGGCCAGGTATGTCGAGGGACGTCAGCCGATACGTACGCAGCTGTGAGTCTTGCCAAAGATACAAGGCACTGCAACAGATCCGTGACACCTCATTAGTAACTCCGGTAACCCGCAGTCGACAACTGGCCGGCGTGGGACACAATCGCAAACGAAAAGGCGACGCTACTACGGCGCCACCTACGCAGGAAAAAGCGATTACCGACGGCCAAGATGGATTAGCACAACTAAGACGACCGCTAAGCCTCCTGGAAGTGGAAATTGCAAAGCTTCCCCAAGAGTTGCAAGATCTGGTAGCGATAGCTTTAGCTAAACGAAGCCGGCGGCAGAGGGTAAGGTTTCTAAAGAATATAAATGGTCAGCAGTTCCAGGTAAACGTAAGCCGAAGAGGTAGGCCGCACATCCTCTTGGTCCCTACGTCAACGTTACCAGGGAAGGAGGCAGTGTAACGCTAAAAGTCACGCTGATCGTTTTTAGCAACACCAACCCTATATATATTTAAATATTTGTTTTTTGTATTAATATTGCTTTGAATATTTATTTTGTTAGCGAATAACCTTTTCTATATTGTGAATTATTAGTTTATTTTAAGTTAAAACTTATCTTGAATTAGAAGTATTTGAATTTTTAAGAATTTAAATTTAACGGCAGATCGCCTAGCGGCGCCATCTAGACATAAAATAGTAGCCTAACTACAACTGTAATATTAAACACAGCCAACAACTGTGATACTAAACACAGTTAACAGCTGTTGTATACAACAGCCGTAGATGGTATACTTGTGTGTGTGCATATGTGTGGTCGCGAATGGGTATATAAAGGAGAATTTTATGAGTAATTGGGGAGTTAGTGCGCAGACAGCCTGCAGATAAGAGGTAATATTTTACGTAGAGCCCTTCGCCCTAAAATATTTCTAGCTTATCTTCAGCTAATACTGTGAAGTCACAAACTGGTGTAGAGGTTTTGCGACGGGTGATTCATCCTCCAAAATCCTACACAGGATTGGGAATTCATAGTACCAGCTAAGCGAAAAGTATACGAACTGAGGTGTGCAAGGATATTTTCCACGGAGCTATTAGCCCTGAAATATCCAGTACGCTTACAGCCGATACTGGGAAAAACCGGAGCAGTGTGTAACTGTGTTCAAGTGTTATTAACCTACACAGCTTCCACTGATCTGAATATTCCCTACGTCCACTAACTAACAATCCGTGGTACTTAGCCAAAAGGTACCCAGCACACGTTTGCACAACACGAAGTGCCGGTAGAGCGACCTGCCGAAGATTAAGTTTATAGTAAATAAAGGCAGAAGATTTATAACGTTAAATAAAAGCCTTTCAATTTATTTGGCACAACACGACCCTGGACACCGTTGAGCATATCCCAGCAACCAGCGGAAACGTGTCGTTACAAGTTTCAAGGCGCTATCTATTGCAGTACGCCAGGTACACGATAATAATTTTATACTTTCGTTCCCGCAGTTTACTATTCTGCACCATTCGTTTGTAAATTGTGTAAGGGTTGATTGTGTTTTCCTTCGTAGGTGCCGTTCATCATCCGAAATTGCAGGGGATATTCATTCAGGACTTTAATGCATCTATACTTATTCTTGGTAGTCGTGACCGCCTGTTATTGCAATAGTTTTTGGGCTGTCACTATGGACATATGTCATGTCGGATGTGTCTAGGGGGAGATGATCTTGGTTGAATATTCGATGATTAGGCTGCCTTAACAGGTGACATGCCAAAATAACCTCCCTGGTTAGCAGCGTACTATGTTGTGTGACCGGCAGTAACTTGGTCTCCTCATAAAGGTGATGCATATTAGTTATCTTGACGCATCCGTTTGCAATTCGGACTGCATTATTTTGAATCGTTTGTAAGGCTCGCCTAGAAAAGAAATCCATATCGAGGCTGCATAATTAAAAAGGTAGCGACCAAAATCCCCTTATACTATTATTGCCTTTGTCATGCCTCAGCGAAGTCAGTGTTGGTTATACTACCATAGGAGAAAAACATTAAATCCTCTTATGTGTGAAGGTCGGCTATGTAGGGACTCTTTAGTAACGAATCCGTCGTTGGTCATAGCACATAAATACAAGTGTTTTAATTACTAGTCCTACGATATCCATATTTAAGTTTAAATTGTTTTGTAAACTAGATTTGTTTTAAAACTATAGTTTAAACTTAAAATTTACAAACTTAAATTAGTATTTAATTTAAAAAAATCGTTATCTATGAATATGACCTCGGTTACTGCTTTTAGAATTTTTATGCTTAGTTTCCAAAATTGTTTGAGTAGCTTGGGGAATTATTGTTGACCCTGAACCCATCTTTAAACCAATTTTAATTGAAAATCTGACCAAAACTATTTTATATTTTAAGGTTGTTAATATATTTTATCACATTTGCTGGTTTTCACAATTATATGTATTTAGAATTTGAAGCGCTACCTAAAAATAATTTTATAATAATTATTTGTTTTTTTTTTGTTTACAGGAAAAAGAGGAATTTATTAAACTCCACCATCAATCAGGGATTCATGATATTTCCGCAGACAGGATGAGTAAATTTTATAAGGCATTTTTAGATAAAAATCAAAAAGTACATATTTTATATAATTTATCATGGTATTTGAAAAACTTCGAGATGTTGGTACTTGCTCTCCAGGTTTCAATTCAAAATGTTTACAAAAATATAAAATTTAAAAAGAGCAATTAAAAAATCATTCGTTCATAATTTTCTAAAATGCAACGCAACACCAAAATTTATATGTGAAATAAAACTAATATTTATATTTAAAAAATATTTGTTTTTATTTTTCATACAAATTCTGCATATTATTAAATAAAAGCAAAAAATTAAAAAAAAAGAAACAAAAATTTTTTGGTTTCACATATTAATTTTGGCGTTGTGTTGCGTTTTAGAAAGTAAGACAGAAAATAAATGTTAATTTTGAAAATTACACAATACCGAAAATGAAGCTTGTTATTAAAAATGTACTGTTATCTAATAAAATCACTTAAAAATAATATATAAATTATTAACTTAACAAAAATAAAACCTAAAAAGATTTTCATAAATTGCTTCTGTTTTTAACTCTAAACAACACCAACAAAACATGAGGCGATGCTGATATTTAAATATTAAGCCTGGTACTCTGTTCAGTTTTTCATGCGGAATACTGTCAAACTACATACATACATATATAAAAGATTTGTATGAAAAAGTCATGAAAAAATGTTGCAGAACTAGTACTCTGTTTTTACTGTGGAAAAACATTGAAATGTTTCTGGCAACATTTTATCAAAACTGTGAAATAAAGCAAATGAGCATTATTTCATGTGGATTTTTTTTTAATTTTTGTGGAAAATTTTTTAAGACAATGTGGTATATTTAAAGGCAATAAAATCGTAAAATTCTTCAAAGTTGCGAGATAGACACCACATTTTAAATGCCGAATTTTCCTTGTGAAATAATAAATGTTGCTCAACATTTTCCACAAATTCGAACAGAGTACTAGGCTTAAGTGGAAGTTAAACGGCTTAGTAGTGGAAAAAATAGGTAATGCACATTCAAGAGTAAGAGAGGTCGGAAAAGCATGGCTGCATACGTGATTATCATCTGCTGATGCAAATGCTATAAAAATGGCTGGGACAAACGACGAATTTTTCGTTCCGAATATACATCGAAAAAAATAAAATACATTTGTGTGTTTGAAAATACTATCAGTGCGTCGACGAAATTCGTCATGTCTAGCGAACTCTGCGATAGGTTTATATATATTTCTTATGCCGACGATCGACGATTTTTTAGTCTTTTAGTAAAAAGAGTTGATTTTTTAAGAAATATTTTCTTTTCTATTTATGGCATACAATTTGTGTTTTTTTCTTATGAAACTGTCAGCTGTTAAATGTAAATAAGAAGTTATTTATCAATTAATTATGCACTTTGATGTAATTTTATCGCAACTTCAATAAAAATGGATAACAGTGAAACTATAATCTAATGATCAAAATAATACATGTTTTTATAATCTGGTATCAAATAAAGTATCTAGAGATGCACAGACACCTGGCAAAGTATTGCCACTTCATTAAATTTTGCTCGTCCTCTCTCATTATGTTATAGTCGACGAATTTAAGCAACAAGTTTTTGATGACGAATGTTATCGTTATGATGTGCAAAGTTCGTCACAGTTGATTTATACCAATATTTGGTTTTCATTTTTATGATTGTTACAGTCCTCTTAACTAATGCATCTTCGAAATCACTGCGCATCATATGGAGCTTTAGGGAATTTGTAATTTAAATTATTCTAAGAGAGATTAAAACGAACTTAAGCTTGACTTCAAATTTCATATGTATGTAAAATAAATAGTTCGACCAATGTATATTTATTTTACTAGGTAGTGGCATCCCTACAACAATACAAAAACAACATGGCATTTTGTTGTTGCTTTGTAGTTCGAAATGTCAAAAAACATATAAGAAAATTGAGAAGGCGTGTATGTGTTTTATTGCTTTCTCACTTCTACACCATAAAATTTCTAAACACATTCAACTTTTGACATGTCGAACTACTAAATCAGCTGGGCGGTCGACACTACCTAGTAAGATAAATATACCTTGAGTTCGACTAATAAAATTTCAAATATTCAATAGAAAAGAATTATTTTAATAAATAAATTTCAGTATAATAAAAATTCTTTATTATTATTTTAAGAGTTTAAAAAAGTGGTTTATTTAAACACCATTATTTATAACAAAATTTTGTAACCATCTTTTGAATACATATATACTTATGTATGTACATATATCACTTTTTCAACAATAATGAAATTTTATATGAAAATTTCGTTTTAAAGTACACTTTATACTTTTTTCTTTTGCATTCTCGTTTTAATTTTAGGAAAATATTATCTTAATCTAGCCTCAGTAATAGATTTACGCAGCTTTTGTTGTTGAATGATAATATTTATGGGCTTAAATGGCTGGGGAAACAGAAAATGAAATAAAAAAATTAAATGAAAAAGCCGTGGGCAATCCTTCCCAACATACCAAATGGCTTGTGAAAAATATTTTAAAAAGCTTATAAATATAAGCCTTAAGCTTAAGAAAGTTTTTAGAATTTATTGAAAAATGATATCGTAACAATTGTAGTAAAATCAAAATGGAACCCTTATGAAAATATTATGTCTACATGATTAAGAAAAGCTTATATTTGTAATTGTAGAATAATCTTTCAGAAACAATATTTTATTAATTTTTTTATTCTTCTTTACATAATTGTAGACTTATATTCGCAAATAATGTATATTTGTATGTATATGTTATTTGTGGCTAATTTCCACAAAAATGTTCACCTAAAGAAATATGAAGAGCAATGCAGCACATAATCAATTTTTCTCAAATCTCATAGTCCCTTCTTACTATATATGTATGTATGTACAACTTTCCAGAATAGTCAATACAAAATTTAGCACACAACACTACTATGAAGGAACACTGCCTAGGAGAGAATGCATAGCTTGCTCATAGATACTCACTATTAACCACATTTTTTAAGATTGCCTCAGAAGTACCACAAATGACACGCTTTAAGAGTAGATCTGCCAATGAAATTAAACTATTAATTTGTGGTGTAATGGCCTAATAGCCCAAAACATTAATTTTACTATTTTGTACATTTATTTTTAAGTTTTTCAGAAAAAAAAATATGACAAGAAAGAAAACGAATTGTTTAGAAATATTTGTGTATAATAATAGTTTCTTAATCATTGTTAAAAAATGCTTGTGAATTTATATGTTTTAAATATTATTATAATCGAAATTAAGAAAATATTAAGACAGACTGTTATTTATAAGCTTATTCACAAGTTGTATTGTAGTTTGATTGCTATATGGTATGTTGGGTTAATATGCTCAAACTAGATTTCAGGCAAAATTCTTAATTATTATTAAAGTGATGTGTTTGTATTTAAAACAAACAATTCGTCAAGAAAATTTGGTGAAAAGCACTCAGTTTATTTTTAATTTTTTTTTTTTAATTCATAACAGCTGCCTATGGTTCGATTCATAAGGAAAAGAAACGAAAGTTTTGGTTTCTATATACCTATGACCATAATGTTGAATAAATGTGATATTTTTGTATGTTTGCTCTTAACAATTTCTCTATTAAACTTTTTGTGCTATTTCTAAAGCATTCTTAAGATCTTCTATTAAATCGTCGGCATCTTCAAGACCAACAGACAAGCGTATCAAAGAATCTGTTATACCCAGTCTTTTTCTATCTTCAGCAGGAACTGATGCATGCGTCATAACTGACCTGAAAAACCAAATAAAAATCACGATTAAAAAATATTTTATAGTCACCTTTAAAACATGACTTACGGCAATTCAGCTAAACTTTCATAACCTCCAAGACTTTCAGCTAATGCAAAAATTTTAAGAGCCTTTAGAAATGCTTTTGAATTTTCCAAGTTTCCTTTTAGATAGAAAGAAAAAACTCCACTATATCCGTATGTTTGCTTTAATGCAATTTGATGTTGGGGATGTGACGGAAGACCTGGATGCAAAACCTTTTCTACGTAATCATGACTTTCGAGATACTTTGCTATGGCAAAAGCGTTCGTTTGATGTTGTTCCATGCGAATGGCGAGTGTTTTAAGAGATCGATTAACCTGATAGCAATCAAATGGAGAAGGCACAATTCCAACAGCTAAAAATAAAATTAATAACACTGTTTTACGTTTCGTAACAAATTTGGAATTTGCTACTGGCAAGATACATATATTCATTCCCCTGTCATTCTAAAGATCTGTTACATTAATGAAAACTTTTATTGGGGAAAAAATTGAAACGATCTTAAGCATCATCAAAGTGAGTGTCGCACAAAAACACGAAGCACACCTTCGTATTAATATTGTGATTTTAATACGGCGCTTTGATTAACCAAACTTTTCAATTTAAGTGGTTTGCAACACTTATTTTCGTACCCAAATAAAGTTACGAAGAAAAAAACAGAAAATCATTTATATTAGATTTTCTTGTTCAAATTTAATCCAATGATATTAAAGTGTGTGGTTTAGTTTTTCTACACTTAAATTCTAAAATTAAAATTCATTAACTTTTCACTTTTTTAATTACCATTTTGTAGAAACTTCAAACGCTCATATAGTTCTAAAGAATTCATATTAACAGCACCCATAACGACATCCGTGTGACCATTCATATATTTTGTCAAAGAATAACAAACCAGATCTGCGCCTAATTCCAAGGGACGTTGAAAGTAGGAGGTTAAAAATGTATTATCCACGGCGAAGATTATATCTCCGGATTTATGTATAACATTGCTTAGAGCTTGTATATCAAAAACTTTGGTCAATGGATTTGTTGGTGTTTCGGCCCAAACTAACTGAAAATGTATTATAAGAAATATAAACCAATAATTATTTTCAAAATATAAAAGAATACGAATGAAAAGTTATATTTTTAGAGACAACGCTACATTCGAAGCTCCTGGCTTGTCTGTATATAACATTCAGAGTCTTTGGCGGGAATCGAACCCACAACCCCAAACTGATATACTGGCAATATTTAATGCATATTATTCAAGCAAAAAATTTGTTTAGAAAATTTTTATAGACATTTTTTAACATACAAAAACGAAAAACAGTGGAAATGTTCGAGAAGAATTGTTCCCTTGTAATACAGAAACAGCAATTCAATTTATTGTTTTGTCACTGGAAAGAGGAAATACAATTGTGGAACAAGATTAACGTGAGTATCTGCCTACTCGGCCTAACCTCACGGTGGTCTTACCACCGAGTGAAACTTAGGCGTAGACTAGCGCCCCCATTGTGTAGTATAAAAACACTTTACGATTGCCACCAATCGCTTTTTGTGTGTGATACAGTCACAATGAGTAGCAATTTATATAATATGGCAAGCCTTTCCAAGGCAAGCCTAGATCCACATTATAACCTCATCCTTAGGGGTTTGGAGACTATCCAAACTCCGTCTGTTGAGAGTGCAACAGCACACTTGATCGACCGTGCACCATACCTACATAAATCGATCTTAAACCACAACCACCACGTGTACCCCCGAAGGGGACCTCACCAATAACCGGCCACAGAGAGGATAGGCTCTCTGTGGTGCCACCGATTCCCGTGTTACCAGTCCTTTGGGCACTGGTCGGGCCTCGAAGAGGACCCGCAATGTTTATCGCAGACCTTTTCTTCCAGATTTAGGCTCTAGGAACCCTAGCGTCTGGTGCCCCCATTTTCCCCGAGTGAACCGAGTCAAAGCATTTGCCATTACTGCAGTGACAATTGGAACCCCCGGGGGTAAAAGAAAAGAGGAAATACACATATGATCTAAAAATATGCGTAAAAATATACACTTAAAGATGAAGAAATAAAGTTTCGATTAAAAGTAATCGATAAAAACGTATTAGGGTTTTTAAGATTGAATTCAAATTCAACCATATTCATTAAGCTTTTAAGTTTCGGCGTTATGAAGAAACTTTTTCAATGTTTAAACCGCTTGTTGGCTGGGTGTGCTAAATTTCCAGACTCCATTAAATATAACACTCTAGGTACAGGAACAATTTTTACTTAACCACACTCACTATTCCAATCCAGCCAGTTTTTTGCTCCTATATGCATATTAATTATAGGGTTATTTGTAAAACATTAATATTCTACGTATTGTACTTCCCCATGTAAACAATAATAATTTTTCACTTTTTGCGGGAGTTACCACGACCATTGTTGTTGTAATTCAGCCTGTTTTTGCTAGACTATAAACATTAATAATAGAGTTATTTGTACTAAACTTCTATATTTCTCTAGGTGTACGATAATAATTTTTCGACTTGTATGGCAGGTGCTACGCCCACTGTTCTAATCCAGCCTAAACATTAATAAAAAGGTTACTTGTACAAAATTTCAAGGTTCTAGCTATTATACATAGTTCTCAAGTAACACGATGATATATATTAACTTTGTATGGGAAGCGCCACGCCCATTTGAAATATCAAAAAAATATTTTTACCCTATTTTACTACTTAATAACAGTCGTAAAGTAGCTCTGGGTTGAGGAACATCGTGCGTGCGTCATTGCCATTATCGCTTAAAGTCAATCGGCCATTCTTGTTGCTGGGCCTTCGAGTGGTTTGCGTCTCACTCATACTGCTGATTAGCTTCCTCGAATAGCTATACTGTGGTACTGTTATTGGTGGCTGCATTAGTCAGCCAAGTGTTTTCCTTTTGGTTATAGTGTAATTTCTTTTTAACAAGTCATACAATGGTGGAGCACCTTTCTTAACTCATTTTTTGAATGGAGGAGCACCACTTAACTTAACAACGTTTTGACTGGAGGAGCACCTTTAAACTCTTTGTTAATTTTACCTAGATGAATTTGGACTCTTGGTTTCTGTACGAAGGAATAGTTGGTACTGCGGATTTCGGAGGAAGCTAAAGATATCTTACCCTGGCGCTTAGGTTTCGTACCTCTGCCATTTAAATATTTGTTTTAAGAAAAAATACTTTACTTACTTTTGTATTGGGCCTTATAGCACCTTTGAGTTCATCCAAATTCGTTAAGTCGGCAAAAGTAGCTTCTATACCTAATCTAGAGGCAACTTGTCTAAAATAAAATATATACAATTTTAGTAAAATCGTTTAAAGTTTTAAAAATATTATTCACAATACCTTATTAAGCGGTTTGTGCCTCCATAAAGATCATCACAAACAACAATATGATCTCCAGAAGAAAGCATTGTTAGAACCGCAGTAGTAGCTCCTAATCCAGATGAGAAAGTCAATCCAAATTTAGCGTTGTCCAATGAAGCCAAGCATTCTTCTAGTACTTTTCGAGTTGGATTTCCGCTACGAGAATATTCAAATCCCTAAAACATAAATATTTTTAAAGTTATGATTACAGTATGTCAATAATGTGTTGTTCTAAACGGGTTAAAAGAGGACATTTACATAAAATTACAACACATATGGGGACACCCTTTAACTTAAAATTTTAAAATTAATACCTTTCATAGCGGACATACTAATGCACATCCTGTCTAATTCTAGAGTGTTTGGCTATAACGGTTAAAAACAGAGGACCATATGCATATGTCAAATTACGCCACCTATGGGCCCACCCTTTAATTTTTTTAGTTTTTTATTACTTTTTGTTATATGAAGTTTAAATGCCTGCCCTTTATGGTTCAAAGGAGACGTAAAAATCACGTGTGTTGTATGTGGACATCCTTTAATTTTTTAAATTTGATTATTTTTTAAATAGGATCAATCTATTCTCTATCTGCATAACCTTTGCAAACAAAAAATTTATAATCGGTTCAGAAATAAAATAGTGGTATTTTTTTCCGTAAAATTTCGCTTTTGGGTAAATTTTCCATTTTTCCCTGAAAATTCAATGTTTTTTAGAATTCCGATTATCTACACATATAATAAAATAGTAACTCATTTCCATATGTCTGTCCTTCATTGTTTGTGTCCGCATCACGTAAAAAACTACTGGTGGATTTTAACAAAGTTTTGTGACGAGGTACCTTACTTTTTTTCCGCAAAAATATCTTATTTCCAAGAGAAAATGGAGAAAAAGCAGTGAAAAACGTAATTTCCGGATTAAAGGTGATAAAATTTTTGGTTTAAAACTGGGATATTTTCAACACGGGTTTTTTCACCACACACCTTTTTTATTTTTGAAAGTGGGATATTTGAGAAACTACCAGTTGAATTAAAATTTGTATTTTTACTTTATGGAATTACATTGTTATTAAAATATTTTAAGCACCACTTACAAAGGTTAACAATGATTTTTAGAATTTTAAAATTTTTTATAAATTTTAGAATTATATCCAGAGATGGGTACCTTTATATAAATGAAATATGTACATAAAGCATAACTGAAGCACTATAAAAGTAAGTCTTTCAATTGGTGTTGAATACTTTCAAAGCAAAATCGAGCAAAATATTGCCATGACGCCCACGACGTGATGGGCACATCTAGTTGATGAATATAAAAAAATCGAGATTTTTGTAAATTATAAAACTTTTGATAAAACTGCTTCAAAAAAGAAAAAAGTTTATCATATCAATTCATCTATATTTTTACTCTACCATACGTAGTATAAGGTAAAGTATAGTAATCATGAAAAAATTCCAGGTCGGGATTTTGACGGATTTATACGTTTTGAGGTCTCCTGAATCCATTTTGACTATTTGCGCGATGATGTCTGTTGGGTGTGTATGGCACTATTTTTGTGGAGTTTGTACAGGTCATACCGTTTGACATATCAAAATGAAATTTAGTATGTGCCTTTGGTATATGGAGATGAAGAGCTGTATAGTTTTTGGGCATAGTCGGGAGAGGGTAAGGGGTAGTTTTCTTACCCCCAAATTTTGTGAACGCTCTATTGGTCATACCGTATGACATATTAAAACGAAATTTAGTATGTGCCTTTGGTATATATATATGAAGAGTTGTGTAAAGTTTGGGCATAAGCGGGAAGGGGAAAGGGGTAGTTTACTTACTCTCAAATTTTGTAAACGCTCTATAGGTCATACCGTATGACATATCAAAATGAAATTCAGTATGTGCCTTTGGTTTATGGAGATGAAGAGCTGTATAAATTTTGGGCATAATCGGGAAGGGGCAAGGGGTAGTTTACTTAACACCCCAAACCGAAAATAATCAATTTTTCGATTCGAATATACTTTGAACTTTTATTATTTATGCAATATATCCATAAAAATATCTGTTTCCATTGGGTATGGTAAAGTTGAGTGTAGGCCACTCCAGTTTTATTTTTCTTTGTGGCTTAAAAACTTGAAGGGTGTCCGCATACAATATACTTAATCTTAAACTTTTAAACAGTAAAGGGGAATTTTCAATTATAACAAAGTACTTTAGCACCAAATAACTAAAAGTAATAAAAATATAAATTAAAAATTTAAGGGTTTCGCCATAGATGGCGTATGTACATATATGACTATCTTTTTAACCAGAAACTTAAAAATTATACACAATGTGTACAATAACAACAAGCGTGAAATTAGAAATTAAAGGGTGTACCTATAGGTGATATAATTTGATTTAATTGCCTTATCTTTTAAACCGTTATAGACAGGCTCTTAAAATTTACACAGGGTATGTATTTTATAGTTAGACAATTTTACATAGAGTGTGTATTACTATGTCCCCAGTAACAAGTAAAAAAAGAAAAAAAAGAAAAGATCAAAAGCTAGTTAAATGGAATTTTCGAAAAATCCATTTCAACCCAAACGCAGATAAGCGAATATCAGTAAATGGAAAATAAATTAATTTATAAAACAATATAATAAATAATGTAAAATGCAAAAAGGCGAAATTAACCAAAAATTATGCTATTATTAACAAAAAACAAAGGGACGTATAGTATAGTTTCTATTTAACAAAGTTTTTTGTATTTTAGCTAACGGTATGCCATTTTCACCTGTTTAAAACTAAATCTGTATGTTATCGTTTTTTTTTTAATTATACATATGTTAAGGGGATCTTAACAACAAAAAAACCCTTATCATATAAAACATGTGTTAGCGATAAACATTATTATCACAAGTGAATGAAATTGAAAACACTGTGATAGGAATCTTCAAGAACTTGTGTATACGTATCTTCAATAACTTGTGTACGCATGCATATGCACTCAAAATACATGTGGGGTATATGTATGTGGTATTTATAAGTTTAGAAAAGGTTGCTACTTAGGTTACCGAATAATTTTAAGAATTAAAAAATATATAAATAATTAATCTTAATTTTTGTTTAAGTATTAATAAGTATTAATGTTAAGAGTAGCCCTCTATTCACATGTTAATATGTATGTATTGGTATTAGGGCGTAATCGAAAACCTGGCAAACGGTATACTGTAATCTAAAAAAGCATTTAAGCATTTTTGACCTGATCAATTCGAATTAAACACTAAGGAGTTAGGATATGTGAAGCAACCTTTTTCATTTTTTGTTTATTTTATATACGTACTAACAGTACCTGCGTCATCGTCAGCGTCCTAGCATTAATATTTAATTTGAATTTTAAGACTTACTTTTATAGTTCTGCAGATATGGTTTATATATTTTATATATACTTTGGTATAGAGATACCCGTCTCTGGGTAATTACTCAGGATGTTGTATCATAGTTTTTATATTAAACAGTTTTTTAAATAGTGTCTAAAATTTATCGTTAGCATAAATACAAGGTGATGCCAAGTCCCCAGTAATATTAAATCGGTAACTTTCACTATTTTATCTCTATTTTCATTAATACAGAAGATATTTGTACAGAAAAAAGTAAAAAAGAAACGATTAAAATATATATCTATTATTTTTTACGTGATACGAACACAAACAGGCGTACAGAAAGACAGTTACAAATTCCAAAAAATGGTGTTTTGTATTTCATATCCGCTTACTATCTGAACCAGCAAAAAATATTTCATGTACAGAAGCGGTCCTTTTACAGTTTTATTATCTGTGAGTTTTTTAATTGGAGTATAATTTAGTGATAAATCGAATAGAGTTGTCCCAGACCCAAATCGAATGTTTTTGATGTCGAAAAATTTTTTTTTTCAGTGTGTAACTTGAGTATCGCTCATTTCAGAATCGTAACAGGTATGTTAACAGCCTTTACACTAGTAAAAAACGTTAAAAATGAGTAAAGTTTAAAATTTACTTTATTTTTGCCTTACGTCCCTTTTTATTTGCGCGGTCACAAATGTACAGATCGGGAAATTTTCTTAGAATTAGGGGGTAAAATTGGGGGGGTAAAATGCCCCCATTCAGACTTGCTGTTGCCCCCTCAGGGTTTTTAAAAATTGTACTATATATTTATTTTTATAATATTATTTTTCAATAAAAATGGTTTTGTCCCCTCTTAAAAAATATGTCCTCCAACGCCAAAACTCTTGGACTTGGAATTAGGAATTACCGGATATTATATTTATCCATGGCCATATTTTTATATTTTCTGTAAGCAAAATACTTTTGGGATTTACTGTACATATGCATTCTTTCAACATGAAGGGCTGCCAAAAAAGGAGATTTTCGGCTTTTTGTGTATGTTTATACTAAAAAGTCACCAAATGCCGATTTTGGGTAAAAAATGCAGATTTTATGAAATCAAATCTAAATTAAACATAACTTCAATTTACAATATTAATAACTTTGTAAATTTTACGGAAAATTACTGGAACGGTTTGATTTTAAAATTAACTTGAAATCACTAAAAAATAAATCCATCTCATAATGATTAACAAAAGTCAAACTATTTTTTGATATTCTTCAGGATTTTCCGAACTTTTATAGATGAAAACGAAAAACAAGCGTTATATTCTGAGTACCGAAAATTGCAATTTCTTGAATTTGAACAAATATTTACAAAGACTAAAACTACTTTATAAAATTTTTGGCAACTAATTTCTAACACGAGAGCTTTTCCAATTTTAACAGAAATTTGTTAAACAAATTTTTCTTAGAAAATTAAATTTTAAAAGGAATTCTTTATTCCAAATATTACTTAAGGCTTAATAAGTCCAGTTGATTTGACACTCATATTAAATATGAATTAACAAAAATGTTAAATTCTGAAATGTATTCCTAACTGTATACGAAACGTATATTTAAGCTTGTAAAATTGACTTAAATTATTTTCTTATATTTATTTTTCAAAAATGTGGTGTTCATTCATGTTTATAAAACTATTATGTTTATGAAATTCATAAAACTATTAGGATTTGTTATTTCTTTCGATTTTTATTAATAAAAATTAAATATCACCTCGATAAATACCGATTTTTTTTCCAAAAAGTGCAGATTTTTCATCAAAATCTTCTGGCAGCCCTGACTACATGTCTTTTAAAACATCACCTGCCTGTGACCTGCACTGAATAGTACATTTTTGTACATTTATTTTGCAGAAATAATTGGGCTTTTAAAGATCTGGTTCTTACCAGAGAAAAATTGATAAAAAAAAACAATTGAGTGCTGTTTATGTTGTACTCACTTCCATACAGACGTATGTATGTACACGCTTTTATTTCTCAAGTTTTCAGTAAAATAAATTTCTTACCCTATGTTCGCCGGGACCATCTTGTTTATACGTTGTACTCAGACAAATTGGTGGAATTACACACATGCTGTTCCATTGTTCAGGGTGTTGGCCAACATGAATGGCCTTTGTGGCGAAACCTTTGGGCTGTTTTTTAAATCCAGAATCCATTTCAAAAATCAACTGTATTCTTCAACTTCCAAAGACCAACTGACCACACTAAATATTTTTAGTGATCAGGGATGGATAATTCACTACTTTGTATTCATTAGTACTTTGTACTGCTTTAATATTTTAAGGTACTTTAAGAAAACGAACACCGTTTACTTTAGCATTTTTTTTTTCACATAAAAACAATCATAAAAGAGGCTTCAAAATCGCCTATACCTATACTATAAATGAAAAAACTAACTCGAAAAAAATATGGATTGTATTGTAATTTTTTTATTGAGATAAAAAATCAAACTGAACTTGAGAAGAAAACATGTATAACTGGTGGCTTTAATACATTTATAGTTTTTTACTAATGCAATCATATTTTCGAAAATTGAATGGAACTTGCTTTCAATTTTACTTTCGAGTTTTCTTCACGATGACATTTTCAAAAATATATTAACCTTTAAGTTGCAAGCAGTCTACGTCACAGCTATCAATTTAAATGAATTTATCAAAAGCTTAAAACAAAAAATTGCACATGTGGCTGAAGTGTAACATTCCATTTCGTATAATACAGTTTCATTAACGAAAAGTTGATTTTACTTTAGAAGTTTTACTATCGCAAAGAAAATATGTACATAATATATCGATACCATCGATATACAAATTTGAACGAGTATGAAATGTTCAAATTTGTTTCAGTTTTATTTATCAACTTGAAAAAACAATGGAAACAGATACAGAATATAAGTTCAAAGTATATTCGAATCGAAAAATTAATTATTTTCAGTTTTGGGTGTTAAGTAAGCTACCCCTTACTCTTCCCGATTATGCCCAAAATTTATACAGCTCTTTATCTCCATGCACCAAAGGCACATACTGAATTTCATTTTGATATGTCAAACGGTATGACCTGTACAAATCCACAAAAATAGTGGCATTTCGTACTACACACTTTCATTAACGAAAAGTTGATTTTACTTGCGAAAAGATTATTTCACTTTCGAAAAGCAAATATAACATTGAAAATCGAACTACTAGGAATCGAATTTTGCATGGAAAAAAAGCACTGCTGGATTTAACTTATTTTTTTTATAGTTAATAAACTATGATTGATATCATTCGGAAGTGAAATAATTCGAATTTTTAGCTGTTCTGTATTCGTAAATATTATTTTCGTTTTATTTCGAAAGAATTATTTTTTTAAACAAAGCCTTATTTAGGCGTTAAAGTATCTGGGTTCTAATCACCGAATTCGATATCGAGTAAAATCTCTCGTAAATGTTCATTTTGGTATCATGGCACTCGATATCGAATAAAAAGTACGATAATTTCATTCGAAAGCAAATGTTTCTAAACCGTGTTTCTTTGTTGACATTATTCTATCACAATTTGATATAAATTTCGATTCGAATGACATGATTTGCTTACTTGACTTGTATCGAATTTGTTATTCGATACGATAGTTTACTAGATATCGAATGAGGTTATTAGGCCCGTTATTAAAAAAATATGTTTTCTTAAAAGTTTTTATCATGTTTCTAACAATAATTATTTCGTAATAAAAAAGGAACAGAATTTGGTAATTTCAAATGTTTTTGCAGTTCCACTACCTCGAAATACAGAACAGGAGCGCAGGAACATTTTTTATTGCAATCTGAATCTCTATTTTTTATAATTCAAAAATTTATTAAGCTCTTAGGAATATCATCCAAAACAACAAAGTTAAAAAATTACTGCAATCCACATTAATTAAAATACGGGCCTCAAAAACGTCTATAATTTTTCCAGCGAGTTTAAATTCAAATAATACTTGTTCTTTCTAAACACAATGTATAAGACATATAAATTCGAATTTTTCTTCCGAATGAGTACCATAGGAACGGATATCAAAAACCAGCTTCACTAACGAAATATATTTTTTGACGCCCTTTGGCCAGACGAAAGTCAAAACATTTACATAGAATACCTAATTAAGATTTTTGTGCAATTTTAAATAATTCTATTTCGAGATAATCAGTAAATAGTAGAATATATTACGTTACACCGGCTTTAACGCCACAAACTTTACAGAATTAAAAGATTTGTTTACAAATATTCGATATCTATCACACTTTAAATATGTCCTACAGCTGGATATTGAACTTTTTGATTTTAAAAATTGAATTTGAATTGTAGTTAATCGAGACTGGGCCATATACATATAAATAATACAAATTTACTCCGTTAAACGTCAATTATTTATTGTAGTAACTTTAATGACAAAAACTAGGCTTTTACAGCGTATTTTCTTTGTGGGTAAATGGACCTCTTGCGGATTTCTTTAAGGGTCTTTCTGTTGGCGTCTCTAGGTGACAAAGCCTTGCGAATAGCACGTGTCTTCTTTTTTCTTAAATCCAAAGGCTTGTATTTTTTGTTCTTGTATACCTTTCGCAAATTCTCCTTTTGCTTTTGGTGCATCACAATATAAACACGGGCAATTGCTTTACGAACGACACGGCTAAAATAAAGAAATATTTATGTTAATATAGATACCATTGCATTTGAAATTTTATCTTACATTTTTGAGAGCTTGGAAGGTGCTCCACCAGTTACCTTTGCCACACGCAAGTTAAGCAACTCATTCTTCAGCTCATCGAGCTGTTTTGTGAGCTCTTTTTTGTCCTTCGTTCTTAAATCTGAACACTTTACTTTAACCTGAAAAAAGTGTTTTTATAAATCCAAATGTTGTTTATAGGTATTGTACATTTGTTTTAAAAATATATGCAGGATGCCAAAGATATTTTCGAAAGTAAAATAAATAAAACACCAACCATTTTGTCTGCCACTCACGGGAAAAAGAAATATTCAGAGTAATTTGGTTGTCAAATTTAAAAAAAAGAGTTTGCATAAAATTCAGTTATCGTATATAGCAACTAAATATTTAAACCCAATCAACACAACCCCCTGTCTACATTACCTAGTGTCTATACTCAATATAAATTTGTCTTGATACATAATAAAACGTCGACAGTGTGTAGGGGTAGATAGATTGCATTTATTTTCATGACAAATCATTATCTGTTTTTCGTCGTTGTTGTAGGTTACCATAACTTCTTTTAATTTTGCCTCAATAAAATTACAAATTAATCTATTTTACTAAATACTTTTAATTTAACACCAAAAACACATACATTCAAACAATTAATAAATACTTATGGTAAATGAAAAAATATAAAAAACACTTTTTGGTGCAAAAATAATAGTTGAATAAAAAATGTGAATTGAAAGTCAAACTTCATATGAAAAAACATTATTTTTGATACTGTTTTTTTTTATATGAAATTTGACTTTTGTTAAGAGATGTTGATAGCAAATGAAGACGGGGGTTTACCATGGTTGTTAACATTTGTTATAAAAATTCGTTTATAGTGCCAATGACGCTTTCGTTTTATTTTAAAACAGTTTCATCTGTCGCTCAACCGTACTAATACTCCCAAACAACATTGATGGAAAACAAAAAATTATGTTCAATTATTCGCTACCTACAAAATCATGACGGCGTTACCCCGTCTCCATTTGTTAATGTCTTAACAAAAGTCAAACTTCTTACAAAAAAACATTATTATTCATACTGGTTTTTATATGTAGTTTGACTTTTGTTACCTAATGTATATACCTCATAAAAATTTGTCCTGATAAAAGTCAAACTTCATACAAAAAAAAAAACATTTTTAATACTGTTTTTTTTTTATGAAGTTTGACTTTTATCAAGACAAATTTTTATCAGGTATTGAGACCAGGTTAAGACATGTTAATGCCTAATGGATACGTTTATGTCTTATTGTTAATGTTTTGGATATTATAGCTGACTGGCAGCGTCCTAGCCTGCTCATGAAGGTGATCCATATTGGTAATTTTAACACACCCGTTAGCACTTCTAAGTGTATTACTTTGTGCAGTTTTCCATTCAAGCCATAAATATTTGTTGTTCAGTTTACAATTCAATAAATAATTTGAAAAAAGAAACCATATATCTATCCACGACACATTTCCCCATTTATTTTATTACCATATTCTCCATAAGGAGAACTTTGTTAGACGATGTTAACAATTTAAACCTGTATGGCACAAAAAAAAAATATTTATTTAAACAAAATATATTTATTGGTATTTTATATTTATTTAGCCATATAAAGAATTTTGTGTTATGCTTGTCATATTTCCCTTTTATTTTATCAAATATTATCATTAATTTTAAATGCTGTGATCAATATTGGTAGCCTACAGTTGCTTCACCATTGAAAGGTGTTGGGGGAAAGGGAGCAGTAGGGAATCCAGTGGGTGGCCTCCAATTTGGCGGAGGTGGCGCAGGTGCTGCCGATGGCCAAGCATTAGGGGGTAACATCCTCGGTGGCGGCGGTATTCCAACTGGAGGTGGTAAGGTTTGGTTTCCTCCTAGTGGAGGTAAAGGTGGTGGGGGCACAAATGCTGACTGCGGTGGTGGTACCGGAGGTGGTGGTGGCAACATCGATGTAGAACCTGTGTTTGGTGGCGGTGGAGGTGCTAATAACGGAGGAGGAATTAATTGACCTGCTATCACAGGGATCATATTAGGCACGGGAGCATCAGCAAAGAGTTGATGAGGTCGATCTGCATGTGAAGAAGGATTTTGCGCAGCTAATAAACGTTCTGCAGCCGAACCGTGCCGTTCTCCCTTTGAGTCTTTTTTGAATGCATACGATACTGATATAGGACGATTACAAAGATATTGTCCATTCATTGCATCCATTGCAGCATCTGAAGCTTCGAAGCTAGCAAAATTTATAAAGGCAAATCCCTTAGAATTTCCTGTTTCAGGGTCCCTCATAATTTTCGGTGTTTGCAATATAACACCAAATGCTGAGAATGTATCGTACAAAAGTTTTTCATCTACTTCAAGATCCAAATTTCCAATAAATATATTTGCACCCACATCTAAATTTTTTTGATGCGCCGATGCTTTATTGACTCTTATAGGTTTACCATATAGTTTTATCATATTCATAATTTTTATTGCGTAATCAGCATCGTCTTCACTTAAAAACTCTACAAATCCATAACCCTGATGCATTTGAGTAACTCGATCTTTTGGCATGTGAACATTTACTAAATAAAAAAATATATAAAATACAAAATAATAAATAACTGTATTCATAAAAAATTTCGATTTATGAAAGGTTTGTTAAACAAATTTTTGTTAAATTAGTTCTTATTGATTAAAAAACAGCAGTATTTGAAAGAAATTCTAATTAATCAATTTAAAAAAATTTTAAAACTAGTTTCTCGTCTAACGAGTTTATCGCATTACTAACTGTATGTCGCTAGACTATCTGCGATCTCTTTTCCCTCGATATTGTAATGCTACTGTTTACTTTTGTTTTGATACTTTTTCGACTTAAAGACTAACCCCCAAGCCATGGCTTTAAACCTCTAAAAACTCATCTTGGCAAACCTTACACTCAACCGTAAGATAATACAAATACATGTACATATCCTGTTATTAGACATCAGCTTTAATGGTCACATAGATCTTAAAAACGTCTAGTAAAACTGCAAACCGCTCATTTCATTATCTGGTATTTCTATCAGTTTTCTTCTAAAATTAATTTGTGAAACTTATCGTATTCAATATCCTAGTTTTAATAAATTTCTTGCTGCCATTTCGGTTAGAAAATTCAATAGGTAATATATGCCAAATAATGTCCAAGTGAGGCACATCCTTAGCCTTTCAAAGAAGAGTAAGACTTGCTGTTCTGCCTTTTACCAAACAAGGCTCCCATATGTAAGAATTGGTCCCAAAACCGAAATGTGAAATAAGTTTAAATCCGTTAGTCGTAAACCCAGTTTTTACCTATGTATTTTCTAGATAAGAGGCTTGTTTGTGTATTTATTTTTCAGGAAAATTTCCTGAAAATCTGCCAGATTCAATCTAAAACTCCGTAATTTTGTTACTTTTTGGTCAATAGAGCTTCTTCCATTTTGTTTGTGTTGACCCTGTTCTTTATATTTATCGTTTATTTTCTTTGAAAACCCATAGAAAACAAAATTATGAAAACTTTATTTTTCCCCAAACAGAGGTTGATTGGCTTTAGTCCAAGGCATATTTATTAATCTGGTAATCTATTATTGTGCCTTGCTTCAGACTTAACTTAGTTTATAATACCATCAAATAAAATATTGAAAAAACCGAGGTTGTTAACAAAAAAGCCAACCCGTTTTAAACTTACCTACAGGACCCGCTTGTACAAACAACTCCCACAACAATGTTTCAGAAACCTTGTCATCAAGACCGCCAACATATATTGTGGCATCTGAAACAAAAAATTTTTAATTTTTAACATATAAAGGAAAACCCCCAGTTTAGGACGGTACAGAAAAACTGTTTTCAGTGGAGAAAAACAGCTCGACTGTTTTGGGTATATTGAGTAAGAGGTCCATTAATTAGAAAATATCTTTCGGTGTACCGGCCTAAACTAGAGACTAGCGTAGTTTAAATACCCTGATTTCTTTCAGCGATAGGTCCAGCAGCCATAAAATAAACACAAAACGTTGCTATATATTAATCAGAAATATCTTTTTACAACACATTTAAATCATAAACATTTGGATGTTAACAAAACAAAACTTTGTAAGAATATAAATCAACCGCAGCAACTTTAATGGAGTATTCTGGTCAAACCGTAAATAAATTAGTCAACCGCACATATAACAACTTTTTCCTGTAATTTTTGTTGTTTGAGCTAAACGTGCAAATTAAATAAAAATATGTAATATTAGTTCTTGTTTTTTCATTATTTAAAATATTAGCGATATTTTTCTTCCCTCATTTATAATAATTTTTTTAAATTTGATACTTCTTTTGAAAATCCGGTTTTATGGTAAGTATACACTGTAATCGCCATGGTAAGTTGCGTTTGGGTTATAATAAACTTTGTTATGTCGACCAATAAAAATATCAAAATGTCTTGATATTTTGTGTTACGGTTGATGCAAGACAAACTTTAGTACTTTTAGTAGTGTAGACCGCTCATGCTTACCCCCGTCTCCATTATAACCCATTCAGGCTGCCACGAAATTAAGTAATTTCGAGCTGAAATTACGAACGAAATCTAAGGTGTTCATACTGGGCTTTTTGACATTTGAGTTGATTTCGCAAACAGCTGATCACGTTTAGTTACATTTGTATAATTTAATTCTTTAGAAAAAAGCTTTCGCACAACACTTTCGTATCATTTAAAAATATACACGAATATTAAAAACAGCACTACAACAAAATTAATGTACAATTATGTTTATATTTCCATTATTTCATTTGGCTTTTAAATTTTTTCTGACAAAAGCGCACTTTCAAGGTTGTAAATATGGTCATGGTTGCAAAAAGTGTAGCTTTTTATACAAAACCAGCGTTGTCTATCGTAATTTCAAGTTAATTTCGACGAAATTAAGTAGAATGAGTTAATTTGGGCAATGGTAAAATGTATGCGAAATTACGTAATTACAAGTTGATTTCGGCCAAAATCACGAAATGACTTAATTTCGTGGCAGCCTGAACGGGCTATTAGACATTAACATGTCTTAGCAAAAGTCAATCTTTATATAAACAACAATATTTTTAATACAGTTTTTTATTTAATTTTAGTTTGATAGTTGATTTAAATCTTAGTTTTAGTTTGAAAGTTGTATTTCTGCTTTGTTATAAGCATTCAAACAACATTGTGGACAAACAGAAAATCCACAAAAAATGCAATAAACACTTGGAAGAAAAGTATGATTAACCCTCAATTCGAAAACGCACGCTATTCTCACGACAAAACTGTTTCAGTTTATATGCAAGATACTACGCCCACTGTTTTCATCCAATCTGTTTTTGCTAGACTATACGTAATAACACGATAATATATTTTATTTTTATGGGAGGTTCCACTCCCACCATCCTAATCCAGTCTGTATTTTGCTATATTATGCACGTTAATATGAGGGTTACTAGTGCAAAATTTTTAAGACTACATATTGTAGTTCTCTAGCTACATGATAATAATTTTTCACTTTGTATGGGAGGTAACACGCCCACTACCCCAATCTAGTCTATATTTTGCTAGACTATGCACATTGGTCTGAGAGTTACTTGGGCAAGGCTCTACTTATTGCAGATCTCCAGGTAGACGATAATAATTGTACACTCTGTATGGGAGGTACCACGCCCATTATTCCAACACAGCCTGTGTTTCGCTAAACTATGTACATATATTAATAAGAGGGTTCAAAGATCTACCTATTATAGTTCTTTAGCTGCTTAAAAAGTGGGCGTGGTCAATGTAAAAACCAAAGTTGGGTTATGATGAAGATTAAGGGATGCGATTATCAAGGAACAAATTATTTGTTTCTGTGGAGTGTGCATCATTAATTAAAGTGAGTTATTTTCACTTTTAGCTTCCATTCTCATTTAAGGCCAGTATGCAGCTCGACTGAATTTCAGTTTGCCATAAGAAGTATGTATAGAAAAAACAGCCTAAAATTCAGGCCAGTACTCATTTGGAATAATTTCTCATATTATTAGTCAAGAATCAGGAAAAAAGGAAACCTTTGGTGCTTTAGGAATAATTTATGCAATATTAGCTATTGGATTGCTAGGATTTATTGTTTGAGCTCATCATATATTCGCTGTAGGAATAGAAGTATGTGTAAAAAAATTTAGGTTTGAAAATTTTCAGGCAGCTTTCCGTTTAGCAATACGAAGCTAAAAAGAAAACTTAACGAAATTTTTAACTGTTACACTGATGTTATAACAAAAAGTGTAGACTTCTTCCTTTAACTGAAACAAAAATTTTGATGAAAGAAATTTTTACATTATATGCTTTTTACACTTTTTCAAATATATTGTATTCATTTAACAATAAAATTTTATTTCTACAAACAATTTAAAATGGTTTTAAGTCCAGATAAAAAACTTACCTGGTATTTATAAAACTCTCTATAGACCAATAACAATATATTAGAAAAACAGCTACTAGAATATCACACGTAAATATTTGAATATATATACTTATTGACATAGCAAATATGAGATATAATTGAGCCGTTTATTTCGAAAAAGGCATTAGTCACTTTGTTTTTAAATTGATATATTGAAGGGTTTGTCACTCGCAAAAAAAAAACATATTTGTTATAACGTTGATTAGTATAACTTTTCTTGAACAAAATCTCAGTGGAGCTTAACATCTGATTGCAGTTTCTTTAAAAAGGAAGAGATACCGTTAAATTGTAATCAATCTTATCATTACCCTGATATTTTTGAAAAAATTACTAAAGCCACTTTCAAAATAAACGGCTCGATTACTAAAGGCATTTCCAACTTATTAAATTAAAATATTATTAAAAATTTTGAAATCAAATCAAATAAAACGTTCCTAGTAAGTAAAAGCAAAGATAAACTAAAAAATAATAGAATGAAGTAGTAATTGCTATTTTTAGCCACGAAAGGTATATATAAAACACAGTACTATTCAGAAAATATGTATTTTCCTCGAAAATATTAGAAAGAAACAAGAATCTATTATAAGACAAAAATGTAATTAAAAAATCGTAATATTAATTTTTTTAAGGGCACGCTTGTACCACATAAATGATAAACACGATAAGTGTGTGTGACTGTGGGCAAAGTTTTTTTATTTTACAATCTCACCATTTAAGGGAATTGTTACTAGAATCAGCTGTAACGTTATAAGTTATATTAGAGTTTGATTTGTTCACTTGCATACATGAAATACTGTCTTGTACAACTATGGGTGTATCGACTATTGTTTCTTGTATTTTATAGATAATTGTCTAGTGAAAAATTCAAGATGAATTAAATGTAGTGTAAACATAAAACATTAAAAAAAACTAAATTACTTTACAATTTAAATAGCAAGAAGTAATTGAAATATTAAGTGAGAAAAGAAACAGTGGTTTAGCAAGTGTAAATGAAAAAATATAATATGAGTGCTCCGCCTACATACAAGTATTCGAAATGTCTATACTATTTCATTGAATGAATCGATAAAGGATATGGTCGTAAAAATACTTTTTTATCCATATTTATAAAAAATAAATTAATCTATTGCTATTTGCATTTAAAATCTAAGAAATAAATGAAATAAAATAAAATGAATTTATTATTTCAAGTTGTACTTCAATTGGCGATTGCATGTAAGTAGAAACGTTCTTTTAATTAATTGATAAATATGTATGAATATCTACCTACATACATAAGTATGTATATACAAGTGAATGTATGTGCGTATATAAGTATCTACGGAAGTATGGATGTGGATACATGCGTGCGTACATACCTACATACATATTTAATATGCAAACATTTAAGGAAATTGTTTCTACTATATTTTATATTTTTTTCGGTTACACCAAGAGATTAATAATTTAATAAATTTTTTAATTAAAAAGTATAACTTTTATATAAAAATTCTTTTGTACTATCCCGGTTTTGTCATAGTGATTACATTAGTAATCATTAGGGAGGACCAAACAAAATGTTTATTCTAACAAATTCCAAACGGATTTCCTTGAAAATTATTAATTTATCAAATTTTTATATTTTTAAACTAGAAAATAAAAAACAAAAAAAAATGGATCATACCTAGCTAAGTAGTAGTAGCAAAGTAGTAGAGAAAAATTCAATAAAAAAACACAAATATTTATGTATTTATTTTATTTATTCTTTAAAGTAATAGGTACAAGCTTTTAGGCCATACTTAAATATTACTTTTTATAAAAAGTACCTAGGTACCTATACAAATCCAAATCAAATAGGTATAAAAATATTGAACAAGTTAAATTATTAAAAATCCTTGAAAGAAATGTAAACGCCACTTTAACTGTTGTAAACAATAATTGTTTCCACGACAATTGGATTTTCGCTCCGGAACGACCCGAGTTTCACTCGACCAAATATTGTCAACTCATCAACAGCTGTGCCGTACCAACCGAAACTTTTTTCCTCAACAAAGAACTTCCGACAACAATAGAGCTGTTACAACAACAACCAATTAAAAAATTCACCATAGTAAAATTCTGAAAATTTCAACAGTCTACCTATAACGGATCCAGATGTAAGCGGCGCTGATAGACGTAGAGAAAACAAAGAGTACTTTTTTAAACTTAGAGAAGGGCCTCCAAAAAATAGTCAATTATTTTATTGAATTTTCGATTTTTTTTAAGTAATCACTTAATTTAAAAAAAAATCTTCTTTGGTGTAGCCCAGTGTTGAACTCAGACCGAAATAAAATTCATTATTTGAATAGAGATGTTTTGAAATATATTTTTTTTTGTTAAAAAGTGAGTTTTTGGCGAACTTTTAATCTTTTATGGAACGCTAAAATCACTGACAGTTTTTTTTCGTTTTTTATAAAATTTAGATTTTTATTAACGTTGCAGTTTTTTTTGGTGAAATTTATTTTTAATTGTTTTTAAAATTTTGAGCTAAGCCTAAGGTAATCAAAAGTTATTTTTAGAATTTTTGGGTTTGAATAAGAATGCAAAACAACAAAATAGGAAAAAAGTAAATTTTGATACTAATAGACTGTAATTAATTTTCTGGATCGTTACAACCTTCTTCAGCATGCTTTGTATCTATGTACTTTATGTAGTGCCTAGATGTAAGTATTATACATTTAAACAACCAAGCTAAAATAATAGAAAAAGTGAAATATAATTCCAATCATCTATCGTGAGTTGGTAAGTAGGAAGTCCACCACTATCTTCTTCTCTTTGGTTGTGGGTTTTGCTTTAATCTTAACAAACAATTCACTTCATTGGTAAAATATTGTAGAAATTACAAACGAGTATAATTAAAATAAATTAATATGCGGGGATTGGCTTTTGAATTGGCTCTAGTTTTCGGGGTAGAACGTTATGCTAAAAATAACATGTATAATATGTGTGATGGAAACTTATCCACCACTCATTCCGCATATCCACCGAAATTTTGTTTAACTATTCGAACATTTGAATTTCGAAAAATACGAAAAAATAATAGTGAACTCAAGCACAATACAATTGGTGTATAAAAACATGTGTGGATCTGAAAAAATGCGCAATAATGTTTATAAACACATAATGTATATAAACATGTTAAACATTTTTACAAAAAATAATTTTTATACAAGTGACCAAGGTATATTTATCTTACTAGGTAGTGTCGTCCGCCCAGCTGATTTAGTAGTTCGACATGTCAAAAGTTGTATGTGTTCAGAAATTTTATAATGTAGAAGTGAAAAGGCAAGAAAACACATACAGCCCTTCTCAATTTTCTCCTATGTTTTTTGACATTTCGAACTACAAAGCAACAACAAAATGCCATGTTGTTCTTGTATTGTTGTATTTGTTGTAGGGACGCCACTACCTAGTAAAATAAATATACCTTGCAAGTGACTAAATTAATCTTTTCATAACAATGTTCTCTGCGCTCAATTTTTTAAATATTATCTACGTTTTAAACTGGAAATTTCACTTTAAAGTGAAATGAGAAATGAAGTATAGAAATGGAATTGAAACACTTTCTGATCGAAAAGAGATATGTATATGTACATACATATGTACATAAATACAAAACTTTAAGCTGACATAGAGAAGAGGGCTTTTAATCAAGTGGTAATAACAAAATTTTATATTTTTTATTTTAACGCTTGCATTCCTAAAACGGTAATGATAAGTTAAAAAATGGATCTTTTTTCCAAAGTGGTTACTCTGACTTTGATAACCACGGGGCTTTCAAATCCGTTTTTGAGTATGTAGCCAAACAAATAAAACTTTATTAATCTTTTTATTTTTTTAAATTGTACTTTGCTATCACTCGGCGAAATTTTACAATTAATCAGACATTTTAAAATTATCTATGTTTAGATAGGGCTTGAGGCAAAGCAGTTACAAATCATGACCCAGTTTTTCTTTTATTCATATTTGTAATAGTTTAAACAAACTTACTAGTACAGGAGAAAATCCTGAAAAACGGTATTTTTTCAATTCACATTTTGTCATTATTTTAAAACAGCGCCATCTGTTGCATTTCAAATAATATGGTGAGATGATGGTTTTCATATTCAGGGCTGTCATAGAATCCAAGTCGGTTTTGCTTCTTATCGGTTTTGCAAACCAAATTGGTTTCAT
Organism: Phasia obesa; assembly: GCA_949628195.1. Taxonomy (NCBI): domain Eukaryota; kingdom Metazoa; phylum Arthropoda; class Insecta; order Diptera; family Tachinidae; genus Phasia; species Phasia obesa. The sequence goes on along the minus strand of OX451218.1, from coordinate 24,158,876 downwards.
TTGGTGTCATAAAATCAAGTCGGTTTGTTTATTTTCGAATTGAAATAAAACCGATGTTCAAATCAGCTGTTGTTTAGCATATGTACATTTGTATACAATTTAAATGTGACTTTTTTGACAAAATAATTATTTTCGTTTAAATATTATTAAAAGTTAATGCATTTTTGTAAAAAATATAAAAAAAATAAATTACGATAAAAAAATGACTACTGCAGTTGTTGCATAATTGTTGTTAGAACCCCCTGCTTCAGAAAAGCTAATTAAAAGAACTTTGTGAGATCGCGGCAATCTTCTTGAGCTGCCAGAGTCAGCGTACGTACATATTATACTTTACCCGGAGTGGATATTTTAGTATTATAATAGTAAGTAAATACGATCTCAATTTTATATAATTTATGCATATACTATATGCAATTATATTCAGATTTGTGACCAAGATATGAAAAGTCGAGAGGTAGATTAACGGTATCCCGGTTCTTGCCAAGACGCATTTGTATGGATTATAAGAAGCGCAAGATATTTTGTTAGAAAGTATGAGTCAGAAACATCAGCACAACATCTACAGAAGTTACAACATAGGGAACACCGAGGATGATACAAAGTTAATATCATTTGGTAGTAAAGGAAAATATTATGTGGCCGTCAAAGACGTTTCTAAAAACTGAAGGTCAAAGGATCAGAAATAAAATAGACCACAGTTTATAAAAAAAAAACCTAAAACAATACATTTTATTCCACATAACAAAAAAAAAAAATAAAATTGAATTCAACCTTAAAAAAGTTTAAAACTCAGTATTTTAAAAGCTTACACATAACAACATAAAAAAAAACTAATATAAAGCCATATTTTCATAAATATTAATCAATTAATATTTACTTTTATAAATATGTCTTAAAAAATAAAAACAAGAGTGAGTAAATTAAAACCGACAGCTGTTAGCTGATTGGTTTATTTCCAATAAAAAAAATGATCACATTGGTTTCTGTGACACCTAAAACCGACAATAATTCTAGTTCGAAAATAAAACCAATAACATTGGATTTCATGACACCAACATCTTTTTTTTCGTCGGTTTTAAATCCAATTCCGACAAAATTGGATTCTGTGACAGCCCTGATTATGGAGCAGGGCCTATCATATGGGTCGAAGAAAGAATGGATGTTATTTTTTACATCAATCTGCTTAAAAGTTATGTGATGCCTTATGCAGAATGGAAAATGTCACACAAAAATAAAAACCTTAAAATTTTTTATGAAGATTTAGTATACTTTTTTCTTTTTCGAAATATGTAGTAAAAGGTGGCTCTATTTTATGGAACACCACTGTATATGGGTGCCTTTAAATAAAATTGAAACAATGTTTTATGATTTTTCCAAGTAATGCGCTACACGTTGGGTTAACGATAGTCATAGAAGCTTTAATCTATAATTAATATTTTTCTAAGAAGGGAAATTACAAGCAGATAAATTCCTCCATTTCGGAAAAATATACGAAATATTTTTTTAATGGTTAATGCGGTTTTTTGTTTCTTAGTATTGATGTTTCAATATTTTCGTTTTTGTCTTGGAACCTCTGTTTTACTATAAAATTATTAATCAAATTGTAGTTGAAACCATACATACCGAAAGACCCTGGTCGAATCCCGCCAGAGACATAAACTTTCATCGCGATGTTCTAAAAAAAGCGCCACCTACTGGGAAAAGGGCAAACGAAATATGCCCAGCAAGACTCGCCTCCACCATCACATAGCAATGATCTGCACCATTACCCAATTAATGAAGACAGATGTCAGCCCTAATCTACCATCTTAAATTTTCTAATAATTTAGCCAAATACTAAAAGTTGATAAATTCATTAAAAAAAAACATGTGTGTGAAGATAAATTCCAATTAAACTAGCAGAGACAAAAAACACATTTTTAACAGAGCTCATTTTGTAGTCAACAGAGCATTGTTATTGGTGTAACATTCACTGTTAATATCAATCCAATTATTTTGGTGGCTACTACTTGGAATGGGGAGAATCTACACCTAAAAAAACATGTTGCTCCGAGGGATACTTTTTGATGTGTGTGAAGTTAGCTCCGTCAGTTAGCTTCGTTTTTAACAACCCTGTGTTAGTTAACTCATTTGTACAAAAGATGGTAAAATACACAAAAATGAATTATTTTAAACATTTTTATGCAAAAAATAATTAAAAGCAGCAATTTTATTAACATTTTATTAATAATTAATAATAAAGGCTTGGAAAAAAGTGAAAATATGTATTTTCCCATATGGACATTTATTAAATATCAAAAAAATGGCCAAAATCGGAAAGGTGCGGCTTAGCGGACTATAGGGGTTGAAAGCTATGACATTACAGATTTCAGAACTGTATTGGTTATATTCAGAATTTGTATAAGTTTTTAGTAATAGAATTTTGAAAAAAGTGAAAATATGCATTTTCCCATATGGACATTTATTAAATATCAAAAAAATGGCCAAAATCGGAAAGGTGCGGCTTAGCGGACTATAGGGGTTGAAAGCTATGACATTACAGATTTCAGATCTATATTGGTTATATTCAGAATTTGTATAGGTTTTTAGTAATAGATTTTTGAAAAAAGTGAAAATATGCATTTTCCCATATGGACATTTATTAAATATCAAAAAAATGGCCAAAATCGGAAAGGTGCGGCTTAGCGGACTATAGGGGTTGAAAGCTATGACATTACAGATTTCAGAACTGTATTGGTTATATTCAGAATTTGTATAGGTTTTTAGTAATAGAATTTTGAAAAAAGTGAAAATATGCATTTTCCCATATGGACATTTATTAAATATCAAAAAAATGGCCAAAATCGGAAAGGTGCGGCTTAGCAGACTATAGGGGTTGAAAGCTATGACATTACAGATTTCAGAACTATATTGGTTATATTCAGAATTTGTATAGGTTTTTAGTAATAGAATTTTGAAAAAAGTGAAAATATGCATTTTCCCATATGGACATTTTTTAAATATCAAAAAAATGGCCAAAATCGGAAAGGTGCGGTTTAGCGGACTATAGGGGTTGAAAGTTATGACATTACAGATTTCAGAACTGTATTGGTTATATTCAGAATTTGTATAGGTTTTTAGTAATAGATTTTTGAAAAAAGTGAAAATATGCATTTTCCCATATGGACATTTTTTAAATATCAAAAAAATGGCCAAAATCGGAAAGGTGCGGCTTAGCGGACTATAGGGGTTGAAAGCTATGACATTACAGATTTCAGAACAATATTGGTTATATTCAGAATTTGTATAGGTTTTTAGTAATAGATTTTTGAAAAAAGTGAAAATATGCATTTTCCCATATGGACATTTATTAAATATCAAAAAAATGGACAAAATCGGAAAGGTGCGGCTTAGCGGACTATAGGGGTTGAAAGCTATGCCATTACAGATTTCAGAATTGTATTGGTTATATTCAGAATTTGTATAGGTTTTTAGTAATAGAATTTTGAAAAAAGTGAAAATATGCATTTTCCCATATGGACATTTATTAAATATCAAAAAAATGGCCAAAATCGGAAAGGTGCGGCTTAGCGGACTATAGGGGTTGAAAGCTATGATATTACAGATTTCAGAACTGTATTGGTTATATTCAGAATTTGTATAGGTTTTTAGTAATAGATTTTTGAAAAAAGTGAAAATATGTATTTTCCCATATGGACATTTCCGATTTTGGCCATTTTTTTGATATTTAATAAATGTCCATATGGGAAAATACATATTTTCACTTTTTTCCAAGCCTTTATTATTAATTATTAATAAAATGTTAATAAAATTGCTGCTTTTAATTACTTTTTGCATAAAAATATTTAAAATAATTCATTTTTGTGTATTTTACCATCTTTTGTACAAATGAGTTAACTAACACAGGGTTGTTAAAAACGAAGCTAACTGACGGAGCTAACTTCACACACATTACTTTTTGAAAGTAAAATAGTAGGATTTCCGAAATAACTTAAGAAAAGCTATAAAAAGACTAAATTTAAAAATATCTTGAGAGGATTCTTTGGTCATTATGAAAAAATAGGGATAGGTATGATATATCCACTATATATGAAAATGTTGCTCCAAAGGGGTGCTTAATGAAACTGTATAAGTGGAATTCCTGAAATAATTTTTGAACTTTTGTAAAACGAATTTGAAAAAAAGGAGTTTTTGGTACAAATTTCTTGAGAGGATTTTGGTCGTTATGGAAAAATAGAGATGGGTATGATATATCCACTATATACAAATGTTGCTCCAAAGGGGTGCTTAATGAAATTGTATAAGTGGTTTTCCTGAAATAATTTTTGAACTTTTGTAAAACGAATTTGAAAAAAGGAGTTTTTGGTACAAATTTCTAGAGAGGATTTTAGGTCGTTATGGAAAAATAGAGATGGGTACGATATATCCACTGTATACAAATGTTGCTCCAAGGGGTGCTTAAAAACTGTATAAGTGGTTTTCCTGAAATAATTTTGGAACTTTTGTAAAACGAATTTGAAAAAAGGAGTTTTTGGTACAAATTTCTTGAGGATTTTTTGGTCATTATGGAAAAATATATATACCCACTATATTCATTAAAAATCCGGCTCTAAAAAAGTGTAAAAAATATTATTCTACTTGTATTTTAAAGAAGCGCAGGTTTTTGCTTCTCTGCAACAAACACCCAGTCTTTGGCGGAAATCGAACTCTCTAGCGCACTACCAGGCAGTCTATGTATCACTATATGCCACACTATTATTTCCAATTTTTTTCTTTTTAGGGCTTATGCAACTTGACGAGCTCATTAGCTTTTTGTTTGTTACATAATGATACAATCGTGAATAATTCTCTCGAAAATTTTGCACGACTACAAAAATTTCCTTTATAGTGAATGGGTATTTCCCTCGAAAAATTTCCACTTTTCTCTTAGTTTTGTTCACTTTATTTTTGCTGGGGAACTGTATTCTTCAGAAAAGCATTTAAGTTATCTGTGGTATTTATTTTTTCTAATTATTATGCCAAATAATGTCTTAGTACACAAAAGGAAATCTCTGCGTGTTTTCAGAATATATCCAACGCAGTTTATTTACTGTACTTAGAGCCAACTTACACCATGACATTTTTCATGAAACTGGTTGCATGCAATTTTAGTTTGTTGGCAAGAGGTATAGAGAAGCAAGCGGGGTAAACAAAATGGCATGGCTTGAATTTTGAGGGGATTTTTTGACACTTGCTTTGTGCAATTTTCGTTCGTTCAGAGTTGATTTCAAAAAATGAAATTGTTTGGTTTAATTATGAATAAATTTCGGTATGATTTTAATAATTTCTTGTAAAATTTCGTTATTTGCTTGTTTAATTTTTATTTATTTTGTATTTCAGTACGAGTGCATATATTTTTTTTTTCAAATAACGCATAAACTATAAAAATTACGAATATGAAATCAAAAGAAAATGTCAAAAACAAATTCAAGCCGATTGCATGAAAAAATTCATCGTAAAAATGTGCCATGATATTCGCTGCAACTTTAAAAGAGACATGAAAAAAATGGCATGAAAAAATGGCATCGTATAAATTCGGTCTTACTGCTAAAACTAAGCAAGAGCGTAAGGCGTAAAATAACTGTCAAAAATTCTCATGTACATACAAAATGTATGATGCAAACCTAAATAGCGTCGTCAACGCAATTGGCAATTGGAAAATCCAATTTTGACAGAGCGTTAGATAGTGAAGTTGAGTGTAAACAAAATGTTATTGTTTTTGTGTGTGTAAGAGTGGTGTCATTTTAGCTATTTTCTGCTTTATCTAGCGATTTTATCTTTATTTTGCGTCTTAATTTATTAGATTTTACTAAATGAAGTATGATAACATTACTGTTTATTACAAAACGTTGCGCTCTTATTTGGGTTTAATAAAAGTTAGGCGGTAGACGTCATTACGCCTTACGCCCTTGTTTAGGTTAGTCAGTTACTTTATTTTGAACAGCTGCACCATGAAGAGAACAAAATGGATGAAAACATGAAAAATGCATGTTATTTACCAATCAACAGATTATGATCAATAGAATCAAAAGCATTATAAAGGTATAATGATTAAAACCAGATTTAATAGCATCAGTTAGCGCAGACAAAGAGTGTGGTTGTGCTATAACCTCACCTAAAACCAAATGGGAATCAATTATTAAACCATGCTCGAACACAAATTTTGTATTTTGATTTTTAAGTATCGTCTCAAAAGCTTTTGTCAAACATGGTAAGTGTAGAAACGCAACAGACGACGGTAACGATATTTCAATACAAATTTGACATAAGTTACCGTTCAATGATAATGTCGCGGTAATAAAATTTATTTTATTTTCTGATTGGTTTGTGTTATTCTCTCATATTTTTTCTCTTACTCTTTTACATTATTGCCATATGTTTCCAAAAATGATTGTATTTTGTAATCATTTTAATTCACAATAATAGCAAAGACACATTATTTAAAAAAAAGGAAAATAAGGAAAATTTTGAAATATTGAAAATAACAAAATATAAATATGGATATGAATGAATAAATAGTTGAGGAGTTAAAAATATATGAACCGCTATACAATTTATAATCTAAAATAGAAATCGGTCGGAAATAGTTTTACTTATCGGTATAATTCTCGCAGTCTGCCAAGATGCGAGAAAACTACATGTTGTAACTTTAGTATTAAAATCAAAAAGTAAATGATGTTTAGTGGTATGTAAATAATGGATGGAAAATAATTTTAAATAAAATAAATTGCCCGTCACGCATTCATTAACTAATATTCTCGTCCGAATTACCTGGCCGAGCTTGCTGGAGTCTTTTTATATTACACACTGTACCAGTGTGTTTGAAGTTAATTATGAAAATTTTTTACGTAACGGACGATGTGCACCGAACACTACGAACAAAAACGATTATGCGCTAAATAAAAGCATTTCACAAGCTTATATTTATTAGGACTTTTGTGCATAAATTTTCAGAATAAGCGAATACTTTGCATTTACTTATACTTTTATATTTCAAATTTGAAATTGGTAGGTAAAATTTAATCATTTGTTTTTTTTTTTTTAATTTCCAGATTTATACAATTGCGTAGAGGTTCATTTTGAGTCTAATGATAGTGGATTTTTCCTAAAACACTCTCGGCAATCGCCAGTAACATCTGACATATCTACAACACATTCGTCGCTGGTTCATCCTCTAAAGCCACGGACTGCCTATGATTCAGTATTATCGGTTGATCGATTTACTGTTGTACAAACAACACAAGCAGTATCAATAAGAGCAAGTTATGGTCCCTTTTCTACAAAACAAACAGTACCAGCAAAGTACATTGTACCGGATATAATTGATAATCAAGCTGACTATTTGAATGTAAGTATATTTATGTTGTCGTGCTAAACAGAAAAAAACAGATTTGAAAAAAAGTTGGAAGAGAAGATACAGGGATTAGTGTTTACTACAGTTTTACTACTTTTAAAAGTAACCGAAACTACTTCTACAGATAGTTTATTCCATAATCAAACCATGACTGAAGAGCTAAATTTCACTGGCCGATGAGCTCTTAATGAAGAGCTATTTTTTCTGTAGTATAGAATATATGTTGATATAAAAGCGTCCATTTATTTTTTTTTATTTAATATTATTTATTGTAACTTCAAAAAGTGCTCAAAGATTTGGATTAATAGTAAAACTACAAATTAAAATTATATAAACTTAAGTCCAGCTAGTGCTAGACAAAAAACTGTATGTTGATACGGTTGTGGTTATCATTTATTGATCACATCTGTGATGTTGGGCCAGGAAAAGCAATATTTCTCCTTCTTAGTCGAATGTATCCCCGATCATTCAGGATGTTGCGAGCCAGCGGATTTGTTTATATACGTTGTTGCATGTTTCGGGTTTTAGATATACCAGGGTGCGGCTGTAATTATTTGTAAAATCTTATTTTGGCGCCTTTGATGTTTTTTCTAAATTTGAAGCTGAGGCAGTACCCCATAACTGGGAGCCATAGCACCATATTGGTTTAAGAATCGAATTATAAAGTAGAAGCTTGCCATCTAGGGTTGAGTTTCGTTGATTTTTCTTCTCAATTTTTTTAACCACATTTCCGAATAAAATATATGATTTTGTAAGTATTGAGATGCTACTTTGGGGCTTTCATGAATGCTTAGAAAAGCATTGCCGTTGGCAAATGTTGATCTGTGAACTCCATTACTAGTTGGCATATCCAATGTATACAACAAATATAAAATGGGTAAAGTGGTATTGGGGAATTGCTAGAGGAGAGCTTAACAAATCTCCTTCTTTAAGTATAAACTTACGATCAGTTATACCCTGTTCAGACATATTTAATTACTAAATTGAAGTGCTTTACTAATTGAATAAAATACGAAATGCAACCCTGCTGTATATCTATTGTGAATTATTCTCAGTAAGAAAAATTGAATTCACTGCATGTCACAATAATACTAGGTAGGAGCTTTACTACAACAACATGAAGCAGTTTGTGGGTTGAAATTTATTTGTCAGATTTCAAAAAGAGTTGACTGAAATAAAAAATTACAAACCAAATTGTAGGTTTTTACTTTTTAATTCTTTTAATTGTATCAAAGAAGATCGCAAAATTTTTTTAAAGCTCAACTTTTATCAAAACAAAAATTGTATACGATTATAATAAAAACAATGTTGTTTCAGCTGTCAAATACTAATTGAGTAAGCTTAATTGAGCATGTGTGAACACTAAATTAAATTGCTCAATTAAGATTAAATTGTTTCAAATAAGAAAGCATGTCTGAACATTGTATTAAGTAACTTTTTAACAATTTATAAAAAATAGTGGACAGATTTTGCTTTAACTTTCACTTTGTCCTTTCAATTAAACCGATATAAACGATTTTAGAGTTGTGTAGTTCATGAACGATCTAGTTCAGTTAACCTAACCACTCATCTGACTTAAGTGAGCTCACCACACCGAGATCATATGATACCTTCATTAAGATACCTCTAGTGGTTCATGACCTACCGAATTAATTTCAGAGTAAAAAAAATACTTAAAATTAAAGGGTGTTTTTATAATTAGGTGATTTTAAGTGAATTATATGTTTTTATTGTTTGAACCATTATAAACAGACTCTTGAAATTTACACAGATCATTTAAAAATGGTGTTCGCTATATAAACAAGTATAAAAATAAAATTATAAATTAAAGGGTGTTCCAACAGTGACGTGATTTGCATGTATAGGAAACTTTACTTAAACTTAAAATAAAATTTTTTTATTAACGAAATTATTTTACAAAAGCGAATTTATTTTACAAGGTAAGAGCATTACAGCAGCAATGCCGATTGACGTTATAATGTTAATGTCAATTATTTATTAATTGTTACCATTCTAACATTTTATTTGCCTCATTATTTAACAAATATTTGAATAATTATAAGTTGAATAAGGACACAAAAATACTTTTTTTGTATACAGATTCAACTTAAGCTTAGACAGAGTTGTTTGACTAAAATTGCACTGATCAACTGAGCAACTACTAGAACTAGTAAAGCGATCTGATCGCTCATATGAACTAAAAGGCACAACTCTACTTTATTTCTTTTAATTCTTTTCTAACTTATAAATGACTCTTTTTCTTTTTCACTTCAGTATACGTTAGAGTAAATTCCACATGGCTCTGGCTCATCTATGAGTATTTTTTTTCGACTATATATATGTGAGGTGGTATAAATAATTACGACATCAGATAAAATGAACTTGTTTTTAAAAATAGGAAAATGAGTTAATCGAACATCGTACTTAATAGTCATGCTAAGGATATCAAAAGCTGTAATTTTTTTTTTGTTTTAATGTAGAGGCGATATTGAAGCCAACCACTAACTTTGTGGGAACCCTAAATATACGACCCCCATTTGCACCTCAAGGTCCTTACATGCACCCGATTGGTAATTTACGATTAACTTACTTTCTTTGGGCCTAAACTAGTCTTTGAGCTAATAACGAGTGATTTTTTAAGAGCTTGAGAACTTTTTTTTTAAAAAAACGCATAAAATTTGTAAAATCTCATCGGTTCTTTATTTGAAACGTTAGATTGGTCCATGACATTTACTTTTTGAAGATAATTTCATTTAAATGTTGACCGCGGCTGCGTCTTAGGTGGTCCATTTTGGGCAACTTTTTCGAGCATTTCGGCTGGAATAGCCCGAATTTCTTCGGAAATGTTGTCTTCCAAAGCTGGAATAGTTGCTGGCTTATTTCTGTAGACTTTAGACTTGACGTAGCCCCACAAAAAATAGTCTAAAGGCGTCAAATCGCATGATCTTGGTGGCCAACTTACCGGTCCATTTCTTGAGATGAATTGTTCTCCGAAGTTTTCCCTCAAAATGGCCATAGAATCGCGAGCTGTGTGGCATGTAGCGCCATTCACCGTAACGTTGGGTCCAACAGCATCTTTGAAAAAATACGGTCCAATGATTCCACCAGCGTACAAACCACACCAAACAGTGCATTTTTCGGGATGCATGGGCAGTTCTTGAACGGCTTCTGGTTGCTCTTCACTCCAAATGCGGCAATTTTGCTTATTTACGTAGCCATTCAACCAGAAATGAGCCTCATCGCTGAACAAAATTTGTCGATAAAACACATTTCGAACCGAACACTGTTTTTGGTAATAAAATTCAATGATTTGCAAGCGTTGCTCGTTAGTAAGTCTATTCATGATGAAATGTCAAAGCATACTGAGCATCTTTCTCTTTGGCACCATGTCTGAAATCTCACGTGATCTGTCAAATACTAATGCATGAAAATCCTAACCTCAAAAAAATCACCCATTACTATGAGTATCAGCTCAAAGCCTTTACCCTTCGACTGTAGTGAGTGAGCTATACATATGTACATAGGTGAGCCACCGTTTCAGTCTCTTCAACTATCATTTTCGTTTCATTTGGCCTAATGATAAGTTTATATGACTTCTCACTATCGCTATTATCCAGCTTAAGATACTATTAGTAGATTCAAGTAACTTTTTGGACTTTGTGCGGAGAGGCTGTTGCCTCAGGAGTGCCTTTAGAGATTAACCCGTCCATTACTTAAAAGGCATTCGTGACCACGCTTCCATCCAACATAAGGTGAAATTCTTTTAGAAACTAATCTCTTCGCGTTTTTGGCTTCTTTGTCCATTGCTGTCGGATTACCAGGCTCCTTTTTCAATTAATAAAATTAGAATTCATAAAATGTCCAGTAATGGAGAAAATATTTCCACCGATACATAGATCCTTATGCGTGGGCATGTTTGGTATCCACGCTTAAATCTCCGATATAATAACTTCTGTAGAAATTGTCAGGATAAGTAAGAGGAAGAGACGTTGAAGCACCTTCTTTGTCAATGTACCGTCCTCTCTACTGACAGGGCGGCGTTCCTTGGCGGTCGGAGGCTTCAAGACTTTACAGACCTAAAGGGTTACAATATTACTAGGATAAACTCATTCATCAGGATCTCGGATGCAGATATACACCAAGGATCCTCCTCCTCATCCTTCTTTCAGGCGGAACAAAGGGACCTGTGTAACCTAACCTTAAGTATAATGTCCTAATGTGGATGCAAAACCATCCGCATGTTTAAATGAAACAATTTATAAATATTTAAAAACGTTTAATTTTTGCCCATACCTATTTATGACTATGCAATTCTATTTTGTTCTCCTTTCAAGAATACAACTGCAGCTTTGTTAGAACTACAGCAGTCAAATCTTCACCTGGATATTTCGGCACATCTCGTTAGTACAAGTGTATCACAGGACTCGCCAGTGCTAAGGGTCCTTTTCCATGCTGGTGCTGATCCTGGCGGCCATTTACAAAGACAAAAAATTTGTGTTCTATTGCATGTTTCGAGCAGCAATCATGTACCAATTAAGGGTAAATGCATGCCTGAAGGAGAAGATGGAGTTTGTGTTGCTGAGGTAAGATTTAAAATTTGTCACTTCCTTTTTCTTTTAACTAATTTAATGATTTTTTTTTTATATTTAAATAAAGGTTGTTATACCATTCAAATGGTTTCACACCCTGCCACCACCTCCCTTAGAAAATACAAATAGCACACCCACTAAAGTGCCACAACGTCTTGTTCAAGTTTCGTACAGTGTGTTTGAACCACCAGTAAGAAAACCTGAGCTATGCGAACCAAAAGTCCAAATACAGCCTTTAACCAGCTTCGTTCAAGTTCCTCTAGTCAATGCCTTAGAGCCATTTAAGGAATTTCATATTGACGAATCTCTCATTATTCTTCTGCCACAACAGCCTCTTTATCCATTGTCGAAATTTCATGTTCCAGTATTTTTACAAGAAACTCTAGAGAAAAATATTTCATCATTTACTGTTAAAGCACGAATTAAATCTGGCATCAAAGTAATAGGATCTACAGCATCTTCCGATTTATGGAATATTTCAATAGAAAGAGACAATTCAAAGCATTCCACGGTACGTGTAACAGCCACTAAGAAGAAAACTGAAAATAATACATCATCACAAATAAGTGAAAAAAGGTGAATAGAATTTTTTATTCTGTTCAAATAATAATAAATGCCAATATACAAATATTCATATATTTTTAGAGTTAGTGAAATATTTACGTGGTTGTTAGAGGTGGCTGATGATACGAAAGATTTAATAGAAGGTGGTAAAATTGTTTGGTCTGTAACTTACATCTATGACAATCCCAAAGATTCCTTAGTTGATCCTTCGCCCGAAGATAACAAAAGAAGAATTATTGTTAAACTTGAAGTTAATAAAGACGATACACAAGCTGTTTTGCCAATGGCTAAGGTAATGTAATACACATGAAGTATATCAGTATAGATTATTAGTTATGAGATATGAGATATAAATTCATATTTATGTGGTTAACTCAAATAAATCACAGACTAAAATCATTGATTTTATTTTACATCATTCTTTTGTGTTATATTGATACTTTTATCTAACGATGCTTCAACTTTTCGAGGTTTCGCCCAATTAATTTAGTTAATTTAGCAAAGTCTAAGGTGGAGCCAGCAATAATAATATAAATAACTTTGCTCTAGTGTCACCACAACAACATGTGAGAATTGGGAAGCAGTTGCATTTATTTAGCATCTTTGAGAAATAAGCTTATAAATACGCTTGTTATAAGCATTAAAGTAAAGTAAATAAATATTGTAATGCTTCATGAAAGCCGTAAAATAAAGCAAAATATTGTTTACTGCTTCCTAGAGGCTATAAAGTAGTGCTTTTTTCCGGGGAATCTCAAAAAATTCATATATTATTATTTTTATTTTTATTATATATTGTTTGATTTCAACCTATAAAAATTCTTATTCACATTTATTGTTCATCAAACAAAACTCAAGGTGGAATAACATCAACATCCCACTGGCGAACCCTGAATTTATTCAGTTGTGTTTGATGATCCAACAGGTTTTACTCATATTTAAACATTTATCAAGCTTTGAATTTAATTATAAGTTGTGACTATGGTGATGAAACATATTTTACTCATTTGTTTGCTGACGATAAAAATAAACAACCAAATCCCAACAATAATTATTTGAATAAAGTTGTTTTAAAACAAATAAGCAAGAAAACACTTCACCGCTTAAAAAAAAGTTGCCAGGCAGACCATCTTTTGTGCTTCCAAAAATGTCTTACACTTTCTCCCTCTCTCTCTCTCTCTCTCTTACTTCCATATGCAACAGTTCACTTACTTTAATTTTGTGTTTTTTCTTCATCTTAATAATCGTTGTCCGTAGAAGCGAACAAACATTCAAATTTCTTAATAAAAAGCGTTCGGTGATTAAAATCACAGAGCAAGCAAGAAGCACATGTAACGATACGTAATCGCTGATTGCTGTGGTAGGCGCAGCGGAGTCCAGGTTCGTTCATAAAGACAATAAAACATAAGATTATTTGGGAAAACGTTATAATAATCTTTATTGCTCTTCAAGGGTTGTAAAGGGTGGTTAATTTTGTAAGGGCCGATGTTGATTTTGAATATCGGTCAAATGGCCGCCGCGACCTCGACGGCACATCTCCATCCTATGCTCCAAATTTTCGATGACGCTGAGGCATAATTGAGATTCTATGGCGTTAATGTGCCAAATTAGCTCATCCTTTAGCTCTTGAATTGTTGCTGGCTTATCGACGTACACCTTTTCTTTCAAATAACCCCAAAGAAAGAAGTCCAACGGTGTCAAATCACATGATCTTGGCGACTAATTGTTATCGCCACCACGTGAGATAAAACGGCCATTGAATTTGTCGCGCAAAAGAGCCATTGTTTCGTTAGTTGTGTGGCAAGTGGCACCGTCCTGTTGAAGCCACATATCGTCCACATCCATACCTTTCAATTCGGGCCATAAAAAGTTCGTTATTGGCAATTCTGCTTGTTGACGAATCCACCGAGGTGAAAATGTTTTTCTTCGAAAATTGACTATCCAACGTTGCTATTTCTTGCCACCATTCTAACCATTGCTCGATTGTGTATCTTTCCATGGTTCAAATTGAGTTAGTCTGAAATTGAGAAATGTAAAATTAAATGCAAAAAAAAAACTTCAAATTTAGGTGTGGTTCACATTCAACATCGGCTCTTAAAATTTAACCACCCGATACTACTGCTCACAATTCTCTTCCTGCTCGCTAAGAAGGTGCACTCATGTGGTAGATGCCATCATTTTCTCAATCGGAGATTAACGACGGGTTTTACTGAGGCCAATAAGATCTAGTACTGGAAATATGTCCACCAACCAGTTGTTCCAAGAGTCCAACTTCCAGTGGTAGATCTCATCTCAATACTCCGTTAAGAGTTTCTATTAGAGATGTGTCCAACTTTTATTTGGTCTTACGATTTTTAATTACTTGTTGTAGTTTTAAGGTGCGCATTTTTGGACATAGGGGCGTTTTCATAAGGTTTTTTTTTTAATTGCCCAATAATGATGAACCATATTCTCCGTTTATTATTGTTACTTGCTCACGCAGTATTTTTATATCACACTCACACCCCTTCAGGTAAACAAGGAACTTTCATTCTGTGAGACCCCAAGACAGAACACTCACAGGGTACGTGAGTGAGACCTCAGACATTGTGTAGTTTAATTGTAATTAATTGTTTGATCTAAGACTTTACTAATAGGCATTGATAGTATCCGAGACCACATTGTCCGGTAAAGCATTAGTGGCTTGAGGTCACTCTTAGTGAGACGACCCTTGCCTTAGGATATCTGATAATATTTAACAGACCCTCTTGTTGCACAGGAATTCGGAAGTCCTTATTCCCAATAGGCTTCGTTGCCACGATGTAGTAGACCATGTTTGCTATGCTGACAGCTTCAAGCAGGAAAGCGGTGACACGGAGTTGGTATTCTTGGCCCAAACTTTCAAAGGGCCATTTCCATGGGCAAAAACCCAACGATCTTTCAGGCAGAAGTATACGCTATCCTCATCTGCGCCAGGAAAAGGCCTTAACCTTTGGCCTTTGGGGTAGTAATGGATGGTGCGACATCTCTAAATAAGCTCGGTTGTCACTAACGTTTAATACTATGTTGTTTTTCCAGCCACGAGGGTTATGTTTGGAACATGCGGGTGTTTTAGCCAACTTAGGGACCCGTCGAGATTTATAGGATTAGAGCCCTTCTTTGGCATATCCAATGGTTATGCTAAGAAAAACTGAATTCTAAGTCGAAGCAGAGTTCGCTCGACATTGGGAAGCTCTAACAGGGTTAAGAAAAGCACGTTATTCTGCTTGTTCATCCCGAAGGCTACTATACACTCAATAACGAGACTTAAAGCTCCTTACGGGATGGTTCACGGGATATTGTGATCTTTGTTACCATCAATTAAAATTAGAAAACATGGAAATCAAAATCTGCAGGCACTGTAAGTAAGCAGGTGAGACTTTGAAACACATTATTGGCTTCATCCGTAGCCTATTACTGGTTCGGAGAACATAAAATATCCCTTGGTTCGCGGTTCTAAGGGCCTATTACTTAATATTACAGCAGCCAGGAGGATGTATCCCGAGATACTGTTATAAAACGTTTGCCTGTATGAGCCCTGTAATGGAGAGAAAACTTCGACTTAACCACAATTTTTCACAATCCCTACCTGAATTAACTTGAAATTACGTTTTTTAGCCTTTTAGCCAATATTACAAATTCATTCAGAGATGTCACACGGCCAATGACTATCCTAAAAATAAGATGATTGATGTTGAGACCCTTAGTGCAGTCTGTCTTTCTATGACTTTCTCTACGAAACATTTACTAGCACAGCATCATTATGGCATATACTTCCATCTAAAAAACGTCGGATATTTGCCCATAGAAATAGCTCTTTCAAAGTTTGGATCAAGTAGACCAGCTTACGTGTCAAATTTTTTTAGATCAGCCCCTTGAATAGGTTCTGATCCCACTTCAATTACTATAGAGTAAGACCTCCCCGACCCTTGTTGGACTTTATTGTGGGTCCCGTTCAGTCTTTAGAAGACGAAAAAAGGCCATCTACGCTAAACCCTCCATTAAGCAAGTAAGTCTGTATTAAAATTAAAGGTCGACTGGTATTTAAGTACAAGGGTCCTAACTCCTCTAAGTCTAAAACACAACCTCTGGCCATGATATTCCGTTTGTAAGCTGACGAATTATAATTATACATTATTTATTTATTTATTTACAAAATATTTTAGAAATTAATTCATAAAATATAGAATAAGGGCGCCGGTTACAAGACCATATGCGCTCGTATTATAATATTCACATACATATAGACATACATATATAAATTTCAAAAAAAAAAGTGTAGAATTTAAATACAATTAATATTAAAAGGGAAAAGATATAATAAAAATAATAATTTTTAAATTTACAAAAGAAAATAAACTTGTGAAATATAGACCTAGACATCCTGAATGTTGTGCTGTTGCAGACTTCTCTTGATTTTCGTGATGTTATTAGTAGTCGCACAATCGAGTATTTCCTCCAGTGATTGTTCTATCCCCGAAACTGGGCAAATTTTCAACAAATGAGGAATGTCAAGTACAACATTACAATTGAAACATCTTGGCGGATCAGTTTTTTCATAGAAGTGTTTCGAGTTAAACACACATTTACCTACCCTTAGGCGGGCTAACAAAATACACTCGGACCTGGTCAAATGGCTGTTATATCTAGGTCTGGTTAAAGATATGTTCTGCAGGCCTTGGGTTACCCTAAACGGATTTGTTAAGGCTTTTGGGAAACAAGGAGTTTCTGTTATCTGGGGTAAACTCAGTGCCCTTTTAGCACCATAATCAGCTAATTCATTACCTTTAATACCAATGTGTGATGGAATCCACAGTATTAAAATTTGATGAGTTCCATTCTCCAACTGTAATATATCATCATAAACACCATTGCGATTTTTAATTATAGCTTGAGTTGCACTTAGGCTATCGGTACAAATTAACGTTTTGCCACCATGTTGGGTGGCGAGATCAATGGTTGTTTTTATAGCTGCAATCTCCGCCGTGAAAATTCCCGTATGATCCGGTAATCGAGACTCTTTAATAATTTCAAATTGTGAGGTTGAAAATTGTCTAACTATGGCATAAGATGTTATACAGTTCTGAAATGATCCATCCGTGTAGTATACCATATTTGGTGAAAAAGAAGAAATTTTTTCAGAGAACATTCTCTTGAAGCACTTTGCATCAGTATTGCATTTGGCGAAACGACTCAGACTATCATCTGCTTGAACCATAGCATTAGAAAACATAGGTGTTATTGGCTTTTGTGGCAACGAAATGTTTGAGTTTTTTAAAATAGAGATAACGTTATCAGTGGCAGATGGTGGACAAATTATTGCAGAGTTAAGGTTTTTCCAAAAAGATTTATGTAAGCCATCAGATGATATGGTAATCGCCCTGGATGCTACATTAACAGCAGTTTTCTCCAATAGAGTACGAAAATCGGTGAAATTAGCCTCAGTTCTTAATTTACCAAGCGGTGTTGTACGAAGCAGACCCGAGGCTGTTCTGAAGCAGTTGTTGATGGATGTATTAATTTTACCTACATTTTTTTTCGATGTCCAGCCGTAAATGGTTATACCATGCAAAATTGTTCCAATTGTTAAAGAGCGGCAGATGTTAAGGGCTGTTTCCATATGTGGACCTTTCTTCCTTGAACAAATGAGCTTTAGCAGGTTATTAATTTTACTTAGTTTATAAGTTAACTGATTAACATGACTGTTCCAAAGAAGATTTCTGGTAAAAAGTAGACCCAAAATTCGTAATTGATCCGAAAGATTAATATTAACGTCCCTTATAGTAATTGTGTTAATAGTACAGTCTCTTTTTCTACAAACATGGAGAATTTCAGATTTATGAACTGGTATAACAGCACCTCTGCTCTTAGCCCACTGATGTATTTTCGTATCCAGATAATCCAAATTAAATCGAACTATTTCTGGATTGCCCGACGCCACTGCAAAAACATTGTCAGCGTAAATGCCAATGTAGTCAATTCCCGGCAGGTTTTCTACAGCTTTGGCCAATGAATTTGCATACACAGAATATAGTACCACGGATAGTGGAGAGCCTTGAGGCACTCCGTTATCCAGTGAGTGTGTCAATGAGAAAAATCCATCCACTTTAACGGTTATGGTGCGGTTTCTGAGGAACGAATCTAATAATTTAAGGATACTTATCGGGATACCCCATTCATGAAGCTCCATTATGATGTATGTGGACACTACTCGGTCGAAAGCTTTCTCAATGTCCTCTGAAAGCACTAAATTATGCTTACCATTTTTCAGGTTTCTACGTAAAACTTCCTCAAGTTGGTGACATATGCTGTGAACTCCATGTCTAGGTATAAAGGCGTGTTGTAAGTTAGACAGTTTCCCTCTTGTATACTTCCAAAAGCGTCTGGCCAAAATTTTTTCAAGTACCTTTGATGAAACTGGCAACAAAGAAATCGGCCTATAACCTTCAAGACTGTTAGGATTTTTTCCGGGTTTTGGTACCGGCGATAGGACAGCAGTCTTCCAATCCTGAGGGAATACTCCAGTCGACAGTATGTTGTTGTAAAGAGCACAAAGGCGTAGTTTTAAAACACCTGGAGCATTTTTTATCATTGCGTAAGTAATTTTATCACGTGCTGGAGTCAAACCTTTTAAATTCTTCATTATTTCATTTAGTTCCGGAATTGAAATTTTTTGGTTCATTGCTACAAACTGCTGACTTGTTGATAGTAGATTTTCAATTTTAAAATTATTTTTCGTAGATATGACCTCAGGATCGAATACTGCATCCGAGCTAAGGTGGGACCAATAGCGTGCAAATCCATCAGCAATGTCCAAGGGGTGTGTTAGGCTGTTATCATCTGCATATAAATTAGGAAACCTCTGTATACGATTTGCCCTTAAGTTATTGACTTTACTCCAAAGAATTCTAACATCGATTTGGGGATTTAGGGAGTTAAGAAAATTTTCCCATGTTTTTCTTTTGGCGATTTTGCATTCTTTTTTAATTTTTGCACATAAACTTTTATAATTAATTACATTATCCTTATTTCGAATCCTCTTAAAAAGTTTCCATGCCTCTTGCCTCAAGGAAATTAATTTAGAAATATCCGAATTAAACCATACGGGGTTATTTTTATCCTTAGGTTTCCGGCTGAGTGGAATGGATTCATTCGCTGCTTTTCTAAAAATACGTTTTAACTGAGCTGCCTCTCTGTTGATGTTAGAAGACACTTCAAATTGTCTTTCAACTAGAGCTACCCTTCTTTCAAAAAGAGGCCAGTCAGCTTTCCTGTCCATAAAACGGGATGAAAATTTTCTATTAACAATATCAATGTTATTCGTTATCTTAATAGGAAAGTGATCAGCAACCTCCGGAATTGGCAGGCAAGTCCAGGTCAAGTTAGGAGCAACATCAATGGATGACATAGATACATCAACAGCAGTTAAAGTATTTCTAGTGTTAAGTAGGGTGGGTGAACCATCATTTAATACTACCAAATTGTTGTCATTAGCAAATTCTTCAAAAATTCTACCATTTGGGGAGTTTGAGGACGAACCCCACAATACGTTTTGAGAGTTTAAATCTCCTAACAATATATTATGGACATTTTCTTCAATAGATATATTGTTAACAATTGTTGCAGATAGGTTAACATTATTTTCTTTATAAATATTCGTAATATGAAGCTCATCCTTGGCTTTAATTTTGATTGTTTGGAAAAGTAAATTACCTGTAGATGTTATATGGCTTATAACGTTCAAATTTGTTTTCACCAATATTGCTATTCCTGATTTTGCGTAGTCATAATCAATGTTATTATGGTGAAATACTTGGTATCCTGGTAAATGGAATAAATGTAGAGTTTTCTCTATTATATGAGTCTCCTGAAGTGCTACGATATTTGGTTTATGCCTTGCTACTAAAAGCTCTAGAGCGTATTTGTTATTAATAAAGCCTTGCATATTCCACTGGAGAATAGTAATGTTTAGGTCCAAAGTCATAAAATTTATTTTTTCCCCCCCTTTGAGGGCTTTTGTTTTTGTGTGTTTCTTAATGTGTTTGGAGTTATCAACACATTAAGTTGGGGAAAATTATTGTACCTTTGTGTACATGGTGAATCATTATTATCATTTGTTTTTTCAGAATTTCTTGGTGGTGTGTTAAGTCCTAGACCATCATTTATATCTTGAATTATGATTTCATCAGTGATGTCTTTATTTGAATTCCAAAAAAAATTTTCATTTAAAGATGTTTCAGAGTTGCTACTATTGTCAACACTGAAAATACTGTCATCTTCTAAAATATCATCGTTACTTTTTTCATTTGCTGCTGTATTTGTAATTTGTTTTGATTGATTTTTGCTAAGAGAGATTATTTGAGAAATAGAGTTTCGTACGGTTGATAAAGATTCTTGACCTTGAAGAGTAGGAGTTTCAATAAATACTTCCGAGGTGTCTAAATGCACCTGAGATGGTTGAGGTTTAAAGTTGATGTTATCATTTGATTGAGAAATAATGGTTTCTGCAATGGAGCTGTGCAATACTTTTTCTGCATGTTCATTTTGATTTTCTGTTTGTTTGGTTTTGGTATATAAAGAAGTTTCTGTTGTTATAGGGTTTTGTTCAGTTTTTGTAGAATTTTGTTTAGTTAAGGTAGTGTTGTTGTTTGCTATTTGTGCGTATGTTGGATTTGTTGAACCTTTTCTTTGATTTGGTTTAAGCATATTTAAAGTGGGATTATCGTTAAAAACTTTCCATGCTTCACGAGTTGTACATTTTTTAGAAATTCTGATGTAATTAACCGACTTATGTTTCCAGAATGTAGGGCATTCAGGGTCATACGAAGGATGAGTTTCCACTTGGCAGTTGACACAGTATTTACGAATGCATGTATCATGTTTTTCTGCGTAGCCACATTCCCGACATTGTTCACCGATTTTGCACCATTTCTTGGTGTGACCGAGTCTCTGGCAGTTTAAACACTTCATGGGGTTGGGGATATATTCATCAACTGGGACCCTTTCCCAGCCAAGTTTTAAAAACTCAGGGCGGTTGAAAAGGTCAAAAGTGATTATTGCTGCACCTGTAGCAACAAGTTTATCATTTTCTTTTTTGTTTATTTTACGCACCTCTACAACTTTTTGATCTTTTAATGACTCCAATAATTCTTCATCAGTTATACTCATAATTTTTCTTGAAAAAATGCGTCCCTGAGTGGTATTAAGCGTTTTGTGTAAATTTATTTTTACAGGAATGATGTCAATGTAGTTGGCTTTAAGGAATTTTTCAGCAGTCTTAATACCAGGCACTTTGATCAGTAGATCACCACTTTTCATCTCCTTGACCTCTAGACGGTCACGCGAAATATGGTTAAGTCCCCTTTCCACTTGAAAAACATTATGGGATGCTAGCGGCAGTACTTGTAAATTATCCTTTAAAGATATAGCTGATGCAACTAAATAACGCGGCAGGTTGTCTTGATTCGCTGTTATTTCTGGTAGAGGAACGAAATCTTCAGCTCGTGGTCTTTTATATTTGTTGCTTTTACTTTTTCCGGCCGAGAAGTCAAGATCCCGAAACCGATTATAGTTCGGGGGATGAACCCCGTTCATGTCGCACACACACTAATAAATTTCCAATGAATGGCAAATGTCCAATAGCAAATATTAAAACAAATCAACTCAAAATTATTTAAAATCAAAAAAATTCTTTTTATTGAAAAAGAAAAAAAAAACACGTAGCTTACTATAATCAATACGTTGATTGAAAACACAAAGCAAATCTACCGGCAATAATAAAAACGTCTTTACACGGCAATTGCCTGAAAGAGACTGAATTATAATTATACATATTATATTATATTGAAATTATATTAATATTTTTTATTAAGTTAATAAATCTAATAAATAAATCTATTTCTTACGCAAAAGAAGTTCTCTTATACAAAAATTTATATTATTTTTTTAAGAAATTAGTTTAGCTATAGGCAAGAATGATAGTCACACGATTACACTATCCGAATAATTTCGCTTACTGTGAATTTGAAATAGGGCAACCTACGTCATCTAAGGGAAAGTCATTCGGATGGTTAATCATGTATCCAACATTCTTGGGTTTGTGCAATCATACATAATATCAATTCACACATATAATTTCAGAATTGGGAAATAATGAATACGGCTGTCCTGACAGGACGACAAGTAGCGCAGGCAATGAAAGTTTTCATTGTGTCACAGGGTGGAAAAGTTGCTGATGTCACCTTACAAAGTTCGTGTTATGCCGAAGATGAAAGCGTTATAAAGGTAATTTTAGAGAACTTAATTTTATTAAAGGTTAAAGAATACAAAGAAAATAGATTTAACTGGTTTTTATTAAAAAGAAAAAAAAAAAACAGGTAATGATTAAAACCCTTTTGGGAGGGTAACCCAATCTTATCACAGTACATTGTGTCGGTTATGGAAAGGAGTATACGGGAAGTAGTGTTTATGGACATTCAAACATTCCCTCATTGTTGTAACAACTCTGCTGCTGTCGGAAGTTCTTTCCTTCAAATATTTAATGTATATATGTATTAATTATTGTGAAAAGCCACATGGATGAAACTTGGAGCTGGAGAAATTGCGCAACTTCAATCGGTCTAAACCACAGTTCTGTGAGAAATATGTAGACAGACTGGACAGCGATTTAAAGTGCAGAAAACAAAAAATATTGCACCATCCGGCTCTTAATTATGCTAGGGTAGTTCTTGTTTGACTGGAATAAGCTTCTCGTTGTCCGCAATCGAGGGTGGGGGTGTTCATTTAGGACCCCATTACATCTATAACCATTCATCGCTTCTAAAACCTGCTGATATAATAGTTTTTGGGCGTCTGCAATGGCCACTCGGTCTATAAGAGATGGAATGATATCCCTAATGTCATTGGGATAGCGACGAAAGTCTTGCCGGATGTGCCGGGGAGACGGATTCTATATGACAACTTACTGATTAGGGTGGGTGGACAGGTTACATGCCACCATGAATTGCCTAGTCAGTAGCTCATTGTAATGCCTGACCTGCAGTATCCTGGCGGGTTACTGAGTATTTCGATTCGAAAGAAATTTATTCGAAAAACTATGTAAAAGACATAAAAATTGAAATAATTTTTCTTTCGAATCGAAATACGCAGTAATCCCCCTGGTTTCCTGATGAAGGTGATCCATATGTCATTCTGACCCATCCAGTAGCGATTCTGAGTGCATCATTTTATGCAGTTTGTAAACTTCGCTATTTGGTGTCGCTAAGGAACGAGGTCCATATTGGGGCACCATAATTAAAGACAGCGTCCTATTGCTTTGAAAGTTGTTATTATGGTGTCTTTAGTCATTCGCTAAGAGGTGCCTGCAAGAGCTTTTAGGATTTTGTTCCGAGATTTCACTTTCTGGTTGATGTAGGTGTCGTGCGATGTGAAGTGAAGGAGGTTGTCGATGATCACGCCTAAAATTTTAGAGTTTTGGCTAAAAAAAGGATCTCCTTTTTTTCTCACCATTCAGAGATTGTTACGCGATGGTAGTTAAACCCATCATTCATGTTTAGCCTCGTGATCTCTTTCTTCAATAGGCTCTGTCTATATGGCATATGCTGCTGTCGTCTGCAAAAAAGAGAAGATAGGCTTTGGTTTGACAAAGAAGATAATTTAAGAAATTGAGAAGAAAGGTTTAAACGTAGAACGGAGCTTTGCGGTACCAATGAATTAAACTTCCACTGGTTCGATGAAATCCCATCTATAAAATCTCTTAAGAAGCTGTAATAAAGCACGATATAAATTAATTTAATAGAATATGGTTTACTTTCATTCTCTGTTAAACTCCTTGGAAATATCTAGAGTTTTTTTAATTACTTTCACTGAAATGGTGTAAAGAGTGAAACCATCCTTTCGAAAAGAAGGCTAACAAATCACCTTAAGGAAGTGCAGAACATTTGCAATCGGGCGGTAGTTATCAGGGTTGTAGCCTCAACCTTACAACATATTGGTATTCTAACAGCATGATACATAGTGCGGAAAAGCAACCCACTGCTAGAATTCTATTTGGCGTTGATCTTGATATCCTTTTATAAAACTTTTCCTCGTATTAGTACTTCGGCACACAAAGATCTTGTTTTTTGTCGCAGCACATCAGTATCTTCGTTTTTGTTTCTACGCCAGTTACTGATTGCTTCCTTCAAATTTTTAAAAGAAAATGAAAAAAACGAGAATTAAATGAGAAAAACGTGGTATGAAAAAAGACAGAGCAAAATGAAGTATTGTTTTTCCTTTAAGATTTTATTTCTCGCATTACGAGGGAAAGGCATGAAGTCCTTAAAAGACAAAAATCTCGATAGCATTGAAGTATCTGTAAACAGATGTCTCCGTAGAATCCCACGTATATTCTGGAATGAAAAAAATAGTAACGTCAATCTTCGGAATACCACCACCAAATACCTATTCAATTGGAGATACGTAGACGTAAGTGGCGCTAGATTGGCCACACGCTTATAAAGCCACCCGACGACATATACAAAATGGCCATCGATTGGAATCTCTAGGGTCGACGACGTAATGGAAGACCTGCCTGGTGGATACAGTTGGATACCGAAATAAGAACTTAGGGATCCAGCTGGAGCGAAATAAAACATATTGCACATGAAAGAGATGATTGGAAGAACTTTGTTGTGTTCCTTATGTTCCTTAAAGGAATTACAGGATATAATAAAGACTGGATAACTGCGATATTGACAGGTCATGGAAACTAGCCAAGATGAAAATCGAAGATGATACTTGCAGAATATGCCTGGGAAAGGCTGAGACGTGGCGCAAATTGTGTGTAGATATCCAGGCACTGGCTAGCATAAGACTTAGGACCACGAAAAGAAGCTTGTTAAATATGGTTGCCTTGGGAATGTAATCTAAAAATGTTGGCAATTACTAGAGACTCCAATCGACAGTCTAAAATCACCAAAGTCAAGAGTAAAGGCTCATTTATCTGAAATCACTAAAGTTAAGAGTAAAGGCTGATGGTAGCACCTGACTCAATGAAAGTAAGGTTCTCTAATACAAATCAGAGAACCTACAGTAATATACATACAATATGTAATTCTTACTTGTATTATAGCTTTCTCACTCCCACTCACTTGTAAAACATAAACAACTTTTGACATGTCGAATTTCTAAATTAGCAACGAAAAAATAATCAGCTGGGATGAAGCCCACTACCTAGTAAAACAAATCCATCTTGAAATTGACTTTTTTCTACCTAACAAGTAGAGCTACATACAATGTACGTTCTCTTATTTATAAAACGCTGGGCGAAAAAGCTTAGCGACCCGTATATCACAAACTATCTTTACACTTCTCTTGTCAGACCTATTCTGGAATACGGCTCAATAATTTTGGTTCCAATTTCTTTGTATTTAATTTGGTCGAGTTTTGTCGTCGTCTTTAAAGTCAAAAAGCTTTTTTTGCACTTTACAAAAATTTGTTATAACTTTTTTTCCAAACCTACAATTTGAATTCAATTTTCTATTTTATAGTAATCTTTTTGTATATAATTTATTAATAGGTTTCATCGTCCTGCAGTTCGGTGTATGTTGATGGTTCTGAGCTACGTGGATCGTCTAATGCTTCAATAATTGTAAAATATGGAACTTTTATTGGGCTGGCTAAATTTATAGTTTGGATGCCCGAATTTCCGCTAGAGGTATACATCAACGATTACAGATTATCACAAATTAAGGGATGGAAAGTTACTGATGATCATCAATATATGTAAGTTATACATTTTTTATTTAAGTAAAATTAACACAAAATATACGCATTCCTTATGGTATTTTATGGTTCACACAACACTCATGCTTTTTCACTTATTTTGGTAATTTAACTTTTATGGTTCCGTACATAAAAACAGGTTATAAATGTAACCCTATTAATATCGCTCTGTCTATCTGTTCAAGCGTAACAGTTAAACTTTACACAGATAATGTTCGCTACAACAAATATATAAAATATAATTCTTGCAAAAAAAGCCGACTTCAAAACAGATAGTTGGGCACTTGTTCTAAACTAAAAATGTAAGAAGTAATCTGTAAGAACTAGTATTTAAACCAAAAAAAAGATACACAAAATGCATCAAAATTAGCAGGAAAAGAAGTAAAGACTATGTGAAATTCAAGCATCTCCCTATTAAAGTTAAGCTATTTTCGCGGACATCCGTCTTTTAGCGGTAATAGCGACCATAGTAATACACATTATGTGTAAATTCCAGTTGTCTATCTAAAACGGTTCAAAAGATAAACATACATCAAATTTCATTAACTATAGGGACACCCTTTCATTTCCTATTATATAATTCTTATAGCGGACATTTACACGCTCTGCGTAAATATCAAGGTCTATCTATAACGGTTCAAAAGACTAGGCCATATAAGTCGAATTATTAAGTTTTTTTGTACTTTTTATTGTGGACATAGTAATATTCGCTTTGTTAAAATTTCAAATGTTTATCCATAAGCGTTCAAAGGATAAGTTCATATAAATCATATATTATTAACTTTAGGTACACCCTTTAATATCCAACTTTATACTTGTTGCTATAGCGAACATAGTAATATACGTTCTGTGTAAATATCATGTCTGTCTATAACGGTTCTAGAATTAATGCCATATACTCAGGTATGAGGACACCCTTTATTTTTTTACACTTACACAACAAAACACAATTTATTTAAATATTAAGCCTTTGTTAATAACGGTTTCAAAGTTAGGGCAACATAGATCAAATAACATCACCTATTGGGACATCCTTTAATTTACACTTGGCCACAAAGATTCTTTGTAAATTTCAAGTGTCTGTATAAAACGTTTCAAAAGTTTGGTCATATTCAGCAAATTACATGAACGATTGGGACACCCTTTAAATCATAATTTTAAATATTTATACTTTTTATTATACCAGACAAAGTAGTGGACATTCTCCCTAATTTTCAAGTGTTTGTCTATAACGGTTCAAAAGATAGAGCCATATAGGTCAAATTACATAAATTTTAGGGATACCCTTTAATTTCTAAATTCAAATTGTATACTTGTTATAGCGGAGTTAGTAATACAGATTTCTTGTAAATTTCAGCTGTCTGTCTACAACGGTTCAAAAGTTTGTGTACATACATACAATTACATTAACATAAAAGGGTGTCCAAATACCCTTTTATTTCCAAATTCAAATTTTATACTTTTTGTTATAGCGGACTAAGCAATACAGGTTCTTTGTAAATTTCTGTGTGCAACTGTTCAAAAGAATGGCCATATACATCAAATTAAATTAACTATTGGAGCACCCTTTAGTTTATAATTTTGAATATTTATACTTTTTATTATAACGGTCATAGTAATCGACATTCTGTCCAACTTTCAAGGTTTTGTCTATAACGGTTCAAAAGATAGGCCCATAAAGGTCAAAATTCGTCACCTATGGGGACACCCTGTAACTTTTAAATTTATTTTTTTAATACTTTTTGTTGTTGGGACCTATAGTGATACGCACTTTTTTTTAAATTTCAATTGGTGGCACCAATTAATTTGTTAATACACAAAAATCATGTATTTTGTATGGGAACACCCTTTGATTTTTAAAATAATGAACTGTTTTTATAACGGGATCAATCTGTAAGCATAACCTTCCAAATAAAGAAAATAATTTTAAAATCGGTTCAGAAAAGGCTGAGTTATGCGGGCACAAACATAAAAAAGCAACATTCAGACGAATTGATAACCTCCTTCTTTTTTTAAGTCGGTTAAAAATGAAAACATTTAAAGGGTGTTCCTAATGAAGGACAAAAAATTGCCGATTCAGACTCACGTACTTAGGTTTTCATACTCCGTTCAATATATGTATTACTTTATTTTATGTTTCTATTACTTGCTGCTAAAAATCTGCTTGTTACGGTGCAAAAGATAATCACATATATGTACGTCATTTTGACGTCTTCTATAGGTACACACCTTAACTTTTAATATTTTGTTATACTTATTATTATAGCAAGCATAGAACTACATAAGGGCGGTTTAGACGGTACGACTTTACGTTATGCATCCGTGTTTGAGAAATGAGAGTAAAAATCTTACGACTGATTTTTACTCGCTTAGACCATTGTTACAAAAATATCAGTTATGTCAACTGGCCTCTTTTTGCTGTATATCTAGCTGATTTTGGGTAATTTTGACCCGATTTGCCTGTACTTGTACGAAAGAAAGAATTCTTTCGACGTTGTGAAACTGCCAGTTAAAAAAGCCATACGACATTAAAATTTTCGTCCGTATTTTCTTCCAATGTCTCACAGCTTCATTACATATTATGGTTAGACGATACCATTCGTGCTCTTCTACACAAAGATGTGACATGTCGTAAGACTTCTGTAATCATGTAAATCGCCCTATACTATAATTTAAAAGAACTCAATGCTCAAAAATAGTTACATGATACTTTTAGCATTATATTTTTAGAAACAGATTAAACGGAAAATTTGAATCTACAAATATATTAAAACTCTGATAACAGTGCGTGTCGAAAATGTCAACAAAAGTATTAAGAACTATTTAGTACCCAATTGATAAGTATTGAGTAATTATAAAGGGCATTTCACACTATAATACAAGTATTAATACTTTTAAATAAAATTAAACTCTGATCTAATTGTTGTTTGAAAATTTTCAAAAAACAATAAAAACTCATGATGTCAGGGTTTCATTTTCCTCAAAAGTATTAATACTTGTATTATAGTGTGAAAAGCCATTAAGTAGTAGAAATTACCAGGACTACTACATACCCTGTGTAAATTTCAATTGTCTGCCCATAATGTTTACAATATAAGCTCAATAATTTGTGTGAAAATCAAGTTACTATCGGAACACTCTTTAAGTTTTAATAATTGTTGTTATTTCTGTGAAACTTTCTAGAGTCTACCTATTAGGGTTTATTTCACTTATATGGCCTTATTTTTAGGCCATATACGTTAAAATAACGCTACTATCGGGACATCCTCTAGTTTATAGTTTTATTTTTAATACTTACTAATATAGCGAACATAGTTTTAATTACTGTATGTAAAATTTCAAGTGGCTGCCTCTTACATTTCAAGAAATAAGGCCATATATGTTCTGCCAGTAAATAAAATACTGTTGTCATACCTTTCGGTGAAGACCGTCGTCACTGGCTCTTGTTTTGGTACGTTTGGCGAGCGCTTTCGATGTAAAGACATAATTTTCAAGCCGCGTTTAAAATAGTACGAACTATTATGTGTCGCTTTTAAAATAGTACTATTTTAAACGCGGCTTGAAAATTATGTCTCGCCAAACGTACCAAAACCGAAGGGTATGGCAACCATATATGTTAGAACAACCTCACTATCGTATTTGCTGCTATAGCGGCCATAATAATACAACTATTGTGAAAATGTCACAAGTCTACCTTTTACGGTTCCAGAGATAGAATGCACTGGCAGAAGGACTGACATTGTAGCGAAAACAATAGGATTAAGATTTTACCCTTTGGGTACGGAACCCTAAAAATCATGTTCACTTACATGAGAGGTTATTGTAAGGTTTTATATTTCTCTTGAAATTCACACAGAATTTTTAAGACTTTGTGCGCAAATGCCTAAAAGTATAAAAAATAAAAATTAAAGAATGTCACCGGAGACGTATATTTGTTATCTTTTTTAAAACACATGGATCTCACAGATTTTTATACTGCCTGTTTTGAAGTCTTTTTTTAATTTTTTCTCACATTTTTATGTGAGTACGAAAATAAGTGTTGTGAACTAAAAAAACAAAGGGGACCATTTACAAAATTTAAACATGGTATTTTTGGATACGGTGAATTCCTACTCATATTTAGCCAATTCATTTACATACATACATACATTTTCACATGTAAACAAACGTAAAAAAAAAACAAATTTAAAATAAGACACAATTTTTACATCAAGAATACAAATTGGCTGATAATGAATTTGCTAATTAGTTTATTAGTATTAATTTTTCTTGGACTTACTCTAGCAGAACTGGTTTATAATCTGCAAACAAATTTATAACTTGAATTCAGTAATTTGTAGGTTTTGTATGACATCGAACACTAACATTCCATACTGTTGTATTTAGTTTTCGAACTCTGATTTAAACCCTTAATATGTTAAAATAACATTATAAAAATAGTTATTTATTTAAGATTAAAGGCCTCAACACTATAAGGTTATATAGACCATTTTACAAATTAAAACAGTTATTTTTATTTGATTTGCATCATTTATTAATTTTAATCTTTATTTCAGGCATAAAAAGACTAGACGAAAAAAACGATCTTTTGTTAATGGCCAGCACAATACCGGATTTTATAATAATGTTTTGCAGGATAAAATGATGTGTAGGGCGAGATATCAACAAAGTCCGGTCGAAGTATATGCTAAATTTGTGGCAATTGATCAGGTAATAAAATGTATAAACATTCATTAAAAGAAATTTAAAACGTAGCAGAAGATGTGGTTGAAGTAAGGCTACAGTAGCAGGATAGAGGTTGTCGAAGAAGGTCTTACCTAAACCGCTTCACGGGGGAGTAAATGAAAAAATCAAACGCTATTTCTAAAAAGAGAAATGATTCTGTTTCATTCTTTTGCTGATACCTCGCTTAGGCTTCTGGGGTAGTAGTTCCTTAGAGATTAAGGAAGTAAGGAATCCAGTGCAAGGGGGTTATTACGTATTTCGATTCGAAAAGGAAATCATTCGAATTTGTATGACTTTAACATTGTGTTTCGAAAAAGATTTTTTTCGAATCGAAATACGTAATAACCCCCCAGGCCAGAGGCAGATAATATGTTCGTCTGCCCTCTACTCCTCTTATCCAAATACCTGCAGTGGTCATTATAGGGAGACCGATTCTCCTGCAAATTGTTCCGAAATTTCAGTGATCGGTGGCATTAGACGCGAAGTCTCGCGGTTTATTTCTTGGAATACTCACTAGTTGTGTTTTATTCAGATTGAGCCAAAGAAATCCTGGCGACTAAGCAGATAATCTTCATAGTTTATAGAGCGCAATATGTAATATAAAAAGTATGACAACATAAAGTGTTGTTGGCGTCATAATGAAAGATTGCATTTATTTTAATTTACATTGAGAATACTGACCAAAACCAGCCTAAGGTAGCAGGAACAAAAAATTAAATTAAAAAAAAATAATTTAAGTATAAAAAAGTTTTCAAACATGATTAAAAGTCACCGTTTACTTATGATGTCAGAATAATATGTTGTTATTTATGTTTCCAGCATTTTGCGATCTTTAAGATACCCTTCAGATTAGACGGTTCGGGTTGAATGACGATGCCTTCAAAAGGTACGATCTCCAGTCTTTTACCATAATACAATACTTCTCTAATAACATTGATAGGAATTGGTCTTTGGTAATTTTCCTAGTGCTGTTTCTTATCAAAGAAGATTGTTTTAAGACGTTTTGGGTCAGACTACTGGAATGCTCTGTTACGTTTTCTCGAAACGTTGCCCTTTAGGATTTTGCTCATTATTTTCTGCGGAAAGAGCAGCATTTTGCCATGTGGGTCCTGTCAAATTTCAAACCTGGTGCTCCATAAAGCAAAGAAAGCCTTGGTCCTACGACTTTGCCTTGCTCTCGAAATAACAGTGTTGATAAAGCAGCGAAGTCAAAAGTAGAAAGCTAATGGTAAGGACGACTTAGTCATTTCATGTGCGGCAGTCGAGAATATTATTTGGATTTCAAGTACCAAAACATTTTCTTCTCCGATAATGAAAATTGTGCCTCTCATTATTTAATACAGATGTTTGTTTCCTATTAAATATGGATGGATGTTTGCCTGTACGATGCACGTTTCAGGTTTTCCTTGCGGGCCAGTTCTAATAACTTCTATCGGCCATGTTGTTTTGGCAGCGTCGCTCTCTTTAATCTGCCACTTATTATTCGACCACAAGTAACAAGTTCGAATGATAAAATGATATTATCAGAAAAGCGGTACGAGCCACAGATAACGAGGCAAATCACCAGATCGTGCGATTTGATCCTTTTTTCCTACATCAGGTCTATGCTAGGATATCGCTCAAATTCAGCCGGATTAATGAATCATTTCAAAAGACCACCGAATTTAGCGTTGAAATAACTAGTCAGAATTTGCCTTTCGTTAATAATTTACATATAGTTTGTTTTATCGATTCGCCCTTATTGAAAACCCCCTTATATTTTATATCTTTGTTTTTTTATTGTCGCCTATAAATATATTTTAAATTGATGATAAATTCTATTGCAGAACTCTGGCCGTATCAGCTTTTTTATATCACGAAAAACCGGATTGCGCGTTACTGATTTGGTGCAGCCACTTTTAAGAGTTGCAGATCCTAAAATCGCCAGTTTAAAAGGCCGAATTTTGCAAGGAAAATCTATGGGACGAACGGATGTTCAGGTATGTAATTCTTGTGGTCTAAAAGGAAAATGGTTGAAGTATTTAATGCATAATTTTTAAGGTTTTGTCTCCAATCACTGGTCGAGTTATTGGTACCAAGGAAATTCGAGTCGGCAGTGATAAAGTCAGTTTAGTTAAACTCCTTGTTCGTGTTGTTTCGGGACTACAATTAACCATAACTCCGGACAGTACCATTGAGAACGGTTATATTGCAGAAACTGCTGTAACACATAAACTTACAGCTCAATACCAAGAAGGTCTATTAGATATAGATCTGGAATTTTCAGATGGCTCTAGAACTCCTTTAAGGTAAATAAAATAAATGAATGATTTTTTTTAATGTTGAACAGGTTAAACATTTTTATTTGAATAATCAATACAAAATCAATAGAGATCGTATGATTTTTCCATTGTTTTGCAAATGTTTTCTTTAGAATCGAAATAAATACCTATACACATAATTTAAGGTCAGCAGCTGATCGTTATTATGTATGAATACACTCTTTGACTGTCAAATGTCCAATTTTATACACAAAATGTTACAATATCAATTATAGCTATCACATTTTTGTAATAGGTGCGATCACGTACTTTTTTGGGAAAAGTTCGGTAAAATGAGAAAAAACAAAAATAAACTCTCTAAAAAAAAATTGCCCGAAAGTACGGGAACATAAAAAACCAACTTTATATCCCAAAACGTGATGTCAAAGTGTTTTGCATGCATTCTCACATAATAAAAAATAAAACCACAAATATTTTGTATACATGACATCTTTTTTCTAATCTTTTATGAAAAAACTTTTAAATAATAGTTTTTGTGAGCATAAAAATCATTTATTTTTTTTTTATTTTGTTTGTTTATTTTCAAATAATTGATTGTTTTGTATTTTCAAAATCAGCCCAAATAAAATGTTTGGGCTGTTTCGTGCAAGAAGAAGAATACTTTCTCTCAAATTACTCTCTTTTACACAATCTTGCAGAACGGCAACATTTTTCGGTATAATTGGGATCCCGAGGGCTCCCAATGTTGAGTACGGGATCGCACCTAATATCTCCTCTTTAAAACCCAACTGTTTTTTTAAATTAATAATTTCAAGTGAACTTTGCTAAGTTGAGAAACTACTCAGGCAGAAAAAGATAATCAGCACGATGCTGTTCTGACGGTGATGGCGGTTCTTTAATATCAATACAACATACTATTTACCAAACTTAAAGTATAGTCACAGTGTGAAAATGATAACGCCGAATGACCGTCTTCCAACTCTTTTTTTAATTGTTGGCACAATTTACATTGTTGTTTCCAATTAAATAACACAGTGCAACACGGAAAAAATAACCATATACGGACACCACTACGTGATAAAAGACCATAAAAAAAGACCCCTATCTCCCAGTTTTGCCCAACGTCCTCCAGGTTTTTTTTATGGGCCCTCAAAGATGTGAGGCCTCGATGTCATTTTTGAAAAAAAATGATCATTTACTCAAGCTCATATTTTGAAAACCGTTTGGAATTTTGATATACTCTCTGAGGCAAAGTTGTAGCTCTTGTCATAAAGAACAAAAATTGTGAACATATAAAATCAAAAAAATCTTCAAGGTCAAAATCGCAAAAAACTTTAAAAAATTAAATTTTTTTTTACCTTTTTTCCCCTGTTCAGGTCCATAGGTAGCAAACCGTTCAAAATTCAACTAAAAAATCAACTACAAAAATGAACCTAAGATCTCAATAAACAACTTTCTAGAACATATGAACTTCCTAGGAATGATTCTTAACACCGTTTAGGTAGTTTGCAAAATATGAGCTTGAGTAAATGATCATTTTTTTGCAAAAATGACATCGAGGTCTTTTTTTTTTGGTCTTTTATGACGTAGTGGTGTCCGTATATGGTTATTTTGCCATGACTTAAAAAATTACACAGTGTGTAATGTTTCCACAATGTTAAAATGATAACTCCAATTAGCGTTTTCAATGTTATCACAACACTGTTAGTATAAATTTATAACTTTGATATAACAAGAAAAACAGTAAACTTGCAGTATATTATTATTGTAAACACGGCATCAGAAATTAAAGCAGTGTTTTTGAATTTAAAGTACTGCAGCTCTACATGGTTTCTATGCAAACGACACAAATAAAAACCGGGACAAAATTGTTTTATATTTTATTTTACTATTGTATGAAATAAAAGTCAATAATTCATCATAATTAGGCATTTATTATAAAAAATAAGTTACAAATCAAGGAGAGTATTTACTTTTAAAAGAGGATTTGTTCTCAGAAGGATAATCATGAGGAGACCAAATCAAGAGGTGATTTGGTCCTCATCATCTTCGCTGTCGGAACTGTCGCAAATTCAGTGTTTTCGTGAAAGCATACTAATAGCTTCCTGGGAAAAAGACTTGCTTTTCTTCTACTGTTTTATTCTGTTCCAGCTGATGAAGGGATCAGATATCAGCAACATCTGATACCTATTGCAGTCCACTTTTGAATATTTTCTTGCAAAGTCTACGTGATATTTACGGATATGTTTGTTCTGAGCTTGATATTACTTAAGCACCATGCATCAGAATCTTGTGAATTGCAGGTGACATGGGATGTCAACCATTAAGATCCACATACAGTTTAGGAGATGTGTGAGCAAAGTCATAGAATTTCGCTGGATTAATAGCGCTTTAAGAATAATTAGAAAGCTTTTTATCAATTTTATATTTATTCCAGTAATCCAAGATGAGCATTCAGGATTGTAAAAAAATCTTGACGTATTTCCGTCGTTACTATTGCCGTAACCGACTTTGCGTATTTCAACGGGATATCAGCTAGTTATACTATAAAAACATATGGGGTACGTCGGGTCTACATTTTATGCGTAGATACAAATTTTGAGTCGACAAAAACAAGTCAAAAAGTGCAAGTATAAATAGAAAATTCCGAAGAAACATAATATACTTTAGTATATAGTACTAACCTTCCTTATCCATGTCCGAATAGTTAATGTCCTTTTGTTTGCTACACGAAGCCATTTTAACAGAAACGAGAGCGCCGAGAACCAAGACACGCGTACAATACGATGACTGGGATCCGACTGACGTCGTGGCCACATGTGCCACATGTGCACAAGAGTTAATAAACCGATTATCGTAGGTAAAGAAATATATATTTGCCCTGTATTTTTATGTGTAATACTCCTACGTGCGACATTTAAAAAGTTAGGTGGTATTTTTGATTTTACAGTATTCTCGCGATATTGGTTTTTTGTAATCACAGTATTGCGAATCTAAGGTTGCATTTTTGTTTTTATAGTGTTGTGGTGCTACAGTATTCTTAGAAGAGTAGTTTTCTGTTCTCAGAGTTGTGGAGGTACATTATGGTGGAAGAGTCGTAATTTCTATCTATGATTTTCTATTGCATCGCTCAAATAAGGAATTCTTCCGATACCGATATATAGGCGATATTTTTGTTGCCAACATCTTTGACTGAATGTACATATGTACTCCCCCAGTGGTATATTGTCTTGGCGACTTCTAACACCTTGACTCTAATGTTTCCTGGGTATAGTATGACACCAGTCTCCGAGGCTTGCACGGGGCCTGAAACTGGAAGATAGGAACATTCGATGTCTAAGCATAGTCCAAACGACTGCCCCACGGGGAGAACCCCACTCTCAATGTGACCGGTTATTGGTGAGGACCTCTGGAGAGCACCGTAAAGCCAATCTTATATGAATATGAACAGTGAGGCAATGTTAAAGTCATACAAATTCGAATGATTTCCTTTTCGAACCGAATTACGCAGTTACCCCCCAGTGCAAACTTGTATGCTGGAGAAGGTAGTGAAAGTTTTACATTACTTTGAAAAGGCTAAAAGGTCACGTTATCTGACGCCATTCCGTTATTAAACTATCTATCTAGAAAACATGATAAATCCGTATTCAGAAAGCAAGAATAAATCGGAACTGCTGACTTTGTATTGCATCTTAATGATGATTGTTTGGAAAGTAAGAATTCTTGATACTGTTACGAAAGAAGAATTTATTTATTATAAGCTCTGAACAACAATACTCTCGAACAACAACAACAACATTAATGGCTTATTTTCCTACAATGATGATAGAAAGAAACAAACAATAAAGAGTAACGCCTTAAACAATTACGCATACACACACACAGATTAAAATAAACACTCTTCTGTTAAATACACAGCCACATACATAAATACAAGCATAAACAAATAAACAGCCACACACACAGGTATAAAGAAATAAATAGCCACAAACACAGGTATAAAGAAATAACCAATCACACAAACAAAAACAAGAGCAATAACAGTCGAACCTGCCAGATATGTCTGGAAGAGAACATTCTGGTGCTCTTAAAGCACCTATATAAATGAATCGTGCTGGCGAGTAGTATTGCAGTATTAATTTAAAAGTCAAAGAGTTAAGTTGTCGAATATTAAGAGTGTTTAACAGTTTGCTGTATTTTTGAACAGTGGTGTTAAGTAAATAAAGTGACTTACAGTAAAAGTAATAACAGAGTGTATTTATTTTGCAATTAAAAGAACCCAACGTAAAGTAAAAACGTAACAATTGGTGTCAGAAGTGGGATTGTAAAATAAAATAACTTAAAAAAAAAATAATAAAAATGAAATTTGAAGAACTTAAAGTGGAGCAGCTGAAAAAGGAGTTGAGTAAGCTGGATTTGCCAACAGCAGGTAACAAAACTGATCTACAGAAGAGGCTCATAGATGAATTCAAGCGTCGTGGCATGGACATTGGCGCATATGAGTTCGATGAAAAAGAGGTGGCAGAGGTATGTAGCCGTGAAACAACAACAGCAAGTAGCATGGACTTCAATACGATGTTCGCCGCTATGATGGAGAAAATGGGAGAAAACTCTAGAATGCTTCTAGAAAATGTACAAGAAGCTTCTAGAGCAAACAGTGAAAAACTATTAGCTGAAGTTCACGAAGCTTCTAGAGCAAACAGTGAAAAACTATTAGCTGAAGTTCACGAAGCTTCTAGTGCAAACAGCGAAAAACTGTTAGCTGAAGTAAGAGGTGAAAACCAACAACTTCTAACTGAGATTCAAGAAGTTTCTAGAGCAAACAATGAGAAACTAGAAAAAGTTAACGAGAAGCTACAAGAAATTTCTGAGACCTTCAATAAGCGAGTAGATGAAGTAGAAATTAAGGTCAGCAAGTTCGACGAAAAAATCTCTGCCGTAGAAGTGCAACTGTACGGTTTAAACAGAAAAGTGAATCTTTTAGAAACTAGTGGCGTCGAAGTACAGGTGAAGGATGTCGATGTAAAGCTGCAGGAGCTTGAAAACAAAATTATGAGCCTGGAAATAAGAGAAGGTCCAGTACGGGTAGTGACTGAAAACACAAATAGGATAAAAGCTCCCAGTTTCGACGGCAACATACCCTTTAACGTCTTCAAATTTCAGTTTGAGACAGTGGCCAGTAAAAATCTATGGAGCAATGAAGAGAAAGCGATTGAACTGATTCTGGCACTTAAAGGATCTGCAGCAGAAGTCCTCGAAAGCCTACCAACTAGCTGCAGAAATAATTATGAGGACATAATGGTGGCGTTACAGCGGAAATATGGCGGCGATCATAAAAAGGAGCTGTATAGAATGGAGCTACGTGGCAGGCTGCAGAGAGCAAACGAGACGCTTCAGGATTTCGCCATGGAGATAGAGCGCTTGGTGCAGCTAATATACCCTGGGGAAAACCATCCACTTTTAGAACAGTTCAAAGTGGAGGCATTTGTTAATGGTATTCGTGACCCAGATATTAAGCACGCAGTTTGCGCTAAGCAAAACACATCCTTTGCTGAAACCATTACTTACGCTCTGGCTCAAGAAACAGCAAAAGTCATTTCGAGACCGCAGTCATACAAAGTGCGAAAAGTTGAAGTAGCTGCTGAAGATGAGAAAACAACAATGGACGACATAAAGCAAATACTTGAATCGGTAAAGAAAGCCTTAGATGAAAGGCAAGGTAAGACAAACGCCAAGTGCTTTAATTGCGGTAAAGTCGGCCATTTTCAAAGAAACTGTAAGGCAGCAAGAAAGCGATCCAGATCTGTTTCGCCGCCAAGAAACAATAAACGTGCGACTCATGAAACATCTCAAGAGTCGTTAAACTAAAGAGAGCTAGCACTACGGGGCATGAGCTAGCTCCCACAACCGAGGGCCCCACAATCTCCATATCAGTGATGCAGCAGCAAAACAGCAATCTTACTGCAAGTGGGTATATCAACGGAGAAAAGCGTATTCTGACAATAGACACAGGAGCGTCGCAGTCTATAATAAGGCCCGATTTAGTTAAGGGAAAAGTGGAACAATTGAATAATGTAAGTCTGCGCACCGCTACCGGAGAATTTGCTACTGTCTATGGTAAGGCCAAAGTCAGATTAACTATAGCCAACATGAGTGTGGACCATGTGTTTATTGTTGCCGATATCGTGGACGAAGTTATTATTGGCGCAGATTTTATGATCATGCATGGAGTCGATCTGCGCATGGGGCAACAAATAATGATCTGGCGAAACGTCGAAATACCCCTTGATATTGGATATGTGAGTAAATCTGCAGTAAGGAAGTTGGTTTCTGTAGCATCCCAGAAATTACCACCTCAGGCAGAAACTGTGATATGGGCACGTATGGAGGAAGATTGTGAGGACAACCGGTTGTGGGTGGTAGAACCATCAGGAATTAATAGTGAGACAATAACAGCAAAAGCCCTCGTGAAAACCTGTAAGAATGGAAAAATTCCTGTGAGAGTGTTAAATCTATCCAACAGTGAAAAAGTAATTGGTAAAAACTCTCAGATAGCTCAATGTACACCAGCAGAGGCCATAATTAATTGCGAGAGAGACTCAGAGCCTGAAAAACTGTCAACTAAAGAGCGCGAAATACTAGCAGAACACGTGGGGAAATGGGTAGCAGAGCTGGAGCCACCTGACAGAAACAAAGCCAAGCAGCTGCTACGAAAGTACGCCTCTGTCTTC
Source organism: Phasia obesa (assembly GCA_949628195.1). Classification (NCBI taxonomy): domain Eukaryota; kingdom Metazoa; phylum Arthropoda; class Insecta; order Diptera; family Tachinidae; genus Phasia; species Phasia obesa. The sequence continues at coordinate 24,118,834 of OX451218.1, read as the reverse complement.
GCCCTAAAAGATAAAAGCCAAGGTAGAACGGCAATAGTGAAGCATGAAATAAATACTGGCGAAGCGAGGCCCATAAAACAAGCCCCCAGGAGCATTCCCCTAGCCAAGCGGAGCGAAGTAAAGCAGCTAGTCAACGAAATGGAGCGAGACGGAATTATCGAACCATCTTCGAGTCCTTGGAGCTCGCCGGTAGTTTTAGTAAAGAAGAAAGATGGCAGCACTAGATTCTGCGTTGACTACAGAAAGCTCAACGATGTTACCAAAAAGGACAGTTATCCGCTACCAAGAATCGATGACACCTTAGACACGCTAGCAGGTACTACGTGGTTTTCTACGTTAGATCTACAGAGCGGTTACTGGCAAGTCGAGATAGCGGACAAGGATAAAGAAAAAACTGCTTTTAGTGCTCTCGATGGTTTATGGCAGTTTAATGTTATGCCATTTGGTCTCTGCAACGCTCCAGCCACCTTCGAGCGTTTAATGGAACGAGTGTTAAAAGGACTCAATTGGAAGTCATGTCTGGTGTATCTGGATGACATAATTGTCATGGGAAAGACCTTCGATGAACACCTAAGGAATATGGAAGAAGTCTTCAGGCGTATATCAGCGGCTGGACTGAAGCTCAGTGTTAAGAAATGTGCATTGTTTCAGAAGGAAGTTAAATACTTGGGGCATCGTGTAACAGCAGAGGGCATATCAACCGATGAAGATAAAATACGGGCAGTAAGGGACTGGCCTCGTCCTCAAAATCTTCACGAGTTACGAAGTTTCTTGGGACTCTGCACATACTACAGACGATTTGTGCCAAATTTTGCTAGTGTTGCTGCGAGCCTACATGAGCTAACCAAAAAGTCGCGACCTTACCAGTGGAGTGAAGCAGCCGAGGAAGCATTCCAGAAGCTCAAGGAATTGTTGTGTGTAGCACCTATCCTGGCATATCCAGTAGCTGGGCAAAAATTCATGCTAGACACTGATGCGAGCGGATATGGAATAGGAGGCGTGCTGTCGCAAGTGGTAGATGGGACAGAAAAGGTTATAGGCTACTACAGCAGAGTACTTTCGAAGCCTGAAAGAAACTATTGCGTAACGCGACGAGAGCTTCTAGCAGCATTGGAGTGCATAAAACACTACCACAAGTATTTGTATGGCCAACATTTTACGTTGAGGACAGATCATGCCGCACTCAGGTGGTTGCTGCAATTCAAGAGCCCTGAAGGACAGCTTGCACGCTGGATAGAGCGTCTTCAGAGCTATGACTTTAGTATTGAGCACAGAAAAGGAGGCAAGCATAACAACGCAGACGCCCTTTCTAGGCGGCCATGTGATCTGGGGTGTAAGCATTGCACAAAGGCAGAGAGAAAAGAATTCGTTATTGATGTTCGGCTTACACATATAGAATCTAGTGAAGACTGGCCGACAGCACAAAGAAGCGATCCCATATTGGCAAAAGTTATAGCGGCTAAAGAGGAAGACAGAAGACCGACGCGAAGTGAGATCTCACCAGAAAGTCCACTGGCGAAGGCATATTGGGCCCAGTGGAACAGTCTAAGGTTGAAGGATGGCTGCTTATGTCGCACTTGGGAAAGCACAGACGGCAAAACTGTGATAGACTTAATCGTCGTGCCATCCTCCAAGATCAAAGAGGTCGTGAAACAATTCCACAATGGTCCTAGTGGAGGTCACCTTGGTGTAACGAAGACGCTGGAAAAGATAAAACAACGGTTCTATTGGGTCGGCTGTCAACAAGCCGTAGCAGAGTGGATAGCCAATTGCCAGGAGTGCATTGCAGCAAAGGGTCCAGTACGAAGGAGTCGGGGGCAGCTTCAGCAGTACAATTCAGGCGCTCCCTTTGAACGTATAGCGATGGACGTAGCAGGTCCCTTCCCTGCTAGCAATGCTGGAAACCGATACGTTTTAGTGGTCATGGACTATTTTAGCAAATGGCCGGAAGTATATGCCATTCCCAATCAAGAAGCCAGAACGATTGTAGACGCTTTTATAAGCAACTGGGTGTGTCGCTATGGTGTTCCCTTAGAACTGCACTCCGACCAAGGCCGAAATTTTGAATCCGTTATATTTAAAGAGATGTGCGAGGTATACGGAATAAGAAAGACCAGAACGACACCGTTACATCCGCAATCTGATGGTATGGTCGAACGATTCAAACGAACCCTGGAAGAATACCTGAGAAAAGTGGTCAGCGCACATCAGAGGGACTGGGATGAGCATATACCCAAGTTTTTATTGGCATATAGATCAGCTGTTCACGATTCCACCTCACGAACACCAGCGAAAATAGTCTTTGGATCTGAGCTAAATTTGCCTGCAGATTTAGAGTTTGGTGTTAAGCCAACATCGGCAGAAGGAGACGGCGAAAACTCTAGTCAGGCGCAAAGGGACCTTCAGGAGATTCACGAATTCGTGCGGAGCCGGATAAAATTAACCAGTGATAAAATGAAAGCCAGATATGATCGAGCTGCCAACTCTGAGGGATTTAACGAGGGACAACTGGTTCTACTTTTTAACCCACAACGGAAGAAAGGATTATCACCCAAACTACAAACTCATTGGGATGGACCTTATAAAGTAATAAAGCGGCTAAACGACGTAGTTTACAGAATACAGAAATTCCAGAGCCCAAGATCAAAAATGAAAGTTGTGCACTTGGAGCGGCTAGCCAACTATGGAAAAGGTACATCTGTGTCTGTTCGGGACGAACAGGTTTGAGAAGGGGGTAGTGTTACGAAAGAAGAATTTATTTATTATAAGCTCTGAACAACAATACTCTCGAACAACAACAACAATATTAATGGCTTATTTTCCTACAATGATGATAGAAAGAAACAAACAATAAAGAGTAACGCCTTAAACAATTACGCATACACACACACAGATTAAAATAAACACTCTTCTGTTAAATACACAGCCACATACATAAATACAAGCATAAACAAATAAACAGCCACACACACAGGTATAAAGAAATAAATAGCCACAAACACAGGTATAAAGAAATAACCAATCACACAAACAAAAACAAGAGCAATAACAGTCGAACCTGCCAGATATGTCTGGAAGAGAACATTCTGGTGCTCTTAAAGCACCTATATAAATGAATCGTGCTGGCGAGTAGTATTGCAGTATTAATTTAAAAGTCAAAGAGTTAAGTTGTCGAATATTAAGAGTGTTTAACAGTTTGCTGTATTTTTGAACAGTGGTGTTAAGTAAATAAAGTGACTTACAGTAAAAGTAATAACAGAGTGTATTTATTTTGCAATTAAAAGAACCCAACGTAAAGTAAAAACGTAACAATACAATTACAAATGATAAAATTATAATTGACCACTTCTATAGCAAGAAAAGCGTGTTATTGTATTCCGAAATTATTTCAGACCTTTGGAGCGTTTGTTGAAAACGCCCTGTCAATTTTAGATTTTAATTCTTCTAAACAAGAAGTCGTAAAATATTTAGAAACTTAGCTCCGCCTATTTTCCAGCACAATGCCGGAAGAAAAATGGTGAAGATTGGTCCTTGCAGTGCCCACTCCAGGACATATGGCTTTTGATACCCTGCAATCCTGTCAAGTTCTCCAGAACTATCTAAAATGAACCAATTGAGTTTGCTATAATAGTGACTGATTGGTGTTTGCACCTTTATCTCCTTCATCTCAGAGTTCATTGCAGAACCCATCCCCGCCACTTCAGCAGCGATCTCATTGCATATACGACGTCCGAAAGTATGTATCCCATAAGTAGACAGTAGTTGACTAAATGTTAAATAGCAGGGTGAAGTACCGATAGCAGAATGAACAGTTGACCGAAAGGCGCAGCTTCCCGGAGTCCCTTGCTAATTGCTAATTGTAGGTAAAAATTTTCTCGAGACAGTAACACAACGTCATTCGCATAAGACACTACTACTGTTAAATACAAAGTGACTACGCGATAATATTCCTTCTCGCGGTATCCCCCTAGTCCTTTGTTTAGACTTGAGTTGATAATCCTGATAATCAGTTAGAATGCCTTGGAAGCCTCTATTCTTATATGATTTAAGGCTCACTCAATATCTAGGATCGCCGTTAGCGTGTATTCCTTATGCTGTAAGCCACATTCAATGTAATTTACTCTCCAAATATCTACCTTTGAGGTAAGGATGCTGATCCCCGCAAATGAGTTGCGTGTCAATGGTAATTTTTCACGAAATCGTCTTTCTTTAAAAATGTTGAGAATAATTTGTTTTTTAATGCTTAAAACTGGATTCAAAGTGCGGTACAAATGGGATAAAACATTGTTTACAGATCGGTTAAATCGATTTTTTCTTATTTTTTAGGGATATCTCGGTTGATGACTACTTCCTTTTAGTTGAAAGCTTGGACACTGAAGTTGTTGCATTTGCTCCAATGCTAGCATCACACCATCCACGTGTCATTGCTGTGGGAGAGGGTAATGGCAATTTGTTAAGAGTAACTTTGCTATTATCTGAGGACTGTCGAATGCGACGTAATATAGTATCGACAAAACAGTCCAAATACAATACATCACCTTTAGCTAGTGCTCTAGCTGCTGTAGAAGTTGATTTCAATAGCGCCAATGATATTGTGAATAAACATGAAATTGTGCAGAACGATGGAATATATCGTAGAGAAAAAACTAAATTTTCAAACAACAGAGGAGATCTGTCAGATATAATAGGTTGTATAAAATGTGTTTATTAAATTGTGTTTTACTAATTAAGTATTTGAATAAGAAGGTATACCATTGCGAGACTCTAGTCATCACGAGCCTACAGTTCAAGCAAGACAGTATAAAGGAAATAGTAATATCTTCAACAAACTAAATGCTGCAACAAAACGTCCGACGAGAAATATGTCTACCATTGAAGTAGGAATGTATGTGTTATTAACAGCATTTTGCTTTGCAATTGTTGTCTTTGTAATTTCCTGCGTGGTATATGCATCTAAGTTTAAGCCCACTCATATAGAATGTGGTTTAGATAACTCCAACGGCTCGAAAGGTCCACTAAGCTCTGACTTGTTAATGCGAGATTCGAAATTTTTGAAAGAATCTACCACAAATGCACATGATTGGGTTTGGCTGGGTCGTTCAACGATGGACAGATCGTCGATGTTAACGTTCACTTCTCAGGACCAAAACATCAATGTCCGAGGTATATATTTATAAATGTTTTATGTATTAACTGTTGATAACATTCTATTGTATTATATTATTTAGATTCGAGAATTAGAATAACAAATAACCCCATCAGTAGTTATTCTACAAAAAATACAAAATCATTTGAAAACTCCGCTCCAAACACTATTGGAATACTTTGTAACGAAACCAGCAATTTTAATAAAACAAAGTAAGTATGAAGTACATCATTTTAGACTTAAGGCCTCTATTACGGTTTACAACTCAATTCTACTTTAGTTGAGATTTTACAATTTGGTATTATCAATTACAACTCAACTTGTCAAAAATTTTTAAGTTGAATTTAAATTGTGTTATAACTTTGTTGTAGTTTCACCGTTTACAACCCTGTGTTAGTTCGGTTAACAAAAGTTTAAAAAATTACAACTCGTCAGTAGCAGATGTTTCAAATTACAACTCATAAGTATGTAGCAGTTGTCTTTTAGACAACTCCACTGAGTTGAGTTGTAAACCGTAATAGGGGCATAAATTTTCTTTATTGAAAATGAATTTTAATCTGGTATACATTGACCATTATTATCTATAGCCTTTTGCGGTTTTTTTTTTGTGGTAGCAGAATAGAATTTTCGTGGTTTATCGCCGAAAAACGATATTTGGTCGGCCAAGTTATTTCTATCAAGAGAGTTTGCAGAGACCGAAACAGATAGAGCAAGGGCCGGGCTAACGGTGGATGTATTAAAATTTCCCAGCGAAAAGAGGTGTGTGGCCACGCATTGATGATTATTGATCTTTTTGGATTGGTTCGTTCAAACGGTCAAATTGTGAACAATATGCAGGATTTTAACAGGTTACAGCAGCAGCTCATAACGGACAATTCCCTTCAAAATCCAAAAAAACACTGAACACGGTTATGTTTTTAAATCAATGTAACTTTTTACATTAAAAAATTAGAAAAATATCTGTACAAAAAAGTAAGCTGAAATGTCACCTTTACAGTTCACGTTCGTTTTAGACCATCGGGTGAGTTTTGTCCAATATAGAGCCCAAATCTCGACACAACACAAATTGCGATTAGAAAAGCTACTGGGATTGTACTGTTGAACACAAATTTTAATGTTTTGTAACATCATTTTAATCTTCGAATTTAATGTGGCGCCCAAAAGTTGCCTCTTGCTGTTCTTTGGCTGCAGGTTTTTTATGAATAAAAAATTTTAGTTCTGCATGAATATTATTTTGTGGCCTTAACCAGAATTGATGTAGAAAAACTTCTAGCGATAAGCTTTCGCATTCTTGACTTATATTCTATTTTAAGGATTCAAGAGTCTGAGATATGTTGACATAGGCTTCTTCAGAATATCGGTTGCGGATCATACAGTATTCGCCATAGCTCGTGTTCGAACCACACTCACGAGACTTCATGAAAGTAAGGTATTCGTAAATTTCCACTCGGATGCCAGAAAGCTTTTAGTAACGAAGGGGGTCAGTGATCTGATTCGGTATTCCCCCTAAAAAAATAATAATAAACATGTCGTTTGCTCGATTTTCCGCATATCTCTTTGCCTCAGCAGCGATATTCTCAGCAGAAAAGCTGCTTCAGGTCCGGCCAGCGTAGGTTAGGTTAAGCAGGCAGCCTCAATGCAGCTCACTTGGGTCCAAGTGTTGGTCCCTTTGTGTTACCAGCAAAAGAAGAAGGAAAAGGAAAGATAGAGGTAGAAAGAAAGCGTTGATAAAATAAGACAAATATAAACAGGTTTAGGCAGATATAGACGAGAGATGAAGAAGAAGAAAGTGTTGCCATGGATAGTGTTGCCATGGATAGAGACAGGTTGTCGACGAGAGTAACTATGCCTCGCCAAGTGGGAGCGGGTTGGAAAACCAACCGAAGCTCTTCAGATAAGAGTTGATCATGCTCGGTTCCAAGAGTGATACACAAGAGAGGCTTACAAAGCACCGTTGTCCAAGGTGCTGGAGGCGTTGGTATTCTAATTCAGGAGAATGGAAAAGGAGGTGTTCAACAGTGTCCTATTCTTCCTCATCTTGGCAACTTCTGCAAAAGTCGTTCTAATGGAGACACATTCTTCTTGTATGAGTTCCAAATAGGCAGTGCCCAGTGACCGTTGATATCAAGCCACGCAGCTGCATTTTCGGCAGCCGAAATATCAAATCCGATTTTTTCTGATTCAGAAGAGGCCAGATCGTCCTCGCCACAGCATTACGTTTATTGAAAGACAATTCTAGTCTCCAAGAATAGTTTTTGTAGGTAACAGCATTTCGAATAAATTTAAAAGTTTTAAATATGGCAATGATATAATAAATGTTATTAAGGTGTAAAATTATAAAAAAAATCATTATTGTTGTGTTTTTTTTTTTTTCTTTTAGTTTATCCAACACTTTCAATAAGGCATCCATCAAACCAATTGAGTATCGCCCTCCCGTACCACCTCATCGAAATATTGGAATTAGGCAAAAACCTAATCATAACTGCATAAATCAAAGTAATGTAAGTAATTTTTTAATTTCGTGCTCGAAACGAAACTGAATGCAACATATTAAATTTCTTGCCAGAATTCCTACAATAAACACTAAATTAAAGTTTTTAAAATCATAATATTATTTTTTTGTAGTGTTGTACACAACAACACTTGCAATGGTTATAACTGTAGATAATTTCCTTTCGAGAATTATTCTCCTTAAAGTTCATTAATGATTTGATTTTTTAAATTTTATATTATTTTCAGCGTTGTAACAACATAAATGAAAATGTTTTACAAAAGACAACCAAGGAAAATGTAAATAACTCGTCGCCAGCTGAACCGATATGTTATTTAAATGACAAACCGAAATCAACCAATCAACCTGTGGTGGTGGCAGAGCCAATTATACCTGCAAATACTTGTAAAGCTGATATTTATAATAAAAGTGAAATTGTATTAAACAAAGAAAAACATAATGCGGAAAAACTTGTTGAATGTACTAATCACAAGCAAAGTGCTTTCCAATTTGATACCTTTACACCAAAGAAAATATTGGGCCCAAGTGTTGTGTCAGAAAACGGTAGGTAAAAATTTATTTGCTTTAGGACGTTAAGATACTACTACGACTATCTCAATTACTCCTTTATTCTCTAGGTACTACTTTTTAGATGTACAGACATCTAAAAAGATAGAGAGATAATAACGTGATTGAATAAAATTATATTACATCGATTTTGCTTTACACAAATTAATACACTATTTTGCTTCATATCATACAAGAATTTCGATTGCTACTTAATTAAATTAAGTTAATGAGAACAAATTTTTAGTCTTATTAGGATTTTCAAACCAGGTTTTGAATTATCCGAAAAACCTTTTTTTGTTCTTTTTGGTTTTTTTATTTAACAAAGTCATTTGAATTGTACTCTTTTTTTAATATTGTGTGAAACAGCGGTTATTCGAACTGGTTTTAATCTAATAAAATCGAAATCTGGTTTATATAAAATCACAATTATTGGGAAATCAGGGGTGGTATCTTCACATCCGTGAACGTACAACACGTATCGTAAAAATACGTTTTTTTTTATTATGACATACGTCAACTGATAATAATTCATACGTCAACTGATGATAATTCACAATAATTGAGATGATAACATACGTTATCGTTTGACTAAACCGTTAACATCCGTTAACAAAATCTAGTTCGACTAAATTGAAAAATGAAAAAAATTTGCTAAAAAATGTAAATTACATGAAATCGATTTTGTCCTTTCAATGATGCATCTTGCTTTACTGTGAATTTCATTACAATGGGATTCAGAGGAGCCATTACTAGCATTTTTATATGGCGTAATGCACCACCGCTCAAGAATGGTAAAATGATTTATTGCTACATTATATTTATGAATAATAGAAAGTTCCCACCTAACAGTCAATTTATTTCATTTCTTTTCGAAGTAAAAAGGTTTCCTGGGGGTAGTCTTTGGTCGCAATGTTTTTGTACAAAGGAATCGTGAGCGACTCCACCAATTTATAGCAACAATTTAATATTTATTATTACAAACCTTTAAAAATGTCTTTTGTTAATTTCTTCAAATCTTAATAACAGACTACTTACTATCGTTTAAACTGTGAAAACCTTTCCTGTTGAAGTACATGTGTTCATTGTCTACTGGTTTTTGTAATGCAATATGCGTTCCAACAACACACACTGCAACTTAAAATTTTATCCATATAAAATTAATAAATTAAATTAAAAAAATGTTATTGAATCTCCAGTTATTTCATATTTTTCAAAAAATCATTCATTACACGCACACGACTCATGAGGTGCAAATTGTATATGCTTCGCACACAATTTATTCAGTACGGCCGAAGTAACTTTAGAAACTATACTCTGCCACATTGCGAACAAATAGTCACTTCCTTTTGAGTGTTAGTAATCACCCGTTGCCAAAATGGGCAGAATTACGGCCAGTTGTAACATTAATGGCACAGCTTTGGCATGTAAGTGGGATAAATTTAATTCAGCTAATACATAGAAAAAAGCTTTTTTACTTAAACGAAATCGCTTTAAAAATCTGAAATGAAGGATTGTACATGCATATCTACATACATATTTTGAGAACCCGATTTTTTGTTACTTACGCCGTATTCGACAAGGCCTGTGGATTACGCCGATCACGCAGATACCTACTCACTATTTTTTCATCTTCTTCGCTATCACTTGAATTAAGATAAAAAAATAAATTCGGGTCTATTTTTAATTTTTGTAAGTTTTAATATTTTTTTTTCAATTTTGATTTACATTGACAGTTTCACATCTATTGTTAATTAAATATTCATTCACAAAAGTTTTTAATTGGAAAACTATTGTGAATCAAACAAAAGATTACGATCGTTGGCAATCGTACGTCATAATGCCATTCAGTTCACACGATTTACGTATCACGTAATTTTTTTTCGTACGATTGTCGATACGATCACGGATGTAACGATTCCACCCCAGGTTTCTATAGACATCTGATAGTACAAGTTGGTCCATTGTAATTTAATTGGTTTTATCCGGGTTTTTAAAAAGGACAAACCTAAAATTATACGCCAAACTGGATTTCTTGTCTTGAATTATGCTCCACAATTAAATATTTTGTTTTAAATTATGCAGTTTTGTTTTCTGATTTTGTAAATTTTTTTTTTAACAATGCACCCAATACACAACATGGTTTTTACATATGATTTTTCAAATTTGTGAGTCATACATATATGTATTTCTACATGTCTGTCAAAATTGTTATTTTACAGGAGATTTTTAATATTTCGTCACAATTACGTGTAACGTAACCCCTATTTGTTTACACAAGTTGTTCTTCTACTTCGCCTTTTGCACTACACAGATATCTAAGCCGTTCGGTATCAAAATGGTTTGCTGCCGCTTTAAAGTATTTTTGTGTGCGACACAGAAGTACTGGCGACTCGAACAGTTTTATAGTTTTTTTTTATGTGAAGGAGTTAAGTTTTCGTTAATATATAAAACGTACATGATTTATATAATAATTATCAAATAGACAAAGCTAATTAAAAGAATATTTTCATAATAGATAAAAATGGGTGGAATAACGCCCATTAGGATTTTTTTTTACTAAAAACCAATAAAAACTTTTAAACAATTTACTTGATTTCTTTTTTTGTTTTTCTTGTTTTTTTCAGAAACATGCCAACACTCTATTCAAAATGACATAAATTTTCGGCCCAAAAATGATTTGCATAATTTTGTTAAAATTGAACAAAAGCCGTCTTATCCAAAAATTAGTCGTGTTAAAAGAGCGACCGTTGTTGGAAACCCAATGTTTTCTTCTACAGCAGATGACGTTGTTAATGGAGCAGAAAGCTTAAGCTTAGATGATTTAGATATGGATTATGAACAAATTATGCATTATTTTGATAATCTTAAGGTAAGATTTAATTAACTATAAAGATTAATTTATTTTTTGCAACTGTTTTAGTATCCAAAAAATATAATGTTGTTTTGAAATAGGCTAATAAATTTATCATCTTTAATCCATATCTCACTTTTGAATCGTCAAGGCAGGCCCTTCGTGCAGGATTTATAATTTTCTTATTTACATCTTCAGTAAAAAAAATAGGTTATTAATTTTTTACCCATTTACCATCATGGAAATCATCCAGTATCCAGTTTACGAGATATTTATTTATTTATTTATTCCATAAAGTTAATTTATAAAATATAATTAAAAGACGCCGGGTGACTAGACCATATGCGCTCACTTTAAGAGATATATTTTTCAAAATTATAGAAATTCGATTCCTTATTTATATTTAAATGATTCCTTCTGTGTGTTTTTTTAATGTAGTGAATTTTTTATACTTTTTATGCAAATTGCAAAAATATCGGCGAAACCAATACGCTTTGTGAATTACAAAGTATTCTGAAGCCAAAACGAGACTAGCAGGGAAAAGTAGTCAGTCAGATCTCGTTTGAAAACTAAAGCACTGCTGGACCATTTTTCTTAAAATTAGAACTGAGTTTCTAAATATATGAAGAGATAAGATTTACTAACAGATATCTTGCCTTTTTGTTTAGGAGAATTAAAGCATAGAATATTTCTTCCCAAAAAAGTTAGTTAGAACTGTAAGTACTTGTACGATATGAAGGAGTGACCATGTTACCCAGATTTTTCCGCCACAGGATAGAACTACATGGCACATAATTCCATTGGAAGAAGATGAATACTTCGATCCTCTATCTAGTGATGAACTTCAACAGTCTAGTTTATATGACAAGAAAGCACCAGGGCTTGATGGAATACCAAACCTTGTAGTAAAGGAAGAAGCTGCGTCTTATCCATAGTATCTATTAGCTCTGTTTAATAGCTGCCTGAATTACTCAACCTTTCCATCGATATGGAGAAGTCAAAAAGTTGGTACTGCTGCCGAAAGTAAAAACCGTCAGATGATCCGTCTTCGTTCAGGCCTATATGCCTAATTGACTCTTTTGGAAATGCAGAGCTATATTACGGTTAAGTAACTCATTTAGAAGCTGTATTCAATATTAATTTTTCATTAATAGCGTGCTATTAATCAATATGTTTCATCATTTTCTAAGATTCTAAAATCTTTCATTAAGAGTCAGCACTAAGACAGTCAATAACTTTTGCAATTCCGATATATAAGAACACACGTTTTATCAGAATTTAATATGCTATACATTAATTTTCAAAGATTGTAGCTTTCTAAATGTTTTTATAGCCTTTTCCGTACCGCAAAATGTTATTCCATCATTATCCACTCTTCAGTTGCAACTTCTATTTTGCAGACGAACTTGTACTGCAACCCGTTGTTTCAGCAAACGCTTATTGCGCTACAAATACAGTCATAGGCCAAACCAGTTGGAGATGGGGGCAAAACAACGCTCAATCACGATCACACTAGAATCTCAGATTGTGGTCTATTTTAATGCTCTTAAGACGCTATGCTGTTTGCATAGACGTTTGTTCGAAAAGAATGTTTCATCTGCTATAATGGGAAATATATGTATGTATTAAGGAATAGAGGGACTAAGCACATTTTAATGTCCTTAAAGAAATTTCCAAGTACTTCGGTTTTTTGAAATGGTTTAAAAGATACTTTACTCCATCCGATCTTCTCACTATTTATACCACCTATATCCGGTCTAAAGCCTGGTACTCTGTTCAGTTTTTCATGCGGAATGCTGTCAAATTACATAAATAAAAAATTTCTATGAAAAAGTCATGAAAAAATGTTGCAGAACTAGTACTCTGTTTTTGCTGTGAAAAAACATTGAAATTTTTCTGGCAACATTTTATCAAAACTGTGAAATAAAGCAAAGGGGCATTATTTCATGTGTAATTTTTCAAACAACAGCTGATTGCTTGGCTTTTGTTAACATTTCTAAAACAATGTGGTATACTTAAAAACAATAAAATCGTAAAATTCTTTTAAATCGCGAGATAGACACCACATTTTTAATGTCAAATTTTCCTTGTGAAATAATAAATGTTGCTCAACATTTTCCACAAATTTGAATAGAGTACTAGGCATAAAATGGAATACAACTCTCATGTATGGGTCGGCGTCTCAAAGTCTACTTTGGAGCTAATCGGCCCCGTACAGGAGAGGACGATGAAGCTCATCGACGATGAAACAGAAGGGTATCCAACTCTAATGAATACCCTTCTGTGGGTTGTGTTTCGATGTTTTATCATTACTACATTGATATGTGCTCTAATTAAATTAGGGAACTTGTTGCCGATTCACCCACGTTCTAGTGATTAAAACGCTTTTCGTGAAGAGCTCATCCATTTGTGGTTCGATTGGAATCGCACTAAGCATAATAGGGAGAATTTGTTTTTTAGCCGAGCAGAATAGCCATAAACAGTTCGCAAATTGAATAAACTCCCTGCAGAGGTATTTCCTGTCACTTTCAATGTGGGTAAATTCAAGTAGATCGGCAACTCCTTCTCCCTATATTTTCCTTCCCACAATCTATTTACCTAGTTCCGTCCCAATGCGTTACACCCCGTTTTCACGAGCCATCTTTTTGTCTTGAGAAAAGTCAAACTTCATATAAAAAAACCAGGATTAAAAATATTTTTATTTACTATAGCCTGTACTCTGTTCGAATTTATGAAAAATGTTCAGCAACATTTATTATTTCACAAGGAAAATTTGACATTTAAAATGTGGTGTCTATCTCGCGATTTGGAAGAATTTTACGATTTTATTGCCTTAAAGTATACCACATTGTTTTACAAATGTTAGCAAAAGCTGTTGTTTTAAAAATTCCACATGAAATAATGCCCATTTGCTTTATTAAAATGTTGCCAGAAACATTTCAATGTTTATTCACAGCAAAAACAGAGTACTACTTCTGTAACATTTTTTATGACTTTTTCATACAAATTTTTTATGTAGTTTGACAGCATTCCGCACGAAAACCTGAATATGAAGAGTGACTTTTGTCAAGACAAATCGATGACTCGTCTAGACGGGGTGTTACATAAGTAGGGATCAGGAGATAGATCAACTAGTTGGCGTTCCGCTAAGTTGCTGTAAAGATAACTTCCAGCAGGAACTACTGGAGGCTGCGCAAACCAGATGGTCGAACGAGCCCACCTGCACGATCTCGAGGCTTTTGTGGCCTGAGTATGATTTTAAGCGAACAGCAATCCTACTGAGAACCCCTCGAGGAGAGATTGGCACACTAGTGGCTGTGCTGACCGGGTACTAGGTGCCCACGCTAGGAGATTTAATCTACCGTACTATGACTTCTGTAGAAGTTGTCAAGACGAGGAAGAGACGGTGAAGCACCTTCTCTGTCACTGCTCAGCCCTATCCACGGAAAGGGCGGCGCTATTAAAAGAATAAAATTATTTATCCGCATTTTTGGATGTTTTTTGCACCTAACCTAGAGTGTGGATCTGCAGGTATCTTTCTGATCATCCCTCTACCTCCGGGGGTTCCAATTGTCACTGCAGAAATATGACAAAAACTTTGACGCGGTTCACTCCGGGAAAATAGGAGCACCAGACGCTAGGGTTCCTAGAGCCTAAATCTGGAAGAAAAGGTCTGTGTGTTGAAACATACGACCAGTGCCCAAACGACTGGTACCACGGGAATCGGTGGCCCCACAGAGAGCCTATCCTCTCTGTGACCGGTTATTGGTGAGGTCCCCTTCGGGGGTACACGTGGTGCTTGTGGTTTAAGATTGATTTATGTAGGTAAGGTGCAAAGTCGATCAAGTGTGCTGTTGCACTCTCAACAGACGGAGTTTGGATAGTCTCCAAACCCTTAAGCAAGAGGTTATAATGTGGATCTAGGCTTGCCTTGGAAAGGCTTGCCATATTATATAAATTGCTACTCATTGTGACTGTATCACACACAAAAAGCGATTGGTGGCAATCGTAATGTGTTGTTATAATACACAATGGGGGCGCTAGTCTACGCCTAAGTTTCACTCGGTGGTAAGACCACCGTGAGGTTAGGCCGAGTTGGCAGGTACTCACGTTAATCTTGTTCCACAATTGATCATCCCTCTTTCGGGCGTCACAACGGAACCAAAAGGACCCAAGTGAGTCGGTTCTCCTCTACACGGAGCCGTCGACCCGTGCAACCTAACCTACATAAGTGGGGATTATCGCTCGAAAATATATGTCGATGGTCTCAAGTAGAAAGGCATTATTTCGGATTTTTTACGAATTTGAGTTATTGAGTGATTCCAAAACATTTCACACAAATACATCTCGTCACAAAAAATTATTGCAATATGTAAAAAATAACGCTTTTACAAGCAGTTGTACATTACAAATTGCATTGTGAATATTACTGTTTCGATTATGTTTTTAACTTCTCCTGTAAAGTTACAATATTTGAGTTAGGGCCTTTCTATTTGAGACCAACGATATGTACAATTGAAAAAACTGTGTTTCTTAATTAATTTTCTTTAAAATAAAATAGATCAATCAATTTTTTTTTTTTTCTTTTAATTTTGTCAAAATTGTTCGTATATATATTTATATCTATTTTGTACACAAGCATATATATGTTTATTTGTCTTAATTAAATTGATTATAACTTAACTGATTCTAATACTGTAAATTAAAAGATGTTGCATCTTGTTGTATTAGAAAATCACTCAATAAAAATACAAATACAATCTCAACAAAGATATTCTTATAAATATTTTCTTTTCGTTCCAGGAATCAAATGCCTGAGTGCGTGATCTGATTACAATTAAACAAAAGATACATTATTTCCATCAGCAATATAAAGTACGTACCGATGCTAGTCCAAATCTCCAATAACCTGCAACAGCAAAACGTAAGCTTAACAAAAAGATTATTAAGCAGGTTAAATAACAAATCCATCAAAAAACTCATTAATGTTAAAATTAAATTAAAAGAAAAAAGAAAAAAAGTAACGATAATACCTATATTCGTATATATTGCCATATACATTTATATAAAAATTGTAAAGCATAATTCATTTGTTAACGCATAAGACAGAGTGTGTGTGTGATGTCTTAACAGCTTTCCATACATTAATTACCAAAGAACAAAAAAATGAAAAAACTTTAATTTTCACTGCACTGAATTAATCATATTTCAAATTTAACATATATATGTAATTAACAAATGTTTTTATATTTCCTTTAAAGTCTGCTTATCTTAAGACATGTTTGTTATAACATTTATGAGCTTTTAATGAATAATCGTTTTATATTTCAATTTTTATTTTTAATCCCCCGTCCACATTAGACATACAATGAAAAACATTAACACTAACATCATGTTAGTTTTGAGCAATGTTCGAAAATTTTGTATTTTGTGTTGGTGTAGCAAATGCAAAAACAGAACTTTTATTCTGCTTGTGATCTTTCTACACAACGAGAATACTGTACTGAACAATCTCAACATTGAGATCTAAACATTTAATTGTGTTTTCTTTTTCGTGCAAAAACAACAAACTTCGTTGTGTTCGGTTCAGCACATTATTCTTAATGTATAGTTTGTGCTTTTACTATTAGTATTCCTTTGGGTTTTTATTTTAAACTGCATAACATATGCACAAAAAACACACTACAGAACACTAAAACATAATGTAGATCCACAACCACTACAATTGTACTGTTCTAGTACGAAAATGAGAACGCTACATAATGTTTGTTAAGGCCAGGCTTCACTATCCTACACAATCGTACGATTTAATCAACCAAAAATCTGACAGAATTCTGTCCTACTTTAAAAATCGTTTTAAAATGTCATTGCAGATGCCACACTATCATACAAAACAAGTTTTTGCAACTCTGATCGCATGGAATAACAATATTTTATGAATTTTTTTAAAAGATTATCAAATCGTACGACTTGTCAAAAGGTGTGTCACACACATACATTTCTAAGCCACACTATCATTTTCTCTTTTTGAGTACACATGCATTTTTTGACAGATCGTACGACTAAGTATGATAGTGAATCATGGCCTTTACTTGCGTTAAAAATCGTTATGTATTGTACTCGGGTTGTGTAAAAATACACAAACACTCTAAAAATATATATCGTTTCTGCGTGTATGTACTATACACAAAATAATGTTCAGTTTATTTTCGAACACTGGTTTTGAGTGTTGACCTGCCACAGTTAATGTTTTTGACGTTTTAGTTTTACAGTTTTGTTTTAAACCAATGCCATCTGTTGCTCAAACGTACTAATACTCTCCGCTCTGTTATAAGTATTCAAACAACATTGATGGAAAATAAAAAATTATAGTCAATTAGAACATGAACATAAACACCTATTCGCCACCTATGTATAACAACATGAACAAATTAATGGCTTTGCTCTGCCGGCGTTATGTATATGTCTTATTTAAATCTATGACTAGTGCCTCTTTTTTCTTTCTTAAAAATCGAATATAAAAGAGTTTTTTTTTTAGAAATATTTTGCAAAATATAAGTGATTAAACAAAATAACAGATAAACAACTTTTTGCTGTGTTTTTGTTTTTACTTTTCTTGCTACTCCTTATTAATTTTTTTTATTTATAGAACGATGTAGCCAACAATTTACGTGCTTCTAATTAACTAGGTTACAAAAGTCGTCGGTTATGACTTGTGCGCTCATAATCCCTTCGGGATGTAAATTTAATTCACTATCAACTGATAGTAAATTTGTCCTGCTAAATACATAAAAGTATGTATAAGTAAGAGGCAAACCTTTTCAAATTTGTTGTGTTTGATCTAAAGATTTATTACAAATGACAATTTGTATTTATTATCAATAACCATTTGAGATCTTAGAAAAATGTACGTGCTTTAGATTTTATATTTAATTTCCCTTGAGCTACATTCAGTTTTTAAACTTTAATATTTTTCATTTATCTGCCAGTAAATTGTTTCTAAAAGATTTGGAAATGTATTGTAGAGTTTTGTGTACAAGAGGTACCAACGGTACCTTATTACTACAAGAAATGTTTTTTCTAAATTAATTTTAAATATTCTGGCGGTCGGAACCCTTCATTTGGGAGTCTTAATTAACCTCCGTTTTTTTATTGAAACAGTAGACGTCTTCGCTCTTTGTGTTGCTTTATATGTATATCCCCCTACCAAGAACTCAGAACATTTTAAACCGTTTGAGGCTATTTTTTAATGCCCCACAATGATCTGGGGTATTCCTCGATTTTCCCTTACTTCCTAGACTATTTCTTACCATTACCAAACTTTATATGGAATGTTGTGTGTGCACTACTCTCGAACATTCTTGAATGATTTGAATAATTCTACAAGATTTCTAAAGGGCGAAACTTCTAACATTAAATAATCTGTGGTGTTCAATAATGTACGGTGGTACGGAACCCTTCATTTGTGAGTTTCAAGGCTTACCAAAAACTCAGAACATTTTAAACCATTTTTTTAATGTCGCACAGTGATCTGAGGTGTTCTCCGATTTTCCCTAACTTTCTAGACTCTTTTTGGGCCTTCCCCAACTTTCCAGAATACGCTCGAATATTGTGCATTACTCTCGAATATAATAACAAAATGTCTTTGACTGTTGAGTAATTCCACGTCAAATCAACAAGGCACTCAAAATTACTACTTCAGATTTTATTGAAACTTTTGTTATTTATATTTCTTGACTCTCTGAATCCAAATATAATTTTAAAAAAATTATAATAAAATTATAATTCTAAAAGTCGGAAAATATCGCTTTTTTGCATTTGCGCGCGAGGATTAAATATATTCTAATTCCAGTTCTATATGGCCTAGGAAGTTGAATAATAGCTCATTTTAAAGGGGATTTCATACGCTTAAATTTGATATCAATCATGAAAAAAACTAATTTTTAACAAATTTTTTTCTTATATTTAAAAAAAGTTTTATAAAAAACTTTTAGATATTGTCTTTTTAAAATTTACTTATGTTTTTTAATGTGGCTTAGTGAGTAGAACATATAAATTTCAGAGTGGGACCATGGCGGGATCAGAAGTTTTGTTAAAAAAACTACATATTTTTCAGTTTTAAGGAATATTTCTTTCCTTTATTACCCCGTTTATTAAAAAATGTTTTTTTTTTTCAAAATGAAGTTTTTTTAACATAACTTCTGATCCCACCATGGTCCCACTCTGAAGCCATATTAAAAAACATATATAAATTAAAAAAAAAAAAAAAAATAAAAGACACTATCTCCAAGATTTTTATAGAACTCCTTTTTTAATTTAGGAAAAAAAATTTTTTTTAATTTGTTTTTTTCATGATTGATATCAAATTAAAGCGCATGAAATCCCCTTTAAAATGAGCAATTACTCAACTTCCTAGGGCTTATAGAACTGGAATAAGAATATATTTTATCCTCGAGCTTATATGCAAAAAAACGATATTTACCTATTTTGATAGCATTATAGCTATTAAACCGTAAGAGATAGAATTTTTTTAAAATTATATTTGGCTTCAGAAAGTCAAAGAATATAAACAACAACAGTTTCAATAAAATCGGAAGTGTTAAATTTGAAAACAATTTTTTTTGGTTGATTTGATATGGAATTACCCTGTTCTAAAAAAAGTCTAGAGGGCAAAACTTCCAGCCTTTCGGTAAAAACGGGAACGGAAACCCTTATGGATAGATGTCTACCCCACTATATAACTGCCTTGATCGTATCGGGATCTCTTTCTGCACTAATATATATTTATTATAAAAAATTAAATAAAACGGCTTTAATTATGGTCTATGGGAAGATCTGAGAGCTTACTGCGTATTTCGAAATTTTCTATCAAATCGGAAAACGCATTAACTAACCCGCCTGTACTATTCACATTATTGGCCTCATTATGAGTGTTGTTGTCTAATCGAAGACGTTATTGTAGCATGTGAAATCAATAACAACATAAATCATATGTGAGTGGTATATCAATCGTTTTCGGACAATCATATTGCTAATTTTGAGGAAACGACAAGTGATCGACACGACAACTGCCCTCATAATAAGGTTGAATATTTTTTGACTGAATAACTTGTTTTTATGTCTACTTATTATTTATCATTGTATATTTAAGTTTTATTTATGTTAATTTTTGTTACTAACAGTGCTATTCTTAAATGTTAAGAGCATTTGTCTTAATACTCGTGGTAAATAATTTTTTATCAAAAACTATAAATTGCTATTTTTAGTTTAAAATTTTTTTTTGTTTTTTTTCATTTATCTTTTGAATAAATGAAAAAATTACAAAATTAATAATTAATTTACGTAAAATATGTTTTTATAAAGTTTAGAAGGGATAATGTTTATGCTTTGAATTATCAAAGTTTCCGGTTTGAAAATGAAAGATCGGGATAAAGGTTTAGGGATGGCAAAACTGCAGTCTCGGTAGCGTTTAAACCAAGCCAGGGGGAAGAATTCGCGCCTAATGTGGCGATGCTACAGATGCGTAGCATTTTGAGGAACTACCACCAGACGTACACTAAGTAAGAGTATAGTGGAAGCTATGGTTTTGCTATGACTGGACCCTGTAAATCTATCAGTGAACAGCTATTGGCAGATAAACTTAAGTTATGAAAAGGTACTTTAATACAATCTTAGTACTTTAGGCTGTTAACTATACAGGTGATGGGATATAAATTTAAATATCATCGACAACATTAAAAATCATCTGTTTGCTTTGCCTGGTCGAGGATGGGACTGTCTGTTCCACGATGTCAAATGAATTCGTTCTTTCGCACAATAACATTTAAAATTCTTCATTTTGTTGTTGTTTAAAATATAATTGTAATTAAATATTAATGACAAATGTCCTTAAATTCGAGAATAGCACTGAAAATATAAAATAATATTTATTTTTCCTTCTGAGACATCACACATTAAATGTATCAAGAAGCTAATTTTAATAATAATCATAAAATAGTTGTAATAGTTTATTGCTTTAGAGCTTATGAAAGTAATTGTAAGAAAAAAAAAATATTAAATATGGTTATGTTTGTTTATTTCATTCCGCTTTATATTGTTTAATTTTGTGAAATTTTCTGATAGGTGTTATATCTGGAACCACGTGAAAAAAATTTTTTGTGAATATAATTATGTATTAAAATAAAACCAAAAGAAAAACAAAAAAACATTTAAAATAGTTAAATATAAGTTATACAATATGTTTATATAATTCGTACTACATACATATGTACATTTATGCTGCATTTATAGTGTGCGACAGCAATTGTGGTTCAGTATAATATCATCTGGAAAATATCTCGAAATTATTTATTTTAAAATAGTTCCGTCCAAATACATACATATATTTATTTAAAATAAAACTACTTTAACGCTAGTGTCCTTACCATAAGTAGCATTTTTTTAAGTTTAAGCTTTACACTATACTAAACAAGTCATAATAACTCGTGTTTACATATATTTACATACATATGTATTATTAAAACATAAAAGTAATTAACAAAGCAGCCGATTTAGAAAAAAAAAAACTAACTTGTATCGTCAAAAATTTAAAGAGTATTTGAAAAACTAATGTTAATCCGAAATTTCTTAAATATAGAGTATATCCACCCTGACATAAATATCACAGACACTTCAGATTTTTTAATAATATTATTTGATACTATTTGATAAATGATAATATCATGTGTAGACCCTAAGCATTTCTAGCCTACAGGTAAACCCCCGTCTACACTACCCCTCGTCTTCATTAGACAATAACATCAGCATGTCTTAACATAATTCAAACTTCATATAAAAACATTCAGGTATGTTCTGTAATCCGAAACCGAGTGAAATTGAAATCGAATAAATTTTCAAAGAAAAGTATAACTTAATTGCGCCTATTATTTTAAAACATTAGCAATCAAGGAAGTTATGTGAATGGTCTTTAATCAAATTTATAAAAAATAATATCAAAATTTTGTAAGATTTAAAAGTTATGACAATTTAAAATTTCATTCGGATTCAATTTCACTCGGTTTCGAATTACAGAACATACCTGATTATTTTTAATACGGTTCTTTATATGAAGTTTGACTTTTGTAAGACATGTTAATGACTAAAGCATGTCTTAACATAATTCAAACTTCATATAAAAAAACATTATTTTTAATACTGGTTTTTATATGAAGTTTTACTTTTGTTAAGACATATTAATGACTAATGTAGAAGCGGGTAACAATTTTTATGTTAGCAATTGTCTTAATCCAAATTCCACTTTTATGGCAGAAATTATCAAAGCACCTTATGAAAAACAGTATGAAAAGTGGCAAATTAAAAAAAAAATTGAACAAATTCAAAAATGTAATAACAACTGACAAGTTAGTTGGAATATAGGTTTTCTTATTAGCGTTATCCCCATCAGTATATCTCCGTCAACACAAAGCAGTAAAGTTGGGAAACTTTTGACGTACGTTGAGCAGTTTTATAGGTGCCGAATTACATTATGCAACTGTTGTTATGCAATTTGTATGCATCATCACATTTTTTTTTTCATATCAAACTTCATAATTAATTAAAACTACGAATGAAAGCATTAAATGAACCAAGAGTACATACGTATGTATATGTATGTACTAAACATGAGCATAAAACGTCTTGCTAGACTAACTTCATAATGTTCAATAATGAATTGGTCTCTTTTTTCTTGCACTTGATTTCATGTGTATACAAATATTGTTGTGCTCTTAAATAAAAACATACAATAGCATTTGCTCTTCTTCCAACCAATGCAATATTTGTTGTTGTTTCAAATAAAATTTCAGTAGTTAATATTTTGTTTCAATAGTGTCTCTTGATTTGAAATACTGTTATAGCAGACAACATGTATGTAAATGTATGATGTTAAAAGCAAGGGTTTGTACTTTGTATTTTAGTTATTTTATATTAATTTGCACTTTGAGTGGTTGAAAATAGAAAACTGTAGTAGATTCTCAAGAAAATTTAAGTAAAATGAACTAGTGAACAATATGAAATGCTCAGCATATTTATTGCACTTGATAAAACTGTCTGGTCAAATCAGGTGCACTGATTTTTGCACTGTTTGCTCTCTTGTTCTCTGTATTTACTGTTTAGTAATATTCGACTACACATACAATCAATATTTGCGTTTCAAAAACATGCAATACTGTCCACTTTTTAACATCTTGCGCTCACCTTTAGTGTGTACCCCTCTTAATTCATCTTTCTCCTACTAAGGAATAATTGCAGCGATAAAATTTGCATAATGTAAAAGGGGTTTCTTCTTTATTTTGATTAGATTTTTGTGTAGTGTGCAGAAAAAATAAAACACAACAAAATAAAACAAATAAATTAAATAAAGTGAAAAGTAAAATAGAAAACAAACTTAAGCTGTCCTCTGTTTTCTTGCCTGATTTAATATGCGTTAGCAAAGTACTCTTTATGTCAACTTCTTCCGTCGGTATATTGATGTCAGTTGAAGGCGGCAATACATAACGTACAAAGAATTCTATGTGCTTTGGTCCAAACTGCTCGTTCTATATTCATCCTCAAAGTATGCTATATTTTTAACAATTAGTAAAATTCAATATGTTTTTTTAAGTATTGCCCTTCCGTTACCTTACGTTTCTTAATATTTTCCATCTATTAAATTGTTTATGTGTTTAATACTTTATCTA
This sequence comes from Phasia obesa, assembly GCA_949628195.1. Classification (NCBI taxonomy): domain Eukaryota; kingdom Metazoa; phylum Arthropoda; class Insecta; order Diptera; family Tachinidae; genus Phasia; species Phasia obesa. Next base: position 24,095,060 of record OX451218.1, on the reverse strand, counting down.
CCTTTGCAAGGAGCTAATTAATGGCTAGTTTTTTCAATTTAATATATTGCGAGATAAGCGTGTAAGAAATTTGTTCTTGTGCTTTCTCCAAATGTCTTTTCTGTGCCGTTAAATTAAATTTAAATAAACTGCTGCACTTTTTATTCTTTTTGTTCATATAATTTATTATGGTTCTGTTCGAAATGCATATTTGCTTTATATTTTATGCATAAATAGAATAATTTGTCGATGCTATTATCCCGTTAATTTGAGATGTATTTGAAGCTTGTTTTCTATTCTCTGCTTTAGCGAAATGCTCTGAGCTTCAGAAAGAAAACAGTTATGCATTTCCGAATAAGACCTATATTTTCAATAAAACGCATATAAACTAAAGAAAATACATTTAAAACTCTTACTGAATTTACAACTTAGAAGTTATACCAGAACTTTTTTCGTGATATAATCAAATCATACGCCGTACATAATATACAGAAGTGAGGTATAACAGAAAGTTTGTACCGTCAGTAAGTGAAATACTGTTGGCACACCTTTCGGTGAAGACCGTCGTCACTGGCTGTTTATTTGGTAAGGTTGACGAGAGCTTACCATGTGAGAACATTATTGTTAAGAAACGTCATAAACAGTACTGTCACCAGTACTGGTACTAAACACGACGATCGTTACCGAAAGGCTTCTCTTGAAGATAAGATTTTTTTGTAAAGCCTGTAAGCTGCTTTTTCCCTCTGTGAAAATAGTACGAACTTTGTGGTAAGGACGTTTAACAATAGTTTTTATTCAATTTAATTCATCTTAATTTTGTTACATAATTCTAGTCAATTTTTTTATTAATGTTGTTATAAGTTCCATATTATTTATAATTATTGTATTAATAAAACCTCATTTCATTTACCGAACAAGTTATATAAGTTTCAGGTTAGAAATTAAGTTGCTACAAATCGCAAGGCTAATTAAAATTGCCCAGGATTATGAAAACATTTAGCCTTAATCTATTTAATGGTTAATCGTGTTTTTCTAATTCAACGATCTGTTTTATATAAATATATACTATATATAAAGAAATATCAAGTAATAAAATTGCACAGAAACAAATTTATTAAAATATATTATGGTTTTAATAAAACAGTGAAAACTTGTAGTTGAACGTAAGTAATATGTACATGTTCTAATTTAATAAATTGTTTGTATACAACTGTATAATTCATATATTTTTTACAGGTTTAAACTTATTTATTCATATTACTTCATCCCCGTCTATATTAGCTATTAATTTGACTTAACAAAAGTCAAACTTTATACAAAAAAAAAAAAAACATTATTTTTAATATCAAGTTAGAGTTTTGTTAAAACAAATTAATGGCTAACACTAGGTTAAACCTGACAAAAATTTCTCTTCATAAAAATCAAACTTCATATATAAAACATTCATTTTAATACTGGTTTTTATACCCTTCACCACAGGTGGAAAGGGTATATATAAGTTTGTCATTCCGTGTGTAATTTCTACAATATTCATTTCCGACCCCATAAAGTATATATATTCTGGATCCTTATACATAGAGAAGTTGATTAAGCGATGTCCGTCTGTCCGTCTGTCCGTCTGTCCGTCTATCCGTCTGTCCGTGTTAGTGTGGTAATGTCATTTACCAAGGCACCAGAAGAGATACAAAAAATTTAAGCACACCAATCTGTCAGGCATAGTTTCGAAAATTTTGGTATTGCAATTCAGCAACATCGGATCATTCCTTTGGAGGCTGCGGGCCAAAAACCACGCCCACCTATATTTTTTTTTCACGTTTTTTCAGGTTTTTTTTAAATTTTTTTCAGCTTTAATGTTTCTGTTTTGCCTTTTTTTCTCAAATAAATATTAGACTGCGACAGGTAGATCGCAAGGAGTGCATACAGATCTCGGGGGATCAATAACCCCCTGCGAGGGGCGATTTTTGTTTGTTTTTAGATTGGTAGGATTTTTCTGCTTTGATTTGTATTAGTGACCTTAATAGAAAGCAATACACATAGAGGTAGCCAATGGACCCACAGGGTACCCACTGATAAATAGGAGCAGTTAAAAGGACCCCCATGTGTCAATATGAGGAAATTTTTTTTTTAAGGATTTTGTTTTTGCTTTAGTCTGACCATTCTAACTCAATATAGATTGGAGAAAGGTCCAAAATTTAACAAAAAAATTTCAATCGAATTTTAAAAAAAAAAATTTTTAAAAATTTTTTAAAAAAAATTTTAAAATTTTTTTTCAAAAATATTTACAAAAAAATTTACAAAGCATTTTCAAAAAGATATTTTACAGAAAAATATTCGAAAAAAATTTTTTTAAAAAATTTTCCAAAAAATTTTCGAATAAAATTTTACAAAAAATTTTTAAAAAAATATTTTTACAAAAAATTTTTACACACAATTTTCGAAAAATTAAAACAAAAATTTCAATATTTCTTTGAAAATGAAAATCATGACTGTAACATAACATATATTTAATATTAAGAATATACATATGTATGTATGTGTGTATATAGAGTAACATATTTTTTTAAATGCGTTTGATTTTTTAATATATGATATCTCTGTTTTAAAACCTAGGTGCATTAAACACATAGACATTATCAAAATACCGACTACAAACTGTCAAAAATGAAACGTTGTGGCTGTCGTCAACTTAGGCTAATTTCTATTTTATTCAACAAAAGAAAATGTCACAAAATTGTAAATTGCAAATTTATATATAAACAAAAAGTTTTGGAGGAAATATTTATAATTTTTTGAAAAAGTTATTTAATTTTATAAAATCAAAATAAGTATTTCTACAACAATGTCAGAGTTTACGATGTAGCTGTCGTCTTCAATATCTTTAAGTAGCTGACAGCACGGCGACAATTGTAGCAAACGGAATTTGTTTTCATTTGTCTTCTATTTTTTTAACTTATGAATAATGATTTTTTCTCATACGAATTTATTTAAGTAAAGAGTCAACAATATGGATAATGCTGTACATGTCTGTATAAATAAAATCACCGTGGTGAAGGGTATAGAAGATTCGGCACGGCCGAATATAGCACTTTTACTTGTTTTATATGAAGTTTGATTTTTATCAAAACAATTTTTTGTCAGGTAAAGACCTAGGTACTGTAGACGGGCGGCAAGCCCTTAAAATCTAACATATGTACATATTTAAGTTAGGTTTACTGACAACCGAAATCACGGTAGAAAAGCAAAAGGTAAGCCGTGTACAATTAAAACTTTAAAAAATAAGAGAAAAGCAATATACATTTTAAAACTACCCATACACTTCCAATATAATTGTGCAATATTCTTTTTTTCTTTTTTTTTGCAACCAAAGCGCCAGGGTGTGATTGCCTTAGCTTCCTCAAAAACCTGCAGTATAGGAAGTGAGACTCCAAATTCAGCTAGGTAAAAATTAATAAGAGTTTAATGGTGCTCCTCCAGTGAAAATCTTGAGTTTATTGGTTCTCCTCCAGTTAAAAACTGAGTTTAATGGTGGTCCTCCGGTTAACAGTTGAGTTTTTTAAAATGGTGCTTCACCAATGTCCGACTTATTGAAATTAAAATTCATAGGTTATAAACGATAACCAAACGATTACACGTGGCTGATTAAGCAACCACCAATAACAGTACTGTAGTACAGCTTTCGAGGACGCCAATCAGCCAGTGTGAGAACGAGACGCTAACCACTCGAAGGCCGAGCGATAATGACAATGACGCACGCACGTGTTCCCCGATCCAGAGCTACTTTACGACTCGTATTCAATTTTCTACAATAATTGAATTTTTCGACATTTACAGGGTGACACAATATAAGCGAAAAAAAATCAAGCCTTTGGTTTTTATTGCACAACCAAGAAACCAACCCATAACTTAAAGATAGTAAATATCGCTTTAAAAGAAGGAGGCACGCTATTTTACAATTTTAATCAAGTTCAAAATTGAAGGCGAAGTGTTTCGTAAGACTATTCCGCTGGCTAAAAACGTGACATTCGACTACAAACCAGGCGATGAAAAATGGTATATGTGCATCATATTTATCTTAACCACACAATGCATATCCTTCATTAGGTTTTCGTCTCATTTCGTCTCATTGACGTAGAAGCAGAAAAGTAATTTTACCGTTTGAAATATCAAAATTCAGTATGTGCCTTAGATATATGCAGATGAAGAGCTGTAAAGTTTTTGGGCATAATAGGGAAGCGGCAAGGGGTAATTTACTTGACACCCCAAACCGAAAATAATAATTTTTTGGATTTAAATATACTTTAAATTTTTATTCTCTAGGTAATGTACCCAATAAAATATATGTTTCCATGAGGTATGGTGGGGGGTTATTACGTATTTCGATTCGAAACGTAAATCATTCGAATTTGTATGACTTTAACATTGTGTTTCGAAAAAGATTTCTTTCGAATCGAAATACTTAACAACCCCCGTGATGTTGTGTGATGGCCACTCCAGATTTTTCCTAATCAATGGCTATCCGATGCAGGCTTAATATGTACTTATGAAACCGCTTACAATAGTTTAACTATTCGTTAATTTTAAAAAACTTAAACTATCTAACCATTAATTAATATATTTTATACTAGCAATATTTTGCTCGCTTTTGCTTTAAAAGTATTCCACACCAATTGAAAGACTCTTACTTTTATGGTGCTTCAGTTATGGTTTATGTATTTACTTTATACAAAGGTAAAATTCTAAAATTTGCAAAAAATTCTAAAATTCAATAAATTATTTTAAACCTCTATAACAGGTGTTTAAAATATTTTAATAACAATGTAATTCCACAAAATAAAAATACAAATTTTATTCAACTGGCGCCAACTGTTGCGCAGTAGTTTTTGAAATATCCCATTTTTAAAAATAAAAAGGTGAGTTGAAAAAATAACCGTGTTGAATACAGAAGTGTTGAAAATATCCCAGCTTTAAACCGAACATTTCAATATATACTGGACTACTGAAGAATTTTGGACAAGCACGCTTGGCTTGTAATTTAATGATTTTTTGTTTTGAAAGAAGTGTTGCAAACTGAAATAAAAAACCGTTCACAATTCATTTTTACAATTGTATAAATTTGCAATCTCAAATGCAAAATATTGTGAATTGGGCTAATATATTTTTGCGGAAAAAAAAGTATACTATATTAGGTCCAGGATACTTAGGTACCTCCTCACAAAATTTTATTAAAATCCATTCAGTAGTTTTATTATTTCATGCGGAATTTTTTTGTAAAATTTGTGAAATTTTTTTAAAACAATGTGGTCACATTTATTCTTAAAAGTAATTAAGTTATAAAATAAGAAAGTTGACCATATACAATGCAGAGATTTTTTCAGTGCAAAACACCAATGCATTCTAATTTTAACCATTTTTGCTTTGTAGTTCGAAACGTCAAATGGCGTGTATGTGTTAGTAATTTTTATTATTGCTTTATCACTTTCTCAATTTAAAAATTTCAAACAAATTCTTGTGGATTTATAAAACATAAATTATGTTTGACATGTCGAACTACAAAATTCGCAAATAGAAATATAATTATCTCTGCTTTCTTAAAATAAATTTTCCATGGAATAATGGTACTTCTGCGGTTGATTTCGCATACATGTCTTCTCTTATTTTAATCAAATAGCAGAACTTTAAAACAGGGATGAAATATTTAGTACCCATTATTTTTACAATTTTTTATATTAACGTAAAATAACGGGTAAGTTTAAATCTAAATAATAATTCAAATACATAACTACTTTTTTAAGATTTTACTGTCTTATAGCCCATTCAGGCTGACACGAAATTAAGTAATTTCGAGCTGAAATTACGAACGAAATCTAAAGTGTTCACACTGGGCTTTTTGACATTTGAGTTAATTTCGCAAACAGCTGATCACGTTTAGTTACATTTGTATAATTTAATTATTTTGCAATAAGCTTTCGCACAACACTTTCGTATTGATTTAAAATATACATGAATATTAAAAACAACACTACAACAAAATTAATGTACAATTATGTATATATTTCCATTATTTCATTTGGCTTTTAAATTTTTTTCAAACAAAACGGACTTTCAAGGTTGTAAATCTGGTCATGGTTGCAAAAAAATTAGCTTTTTCTACAAAACCAGCGTTGTCTATCGTAATTTCAAGTTAATTTCGACGAAATTAAGTAGAATGAGTTAATTTGGGCAATGGTAAAATGTATGCGAAATTACGTAATTTCAAGTTGATTTCAGCCGAAATCACGAAGTGACTTAATTTCGTGGCAGCCTGAACGGGCTATTATAGCACAAAGAAGATGTAAAGAATTTTAGCAAAGAGCTAATCATTTTTATTTATATTTCTTTAATAATAAAATTCAAATAATATTTCTTTAATTTTATTCCTTTGCATAAAACTTTAGAACAATATACAAGAAAAGAAAAATCAATTACTTTTAATTAAATTGGAAGTCGCAAAAAATAAATTGTTTACACGCTTTTATTTAAATAAAAAATACATGTATTATTAAAATACACTACAGCAAAATTTGTGTATAATTATGTATGCATTTCCCTTTTTTAATTTGTTTATATGCTTTATGTTAATTTCTACCCAACTTTAACACTAGTAGATATAACTAGCTGTCACCACCACGTCGTAGGCGACCTGACAATATTTTGTTCGATTTTGCTTTGAAATTATTCCACACGAATTGTAAGACTATTAGGGCGTTTATTATAACTTGTCAATAGCTAAAGTTAGGATTTTGTCAAAGGGATAACTACTGTTTCGTTATAATAAGGGGGTTAGGCTCGTTACTATAACTTGCCTTTAAAGTACGTGACAGTTAAATGTTATTTTTAGCTTACTTAAAATAACGAAAAATTACTTATCGCTCCGCCAAAAAGCCTAACTTTAGCTATTGGCAAGTAATAATAATGGGCCTTAATCTTATAGTGCTTCATTTATGGTTTGTGTATTTGCTTTATAAAAAGGTACCCATGCCTAAAAAAAATTCTAAAATTCATAAAAAATTTAAAAATTATTGTAAAGCTCTGAAAAAGGTGTTTAAGTATTTTAATAACGTATTTCCACAAAGTAAAAAACAAATCAAATACAAATTTTATTCAATTGGCGTCTAATTTCACGCAATAGTGTTTAAAATATCCCAGTTTTAAACCGAAAATTGCAGTACCTTTAAACCGGAAATTGCGTTTTTTCACTGCTTTTTCTCCACTTTCTCTTAAAAATTAGATATTTTTTCGGAAAAAAAAAGTTCCTATATATGGGAATCAGGATGCCTCACAAAATTTTGTTAAAATCCATCCAGTAGTTTTTACGTGATGCGAACACAAATGAAAAGCACTTAGACAGGCGGAAATGAGTTACTATTTTATTATATGTATAGATAAATAATTGTTTAGTATTCTACTTTTGTATAAACGTTGTTCATATAGAAAAATACAGAATGCTGAAGAAAGACATAACTAACCAGAAAATGCATTCTGTTGGTATCTAATTTTTCTGTATCTCTTTATAAACACATTAATAAAAATTTTAATTTAATAGTGTCACTCTTATTATTAAAAAATTGGGCAAAAATAAAATTTGTTCGCTTTATTTTTACTATTTATAAGAAGCATCGTTTTATTTATAAATTATTTGAAAACAAATATGATATTATCCACGTTTTCAATAATTCTATTTTTTTTTTTCCTTGACCAATTTAAGGCCCTAATTTTCCATCCCTGTTGCTTAGGCAAGTATTAACTTTGATAAATATCATTGAAAAGTAAATCTGGCAGCTTTGGCACTATTATTGTGTCAACGACTATTATTATTGTGTATTGTGCCAAAAAATAATCCAAAATATGCACATCAAACAAGTAAATTGTTTTTCTTAGATGTTTTAAACGTAAAGTTAAAGAATTTCTTATTATTTTTAGATAATTATACAAGGTTTTAAAAGTTATAAGGATCAAACTGTGGTTGAGCCCTTTGATAAGAGACACAATGTTGTGGTTGGAAGAAATGGTTCTGGCAAAAGCAACTTCTTTTATGGTATGTTTGTTTTTCTTTTATTAATATTGTGTTATTCATATTGAGTTTATTATTGTTATTTTAATAAACAATACTTTTGTAAACTTTAATTTTAAAAAATGATTTTAGGTTTAACATTATCTATCCTTAAAATACAGTGACCGCCAAAAGCCAACACACACATACGTCGTTTATTTTTGCACTCCCACGAGTTAAAGAAAAGCTTGTTTGTTATATTTTCAAAATCTATACGTGGTTTTTAAACACTTTTGAACAGATTTTGGCTCAAATACAGTTTACTGAAGCTACTCCAATTAAAAACGAAGTATCCAGGGTAATCGAGAATTAAAAATGCAAAAACTGCAAATTAAAAAAATTGGCGGTCGCCCATATTTTCCGAGTTTAGGCGTCTGAACTTTTCATTTGAAACTGTAATTGTGCACCACGTACGTATGAAATCTTTAATAAGAGAAGCCGGTGTTAGTTGTAGCATAGGGGAAAACATCTATACGAGGAGAAAATCCTTGCACACGGACTAATCCCGTTTAGGCAGGAAATATTTACTTAGCGAAGCCGGTGTTGGTTATACCACAGAGTAGAAAACCCTTGCGCAAGAAATCTTAATTAATTTAAGCCGTTGTTGGTATTGAAATTAAAAGTTTTATTATAATCTTAAAAACAAACAATTTCTGTTGTACGAAAACCTAAATTCTTGTAAACTGAAGCTGCTAAACCTAAAATTATAAAAATCTCTGATCACTTATAAAGTCTATCAAAACTCATTTTTTTTTTTGTCGAAATTCATATAAAGCTTTTAATGGCTAAAAATAGTTTTTTGTGTGTTAAATCCTTGCTCGAAAAGAATGAAAATCTAACAGGTTGATACATTTGAATTATTTTAATTTAGATTTGCTTGTGATTATTTTTGTATTTACTTAGTTATTGATTTTAAAATGTGTTTTTTCTTCTTTTTTTCAGCAATTCAGTTCGTTTTGAGTGATGAATTTACACATTTAAGGCCGGAACAACGTCAGGGTCTTTTGCACGAAGGAACTGGAGCGAGAGTAATATCTGCGTATGTGGAAATCATATTTGATAATTCCGACAACAGAGTGCCGGTAATATTTTTTATTAAATACCTATTTAAGCTTATTTTTTCTAATGAAGCATCGAAGAATAAGAAAGTGGAAGTGAAAGTGAAAGACTTGCGATTTTGCTACCTTTCCTTTTGAGATCGAATAGGTTTTATTCATAAATACATTGTATAAGCAAAAGAGCGTTGAAGTTGAATGAAATCAAACAACAAGACTTGTTTTTGGTGTCCCGGTAGGCTAGTATGTAGTTTGCGAGTTTATTAGTCTGAGGGTTGTGCGTTCTATTACTACCAACGGTTAGATGTTTTACAACAACGAGTAAAGGTCATCCTTACTAAGCTCGATCATTAAATTAGAATATAACTTGTACTTGTATTGGGACATTTAATAAATATAAATAGAACGTTTCATCCAAATGAACGTTGTTAATCCGAAGGAACAAGCACCCGAGTTAAAGAAAATAACAGAAACAAGGAAAAAGAAGCATAGAGCCATAAAAAAGTACATGGTTTGAAATCAACGGTGAAAATACATACATATGCATGTGTTCAAACAACTTGGACTGTTTCAACACTACTGTATGGTTTTTAGGGTGTTCGTTATATATGAATGATATTTGTGTGTATGCTACTATTTTTGTGTAGTTTGTACAGGTCATTTCGTTTGACATATCCAAATAAAATTTAGTATGTGCCTCTGGTATATAGAGATGAATAGCTGTATAGTTTTGGGCATAATCGGGAGAGGGCAAGGGGTAGTTTCCTTACCCCCAAATTTTGTGAACGCTCTACACGTTATACCGTATGACATATTAAAAAGAAATTTAGTACGTACCTTTGGTATATGGAGATGAAAAGTTGTGTAAATTTTGAGAATAATCGGGTAGGGGCATGGGGTAGTTTACTTACTCCCAAATTTTGTAAACGCTCTACAGGTCATGACACATCAAAATAAAATTCAGTATGTGCCTTTGGCTTATGGAGATAAAGAGATGCATACATTTTGGGCATAATGGGGAAGGGGCAAGGGGTAGGTTATTACACCCCAAACCGAAAATAATTAATTTTTGGATTCGAATATACTTTGAACTCGTATTCTCTAGGTAATATTACCATAAAAATATATGTTTCCATTGTGTATGGTAAAGTTGAGTGTAGGCCACTCCAGGTTTTTTTAAATAATTTTATTCTTAACTATGTATATAATGCATGTCATTTCATCCTGTAGCTAGCACTCTTCTGCTGCTTAGCTGTCCATAAACATTTTTGCAGTTTTCTCTAGTTTTGCACTATGTTAACACGGCGCTCACTAGTATAGAAAGTTCGTTTTACTTGGTCAGGTCAGAGTTTTGCTCACTAATAGTATGGTATGAGTAGGCATGTGTTCACTTGCTCATGAGCTTATGAGCACACCCATTAGATAAGCTTGCTCCTGCAACTGTTTAATAGATAAACCATATCTGCAACACTATAAAAGTAAGAGTTTTAAAATTTGGTGTGGATTACTTTCAAAGAAAAATCGAAACAAATACGCTGACTTATTCGATTGTACACTAGCGGCCTATAATTTAAATTACAGTTCATTTATCTTAAAGAACATTTAAATGAAATTATAAAACATTTGTTTTTATTTTTTGGTTGTTTTTTTTTAGATTGATAAAGAAGAAATCTATTTAAGACGTGTAATTGGAGCTAAAAAGGATCAATATTTTTTAAACAAGAAAGTTGTGCCGCGCACCGAAGTCGTAAATTTATTAGAATCTGCCGGATTCTCTAACTCTAACCCGTATTATATTGTCAAGCAGGGTAAAATTAATCAAATGGCTACCGCTGCTGATTCGTACAGATTAAAACTATTACGTGAAGTAGCAGGAACTCGAGTTTATGACGAAAGAAAAGAAGAATCGCTTAATATATTGCGTGAAACAGAAGGAAAATTAGAAAAGATTTCCGAGTATTTAAAAACAATCGAGGACCGCTTACAGACTTTGGAGGAGGAAAAGGAAGAGCTTAAAGAGTATCAAAAATGGGACAAAGCTCGTAGAATTTTAGAATACATTATTCACGAAACCGAATTAAAGGACACTAAGAAATCTCTGGAAGATATACAGCAACAGCGAAAAAGTTCCTTTGAAAAAAAGAAAGTCTATAACATGCAAATTCAAAAAACCCAGGAAAAAATAAAAGATGTTCAGAAAAAACTAAAAGAGGCGAAAAAAAATGTTACCACAACAAAAGAAGAACGTTCGATACTTCTGACGGAACAGCAACAACTGCTGAGAGAGAAAACTAAATTAGATCTTACAATTGTAGATCTAAATGATGAAGTTCAGGGTGATAACAAATCCAAAGAACGAGCCGATCAAGAATTAAAAAAACTAAAGGTGACTATAACAGAAAAGGAACGAGAACTAGAAGAAGTAAAGCCCAAATACGAGGCAATGAAGAGAAAAGAAGAAGAGTGCTCTCGTGAGTTGGCATTAAAAGAGCAAAAACGGAAAGAACTTTATGCCAAACAAGGTCGTGGATCTCAATTTTCCAGCCGTGAAGAAAGAGATAAGTGGATTAACTCTGAATTAAAGTCGTTGAGTAAACAAATAAAAGATAAAATAAATCATCATGCTAAATTAGTGGAAGATTTAAAGAGGGATGCAAATGCCGAAAAAGATTTGGGCCAAAAGATCGAGGAACATTCCACAGAGCTGGAGCAACTACGTCTGCAAATAGATGAACACAATAAAAAATATTACGAACTGAAAAAAACAAAAGATCATTATCAAGCCACACGTAATGAGTTATGGCGCAAGGAGACAAATATGACACAACAGCTACAAACCCATAAAGAAGAACTATCTAAAACTGACCAAGCCCTACGCAGCATGGCGGGCAAGCCTATATTGAATGGCCGCGATTCCGTACGTAAAGTTTTGGACAGTTTTATAGAAAAAGGACCCCCTTTTGCTGACACTGCTAATGCTTATTATGGCCCCGTTATTGAAAATTTCAGTTGTGATAAAACTATTTACACAGCTGTTGAGGTAACTGCTGGTAACAGACTTTTCCATCATATCGTTGAATCCGATAAGGTCGGCACACAAATCCTCAAAGAAATGAATAAACTGAAATTACCGGGAGAAGTAACATTTATGCCTCTTAACAGATTGCAAGTAAAAAGTCATGACTATCCCGATGATCCTGATTCTATTCCCATGATTTCTAAACTTAAATATGACGAACAACACGGAAAAGCTTTGTGTTACATTTTTGGCAAGACTTTAATCTGCAGAAATTTGGAAAGAGCCACTGAGCTGGCTAAAAGTACCGGTTTGGATTGCGTAACACTAGACGGCGATCAGGTTTCTTCCAAGGGGTCCCTTACTGGTGGCTATTTTAATACCTCACGCTCACGTCTCGAAATGCAGAAAAAGCGCACAGAGCTGAATGCCCAAATACGGGACTTTGAAAAAGAACTAACGAAAATAAGAAATGAGCTAAAACAAACTGAAAATAATATAAATGGTATTGTTTCCGAAATGCAAAAAACTGAAACCAAACAGGGTAAATCAAAGGATATTTTTGAAAAAGTTCAAGGAGAAATTCGCCTAATGAAGGAGGAATTGGTGAGAATCGAAAAATATCGTACGCCTAAGGAGCGATCTCTGGCACAATGCAAGGCCAATCTGGAAGCAATGAATGGCACAAAAGCGGGCTTGGAAGCCGAAATAAATCAAGAACTCATGTCCACTCTTTCGGTACACGATCAGCGTGAAGTAGACCAACTTAACGAAGACATCAGAAAGTTAAATCAAGAAAACAAAGAAGCATTTACCCAGCGAATGCAGCTTGAAGTTATTAAAAATAAACTAGATAACTTGCTTGTGAACAATTTATTTAGGCGCAGAGATGAACTAATACAAGCCCTGCAGGAAATATCAGTTGAAGATAGAAAGAGAAAACTTATTAATTGCAAAACGGAGCTGACTGCTACCGAAAAACGCATTAAAAAGGTCAATCAGGATTTGGAAGAAATAGAGAAAAGGTAAGCAATCAGCAGTGATTATTTGAAATTAAAATTATTATAAATAGAATTATTGTCAAAACGATGTTTTTCCTCCGAAAAATCTAAATCGTTTTTAACAAATTTGGCTGTGTTGATAGAGGGAGGACCCATAGGGTGGATAAAAGCTATAAAGCGGTATCCATTTTACCACAGCTTGGAGGCTACTTAATTTCGTTGAAATTAACTTCAAATTACTATAGACAACGCTGGTTTTGTAGAAAAAGCTACTTTTTTGCAACCATGACCATATTTACAACCTAGAAAGTCCGTTATGTTAAAAAAAATTAAAAGCCAAATGAAATAATGGAAATGTACATAATTGTACATTAATTTTGTTGTAGTGTTGTTTTTAATATTCGTGTATATTTCAAATCAATGCGAAAGTGGTGTGCGAAAGCTTTTTGCAAAAGAATTAAAATATACAAATGCAACTAAACGTGATCAGCTGTTTGCGAAATCAACTCAAATGTCAAAAAGCCCAGTATGAACACTTTAGATTTCGTTCGTAATTTCAGCTCGAAATTATTTAATTTCGTGGCAGCATGACTGGGCTACAGAATGAGTTAATTTGGGCAATGGTAAACTGTATGCGAAATTACGTAATTTCAACTTGATTTCGGCCGAAATCACAAAATGACTTAATTTTGTGGCAGCCTGAACGGGCTAATAAGCATTTTAAGAAATACAATGTCAAATTCTAAATATTTTTGGTAAATTTGAAAATAGTATCTTTACTGAGTTAAAAACTATACGATTTTCAATTTAAAAAATCCAAAATTATTGCATTTTTTTGTACCTTAGCATAAGGACGTTTTTTTTATATAGAAAGAAAATTTCTTAAGGAATACATATATAAAATTTTATATTTTTGTATAAGCTAACTATATGTGTGTACGTTTAAATAAAATTTCGTATAAAATTGATCATCCTTGTAAAAGATGGAGGTTCCACAATTTGACCCATTTTACATCGAAATTTTGAATTTAGCCTATATATTATATATATTCTTGGATCGAAAAAAGAAGACTGCTGTAATAAAGCTATATATGCTCCAAATTGTTTTCGAAAGTATTTTATAAGCCCTAGTCCGTATGTAGACTTTATGTGCAAAAGAGTAAAAAATGGGATTTTTGGTCCTTATTTTGGAAATTGTGGAATTTCCTTTTTCTTAATATTGCAGATTTTTTGCCTCATAAAAGTGTGATAAATATGGGAATACTCATATTTAAAAGCATGGATAGGTAACGATATGTACACCAATACCCTCGTCAGCTAATTGGGATCGGATTGGATTCGGCAAACCGAAGCTCGATTTTCCACACATTTATGTCGATTTTTATTTAATTGGTTCCGTGATTTTTCATAATGGGCACGTTCAGAAAACGTAACTGTTGAGCTCAACTGCTACGAAACTGTTGCCAACTGTTGAGCTCAACAGTTAGAAACGGCTTAAGAAATATACTGCAAAATAAAGAGCTGATAAATGTAAACAATTCAAAAAATAAAAAAAGGAACAAAAGAAATAATTTAAATTAACTAAATTAATTACTTTAGCTGAAAATTTCTATTATTTCTACTACTTAAGCAGAGCACAACATGTTAACTTTAGGTAGCTAAAATATTTTATGATAAAAAAAATACTCAACTGTTAAGTTGAGCGCAACTAGTCAACAACCCGTTTCTAAGACAAATACTCAACCGTTGCGCAACAGTCACCTCTTATGAACGTGGCCAATTTTAGATAAAAAAAATTATTTATTTATTTATTTATTTATTTACAATATACTTTAAAAATTAATTTATAAAAGTATATAAAAAAGGCGCCGGGGACAAGACCATATGCGCACAATTAAGAACATAACAAAGTTAAGGAAAGTGCATTCGAGTTTATAAATTAAAGTAACAAACTAAAAAAGGAAAACTATTAATATAAAAGATTACAGAATTAAAAATTAATTAAAGTAAAGAATAATAAGAGTAACAAAAGTAAAAATAAATAATGGAATCTTGAATGTTATGTTTTTGCAGACTGGTCAATGTTTTTATTCAAGGATTCGTCAAAATTGGATACATGACATTCCGTTACAATATGTTTAACTGCAAGGGTCACATCACAGAAAATACATTTTGCCTGGTTATCTCCATTATAGTAGTGTTGAGTATTAAACTTGGTTTGCCCAGCCCGAACACGACTTAGCATAACACAATTACTTCTTGTCATATTGATATTGTAATTAGGTCTTATAGAAAAAGCATGAAGTCGCCTTTGTGATGCCCTATATTGATTCTAAATTGCCTTGGGAATACAAGGGGCTTCGGTAACATGTAAAATAGCTTGGGCTTTTTTGGCTTCTGCATCAGCGCATTCATTTCCAGTTATACCAATGTGAGAAGGCACCCATAAAATTAATATTTGTTGATTTGCATTTGGTAATGTAATAATATGATCATATATTCCATTGTGGTTTTTGGTAAATGCGCTAGTTGCACTAAGACTATCTGTGCAAATCAGAGTTTTACACTTTTTTGTTTGTTGCAAGCGAAATTGCTGCCTTAACGGCAGCTAGTTCCGCCGAGAAGATACCGACATCATTTCGCAAACGTGTTTCAATAATTGTATCAAATTGGGTTGGACTTTTTTGTTTAACAACACCAAAAGTTGTTATTCCCTCTTGGAAAGAACCATCCGTATAAAATATCTTTTCAGGAGCAAAACACGCAACTTTTTCTTGCCAAGTTTTTTTTAAGGCTAGAGGGTTAATGTTTTTTTTTTTATTGTAGAAAAATAAACTTGAGTCTATCCTGACAAAGTTGTTGCCTTTAATTGTGGCAATCTGATATTATATTTATCAATAAAAAAATATTTTTTTTCTTTCTTTGAAAACCAGTTTGTTTTTTTAAATTAATAGGTTACAAGAAAAAAGTAGATATTCACGAAATTTTTGATAATGGAGTTCTAATAGAAGATGATTCTCAAAAATTAAAAATATTTTTTTCTGAAATTTATAGTGAGAAAACTTCAAACCGTGATATTTCCTATATTGATGGCAGTATTCAAAATATCATCTCCAACTGCCCAGAATATAAATATCAATTTAC
This sequence comes from Phasia obesa, assembly GCA_949628195.1. Taxonomy (NCBI): domain Eukaryota; kingdom Metazoa; phylum Arthropoda; class Insecta; order Diptera; family Tachinidae; genus Phasia; species Phasia obesa. The sequence goes on along the minus strand of OX451218.1, from coordinate 24,078,776 downwards.
TGAATCATTTCCATCTTTAAACGATCAAAATTCTAAAGATCTTGTTAACTTAGACGAGGTTGTGATTTATGTGTATTCTACATATAAACAATAAAAAAATCAAGCGGCTTAGATAATATTTGTAATTATATATTAAAAAGACTTCCATTAATAGCACTTCAATTTCTAACTATTATATTTAATAACTGCTTAAATAATTCCTACTTTCCTGACGTTTGGAAAGCCTCAAAAATTGTTCCTATATGTAAGAAATGTGCTGACAGTGAATTTAATAATCTTCGACCGATTTCATTACTTTCTAATTTAGGTAAACTTTTTGAAATTATAATTCGAGAGAAAATGGATTTAAATATAAATAGCAGTTATATTCCTGATTTGCAATTTGGATTTAAGCACGGTCATTCTACCTTAGATGCTTTACTCAAATTTCAGAACGATGTGATTGAAAATCTTCGTAAAGGTCATTGTACGGTTGCTGCTTCCCTAGATATTGAAAAAGCATTTGATCATTCATATCACAACGGAATTCTTTATAAGATGATTCAAATTGGTTTTGGCGCGCCTATTATAAAATTGTTTAAACGTTTTTTCACTAACAGATCATTTCAAGTTTTATTTAATAATAAATTATCCAATCAAGGGGATGTTAAATTTGGAGTTCCACAAGGTTCTATTTTGGCACCACATCTTTTCAACATCTTCATGTATGACTTTCCTCACAATGTTAGTGAGTCTACAGGTCTATTATATGCCGATGATTCTATATTATATGCACACGATGAATCTCCCATCAGAGCACTTCAAAAAGTTTCTGCTCATTTGCAAATCGTCAAAGCATTTTACGATGACTGGGGAATAAAAATAAATACTTCAAAAAGCGAAGCAATTTGCATCCGAAATGCTTCTGGTAAATGCAGAAGTTTCGTAGTTTCGGAGAGTAAATTACTTCGACTTTATCTTGGAGGGGTGGAAATTCCTATAAAAAATAAAATTAAATATCTTGGCATAAATTTTGGTAATCTTTTGATATTTAACAAAGATGCTCGTATTGCATTTGGAAAGGCTTATAAAATAATGGGAATTTTTTCAAGAATTTTAAGAAATAAAAATCTACCAATAAAAACAAAACTTCTTTTGTATAAAACAAGTATTAGACCGGTATTTTTATATGCCTTTCCAATTTGGTTAGAAAAATTTCTACTACTGCACTTAAAGAATTTGAAATTTTTGAAAGGAAGATTTTAAGATGTTGCATCGGGAAAAACTACATTTCAGCAAATAAAGGATACTCACATGTATTCGTTTATTCAAAATCAAAAGTTACTCCTGTCGGTTAATATGTTTGTGACTTGATAAAACTATTTGTAATTAGGGTCTTGCACCATGATAACGTTTACATAAATAGAATATACAGCACTCAAACAAGTTATAATTGGTCTAACGTTAACTACTTATCACCTTTAGGTTACATAAATGAGTATCCACCATGTTTTGATATAAATGAATCTATTCGTTGTGAGTTTTATGATAGGACTACACCTGGTACTCATAGAGGTTAACTATGTTTTTTTTGTTAATTTTATTTATTTATTTTTCTTTGTTTAATACTAGTTTTTAAGATTAGATTTAAGTTGTTTTTAGGATCATTTAGAAGTGATATATATATAAATGTCCTTCGTATATGATAGCTTCCGGAGCAAAAGCGTATATAATTGTTTGCATTGTTTTAAACCTATTTTTAATTAACAAATTTTCCGATAAGCACGGTGCTTTAATTTTTTCTGTAAATTAAGATATTACTTTCTAGTCTTAAGTTTTTTTCTCCAAATATTGTAATAATTTTAAGTTTGTTCATATAAAAAAATGGAAGAAGGCTCAATAAATATAAAACTTAAACTTAAACTAAATTAAAACATAATAATTGTAACAAATTTTTTTTTCAAATAAATTTAATAATCTTTATCTAATAATAATAGATTACGCCGATCATATTTCTAGACACATTTAAAATGCCATCTTTGTCCCCAGTTGAGCTGCATTCGATTTTCGACTGCAGACTGATAGGCTAGGCACTACCAATCATTCATTTTAACCGAATTAATTAGAAATACGGCCTTATCTCCCGAGCCTTAAAAACACGGCAGATATAATGTTGTAAAATTAGGAAATATAACAGAGTGTAAGACAATATCTATCATGGCTACGGTCAAGGGTATATAAGATTTGACACTGCCGAATATAGCACTCGCACTTGTTTGCTTAAATATTAAAATTTCTATTTATTATTTTATTTATTTTTTTTTCATTTTAGAGTCCTCGATGCCGTGAACTTGCAAAAGTCTCTGCAGCAAGAGCTTGAAGAATTAATTAGAAATGAAAAGGAAATTGAAGAAAAAATTAACGAAGACTCCAAAAAGGTTGAAAAGTGGGCCGTAAAAGAAAACTTACTGCTACAGAAAATAGATGAATACACTGAAAAAATTACATCTCTTGGAGCCTTGCCACAGTCTGACGCCACCTATGCAAAAATGAGTTTGAAAAATTTATTTAAAGAACTGGAGAAAGCAAATCAGCATTTAAAAAAGTACAATCATGTTAATAAAAAAGCCTTGGATCAGTTCTTGAGCTTTTCCGAGCAAAAGGAAAAGCTCTACAAACGAAAGGAAGAATTAGATGTGGGTGATGAAAAAATCCGAGAATTAATGCAGTCTTTGGAAATGCAAAAAGTCGAAGCAATTCAATTTACTTTCAAACAAGTGGCGAAAAATTTCACACACGTTTTCAAGAAGCTAGTTCCCCAGGGTGCTGGCTATTTAATACTGAAGACTAAAGACAATGATGGTGACGAACCGGAAAGAGAAGTTTCAAACTCGGATGCTTTCACCGGTATTGGTATAAGAGTTTCTTTCACCGGTGTGGATGCTGAAATGAGAGAAATGAATCAGTTGTCGGGAGGACAGAAATCTTTAGTGGCCCTAGCGCTGATTTTTGCAATACAAAAATGCGATCCAGCTCCTTTTTATCTTTTTGATGAAATAGATCAGGTAAAAATATTTTTATAAAATTAAATCTTTTTTTTTATTCTTTTAATAACAAACTGAAAAATGTGCATTTAATTTAGGCACTTGATGCTCAGCATAGAAAAGCCGTAGCCGATATGATACACGAGTTAAGTGACAAAGCTCAGTTTATTACAACAACATTTAGACCAGAGTTGTTGGAAAATGCACATAAGTTTTATGGTGTACGATTTAGAAACAAAGTCAGCCATATTGATTGTGTTACTAAGGAGCAAGCAAAGGATTTTGTGGAAGATGATAATACACATGCATAAGGCGTTATAACTCGATAACATGAAAATGAAAAACCCAGTAAAAACAATTCTAACAATTTTTGCAAAAATGGCAAATTTAAAAATATTAATAAACGCTACTTATTTTAAAGTAATTTTGGGCAAATGTCAACAGTAATATTTATTCTAATTGTTGGAGTATTAGTTCAGTTATCAAATTATTTATTTTTTTTTTTTTTTTTTTTTTTTTTGATAAATAAGTATGTAAAACTTGCAGTTAAGTCAATTTAAGTATTTTTCTAATGACATGTTTATGCCTTTTTTCTAAATGTTCTTTAAGAGGAATTATCATTAAACATTATAGTTAGAAAAAAAAAAATACACACAGCGGCATAAATATGCGTAAATTTTATTATTTATTTTCACAAATAAAAAAGCATTAAATAACAATTTTGTGTTAACTTGAATAAAATTCCTTTTTATTTGTTCATTAGTGTTAGTGCTAATATGGAAATCGTACTTCTTCTATAGTCCTGGTGGAAATTTTAGTGTTTAGAAACATTGTTGCACATTTTCTTCAAGGTTCACCAATAATGTATACAAGATTAGGCAAGGTTTGTGGATGTTCTACAGCTTAAATATATTATTTATGTACAAGTAATTGATATCAGAGAAAAGTGTATGATTTCTAGATTAATCAGTTTTATTGTGTAAGGCGTTGTCTTAAAAAAACTTGGCATTTTGGAAAATGCCTATTGTTTGAGTCGATAACGCCAAAAATTATAACTTAAAATGTTAATCTAAGCTAAAAAAAACATCATTGGAATTTTTCATCTCGACTGAAATAAATAAAGCCATTAAAACTATTTTGGGTTTTAAATGCGCAGATTTGTTTTTTTTTTCGAAAAGGTTTAAATCTTATTTAGCGAAGTAGCCTTAATAAAAAAAAGACACAAAACAATATTTTAAATTACACCAATATTAACAAATAACCCACTTTTGAAAATATTACGTGTTGTTATTAGAACTTGCTTAAAGTTCAGAGGGTCAGAACTCGGAAAATTGGCAGAAAAACATCAACATTTCGCACTTGTTCCTCTAAAGAGAGTTAACTCAAAATGGTTGAATTTTCACTTTTTGCAAGAACTCGATATATAGTGGTCAAACCCCCGGGGGGTTCCAATTGTCACTGCAGGAATGGCAAATGCTTTGACGCGGTTCACTCGGGGAAAATAGGGGCACCAGACGCTAGGGTTCCTAGAGCCTAAATCTGGAAGAAAAGGTCTGTATGTTATAACATACGGGTCCTCTTCGAGGCCCGACCAGTGCCCAAAGGACTGGTACCACGGGAATCGGTGGCCTCACAGAGAGCCTATCCTCTCTGTGACCGGTTATTGTGGAGGTCCCCTTCGGGGGTACACGTGGTGGTTGTGGTTTAAGATCGATTTATGTAGGTAAGGTGCAAGGTCGATCAAGTGTGCTGTTGCACTCTCAACAGACGGAGTTTGGATAGTCTCGAAACCCCTAAGCAAGAGGTTATAATGTGGATCTAGACTTGCCTTGGAAAGGCTTGCCATATTATATAAATTGCTACTCATTGTGACTGTATCACACACAAGAAGCGATTGGTGGCAATCGTAAAGTGTTGTTATACTACACAATGGGGGCGCTAGTCTACGCCTAAGTTTCATTCGGTGGTAAGACCACCGTGAGGTTAGGCCGAGTAGGCAGGTACTCACGTTAATCTTGTTCCACAATATAGTGGTCATATCTACGCACTGTAAATTTTTACATAATTTTCTCTATTCTTTCGCCAAATAATACAGTTTTATCACTCTTTTTGTTATGAAATAAATCTGGAGTGGCCTACACTTAGCTTTACTATACCCAATGGAAACAGATATTTTTATGGATATATTACATAAAGAATATAAGTTCAAAATATATTCGAATCGAAAAATTATTTTCGGTTTGGGGTGTTAAGTAAACTACCCCTTCCCTCTTATGCCCTTTCCGATTATCGCTCCAACAAAATCCTAACTTTAGCCAAAGGCAAGTTATAATAATGGGCCGAAATCTATTTATTTCTAAAAAATTCAAATTAAAAAATACGATTTTAACAAAGTGGAATTAGTCACTTTTTGCTCAACTGCGACAAATAAAAAAATTGTCAACAAATAAAAAATTTAAAATAAATTTAAATAAATTTTCCAAGGTATATTTATCTTACTGGGTAGTGTCGTCCGCCCAGCTGATTTAGTAGTTCGGCATGTCAAAAATTGTATAGGTGTTCAGAAATTTAATAGTGTAGAAGTGAGAAAGCAATAAAACACTTACACGCCTTCTCAATTTTCTTCTATGTTTTTTGATATTTCGAACTACAAAGCAACAAAAAAATACAATGTTGTTCTTGTATTGTTGTAGGGACGCCACTACCTAGTAAAATAAATATACCTTGAAATTTTCTCTACAACAAAGAAGAAATGTCATATCGAATTAAGAATGTGTAGTGGAAATGGGGTAATTGAAAAAAGTAGTTCAAAGAACGAATGAAGTAATTTAAGTTGTAGTGGAAACATGGAATTATACTACGTATAGTAAAGTAAAGAAAAGTTTTTTGCCTTTACTGAAATTTTTTAAATTTGAGTTCACTCGCTTCGCTTGTAGCGAGCACTTTGACATCAGCCTAAAGCAGGGGTCGGCAACCTGCGGCACTCTTTGGATGTGAAGCTACGGCTCTTTAGTTCCATGCGCAAATTATTTATTTTATAACAAAAAAAATATTTTAAATTCGTTCCGAATCGATTATCCAGGATTAGGCACCGATTCTATTTCTCAGCCACTTGTACTCGCTTTTCACCGCACTTTGACTGTGACGTATAGTTTATTGTTTCACGTAAAAGTGTTAGAAGCCAATTATCTTCTCAAATGTACATACATATGTATGTATATATTATATACATACATAAGTATTATATTTTTAAAGTACTCGTACTCGTATTATACATACTCGTAAGATAATTATATTTTGCTGGATATTACCGCGAAAGTGTTTTTATTAAAATATATTAAATAAATTACCTATTTTATTATATAACTATTTTAAAGCTTTGTTATTTAAAAAGCATTTGAATAATAATTATAAATAATGTTACGTTTTTACTTTACGTTGGGTTCTTTTAATTGCAAAATAAATACACACTGTTATTACTTTTACTGTAAGTCACTTTATTTATTAATACCACTGTTCAGAAATACAGCAAACTGTTAAACACTCTTAAAATTTTACAACTTAACTCTTTGACTTTTATATTAATACTGCCATACTACTCGCCAGCACGATTCACTTATATAGGTGATTTAAAAGCACCAGAATGTTCTATTCCACACAGATCTGGCAGGTTGCTCTTGTTTGCTGCTCTTGTTTTCTGTTTGTGTGGTTGTTTATTTCTTTATACCTGTATGTGTGGCTGTTTATTTGTTTATACCTGTATGTGTGGCTATTTATTTCTTTATACCTGTATGTTTATTTGTTTATGCTTGTATTTATGTATGTGGCTGTGTATTTAACTGATGAGTATTTATTTAATGTGTGTGTGTATATGCGAATGTTTGTTTAAGGCGTTACTCTTTATTGTTTGTTTCTTTCTTTCATCATTGTAAGAAAACAAACCATTAATGTTGTTGTTGTTGTTCGAGAGTATTGTGGTTCAGAGCCTATAATAAATAAATTCTTCTTTGGTAACAATAATAATAAGTGTAAGTACCTATAAATTGTTATTAGTAAAGCTATTTTCGAATTATGAGGATCAAAGTATGTAAGTATTTGCAATTTTAGATTGGTTATATATTTTTCAATTTCCATTGCTTTCGCCATAGCTTCATACCAAGCTTTACCTTTACTCGTAAAATAAGTATCGAATATTTGCCAAAATTAAAATAAAAAACTAAACTGTGCAGACAGTGCCGCGATAAACACTTTCTGACAAGTCGGTTTACGCCAGTCGATGAACACCCCACACCGCTCTCAGCACAAACTAGAGGGGAAGACAATAAAATCGTTTCAATAGCAACTGATAAAGCCAGAAGTATAACACGAAAAAATAAAGGGGCAACAGAGCAAAATAAACCACGAAAATCTTACGTTTCACTGCATAATACGCCAAGAAGTGCCTGTGCCCAAACATTTCCAGCCCAAATAGTTGAGGTCATGAATTTGATAATCAAGATTGTTAAAAGCACTCTACCATGTTAGCTTAAATAATTCTTAAACCAAATGGAGACCCAGTATTCCGACCTCCTTCTTCACAACAAAATGCGATCTCTTTCCAACGATAAGGTATTGAAACGTTTTGCTTTGTGCTAGAAGAAATAAATACATTCCTAAATGAAAAAGACATTAATCATCCTGAATTAGAGAACAACAAATGCTTGCAAAAATTTTACTTTATGGTAGATATCACATCGAAAATAAATGAGCTAAATCTAAAACTACAAGGAAATTAAAAAAAATATTGTTTTTGTAGAGCGGTATATCATTTCATTTTCAATTTATACAGTGTAACTGAATGGCAAAAAAAAATGTTCTGGTCCTTTAAAAAATTTGAAATTTTATAATTGTAATTTTTGACTCTTCCGATTCAAAAGGTTGCCGACCCCTGGCCTATGTTTCGCGCTTCATTTTTCAAGTGTTATTTACTTTTAAAACTAGAAATTCCACGATAAGGTGTTTTTTGGGAAATAAAGTATTGTATTTAAGTTGACATATTCTGAGTTATCCTTAAAGTAACATACATAAGAATTCTTTTAAACAAGAGGTAATAAAAAAAACTGACTCTACAAAGCTGTTAAATTCTTTTTGGAGTATACATATATCCAGGGGATGAGGCTATTTTATTCTAAATATTATCAATAATGTACCCGATATCTTAAAATATCAATCCGATCATAAAAAAGTTCACCACGCGAAAAAGTACCAAGTTAAAGCCGTCCAAAAACTAAAAGGAAAATCATGTAATAACGCATTTTTTTGTGCATATTTTCAAGGATTAGTTTAAATAATCCTTGAAAATATGCACTACAAAAAACTAATTATTTGAAAAACTTTTGGTGACATAGTCTGTCAAACCTATAAAATAGGAAAAATCGGATCAAGGGGAAAAAAGTTCCCCTTTGGAAGAACTAATCCTACCTCTGAAAAATGCAAGTTTTTTTATTTTCCCGTAATTTTGTTTAGCAATTGAATGTTAAAAAACTTAAAGTTGGACTCAAGAGATTCTTAAATGCCATTTTAGTCCCCGCCCTTTTGTGGGCGGTGAAATAAAAAATGACTTGAAAAATAATGCAATTATTAAAAGAAATATATTACATACATCTTAAAACCATAAAAATTTATTTTTATGGGCAGGGCCTCCCCCTCCAATCCCACCCCCAAAACGTCCCTGTGAAAAACAAAAATTTTTTGTTATTTTTTTTTGCCAATTTCCTAAAAATATTAATTTTTAAGCTTTCCAATGCCTAACCAATCCCCGCCTCCCAAGAATATTATTAAACAAATATTTTTGTAATTTGTTACTTAATAGTATTTTATTTATCGGAAAATAATTAATTTATTCATAGTAATAACTTATTTATGATATTTATTTAAAATTATAACAATTAATTTATTTAAAACAACTTCCCCTTTGCACTAAGATGATGATGAGTGCCATGGTTCTTCTTCGTCTGATTCTTCAAAGACCTCTTCCGAAACTGATTCCTTTTCAGCGTTAAGTACAGGTGGAAGCATGAAAGAAATTGCTTCTTTCGTAAAAGGTAATGACCGTTTTTTGGAGTGGGTCTAGTAAAGAGTGGGTCAGAACTTAACAAAAGCCTATAAATAATATCTATGTTACACTGAACCCTTGAAAACTCTCTAGCAAAATTCTGCCTGTAAAGCCGGAAATGTGTGTTTCGTGCCTCAGCCGCTTCTTGTGATAACAGCCCAATAGACTTGGGTAGTTCACGAACGAACTAGTTCAATTGAACTATTCTATCAATTGAACTAAATGAACTAGTTCAAATTTGTATGCCTACCCAGTTCAATTTTAGAACTATGGCTTTGTATTTGAACTATTAAACAATTGTTTCCTTTTTTGACAACAATATAGAACTGCCATACAATTTAATAACCATTTTATGAATTTATTATTTTTGAAAATTATTAATAATAAAATTATAATAAGATTAATAAAAAGTAGTTCAGAGCACAAATCATAGTTCAAAAGAAAAAAGAGCATTTGAACTAACAGATTAAATTACTAAGTAGTTCAGAACACAAATCATAGTTCAAAAGAAAAAAGAGCGAGTGAACTTAAATATTGAACTGGTTCACTTTTTTACTTCGAACTAAAATTAGCGATCTCTAAAATGAACTAAAATGCACAAGTCTACAGCCTAATAGGCAACAATGCCTCGTTTATAACAGTTGCACCATGTATTAAAATCTTGTGCATTGTAGGTGTCATAGGATGCCACTCATATAGAGAAAAGTGAAGTTTTGCAGTAATCTAAGCAATAATCGGCAAACTCGTGCATTTGGATTTTGTGACCACTTTATATTACTTCAATAATAACCTTGATTCGGTATATGAAATCAAACTCAATTCCAGTTTTTTCTGCAGCTAATTCAGGATTGGAAAAAAATCTGCTAGTGTTACCATCGTTGGTGTTTCCAAATCCAGCTTTCGGTACACCAACTATTAGCCCTAATTCACTTCTAAATTTTTCTTGGATATTATATATGGCTTTGTCCGCATGAGATTTTATTAGCCTTTTGTTTCACTGTCAGTTTATATAACAGGTGTAATATGCTCTCAAATAGGCGAATGCTGGCGTGTAAAATAGATAGTCCGAAAGAAAGGACATCTACGTCTATATCTCTTTTGATATTTAAATTGTTTTTTGTACAGGTAATAACAGTGTTAGATTTAATGATTTAAATAAAAAACATCTACCTTCAGTTATTTAAAACCAAAACATTTAATGAATATACAAGGGTTTCTTACTCGTATTTACCTATCAAGATAAGAAAAAACATAAAAAGGTAAAATTTTCAAAAAACGGCGAAAAAACGCGCATCGTTTTTTACAGTTTAAAAGTAGAGATCGTAAATTTTGTAGTGATATATAACATTTTTAGGATCGCGATGGGGATCACCCTTAAAAAACTTGTGTTTTTTTGACAAAAAATTTTACAAAAAAAACCTTTTTTTAATTTTGAACAAAATATTTTATCATTAAAAATTAAAAAAAAAAATCTAAAAATTAACATAAGTAGCAACTAATAAACCTTTTTACAGAAAAAAATCCAATACAAAATCTTTATTCGTTTAGCCAGCAAAAAATATATTGCAAACCTCTCAAAATCGTTTAAAGTCCCAAAACGACAAATCTCAAGCAAAAGCATTAAAAGTTCACTATACCATGTAGAATTTTGTTGTCTGTCGAGTTGCGTACTTAAATGTCCGGCTAGATTGGCAAAATAGCCCTCTGTGCACCGTATGGGAGCCTACCGTAGATCTACTCGAAAACACCTCTACCTTGCCTCTGTGATTATGATTTCATTATGACATCTTTAGTAGTTCATGAGCTACCGAATTATTTATTTATTTATTTATTTATTCATTGAAGTAATACAAGCCTCTAGGCCATACTTAAATATTACTTAGTATTAAAAAGTGCCTAAGTATACAAATCAAAATCAAATTTAAAAATGATTATGATTAATAAAAAAATTTCAAGAATAAAATGTTTTTAAACCGCTGTGCAGCGTACAATTTGAAAAAAAAACCATAGTGGTACACAAAGTTCTACTAGATTTAGTTAAAATCTAGTAAAGAATTTAATTTGGTTTTGTATGGGAAAACAACTAAATTTGGCTCGAAATCTTGTAAGTACACTATTAGGCCCCAGTTCAGATACCAGCATGATTATTAACCCGAATACGATTTTAAAATCGACATATTCTGGAACTCACACGCTTGGCTTGTGGTTTGCTATTTTGTAATGAATGTGCGTACCCGAAACGGGGCCTCGTACATCGGACATATTTCATATTTCAGGCTGAGATTATCTATTGAATTTAAAAGCACGTAATTGGTGTCTGCACACGAGATTAGAGTCGAAGAGGAGAGACTATTTATAACGACAGTCATGCATTCCTGAAGGTTTTGAAAAATCATTAGGTCAATTTAAAACTAAGGGCTCTTGATACAAGTATAATTTAAGTTAGTGATGGGCAAGTATAATTTAAGGTTATGCTAGATACCGGATCGTTTCAACTTCGAGGGGAATAATATGCGGAAGAGAACGGTATAGCTATCAAACGGTTACTATCACAGAAAACTCTTGGAGAGAAAGAGAGGACTACAGGGTTTCAATTACCATGACTACCTGCTAGGTTTGGGCAGGAAATTTATTAGAGGAGTTATAGGTGCAGTAGCGGTTCATTGTTCGGTTAGAGAAAGGACCAGTTTATGAAAAATTGGCACTCCGAATTTTTGCAGGATGAAAAACTATGGAAAAACTATTATCTGTCAGTACCTGATATTTTAAAGTCAAACGCTCCATTATCATTATCATAATTGATTTATTAGAAATGCAAGAAATTTGCACTTATGAATACAATAAATAAAATAATATAAACTTTAATATAAACACGAAATGTGATGACGTTATTTAAGTTAATTTAAGTTAAGTATGGCATACAACGTTTAATATTAATCTTAAAACATATTTGGGGAGTTAGGTCGTTCGTATATAAACCATCTACATAATTTAAATGTTAAACTTATCATACGCGTTAATTTATTCTGAGTAAAAAATAATTCTTATTTGTATTGACGAAAATAAAATTTTCAAATTGAGTAGGTGTCACATCCTTGAATATTGTTTAATTTTGTGGCATGAAATAACGGTGTACTTCGAACGGTGGCGGAGAAATCTTTAGAGTTTCGACTCGGTTGAAAGCTTTTGCTAGGCATTGGAGACAGCGGTTCACCCCAAAACTTTAAGGCAGAAAATACTTTGAAATATGCCAATCTGAAAAGAAAAAGGAAATAAAAAAATAGAATTAATAATGAAACTAATTTACAAACAAGCTGTTGTTAAGTTCGTTTATTCTCTCTAATTTCAAAGAAAAAATGGGAATAATTTAATCTAGAAGGTAGCAGAATGTCATGTATTTTGGTCTCAGTAGGGAGAGCGACATATTAAGAAGAATTTTTTTATAATAAATTTGACAGTTAAACTTACTCATTTTTTTACTTAAATGGAAGTTTAACTGACAAACTTTATATAAAAACAAATAAATCAGTCATGTGTAAATTTTATGTGTCAGCCTATTACAGTTCATATATAAGGATTTAGCCAAATCGTCTCACCATCGAAACAACCTTTAATTTTTGGTTTCATTTTTTGTATTTGTTAGAGGATAAGTTATACATACAGGGTGTTTTTTATAGAGGTATAGAACTTTAAGTCATAATTACATTTCAAGATGGCGACCGATTTAACAGCTGTCAAGTGATTTATTCTCAGTTTGGTTTGGCAATTCATCATTAATAGACTCACGTCTGAACAACGCTTGCAAAATAGTGCAATTTTATTTCGAAATTAATGCTTCTGTGCGGAAAACGTATCGCGCGAATTTTGTTTAGCGATGAAGCGCACTTCTAGTTGAATGGCTACGTCAAGAAACAAAACTGCTGCATTTGGAGTGAAGATAATCCTCAAGTGTATGTCGAAACACCGTTACATCCAGAAAAACTGACTGTTTGGTGCGCTTTATGGGCTGGTGGAATCATTGGTCTGCACGTTTTCAAAAACGATGGTGGCTAGAACGTTACAGTCAATGGTGATCGGTATAGAGCCATGATTACTAACTTTTTCATTCCTGAATTGAATAACCATGATGTCCAGGAGATGTGGTTACAACAAGATGGCGCAACATGTCACGCAGTTCGTGCCACAATAGATTTATTGAAAGACACGTTTGGTGATTGCCTAATTTCACGTTTTGGACCTGTGAATTGGCCTCCAAGATCTTGTGATTTAACACCGCTAGACTACTTTCTGTGGGGCTATGTAAAGTCATTGGTCTATGCGGATAAGCCACAAACGCTTGACCATTTGGAAGACAACATTCGCCGTGTTATAAAAATCATGTCAATCGAATAATCCATCGTTGTTTTATTGCAACTTAAAGTTCTATATCCTATAAAAAACACCCAATACTTTGTGTAGATTTAAAGTATCTTCTCATTCCGGTTCAAAAATAAAGCTTTATACATTTGTATGAAGTCATATCCACTACTTCAGGAATCTACCTATTACGGTTCAAAAAAAACCTCCAAATATGTATGTATGTACATATGTATGTGCAAATCATGTCACTGTCGGAACACCCTTTGATTTTATTATTTGTTATAGAGGCCATAGTATTTATAACTAAATAAAAACAATTAAGCTTCTTACCTGTAATTTCTGTTACTGGCAGCATAAATAATGGGATTAATTACACTTGATGCCCATGCCATAACTGAAGCTATTATGTGTAACCACGGGTAAGAGGTATTTCGTTCATCATCTACCACATTTGCCAACATTAGTGGCAAGAAACAAACCAGAAAACACACAAATATCGTGACCATCATCAGTGTTAGTTTGTTATCTTCTTGGCTTTTTCTTGCATTCATAATGTGTTCTTTGGTTGATACGACATATTGTCGATGACTTATCATTCGTTTTTTCTGTTTTAACACTTTGACATAGATACATGAATATGAAATAATAATTACCAAACAGGGCAATAGAAAACCGATTAGAAAAAGTGTCTTTTTTATAGATTTGCCATTCTTTTTTAAAATTGTGCAAGAGAATGTGATTTCGTCCAAACCCATTTCTCCCCAGATTCCTAAAATAGCCGGTAACTACAAAAAAAAAAAAATAATAAAAATGTTAATTATAACTTTATGTAAATTTATTACACTTAAAAAATAATTCTGTGGTAATAAGGATTAGGTGCTTAAGTCGACTTAAGCAAAATTTAAGTTACTGGCACCCATGTGTATAGTCTTAATTATTTTCTACCATTTTTCAGGAAGTTATAGCGAAATGTCTTTCTGATTATCTCTTTTCAATGTCTAATCGCATTGGGAAAAGTGCTTAAGAAACTACAAGTTATTTTTCCAAATCATAAAAACTTCTTTTACAACTTATTAATTGAAAAACACCTGTATACATTTGGTAGATATAAGATGTTATTCCAAAACATACGTTTGACTCTCATATGTAAAGTTTTTTAATTAGGCCCCTATTACGGTTTACAACTCAACTCTACTTCAGTTGAAATTTTACAATTTGGTATTATCAATTACAACTCAACTTGTCAAAAAATGTTAAGTTGAATTTAAATAGTGTTACAACTCTGTTGTAGTTTCACCGTTTACGACCCTGTGTTAGTTCAGTTAACAAAAGTTTAAAAAAATTACAACTCGACAGTAGCAGTTGTTTCAAATTACAACTCATCAGTAGCAGTTGTCTTTCAAGTTGTCTTTTAGACAACTCAACTGAGTTGAGTTGTAAACCGTAATAGGGGCATTAATTTTGAAGTTTAAAATTGCTCTCTTACAAAACTTAAAACTCAGACTTAAGCACTTTTTCCTTGTTGCCACAGAAGTGTTATTAAATAAAAAAAAAAATTTAAAATATATTCATTATCGATGAAAGAAGTTAAGATTAGATTGGAAAGCTATTTTCTAATAGGCTTCAATATCTATCCTTAAGTCACACGATTCTCACACTGTGTAGGAGCGCATTGTGAAGCTTACATCTTGTAAAATCGTCTTACTTATGGAATCGCTCGCCCTGCTAATGAGAGCCTTGGGCTCTCCAATCTTGGACAAGGGTAAATCATGTGCTTCACAGTTTCTATATCTTCCTTATACTTATACATCCTTATAAACCGAAGCACTGTTTAAACCGAACAACGAACAACTGCAAAGTACATTCTGGAGCACATGGTGCTTGAAACCCTGTAATCTTCTCTTACTCCTCAGTTATACCTTTTAAGTTAACTGTAATAATAACTGAACCGTGGTTGACCGTCCCTTTACACATATTCGAGTTCATCGCAGATCCCGACTTCGCTAAGTCATCAACGATATAAATCGTCTCGAATTTGCAATGACCCTGTAGCCAGCATAACCTTAAATTATACTTGTCTAATATTGCCTCAAGACCCCTTTTGAAGTTGCTTTTAATTCATACAATGATTCTTCAAAGCCGTCAGCGGTATATAGCTGCCGACATAAATAGTAATTTCTTCATTCCTGTTCACGTGCGCATACACTATTTATGTGGCTTTCAAAGCCTCTGGAATCTCGAAAGCCTTTAAAGACTATTGAATCTTCTTCAGGAACACACAACAACGACTTTGAACATAATTACACAGATCGCTAAAGGCTTCAATCAGCAAAGGCCGTGTCAACAACTAATGTTGCTGCCTTAGATTAATCTAAGGCATTTGATCTACCGTGTAGATCACTCTGTGCTGATAAACGACATCTAACAACTCTAATCTTCCCAAATGTGGCATGTTGAGTTTAGGAGCCAAAAAATCAAGCTACCGCAAGAGAAAAATGGGCGTGTCAATACTCTGAAATATTTATATTGCCGAACTTCCTGCGACACCCCAAGATGTGATGATGGTTTTTTGGAAAACGAAAGTTGAACATCTCAGTCGAAAGCATACGTATTAACAACGCAAAGATTCTAAGGGTAGCCTCCGGCACTTTTCCTCACACGTTACTTATTTCAGCCAAAAAAAAATTTCACTTTTTTTGCGGCATGACAAAGCAAATCATTATAGCTACGTATAACCCGTTTGGACGCTCTCTTCTTAGTTATGCCACCCCGATATAGACCTCTTTTCTATGTCCGCTTCACGTAAATTATTTTGGGTAGGAAGGTACATTCAAATATAGGATACTTTTTCCAGATAAAATATCTTATTTTCATAAAAAAATACACATAAAAACCCGAATGAACACAATTTACCAATTTAAATGACTTGGCAGCACCTTTTATTTTTGTCATCTGAGTAATTCCCCAGATACGGGTTTCCCGGGGCATTACCTTGTCTCCTTGACGTCAATGTTCCCGGGGAATATGAGGGCATCAGTCCCCAAGGCTAGCAGGGTTCTGAAACTGGGAGGTCAGACTAGTGTCCAACACAACTGGTATCCGGGAAACGGCAGCCCCACAGAGATTTCCCCAATCTCTGTGCCAAATCTTTCGTGAGGCCCTTTGGGGAGTAATATGGTGGCTTGGGTTTAGGCGATTTATAGTCCGCTGTGCTATTGTACTCTCAACAGAGTTACCAATGGCGAGTCAGGAGTCCTAAACAAGGGGTATGAGCATTGGAACTGCTAGCCGTGATCTGAAATTGCTCTTTGCTGTGTCCCTATGGGCAACAACGAAGTTGATAGACGCATTCAACCAGTGGTAAGGACACCTTCAAGTAAGGCAACGCGACAGGTTTTTACGATAATCTGTATCACACACTAAGATATGGGCTCTTCTTCACAAAGTAAATATACATACATACATATAAAATATATCTGCAACACTAGTAACAAGTCTTTAAATTTGGTGTGGATTGATTTCAATACAAATGGTAAATACGTACAAAATATTTTAAATGTAACTAGCTATCCCCGTTGCGCTTCGCTATACCCATCCACAAAAAATACAATAAATACTTGGAAGAAAACGCACGCTATTCTCAAGACAAAAATGTTTTAGTTTATATGCAAGATACGACGTCCACTGTTCCCATCCAATCTGTTTTTTGCTAGACTATGCTTATTCAAGCGATAATATTTTACTTTGTATGGGAGGCACCACTGCCTTAATCCAATCTATATTTTGCCAGTTTATGCACATTAGTCTAAAGGTACTTGTGCAAAGCTTCAAGATTTTACCTATTGTAATTCTCTATGTGGACGATAATAATTTGTCACTATGTATGACAGGTACCACGACCACTGTTCCAATCCAGTCTATATTTTGCTAGACTATGCACATTAGTATGAGGTTAACTTGTGCAAAGTTTCAAGACTACCTATTGCAAATCTAGGTAGGTAGACGATAATAATTTTTCATTTTGTGTGGAATGTACCATGCCCACTATTCCAAACTGTGTATATTAATAAGGGGGTTATTGCTGCCAAATTTCAAAGATCTATTCTATATCAATTATTATTTCTGTAAAAACCAAAGATAGGTTATGATGACGAACGGTGTAGCCGTTCTTAAGTGATGCTATTACCAACGAAAGACATTTTATTTTTTTATGTATATAGATATAATAAAAAATACTTACCAGCAATAGGAAGGATACAACCCACACAAAAATTAATTGCATGGCAATAAATTTTCTTTTGTAAATACAACCATATAAACTATGACACGCAATCAGAATATATCTAGAAAATAAATTATATTTTCACTTTACATTATTATTGTAAATCAAAATGTTTTAAAGTTTTAATAGTACCTGTTCACGGTTATACAAACCATACTTAAAAGCGATACGGCGACATTGCCATAAAAAATGACAGGAAATATTTTACAAAGACTTTCACCAAATGTCCATTTCTTAAAATAAAAGAAGTTTAGATTGAAATTATTAAGAAACAATTTTGCTATTTTGTATAGGTTAAAGTTTAAGCATTATTTAACTAAGTAAGTGTTCTTTTAAAATCCGGATGCACTCTATTTTGAGACTTATGTCTGATAAAATTATCATGCGATTTGTTCGCGATGGAAGTAGAAAAAAAGTGCACAAAAGTGTTGAAAAACCGGCACAATTACGTTATGACGAGCAAAACCGCAGAAAATTAAAAAATCGGTTTTTAGTGTATTAAAAATATCGGGTACATTGGCAATCAATGCCATCGTTTTGAATTCAATTTCTAAACGGTCCATTTTGCAAATATCCCAGAAAAAAATTGCGTTTACTTGGAAGCAGGTTTGTAAGGGAGAATGAAATAGATTCTCCCTTCTAATCTGCTTCAGGAAAGCATGCTTTTTGTTTGCGATGTTCCACTCGGTAGGTCTCTTTGCTTCACTAAATTCTTTATAAAAACTTATTTGCTTATTATACCTGCATCTGCGTAAGCGAGACTCTCTTTGTTTTACTATATTTTATAAAGAAATCTTATTCGGTTGCCGCCTGCATCCTCGTAAGTGAGAAAGCATGCAGTTTGTTATTATTGTCTTACAATTATAGCATTCTCGAATGCGCTTATGAGAATCGCTTTTGAAAGAGATGTTTTATTTTACTGATTACTAAAACCCAATCATTTTTTGCTGGAAATGAAGAAGTACGGTCCAATGATGCCGTCGGCCTCTAATCCGCACCCAAACAGGGCATCTTTCAGAGTGCATTATCAGCTCTGCTCTGGCTGATCTTCATACCAAAAATGAGCTTTCGTTTCTAAAGAAAAATGGGTCTTCATCTAACTTTTCTAAGACTCATTCACCAAACAAACAACGTTGTGGTAAGCCACCTGGCTTCAGTTCTTGCAGCAACTTTTTTTTGTATGCTCTTATTCCGAGGTCCGTAAAATCTTCCAGGTGGCCGAATAAACCCAATTGTCGACAACGGCGACTAATTGAGATATCGGCATTTTTCCTCGGTATGTACTCTTCGCGTTTGGGTTGGTAGATTAATATAAGACAACTGCACGAGTATGCTTAAAACGCTGTTCAACACATTCTCACATTTTCAAACAGTCTTCCTACTCGCATTTGTAAAAGCGAAACGAGCAATCAAACTCAAAAAATGTTTGTTGTTGTTAGAGAATGGAAACATGAGAGCATGGAGACATGATAGTAATGAAACACGAGAGATCGAATAGATTATTGATGCATTTCAAAAAGCGAAATAAAGGAAACATTTGTTTGAGTTAAAAGCATTAAATTAAAAAACATATTTTAATTCATTTTAAAGACAAACTCCCATATTTATAAAAAATAAAATATATTTGAAATCTTTTTTAGAACTAATTTTTCATACAAAAGTTTTTATTCTTTAAAAAGCATTCTTAGAAATATTTAAACAAAAATATTAATTCATTATTAACATTAAAAAAAGTTAACAAAAAAAATAAATTTGTGTGAAAACGTAAAAAATTGTTACTGCGCTTTACTATTTTGCTCCATGTTAGAATGCAAAAACATTAATTTACCAATTGTAGAGTCATTAGAAACAATACGGGTCCTCCTTTCGGTAATCAAGTTCCTAGCTGAAGAAAAAAATCTTTCGGAAGAAGCGCTGCTAGCCGGTGTTGCAAATATTTTGTAACTTACCTTATACAACAAAGGGAACTAATTTTTGTGAAAGTTCCACCATTGTAGTACATTAAAGTTGTCATTTAAGGCAACATTTAAAGTCCAATATTGTCATACACTATATCGCTCGATTCTATTATATTTTACTGTCCCACGAAATCTTCCAGAGCTTCCAAATTTATGGAGGATTTTAAAATATATGGTGGACTTTGGATGCCTTGACCACATAAATCGTCATCATATGTCATCATTTGGCGCTTGTATTCATCTATTACTTCTACGTTTTCGTTCTCGTTAAAGAAGATAAGTTTGTTAGCAGGAGGATTTAGATAGAGACCAACTTTGTGATAAATGGTTAAATTTACCAGTTTACACATTTCACATATTTCACTTATGTATGTATTTACAAATTACATTTACATTTTAGCAATCCATTTTTTTATTCTTCTTTTGGCACAATACAACTGCACGACGAACACCAACCACAATCAATGTAAGAGCTTCTTTTGTATCGTATCGCAAATCAAAACATTGTATACATTCTCTACCATTCTAATAATTCCATACAAAATTGGTAGTAGATCGCGCTCTCAACCACAAATTCCATTCGCATATTGAGAGTGTGTGTTTCGTTTCGATTGCTGGCCTCTCAGCGAATAGAATAAATATTCGTTTCGTTCGTTAGATGTATTCTCAATTACAGTTCTTTTTTCGCTTCATTCTCAATAGACAGAAAATCAAAACATTCAAGCAGCTCTTTAATTAATATCCCATAAAGTGAAACTGGCGCAAAATTTGTTTACAACAGTTTCCATAGCCAGGTGGGTTGTACGTAATTTACGAAACAAATTTCTAATTTCGAATTTTAATAATAATAAGCATGATGATTTGCAGTGAAAATATTATTTGCACAAAAAAAAATTTTTTTACACAAAAAAAATATTCACTGAAAACCCAAATAGCAAAAAATCACCCTTTATAACTGATTATGTGGTAATTCAGTAATTTGAAAGTTGGTATAAAACTTACGTTAGAAAAGTTAAGCGAACGATAAGTGGTAATACAATAAGACGTAATTTCAGACGAAAACTAGAAGCTTATAATAGCTCGATATTGGAGATCAAACTATTGAAAAATTAAATTTGATCGATTGATTAATTAAAAATTTGTTAAAAGTTGTTAAAAGGTTCAGGGAATTTGATATTGAAATAAATCTTGTGGTCTAACCAATTAATCAAAAGAACACCATATGTTAACATCTGCGTGCTATTATTTAATATATAACTTACCTCTTTAAAAAAACGAACAGCTGTCAACGGTAAGCTAAAGGAGCAAAAAAGTAAGTCAGAAATACATAATGACAGGACAAATGCTGTAGTGGCATGACATCTTATCTTGGGGGATTTTATTAAGGCAAGAATAGTTATTAGGTTTCCTAAAAATAAAAATAATGATTTGTTAAAAATTTTAATGCATAATAAACATAAAAGATAAATAAACGGTGTTTTTTTTAGCTGCATGAGAATTTAAAATGATAATAGAAGACAGTTGGAATCTGATAGAGAGTTTCATGGCGGCATATGAGTTACATGGCCCATTCGACCAATCCAATTTTTGATTACTTTTTCCAATAAATCTGACCGTATGGCGTCAATGGCCAGAATGTCGTTAATGTTTAACTGATTAATATTTGAAAAAACACTGACTGAATGTCAGCACGCGCAAAGAAAAACCATGGTTATGGTATGGTCACAGGAACCACATTATGTTCTCTGTAACAATATATGGTTGCAATGAACACATTTTAGTTGTGTGTAACATTACTTTGGTCCCGGTAAAAAAGTTTTGTTCAAAATGTTATCATTAAATGGTTACTACGTACAAAACATTCAAAATGGTGGATTTTAACTATTTAATGTTTAATCCACAACCAAAGTTTTTTCGTAGATAACCAAAAGATTTTTAAAAATAAAAATTATTTGTTTGTTTATGTCATCGGAGTTCATTGGTTTGTGCTTTAAAAAAATAATAAAAAATGCAAGGTATATTTATCTTACTAGGTAGTGTCGTCCGCCCAGCTGATTTAGTAGTTCGACATGTCAAAAGTTGTATGTGTTCAGAAATTTTATAGTGTAGAAGTGAGAAAGTAGTAAAACACAAACACGCCTTCTCAATTTTCTTATATGTTTTTTGACATTTCGAACTACAAAGCAACAACAAAATGCCATGTTTTTCTTGTATTGTTGTATTTGTTGTAGGGATGCCACTACCTAGTAAAATAAATATACCTTGAAAAAATGTATAAACAATTGTTTCGGGAATTCAATTTAAAATTAAATATTTAATTATTTCTTTTTCGCTGTTGAATTGAGCGCGTGGTAACCATCTTCTCTGGCTACCCGCAATTCGAGTCCTCTCGGTGTGAGACTGTAATTAGTTTTAATTTTTAGACCTGAAAAATTAATAAAATCTCGAAATCATGAAAACCAACAGGGAGAATGTTACCGATGATGAAACGTTCGCAGATACAAAACGAAATTAGTCGGTGATGTAATTTACCATGTGACATTAAAAGTGAAGATTTCTATACCTGAGCTGAAGAAGCTGATGAGGATACAAACTCAACCGTTGTGACCGGCGTTGATGTTGTTCTCAATAACAGTTTACAAGAACGCTTTCGGAGCCAAGAATGACTTTACTTTGTACTTGAAAGACTACATGAAAAAGGTGTTGGCTGAATTGGAAAGGAATTCCCCCGAAATTGATGTCTTCAAGAACAATTCTTTACTCGTAAATCCAGGAACTGCGATGGTATGGGCCATGTGCGAATGCCGTTAAATCGATGGCCAAAGTGTTCCCTCCCTTATAATAAAAAATAATAAATAATTTTGTATTTTTTATTTGTATTTTCAGTTCTGTTTTTGGCGTTGATAAGTGCGGACGCGATTTTTTTTTAGCTCGCATTTACAAAAAACAAAACATACTTTGTGTGAATAATTTCAAACAAAAACAAAAAAACAAACCTGTTTTAATACAACAACAAAGTTGTCTGTAATTTTTTTTTTCTTTCTCTTTATTTTTTACAACGGCATATTGAATTGCTACTTTAAAAATAAAACAAAAACAATAAGGGCTAATGAGCCTCTTTAATTTAAGCAAAAAAAATGTAGACAATATTGTATTAAATAAAGACAAAAAACTGAAAATAAATTGTGTGTAAATTCTACGCCTGTTATACGTGCCCAATCTTGTTCGTCGCTTTTGCTAAGCGATGATAATAATATAACTACAAACAAGTCGCCTTCTGAACACAGTGTTACCAACAGTAATATGGATAGTGTTAAACCCAAGACGCAAGTGGGAATGGACAGATACATTACGGTATTAAAAAGAGGTCGAAGCCCTAAATCTTCGCAGCTTGCACCAATGTCTAAGGTACATAAAGACAAGGGCTCTAATGGAATAAATTCCCATAATCGTTTTGCTATCTTAGATAGTGAAACAAGTGAACATAAAACGGCAATTAAGTCGTTCAAACCACCTCCAGTTTATTTAAGGGAGAAAAATTCGAACGACTTAATAAAAAAGTTAATTACAATTATTGGCGAGAACTCATTTTATGTAATTCCCATCAAGCGTGGTAACATTGATGAGACAAAAATACAATTTATTGACGAAAGCAGTTATCGTAAAGCAGTAAACGAGTTCGAAAACTGCAAAGAGAACTTTTATACCTATCAGCTGAAGAGTAGTAAAGGTCTACAAGTAGTCATTAAAGGTGTAGATTCATACGTTGATCCAGCTGATATAAGAGCCGGACTCCAAAAAGCGGGTTTTAAAATAAAAAGTGTAGATAATCTCCATAATCGGGAACGTGTCCCCCAACCACTATTTCGCGTTGAACTGGAACCTGGAGATATCAGATTGAAGAAAAACGAAACGCACCCCATTTACAATCTGAAATACCTGTTACACCGTAAAATAACTGTAGAGGAGCCGCATAAGCGTCCAGGACCTGTCCAGTGTCTAAATTGTCAAGAATATGGTCATACCAGGGCTTACTGTAAGTTGCGTCCGGTTTGCGTTGTATGTGGCGAGCTACATTGTTCCGCCCAATGCGACAAAGCAAGGGATGACTCGAAAGTTAAAAAATGCAGCAATTGCGGTGGAAACCACACTGCTAACTACAGAGGCTGTCCAGTTTTTTCCATGGTAAGGAAAACCACTCAAAAATCAAATACTCCTGCTAAGCACCCACAATATCGAGCAAATGCTCATTATCCTCAGTTAGCCTAACCAACAACACAACATGTTTCATACGCAGATATGGTAAAAACCAATCATACTGCAGTACATAAAGCGGCACCGACCACTAATACTACTCCTAATTTGCAATCGCATCCTAAAGAACAAACACCATCTGGTAATTTCAATCGTCTCGAAGCAAGCATCGAGACATTAGTGCAAACGATAAACAGTTTTATGAGCTCTATGAGCAGCATGATGCAAGAAATGGTACGCATGCAATCTACTATGTTGCAGGTGGTACTTAACAAACCATGAACTGTTTAAAAATATGTTTCTGGAACGCAAACGGCTTACGCCAACACAAAAATGAACTCGAGTACTTCCTTAAGAAGGAACAAATTGATGTCATGCTGGTTGCAGAGACTCACTTAACAAAAAATAGCTTTTTTAAAATAAATGGCTATATCTTATATGACACTAAAGACCCCCGTGGCAGAGCATGTGGTGGTTCAGCAATACTAATAAGGGCTCGAATTAAACATCATTTACTGTGTGATTTTTGTGAGGACTACCTTCAAGCAACAAACATCTGTATTGAATAATATCATCAAAACTTTGTTATTTCTTCGATTTATTCACCTCCTAGATTTCAAATATCAGAGAGTCAATATATCAACTTTTTCAAAACACTAGGTCCCTGTTTCATAGCATCAGGCGACTACAACGCTAAACATACGTTTTGGGGATCACGCCTAATAACTCCAAAAGATCGTATTTTATTTGATACAATTTCCAAAATGCGTCTGAATGTGATATCGAGTGGACAACCCACTTATTGGCCAACTGATCGACAAAAAATACCTGATGTTATTGATTTTGGCGTGACTAAAGGTATTTCGAGAGAAATGATTAAGGTTGAAGCGTCACTCGAATTATCCTCAGATCATTCACCCACTATTGTCTATATATGGAATCAGCAAAATATCGTGTCGCCAACAACTTGCACAAGCATTAATTGGTTGAAATATAGAAAGTATCTCAGTACTCATTGTTCGGAAAACATACCGCTAAGAACACCAGAAGATGTGGACCAGAGTCTAATTTATTTTGATCAAAACCTTAAATCAGCTGCCCAACATGCGACAGAAACCAGACAACCAGCTAGATACGATCAAATTTACTTTGTAGATGTCGAGCGGCTCTTGGCTGAAAAAAGAAAAATTAGAAGACAGTGGCAAGCACACAGATCTCCTCAACTCAAATCTAGACTTAAAGATTGCACGAAACGACTAAGACAGCTGCTAGAATCTCGAAGAGTAGCATCTCTGAAAAATTACTTGGAAGACCTCGATGCAACTGCTCAATCAGATTATTCATTATGGCGTGCATGTAGGAACCTTAAAAGACCGGTCGTACGTAAGCCTCCCTTGCGAACTTCTTGTGGAGACTGGGCAAGGAATGATACCGAAAAAGGCAATTTGGTTGTTGGACATTTGAAGAAGGTTTTCACCCCAAATGTATGTACTGATATAGCTGAGTTACCATCAGTAGAGACTAGTGCCGTAGTACACCTAAGATTTGAATTTCGCGATATTGAAAGGGCAATAGCAGATTTAAACACCAA
This sequence comes from Phasia obesa, assembly GCA_949628195.1. NCBI lineage: Eukaryota > Metazoa > Arthropoda > Insecta > Diptera > Tachinidae > Phasia > Phasia obesa. Next base: position 24,053,215 of record OX451218.1, on the reverse strand, counting down.
AAAAGCCCCTGGCGTTGATAAAACAAGTAACAAGATGTTAGTTGAGTTGCCCCGTATAGGTCGCAGAATTATTCTGTTTGTTTTTAATGCCATCTTACGTCTTGAGTACTTTCCCACAGAGTGGAAGGTCTCTTTGATAACTATGATTCCTAAACCAGGAAAAGACCACACAAAAGTAGAATCATACAGACCTATAAGCCTTTTATCAAACGTGTCAAAGTTATTTGAGAGAATATTAATAACTAAGCTGAATCCAATTCTTAGCGCGAAAGGATGCATTACGAACCATCAATTCGGCTTCAGAAAACAACACAGTACGATCCAACAAACACACAGATTAGTAAATGTAATTAAAACGACCTTTGAAGAAAAAAATACTGTTCTGCGCTCTTTATCGACGTTTCTCAAGCATTCGATAAGGTTTGGCACGAAGGCCTAATATTTAAGCTAAAGCTGAACTTGCCCGAAAACTTGTATAAGCTCTTAAAAGATTATTTAACGAATCGCAAGTTTTTATTAAAAGAAGGCGACTTTTTAAGCTCGCCACAGCTCATTGAAGCTGGAGTTCCCCAAGGTAGTATTTTGGGACCAATTTTATATTTACTGTACACATCGGATATGCCAATTAGCACCCGAGTCCACACATCAACTTTTGCAGATGACACAGCTTTTTTAAGTATTCATGAAAGTGCCCAAGAAGCATCACAATTTTTACAAGACCACATACTCAATTTGGAAAAATGGCTAGAAAAATGGAGAATAAAAGTGAATGAACAAAAATGCACTCACATAACTTTCACACTGCGTAGGGACTCATGCCCTCCTATTCGCATAAATAACCAAATGATACCACAGTTTTCAGACGTTAAATACCTGGCTATACATCTTGACCGTCGCCTTACTTGGAAAAGCCACATTGACTTCAAGTTAACACAAATGAAACTAAAAGCAGTACAACTAAATTGGCTTATTGGCAGAAACTCCACCCTGAGCTTATATTGTAAACTTCTACTGTACAAGTCGGTCCTCAAACCAATTTGGTGTTATGGGATTCAGTTATGGGGCACTGCCTCAGCTAGCAATGTAGAAAAAATTCAAAGGCGCCAAAATAAGATTTTACGTATTATTACATCTGCTCCCTGGTATATAAAAAATTCGAACATCCACAAAGACCTAAACATGCCTTCAGTTAAATCAGAAATAGCGGAACATGCAGTCACATATCTAAAGAGGCTTGAATCTCATTCAAACCCTTTGGCGCGTAACATGCTGAATGAACCTGGTTACATTCGACTAAAAAGAAGAGACACTGCTTTTCTTGGCCGTACATTAGAGGGATGACCCGCAAATGATTTCGAAATCCGTGAAACAAATATTATTTTTGTCTAGCACTGGCTGGACTTAAAAAGAATATTTTATTTTAGACTTAAGATACGAGTAATTATTGTTAGTTCAAAAATTATTGAAGATACAATAAATAAATTATGAAAAAAAAAAAAAAAAAAAAATTTTGTATTTTAAAATGTAAAAAAACTGGCGTAACCATTTCATATGACATTTAATATTTTTTAACCATACTATAATCGTTAATTTAGCCATAATATTATAATTTTCCACAATAATATGGTTTCACTATAACCATAATATGTTGCTGTTAGATTATGGTTACCTCAACCACGTTTTTTCTTTGCGTGCAATGCTCGCTTTTAATCGTAACGGCAGCTCCTTGCTCATTTCAAAATAAATAACGATTGACGATGGCGCCAGCATTTAAACCGCACCAAACCGTCAATTTTAATTGATGTAATGGATGATTCGTTAACGATCCAATTGCGACAATTTTTCTTATTGACCAGATATGAGCTTAACCACTGAACACAATTCTTTTATAAAAATGCCTTCGGCCAGTTTCCAATGAGACCTATTTGCCAAAATACGACGTAAGCGATGGTCGTTTGGCTTCAAATCTCGCACGAGCTGTATTTTATAGGCACGTAAGCCCAATATCCTTCGGTAAAATTTTCGACGTAGTCGAAAGACTAAGGCCAACAAGTTGAAAACGACGAGGAATTGACATTTTGGCTTTATTGCAGGGATTTCTTGCTCTTTAGACTGATTATATTGACCGTAAAATGGGCGAAGAGCTCTATGAAATTCGCGAAAAGATTTATATTTTTCAAAGTAAATTTCCACAATTTCAAAGCATTGTTCTGGCGGATTAAAGGATTCATGATGACTTACCAAACCTTACTGAACAGAAATGTCAACACAGTTTGCCATTCTAAGCAGTCAAACCATAGTTATCGAAATCGATAGTCTTCCCTCGCCATATAATTTTAATCTATTATTACTAGATAAAATTAATTTTCTCTAGATAGTTATCATAAAGAATATTTGAGCTGTTTTTTGAAAGTGCAATCAAAATTTCAATGGAGTTCCACTTTGACATACAATAAACAAAAACAGTTTTGCTGCACAATGCTATCGCACAAATATTTCTTTTGAAAGTGGAATAAGTCCATTCCTAATAATTATAAAACAACCTTCTTATTATTAATTAATTATACACTGCCGAAAACTTTTGTAATGCAAAAAAAAAATGTTATAAAACCATTTTTTTAATGGGAAAAAAGGACTAAAAAAAAACTCAGCAAAGTTAATATGTTACCACTTTCTAAAATTTTAAGGAGCATAAAAAGAGAGAAATATAACGATATATGATTACCTTATATACCAACTATTCAAAAAAAATCTAGGTCGGGGTTTCGACGGATTTATATGTTTTCAGGTCTCCTGAATCCATTTTGGCTATTTCCGATGATGTCTTTGGGTGGGTGGGTGTGTATGCTACTATTTTTGTGGAGTTTGTACAGGTCATACCGTTTGACATATCAAAATTTAGTATGTGCCTTTGGTATATGGAGATGAAGAGCTGTATAGTTTTTGGGCATAATCGGGAAGGGGCAAGGGATAGTTTACTTACTCCTAAATTTTGTAAACGCTCTACAGGTCATACCGTATGACATATCAAATTGTAATTAAGTTTTTACCTTTGGTTTATAGAGATGAAGATCTGTATAAATTTTGGGCATAATCGAAAAGGGGCAAGGGGTAGTTTAATTACTCCCAAATTTGGTAAACGCTCTACAGGTCATACCGTATGACATATCAAATTGTAATTAAGTTCTTACCTTTGGTTTATGGAGATGAAGAGCTGTATAAATTTTGGGTATAATCAGGAAGGGGAAAGGGGTAGTTTACTTACTCCCAAGTTTTGTAAATGCTCTACAGGTCATACCGTATGACATATCGAATTGAAATTAAGTTTTTACCTTTGGTTTATGGAGATGAAGAGCTGTATAAATTTTAGGCACAATCGGGAAGGGGCAAGGGGTAGTTTACTTAACACCACAAATCGAAAATAATTAATTTTTCAATTCGAATATACTTTAAACTTATATTCTTCATGTAATATATCCATAAAAATATCTGTTTCCATTGGCTATGGTAAAGTTGAGTGTAGGCCACTCCAGATTTTTTACTAAAGATCTTAGCGAAGTAATTTTCATTTCTACATTTTTAATATAACTGATATAAACTCTTAACAAACTTGGTTATCCGAGAAGTTAAACATCTTCATTTTAACTCTTACTTTTCACATAAAAATCCATTTCAGTAAAGCTTATCAGGCATGTTCCAGAAAATTTGTGGAATGAAAGTAAATAACGATTTGAAAGGTAAACTTTTTACTTTTCATGTTCAGCAAAAGTAGTGGTTTGGTTTTATGGGTGTGAAGATAAATTCGAATAAAAACTAGCAGAGACAAAAACCACATTTTATAACAGAGCTCATTTTGCAGTCAATAGCAGCATAGTTGCCGTTTTGGTCCGAAAAATTTTGACATTTTTAAATTGGTCCGATGGTCGGACCAATTTCATTTTGGTCCGTTTTGTCGTTTATTATTATTTTCATACTATTCAGGGTTCTCAGATTTTTTTCGAGTCACATACCCAATTTTAAAATTTTCATCCCCGAAATTCCGCAAAAAATATTTAAACTATCCCCAAAATTCCCCGCTAAAAAGGATACCGTTTTCATTGAATTTAAAACATTAATATTCTATTTGTTCTCTAGTTAACTTTATTTAAAAATATAGTGTTCACTTTTTTGTATATTAGACTGATTGGTAGCGCGACTGATTGGTAGACTGATTGGTTGCGGGTTTGATTCCCGCCAAAGACTGGGTGTTTTTGCATACAAGCAGAAAAGCAGGTACTGTGGTCTTTTTATTAACAAAAAAAAAAAAATAAGTTGATTGAGGTTTTACCTCGGGATGGATCAACAGATTTCAGCATTTTTAAAATGTTTATTAATTCTCAACAAAGATTTGAGTAACTAGTTCTGCAATTTATTTCTTATTTAAGATTTTGTATGTACCGAAAAAATATTTATATGTATAAGCAATTCTAGTTGATATGTAAAATAACTTTGCCAGGTCTAGAAACAAGGCTATTTCAGCTGCATCTTGATATTTATAAACTTTTCCCCAAAATACGGTTAAGTTGCTCCACTTTTTTATTGTCATTTTTCGTATTTGTTATTTATAAATGTCTTTTAAAACATTGTTATTTACTGCTGCTAACTCGGGCGGCCGCCTTACTTATTTTCTCTCTTTTAGTTCTCTACAACCCTCGATACAATTTTTTTTAGTAGTACCACCGCTAAAAACGATTTAAGCCTGCAGTTCTATCTTAAAATCGTAACGAAAATAAAAAAGAGTAAGTGCATTAAATCAAGTTATATTGCTTGAATTTTTTTCGGTGCATTTTTTTATCTTCTTTTACCTGTTTAAATTTTTTGAGTTATTCCTATTCAAATTTTCTGGACGATTTGTTCAATTGGAATATAGAAACATCATATTAAAAAAGAAATTATTTAATAATAAAATTACAATATGTAATCCAATTTTTTGAGTTATTCCTATTCAAATTTTCTGGACGATTTGTTCAATTGGAATATAGAAACATCATATTAAAAAGGGAGTTATTTAATAATAAAATTACAATATGTAATCTAAAAAGTAATCCCCAAAAAATCCCTAAAACATTGAAACTATCCTCAACGAAAGGGGGATAATCCCCAAACCGAATTTTTTTATCCCCATAAGGAAATAAAAATCTCCGATTTGGGGATAAATCCCCTAATCTGACAATACTAATTCTATTTTCTTTTTATTTTTAATGTACGGCAAACATCTCTTATATTCAAAGTAGTTTTTACACACCGATATACGTTTACTCATTAATTATTAACGACGTTTTAAAAGTTTCCTAAACTAAATGAATGTGATGCTGATTTAATAGTAGCAGAATGGAATTTGCTGCGGCTCAGCAAAATAAAAATTTCGGCCAATTTAAATATTAATGATTTTTGGCAAGAAATAGCATCAATAAAAAACGGTTTAAACGAAAAATGTTTTGGAAATATTTCTTATTTTATATTCAATTTGTTATCTCTGCCGCATATGTAGCTCCGCCGCAGCTGAACCCAAATTTTTAACTCTATCGCTTATAAAAACAAAATTAAGAAATAAATTGGAAGTAAATACTATCAACAGTATTATGTCTTGCAAAGAAATTATTGAAATAAATAATCCACATTATGTGTGATCAGCAAAAAGAGACATACCTAATCAAATATTAAATAATTTTAAGGGCTAATGAAATATTTTACCTAAATAATTTTTTGTAATTAACATTCTTTGTCCTACAATGCAATGATCTCAAACAGATTGAAAAATTTGTTGATATTAATTTATTTAATACATGCCAATAATCATATAAAATGTGTTATGTTTCATTATTCTTTTTAACAGTAAATGTAAAATACACACACATAAAGACAATAAGATTATTTTAGTTCTCGGCATTTTAAATGTAGTTGTTTATAAATTTCATTATATAATTTTTTTTATACCTGAATTATTTAAATCAAATAAATTATATTTCAAACCTTTATTTTACTTAATAGAATGTTTTAAAAAAAGACATTAATTGGTATATTAATTGAGTTTTAAAGTTTTGTCCGATGCAAACGGTTTTGGTAAAAAAAATTCCAACGGCAACACTGGTCGACAGAGCACTGTTATTTATACATATGTTGGTGTACTTCTCATCGTGTCACATTTCTCCTTCATTATGAATATAATAATTAAATAATAATTATTTTTTGTGATCCCTGGTATAATCGCAATAGGGATTCTCAAGTTGGTATACATCAACACAAATTTAATAAAAGAATGCCTCAGTTTTTTGTCTCTCAGACATTTTGGAGTCGGAGTAAATGCTTTGCTAGTAATATTTTTACAAAACAGATCGCGAGGTCTACTGCAATTTTGCATTCAACGTGTGCATTATCGAACTCCGGTGCGTTTTTAACGCCCTCAAATACGGTGAAACTCCTACATAATTGACCATTCCTGCATTTTTGTAAGCAGAAAATTGTTGAATAATACTCCACCAATGTATAATTTTTCTCCACTAACGACTGCAACTCGCATTTTTCCAACCAGAAGTATTCCCTGTTGGGGGACTCTTATTGTTTAAAGGTCTTTCCATAACTCCTCCAATTTTATATTTCCATCTTTTTGCCACTCCTGGATTGTTTTACACAAAATTTACAAATATGTAAATTTTTAATTACAAATAAAAATAGCTTAATCTGATCGTTTTATTTCATTGTCATTGTGCTTACATATTTCTGTAAAAGACTTCCATTTCATAATGAAAACCAAAAGTATTTTCACACTACTACTTTTTGTGTAAAAATAGTTTCTAGAACAAATTAATGTTCGAAAATAAAACAGAAATGAAACGCAAAAAGTAGAATGCAAAACACCAAAGAGTCAAAATGAAGTGAATATAAATTACTTTTACTTCAAAGTAGAATCCAGAACATACCAGTATGTCTCTAAAAACATGGACTTAAGTCTCCTCCTGGTTTTATTTCTTGTATTATGTTATTTTTGAAAGTGGTATAAGTCCATTTGGAGCTAAAGAAACGTTTCTGTTTTCAAATAATTTTAGTAATTATTAGTTCTGAATAAAATATAAAAGGTGTACCGTGTGAAAAACATCTCTCGAATTAAATAAAGATGGCCAGTATTTTTAAATTAATTCAAACGCAAACCCTTAAATATGTCAATACAGTGAAAACTTTACTAACGGACACCTCCCGTAGGCGAACACCTCTTTTAAACGGACGAATTTCTAAGTCCCTTTGTTTTCCAGGAATTTTTAGAACATATTACATACACTCTTCTAGACGGACACCCCACTGGCCGGACGCGGACACTTTTTTTCTATAAAATACCTCCAGTAGACGGACAAAATCATTAACAAATAAAAAAAACTGCCAATCGTGCGAGAAAACTACAAAATATACATCCATGCGTACAAAATTAACATACCCCACAGCAGCACTATTTATGCATATTAAATTGTGCGATTGCCCTTTCCGGTATCATTGACAGTTTGTTGTGTAGTTTTTATGTTCTTTTAAGATGTCCATTTGAGATTGTGTTAATCGTGAAGTGTTAATTATTGAAAAATTTTTATTGTAGGATGGCTGGCCGAAATTCTTTTAAATGAGCGAGTGGTTGCATCAAATCAATCACATCAATCGATAGACAAATTATTTTATTTTTAGGCAATGCTGCATCTTATCCTAAGGCCATGTAACGTTAATGTAATTATTTTGCCAGCAAAGACATAATTCAAAATTTTAAAGTTAACTATAGAAGTTTGATTTTGAATTACATCATCCCGAAAATGAGTTCGGCCAAATCAGTATCAGAACTTTTATAGAGTATCAGCGTGCTGAATGCAATATGTCGTATAAAAACTGCTTGAAACAAAGTGGAATTTTTTGCAATAAAAAATCTGTTTTCGCGGAATTTGAAACGGTAGATAATGTGCTATTAGCAACACTGATGAATTCTCAAAGAATTTTAGATAAAAGAGACTAGTTTTGAAAAGATCTTAAGCATCGATAAAATTGAATACAGAAAAAAAATTTAATAAGAAAATTGAATTACAGAAGTAATACGAAGAGATTCAGAAGAGAAATCTGTAGAACAACAAATCGATCAAAATTTTTTGTTCTACAGATTAATAGGACAAAGCCCTGACCTTTTTTAATGAACCAATCCCGTGAACGGACACCTGCCGTTAACGGTCAAATCTGGTGTGACGATCAGTGTCCGCCTATGGGAGGTTTCACTGTATATGCAAAAATGGACATATACTACTTTCAAAAAAAAAACAGTTCATAATTATAACATAAAATAACCAATACATACCGAAAATTCCCACAGTAGTAAAAATGCACGCACATATAGCCGCAAATAAAGTAGCAGAATGGGGGTATAAAGATTGGGATCCCATGATCTGAAAAAAAATAACAAAATAAATATTTAATTTGCAAGTTAAAGTATTATTTTATTAAATGCGGAAATTTTTATCTAAATTGGTGATGCTTAACTCCATATCTATGTTTTAGCCGCATGAAGAAGAAATTAAATCAATTCGAATGTACCTTTCATAAGATATACCAAATTTTACCAAAACTAAACTAAAAAACTGAAAAATCACCAAAAGTCGTCATTTCACAAAAAGTGAGAGATTACCGAAAAATGTGTTCTATTAATAAATTAATAATGACCAGAAAAATATAAAACTAAAATCTATAGCGGAGTTCAGTGTTCGATGCAATTGGTCTTGCAAAAATGCAAATGCATAATATCATAGCTTTTTTGTGAAATCCAACATTAAAATACCTATTGTTTTTGTTAAATTTCAATGAATAAACGTATTTGCACTTTCGCAAGACCATTTGCATCAAACACTGAATACCGCTTATATAAATAAATTCAAATGTCATTCGTGGCAATCGCATCACTTAAGAATGGCTATTTGGCCAATTTTTCTTTTAATCTTCATCATAACCCAGTTAGTTTTTTACGGAGAGACAAATTGACCACGTCCACTTTTTAAGTAGCTAGAGAACTATTATAGATAGATATTTGAAATTTTGCGCCAGTAACCCTACGTGGAAATCTGCAATAGCTAGAGTCTTGAAGCTTTGCATAAATAACCCGCATACTAATGTGTACTGGATTGGGAAGGTGGGCGTGGTACCTCCCATACAAAGTGAAAAACTATTATCGTATACCTAAAGAACTACCATAGGTAGACTGGATTGGGACAGTGAGCGTGGTACCTCACACACAAAGTGAAAAAATTTTATTGTGTAGAGTCTTGAAAACATACACAAGTAACCCTCATACTAATGTGTAAAATCTAGCAAAATACAGACCGGATTAGGATAGTGGGAGTGGTGGCTCCCATACAAACTAAAATATTAACAGATTGGATGGAAGCAGTTGTCGTCGTACCGAAACGTAATCGAAATTTAGTATGTACCTTTGGTATATGGAAATGAAGAGTTGTGTAAATTTTGGGCATAATCGGGAAGGGGCAAGGGGTAGTTTACTTACTCCCAAATTTTGTAAACGCTCTACAGACCATACCGTATGACATATCAGTATGTGTCTTTGGTATATTGAGATGAAGAGTTGTATAAATTTTGGGCATAATCGGGAAGGGGCAAGGGGTAGTTTACTCACTCCCAAATTTGTAAACGCTCTACAGGTCATACCGTATAACATATCGAAATGAAATTCAGTATGTGCCTTTGGTTTATGGAGATGAAGTGCTGTATAAATTTTGGGCATAATCGGGAAGGGGCAAGGGGTAGTTTACTTAACACCCCAAACCGAAAATAATTAATTTTTCGATTCGAATATTATTTGAACTTATATTCTTTATGCAATCCATAAAAATATCTGTTTCCATTGGGTATGGGAAAGTTGAGTGTAGGCCACTTCAGATTTTTTAATATAATTTTTTTTTTTTGGGAAAATTTGTTTTTATTGAGAATATTGATTTTTATAGGCCCAATATTCTAACTTGCCAATACCCTAAAGTTAGGAATTTATCGGAGAGATAACTTGTTCTTCGTTACTATGAGTAAGCTAAAAAAAAAAATCTTTAACTATTATGAACTTTAAAGATACAGTGGCTCACAGCTTATTTTATGCAGTAGTTTTTTTCTTTTCAATGCTCTATAAAAACAAAAATAGCAGGAATCTAAAAAAAATTAGGCATCATTCAATAGAAAATATTTTGGTTTAAATAAAAAATATCATTTATTGCAAAAATCTTTGTTTAATAATTTTAAAACTAAAAAAAATACTACAAATTTTCATGTCACAACTTATTTTATGCAGGCACTTATGATTTTGCATATATCAAGTTTAGGAACGGTAATTAAATTATTTAATATTTCGGGTGGTACCCTTTATTGTTTATGACAGATTTGAGGCGGTTTGGCATAGATTCAACCAGTTTTTGTGTAATATTGGGCAAAATATTCTACCACTCCGTCTTCAGCGCTTCCTTCCTTATGTTAATTTCTAATATTGACCATAAATTTTCTATAACGTTAAGGTCGAGCGACTGTGGTGGAGGTGTCATTAAATGTGGACAATACCTGATTTGTGCTTTGGGTCGTTATCCTGGTAATATCTAAAATTTGACTTTATACCCGATTTCTCTGCACTCTCCAATAAATTATCCTTTAGGATCTCAATGTACCTATATTTGTCCATTGTTGTTTCAATAAATGTTAAATTTCCATTACCAGCTGTCGACATACAGGCCCAAACCATAACACTGCCACCACCATGTTTCACTGTAGCTTTTAGGTTTTCTTTTTTGAGCTCCGTATTTGGTTTCCGCCATACATAAGACATGCCATCTGAACCGAATATGTTAAATTTTGATTCGTCGGCAAAGATAACCGAATTCCAAAATTCTGAATCCTTGGTAGAATGTTCTTCGGTGAAATTTAATCTGCAAAGTCTGTTTTTCGGATTAATAAAAGGTTTCTTACGTGCGACTCGGCCATGAAAATCATGTTGGCGCAATACACGGTGAACAGTTTCGACGCAACATTGCTTTCCCAGGCCAGCTTCAACTTCGGCAGTCAGTTTTGGAGCTGAAACCTTTGGATTCGCCTTTATTTTTCTTAAAATATATTGCTCGTCGTGTTCAGTGAAAATTTTATTTTGTGCATTTCTGCCTTTTTATGGACCCTATTTTCATGAAGAAAGCGCTCGATTATTTTTTGCACTGTGGAAGAATTTATGTTAACTATTTCTGCTATTTTTTGCTGTGAGTGACCGTTTTTAAAAAGGTTTAAGACTAATGCCCGTTGTTTGATCGTTGTGCGCGGACCCACTTGAGTTTTTTAAAACTGACACTTCAAGTAAAAAAATTAGACTGAATATTCAACGCCAGACATTGCCAAAAGTAGAATACAGAAAAATTCAAAAACAATAACCCTCCATTGAGGTATCGTTACAGTCACAAATGGCTGCATAATTTAAGCTGTGAGAAGTATTTAAATGCAGATTTTTGCAGTGAATGATTTTTGATTGTTTATCCTGAATATTTTCTCTTTCATATTGTGCAAAAATTTTTTTTAATGTATTGCTAGTTTCGTTTTTATAGAGATTTTAAATGAAAAAATTCACTGCATAAAATAAGCTGTGAGCCACTGTATGTTATAGGATCGAGCCTTACCATCGTTATTATAATAAGGAACTACTTATTTCTCAGAGAAAATCCTAAGTTTAGCTATTGGCAAGTTATAATAATTGGCCTTAATCGAATTAATGCGTAAATCATAAAGAAAAGTCCAAAGAAAAAACTTTTTGATTGTAAATGAAATTATAATTTTCAATTTTGTGACATTACCATCTGTTGAACAGATTGTAGTCGGTAGCCAGCTATTGTTTATATGTTTAATACATCAGAATAAAAACCGAAGATATAAGTTTTGCTTTGAATTTGAGACATAGCGTAAGCCAATATATAACATTTCTATTCGGGACGGCCGAATTGTGATTTTTACCGCTTTGTAATGATAAAATTATTGACAAAAATGTAGCATATCGGGTGGTTATATTTTAAGGGCCGATGTTGAATGTCAAGTTTTTTCTGCATTTAATTTGACATTTCTCAATTTCAGACTAACTCAATTTGAACCATGGAAAGATACACATTAGAGCAATGCATATCGTGCACTTCGTAATTTTGTTGGTCAATTTAATTGTCCAAATGTGCGTAAAATCGGAAAAATCCTGCAAAAATTTAAGCAAACCGGGTCTGTAGGAAATGTGAAAACACCAGTGCATACTCGTACAGCTCGTACTGCAGAAAATATTGCTGCTGTTCACGATAGTGTGGCTGAAGAACAGTCCACCTCAACTCGCCGTCGTGCCCAACAATTGCACCTCTCACGCTCGTCGTTGATGAACATTATGCATAAAGACTTGCATTTACACGCTTACAAGGTGCAATTGACTCAAGAAATAAAGCCTCTTGACCATTCCAAACGTCGTCAATGTTCAGAAAGGTGGCAAGGAATGGCAACAGTAGATGATCAATTTTCGAAGAAAATCATCTTCAGTGATGAGGCAAATTTTCACCTCAATTCGTCAATAAGCAGAATTACTGCATTTGGGCGATTGATAATCCAAGAATGATTGTCGAAAAATCATTGGACCCACAAAGAGTGACTGTTTGGTGCGGTTTATGGGCTACCTGCATCATCGAGCCGTATTTCTTCCAAAATGAGGCCGGTCAGGCAGTTACTGTGAATGGTGTTCGCTATCGTGAAATGATAACGAACTATTTATGGCCCGAATTGGAAGATATGGATGTGGACGATATGTGGTTCAACGGACGGTACCACTTGCCACACAGCTAAAGAAAAAATGGCTCTTTTTCAGGACAAATTCAATGGCCGTGTTATCTCACATGGTAGCGATGTCAATTGGCCGCCAAGATCATGTGATTTGACACCGTTGGAATTCATTCTTTGGGGTTATTTGAAAGAAAAGGTGTACGTCGATAAGCCAGCAACAATTCAAGACCTATAGGATGAGATAGTTCGGCACATTAACGGCATAGAACCTCAATTATGCCTCAGCGTCATCGAAAATTTGGAGCATCGGATGGAGGTGTGCCGCCGAGTTCGCGGCAGCCATTTGGCCGATGTTTTGTTCCATACATAATTGAACCATACCAATATTATTAAATGACAATAATTTCCTAAATAATTTGTGTTTTATTCAAAATCAACATCGGACCTTAAAATTTAACCTTCCTTTAATAGGATGAACATAAAATAAGAACTTAAGATGTATTCTTATTCTTCTTGTCAGTACATTAGGTTGCTTTTTTGGAAATTAATCCATTGTCATCGATTCGTGATACCTAATGTAGCTAAATAGACCGATTGGTAGCGCGCTAGTCTGGATGTTGCTTGCGGGTTCGATTTCCGCCAAAGACTCTGGGTGTTTTCTGCAGACAAGAAAAAAGCTTCGTGGAGGTAGTGTTGTTTAAAAAAACAAATGTGTAAAATATTACCAAGGTATATTTATTTTACTAGGTAATGGCATCCCTACAACAAATACAACAATACAAGAACAACATGGCAGTTTGTTGTTGCTTTGTAGTTCGAAATGTCAAAAAACATATAAGAAAATTGAGAAGGCTTGTATGTGTTTTATTGCTTTCTCACTTCTACACTATAAAATTTCTGAACACATACAACTTTCGACATGTCAAACTACTAAATCAGCTGGGCGGACGACACTAGCTAGTAAGATAAATATACCTTGAATATTACATTATTTCGATGCACGGTTGCCAGATTTTTTTTCTCTCCCCTAAAAGTAAATAAAAAAAAAACCTAAAACCAAGATTTTTTTTTTAAAATCCCCTAAAATAATTTTTTTGATTTCATAAATAATTTTTTTTCTGTAATCTTCAAAAAATAGAATCCAAATTTATTAAATAAAAAAATCGCCTAAATTAATCCCAATTTTAACAAAAATCCCCAAAACAAAATTTTAGTACATACATATGTATTATAAATATACATATGTATGTGTATACGAATATACCGTGGTAAAAAGTAGGAAAATAAAGGCCTTCTAGAAGGCCTCTTTATTCCTTGTTTTGGAGGCACAAGGCCTTCTGTTTGCATTTCGTTCGCATTCTGCCGGTAAGCGTTCCAGAAGGTCTTCCGAAAATTGTCAGCTAGAAGGCCTTTAATTTAATGTCTCTTTTTGTTGCAAAAACTAAAAAAATATTTGTTCTAATTTTAAGCACTTTTAATTTATTTTTATTTTTAATTGTAATATTACTTTAATTAATATTATAATATTATTTTAATTAATATTATATTTTTGGGATCCGAACCATTAACCTGTACGCTGATAGATCTTCGCACTGCCAATTAGTCTATCGAAGCATCTCATTTTTAAGCAGCAATGAAGTAGATAAAGGCAATTCAATGAACTTTTGCGTGTTATAAATAAGAAATCTAAAAATAGAAAATTATGTATGTATCATGTCATACGAAATGAGTACACATTCCTTCTTCCCTACTAAGAGAAGCGAAATAGGAATGTGTACTGGATCTTTTAGAAGAAAGAGCCAAGGCCATCTAAAAGGCCTTTTTTGGATGGCACACAAAAATGAGGATTCGAGGGAAGGCCTAAGCATGTCTTATTTAAGGCCTGAAGTGAGAAGGCCTTTTTAATTCCCTAAATCTAGGGTTAAATCCCCTAATCTGGCAACCGTGTTTCGATGGTGGGAAGTGAAAGAAATTAACACTAATTACAATACAGTGAACGTCCAATAGTACGTACTTTCGTTTCTACGAATGTCCAATAGTACGAATGGCAATTTTGTTGCATTGTCAGTTTTATAGTACGAATACAAAATTTTTTTACTACTCGATAGTACGAATAGCGGGAGTTTTTGAGAGAACATGGGAAATGAGAATATGAAAATTGGAATATTGACGACCGATATGAAGAAATTGAGCAAGATAATGATAGCGATGATGACCAAATTGCAGTTCCTTTGAATCCGTTGCCAAAAGTTAAACATGAAGATGCGATAAAATGTTTTGACACATGTATTCAATGGGCTGTTGAAAACAATATTGAAATTTCCCAATTCCAGAAAAGGCTGATTTTCTTAACCAACAAATATAATGACTGATTTTTTTAACAAATATATTTTATATGTACTTTTAATATTTATTTACATACATTTGAACAAATGTATGCTTTCACACTTATTGATTTAATATTTTTTAAGTTTTTGCTATGTTTTGTTTTTAATAAAAATATAATTTAAATTAAACTATTTGAATATGTTTTATTTTATATAAAATAGGGTAAAATTTTTGTCCAATAGTACGAATTTTCCAATAGTACGAAAAGGTCTGACATTATATAATTCGTACTATTGGACGTCCACTGTACAAGCACACTTACTTAAATACAAGTGAAAGTAAAATTAAACTCGCGTTACATAAATTAAAGTAGGTCTTCAATTATTCTATATAAAATTATAAACTAGAAAAACATTTTGCATCAATTTGATAAAAAAAAATGTTATTTATACCCTCCCTAATGTGTAAAAATAAGTTGCGCTTTTATATGAATAAAAAGTCTTTTTCATACGCAATCTAAATGTTGTTTGATATTTTATGTTGGATGTGTACGCAGCAGTTAATAAAAATGTTTGTCATATTCAATTAACAACTTCAGATAAATATTATTCACATTTACACATGAGGGTTTATTTTATTTGTGGAAAATAAAATTATTATATTTAAATTAGTTTTTTCCGTTGATCAAAATGTTAACTAATTTGTTAGATGCAAATAAATAATTTGAATCTCGGGTGGCAGAATTTGAAATGAAGAGTTAAAATGCCATACGAAGTGGTGCGCTCAAAAACGTTTGTTATATATGTATGCAGCCATGTTTTCAAATACAATCTAAAGCAAAACATTTCTTTTGGGTGCAAATATCCTTATCTAACCCTAGCCCACAAAGCAAAACGTTCCTATAAACTTAACCAGCATTTTTGAAGATACAGTTTTTGACACCTACATAATTAAAAACGCATTGTAATTTACAGAATACGTTTTAAACTTTAGACGGGAGTTAGTAGACGATTTAAAAACGTAGAGTAGAGAACACGTACGGTAGAGAAAAAGGTACGATTTGTGTTTTGATTTAGGGAAACAAATCGTACCTTTTTCTTTACCATGAACAAAAAATATACATACATATGTTTCTAAATCATCGTCTAAATTCTGTCTTATATTTTCTTTTTCATTTGTTTATAACATTTTTGGAAATTTATTTAATTGATAACAAACGAAAAGCCAAACTCAAAGCTTTTTTACTTTACCATGCGTAGTATAAGGTAAAGTATAGTAATCATGAAAAAATCGATGTCGGGATTTCGACGGATTTATACGTTTTGTGGTCTCCTGAATCCATTTTTGCTATTTTCGCGATGATGTCTGTTTGGGTGTGTATGCCACTTTTTTTTGGCGTAAGAAAACTACCCCTTGCCCCCTCCCGATTTGCCCAAAAACTATACAGCTCTTCATCTCCATATACCAAAGGCACATACTAAATTTCATTTTGACCTGTACAAACTCCACAAAAACAGTGGTATACAAAAATCGGAGGATATTCGAACTATACATACTATACTAGGCTAAAATGCAAAAGGGCGTAACTAACAGAAATATAATATTACAGGACAAGCAAAAAGCTTTATAAAATGAACACTATAAACATTTTTAAAATAAAAAAAATAGTTTTTAAATTATTTAAAGAGTTATGTTAGATACGCATGTTATGTTGAAAAAGGTTAAACATATGGCTGAGGGGGGTGCAATGCCCCCACCAGACTTGCTATTGCCCCCCAGAATTTTTTACTATATGTGACCCGGTCTATGAAAAAGTGGCTTATGACTCAAAAACAAAATTTCGAAAAATTAGCTGTTAAAGATAAACAATGCATTTCGTCAATTTCTTAGTAGTTTTTCTTTTGCATTGTGAACAGTCATGCCCAAAAGGCAATCAAAAATGCAAAAGAGCATAAATGAGATAAGTTCGTGTGTAAATATAAAGAGCGATGTTTTTTTTTTTCAATGTAAGGCCCAAACCAGTTTCTGACCCAGCGTTGTCAGGTTTCTGGGGATTTTATGCCCAAAAAAATCCCCAAATCGACTTTGACACTTCTAAGCAAGTTAGGACTTTCTAGTTTTCACCACGTGAAAGAGCGTCTCAAAAACTATAGAAACCAAAAAATGTGGAAACATTTTTTTTTTGAGTCATAAGCCACCTTTTCATAGGCTGGGTCACATATACTTATTTTTAGAACATTATTTTCCAATATAAATGGATAAAGGAATAAGAGAAAAATTTTATTTAATCACCTATCGTTAGTTGGTGAGAACAAAGTCTACCACCACCTAAGCGTCTCTCTTGTTTTATCTCTTTAATACTTACGACCTTATATTTGTTGTTGCTTTAACCAGCCTTTGGCTAGCAATGAGAGCAAGTATTTGTTGGTTAAATAGGTAGATAATGTTTACCAATTAACACCACCTAAATGCATTTTAAAATTGGTTTTGAAATGGAATATACAAAATAATGACAGTCTCAGGTAGTAACCTTGTGAGATCCTGTAGATGTTACCATTTTTAAAATCAATTTTTTTCTCTGCTCATGTAATTGGAAAGGTACAACAAGTGTGAATCTGTTCCCAATTCTTTAAGGAAACTTTTCACAATCATCAGTTGTATTTGTTTTAAAGTAAATGGTTAATTGTTTAATATTTCATAACTCTTGAAAAGGAATTTTACGAAATAAGGCTCGCTAGTTTCAAGAATTAATGAATTTGAATTTTCAAGTAAGTATCCCAGCGGGAAAAATTAATTTATTACATAAATAATTAAATATGTAATATAAAACTTTAGAAAAATATTACCCAGGAATCGAGAAGGTAATTTCAACCGACACAAAAAGTACATAAGTATTTATTACCACTTATATTCCCAAATTTTCAGAAAGCTATTTCTTCGTGGGACAATTGTTCGTGTTTTTTCCCTATATTTTGTTAAAAAAAAAAAAAAGATTTGTTGTTTCACATCGTCTTCATGTGGCCTCTTTATTTGCACTTTTTTTTATTTAAAACGAGGTTTTTGTTTCAACGCGTACTAATAAAGATCAAAAATGCAGCAAGTAAAATTATATAAATATAATTTTTTTAAATTATTTGGAAATATAAATATTTGGTGTTAATTTTAATAGGTCTGCTTCTTTACTTTTTGGGTAAAGTTCGTGAAAAAGAGAGCAAGCATTATTTTTACTCATAAACAGACAAAATTACATAAAAGTACGGGAACACGAAAAACCAAATTTTTAACACAAAATAAAAAGTCAGTGTTTTGGAAGTTTTGATAAAGTAATTTAAATTTTTGTTACTTTTGAATAATTTTTATTTTCTACATTTACATTGGAAATTATCTGAAGGAAACAAAATCTTACTTAAAATAAAACAAAAACACTTTTTTAATAAAAATCTTTTATATCAATATACATAGATACATATATGTATATATGTAGCAATTCTACACTTTTTTTAAATTATGTTCTTGTTCTCGATTTTTTTTTCCTTTTTTCGATAGTTTATGTTTTATAGCTGTTTGACAATTTACACAATTTGCCCGAAGAAAAACTTTGGACTGTTTCGTGCAAGAACAGGAAGAATTTTATTCTCTCAAAACTGCTCTCATTTACCCAAATTTAAAGTACGGGAACGCTTTTCGTGCAAATTGGGATCCCGAGGGATCTCAAAGTTGAGTAAAGAAACACAGCTAATATTGTAATTATTTAGGTTTTTAATAATTTAAAATTTTATTTCTATTAGTTTTAATAATAAGTAATAATATTTATATAAATAATATAAATGTATACATTATTTTATGCTTTAGAAATAATAAATTCTAAAATTCGTTCGCATTACTTTTTTAGGACATGATCCATGTGAAGAGCAATGGATACTGGAAGCAGAATATTATACATTCTTTATATTACTTATTCATTTCTTATTGATTACCTTTTCCCGCTGGGATGTTTGTAAGACTCATATTCATGCTAAAGCATATATTCACAATGCAACTTTCTTTTATTATATTGAAACTTAATTTGTTATTATTATTATTCTTCTCTTTAAAGTTAAAAAAGCATTTAAGTTGTGCTAGTCAGACTCAAATAGATTTTAGTCATAGGTACAAAGAAATTAAATTAGTCAATTTGATATTGAAGTCCTTTAAATCAATGTCGTTTTTCATTTATAAAAAAAAACACTTGTAGTTATGTCCTTATGTTTTTATTAATAAAACCGTAATTTATTATCGCAGTTTAATGGCATTCATAATAATCTAGCAAAAAGACGATTTTTAATGTTTTATTAGTTACGCTCTTTTGCATTTCAGCTAACGATATGCCTGTATATATATGTACTTACATATATATACAGTAGACCGCAAAACTAAGCACACAGCAAAATATTTTTAGGTTTTTTTTTATTTTTCTTAATTCTTAACAAAACACACAAAAAAACTCAAGAACACATGATTAAAAAATTAGGAACACAATTACGTTATGACCGAAAAACAAAAAATATTTACACCACAAAATTAAGGACACACCTGCAAAAGTATTACGCAATTGTTTTCGAAAATGTGGATAGCCTTTCTTGTGTTCAACAGCTTTTAATCTTTTATTCATGAAATTAAATAAGTTTTGTTGTTGCTTCGGTACTTAGTTTGTTTCATTTGTCCATAACCACCCGCGACGTGCAGCCATATACCATAACACCTCCATCCCCAAGTTTATACGCCACAATTTAAAGATATTTCGATTTATCTGTAAAAATATCCTTGTTCCAAAACTCTTAGGGTTTATTAAAAAAAAAAAAACATTTTTGCAAATTCCATGCACTTGCGTCTGTTAGCTTCATTTATAAATGGTTTTTTCATTAGCCCCTGATTAGCTAAATATCTGCGAACAGTATCAGGTGAAAATTTTGTTTTTTGCAATTTTTCGTGATTAACTGCAATTTTTGTGCCGATGCTAAACGATTTTTCTCAACGGTTCGCTTTATATACATATGTATGTATATAATGGACTTATTCTCGATCCGCTTCTCCTTTATTTTGTGCTAAATCTCTTTTCTCACTGAAAGGCTTAGGAGACAGTATTTTGATTTGTTTTCCTTATCATTCAAATCTATTGTGTGTCCTTAGTTTTGCGTTGCCATATTGTTTTATTACCAAATTCTTTTTCGAAATGTTTTTTGAAAATAAGAACAATCTTTAAATCCTACAATCTTTAAATCCTGCAATCTTTATATTATTTACAATCTTTAAATTATTTACAATCTTTAAATTGTTTATAGTTTTTTATACATACAAATAGTAATGGTCATATACATAAGATTATTTTTGATTTATTCAAGGTTTATATAACTAACTTTATTACAAAATTTGTTTAATAAACGTATTAAAGGTCGAAAGTGTTCTTGTGTATATTATAACTATTAAAATTCAAATTATTTTTATTATTCACATTTGTTTCAATGTTGCTTTTGTCAAGTAGTCAATTTGTAAACTATTTATGGCCCATTGGGTTCAGTTATGTATATTGGAAGAATAATAAATGAATAAAATAAAAAATAAAACAACAAAAAATTAATAATAAACAATGATTTTGTCTTACTATTTTTGTTAAAAAAAAAAAAAAACTTAAATTAGTAACACCTAAAAAGAAGTTGCTGTGTACTTAATTTTGCGGTCTACTGTATCTACATATATATGTAAATACTTACACACATACATATATTTTTAATCACTTTTTTAAATCCACCGATGACTCCTTCTCAAGTTATACTTTTAAATTAATTGCTTTTATCTCGATTTTTTGATTAAATCTCTTAAATTTGTATTAAAAATAATCCTTTCAAATAGAATCATAGTTTAAAATACATGTTTGAAAACAGATTTACAGATAGTTTGTAACAAAGATATTGAAAAGGCTTTAATTAAACCCTTTTTTAATTTCGGCAGTAAACAGTGTCATCGTTAACATAAAACCGCAATTTTTTTATAAATATACTTGCCTTAGTTTAATACGAAATAACAACAGTCATAATTTAAGTTTGATAATTAAATTGATAATGATTATAAAGTAAAAAAAAGTAATTTACACCATAAACTTGCACACTAGATTCAATTGTAACTCAGACTTTGTTTTACATTTTAGTAAACAAAAGCAGCTCAAACTCAAAGCAGAGTTGAGCCAGTGATACAAACTACATGTTTTCGCACTATGTTTAAGCTGTTTTTAATATACATTATAAATAGTCTTTAGCGTTTTTTTTAATATCACGATGATTATATTGTATTATATTGTCCTTGTCCACACTTTGAAAAGTTTGTTCTATAACACATAATATTGTTGTTGTAAGAGTAAAGACGATTGGCAACGGGAATATTGTTTGCTTTTTTCCGACTTGATGACGACTGTATAAATATATTCAGTCGTCAGAAACATAAGTTTTAAAGTATGGGCACGAATGCAACTTCAAAAGAAAATTTTAAAAATGTTTCAGAAACAAAAATTGCAAGTGTGGATGAGGACTAAGGCCCAGTTTACAGTATGCCAGAATAATAATGATGTAGTCGTGCTTATAAAATTTTATTGCAAACAATATTGTATCAACACAAAAATATATTTAAAAAACAACAGCAAAGTGTAAAAAATATAGAATGTCAAAAATTTCGTGACCAAACAACAAATATAAATCATTCTTCGTACTTTTCTTTTGAACTGCATATTACCAAACTGAAATTTGTTTAACTTGAATTTCGGGTTGTTTTTTCGCATACTTCTTTCTTATTACAACCTGAAATAAAAAAATGATTAATTTTAAACTGAGGTTAGAAGGTAGTTTACTAGTCTATTAGTTCGATTCCCACTGAAGACTCTTATATTTTCACTACAAGTTGTCAGACCAGATAGCTGCTTGGATTTAATATGGGTACCTTAAACTGGTTAACTGCGTTAGTAATAGGTCATGGAAACTTCAAGTATTATTTGGCCAAAATGAACATCGTAGTAAGACGATACTGAGATGGTGGCGCACATTGTGTTACGAACAAGGTCCACATTTAACAGTCGTCAGTCTGAAATCACTAC
Organism: Phasia obesa; assembly: GCA_949628195.1. Taxonomy (NCBI): domain Eukaryota; kingdom Metazoa; phylum Arthropoda; class Insecta; order Diptera; family Tachinidae; genus Phasia; species Phasia obesa. The sequence goes on along the minus strand of OX451218.1, from coordinate 24,030,936 downwards.
ACTCGAACGTAATAGGCTAGAGACATCACGGGACTCAGAAACATAAGTTTTAAAGTATGGACACGAATGCCCATACTTTAAAATTTTTTAAAAGAGAATTTAAAAAATGTTTCAGAAACAAAAATTGCAAGTGTGGATGAGGACAGTATGCCAGAATAACAATGATGTAGTCGTGCTTATAAAATTTTATTGCAAACAATATTGCATCAACACAAAAATATATTTAAAAAACAACAGCAAAGTGTAAAAAATATAGAATGTCAAAAATTTCGTGTCCAAACAACAAACATAAATCATTGTTCGTACTGAAAATTTTTTTAGCTTCAATTTCGGGTTGTTTTTTTCGCATCCTTTTTTATATGACAACCTGAAATAAAAAAATTATTAATTTTAAACTGATTCCCACTGAAGACTGATATTTGCACTACAAGTTGTCAGACCAGAAAGCTGCGTGGATTTAATATAAGTACCTTAAACTGGTTAACTGCGTTAGTGATAGGTCATGGAAACTTCAAGTATTAATTGGCCAAAATGAACATCGTTGTAAGACGATACTGAGATGGTGGCGCATATTGTGTGTGATTAGGCTTCAAAACGCGGACAAACAGACACATATGAAATACAAATGTTATGGGGAACTTCGACGAACGACGGAACGACGGCTAAGTGATTACGAACAAGGATCACATTTAACAGTCATCAGTCTGAAATCACTACACTCGAAAGAAATAGGCTAGTGACATCACGGGACTCAATAAATGTGTAAGAAAGTCGTAAATTTCCAAACCGGTAACAGAAATCATTATGGAATCGAGGGGTCAAAAGTTAGAATAATGAATAACATAATTAAAAATTCAAAAATAAATACAATGACAGATATGTTTTTGTTACAAACAATAATCAACTATGTATGTGATGAAATTGATCAATTTTAAAACGATTATTTTGAAATTGTGCGATATATTTTGATCGACTTCGGGAATCATTATAAAATCTTTCTTCAGTTATTATAATTCAAAATGCTGGTATAGTTCTTGCAATACTGAATTCTGAATAAGAATGTACAGTTCCAGAACAAGTATTACATTCTACTAGTGTCTAAAATAAAATTTGTCCTATTTTCTTTAAAAATTAATCCATAATTTGTTAAGAAATATTCTTTTACCTCTATATGTTAGTTATAATATAAAAATTTGAGCCTACTTAAGAACAATGCAATTGCATTTATACAATACAATTGCACATAGAAGAATTTAGACAAAACGTTTTTTTATTTTTTAATTAATAAAATAAATTATTTTCGAAATTTTAAAACACATACATATGTATATACTATGTACGTAGAAAACTAAAAATTACCATAACAAAGTTTCTCGGTTTGAAATAGTTTTATTTTCATAATCGTATTCCATCACAAAATTCAATTTAATATTTAACACTATGTTATGAAAAACAATTGTTTTACTTTACCATACGTAGTATAAGGTAAAGTATAGTAATCACGAAAAAATCGAGATCGGGATTTCGACGGATTTATATGTTTTGAGGCCTGCTGAATTCATTTTTACTATTTTCGCAATGATGTCTGTGGGTTGTGTATGCCACTATTTTTGTGGAGTTTGTACAGGTCATACCGGTTGACATATCAAAATGGTATATGGAGATGAAGAGCTGTATAAATTTTGGGCAAAATCGGGAGAGGGCAACGGGTAGTTGCCTGACCCCCAAATTAGGTGAACGGTGTACAGGTCATACCGTATGACATATTAAAACGAAATTCCGTAAGTGCCTTTGGTTTATGGGGATGAAGAGCTGTATAAATTTTGGGCATATTCGGGAAGGGGCAAGGGGTAGTTTACTTACTCCCAAATTTTGTAAGCGCTCTACAGGTGTATGACATATCAAACTGAAATTCAGTATGTGCCTTTGATTTATGGAGATGAATAAATTTTGGGCATAATCGGAAATGGGCAAGGCGTAGTTTACTTAACACCCCAAACCGAAAATTATTAATTTTTCGATTCGAATATTCTTTGAACTTTTATTCTTGATATAATATATCCATAAAAACATATGTTTTCATTGGGTATGGTAAAGTTTTTATTAATCATAGTAACGAAACAAAATTTTTTTTTTCAGAAGAAACCGCACACTAAATATTGGCATTATTTTGTAAAATCAATTTTTATTAGTTACAATTTAACTTGATAAAAGTTGGCATCATTGAGTTGATCAAATATTCAATGATGTCAACTATTGATTCATAAAAAACCTTTTCTATCACGATCAGCCAGCAGATACAGGGTGAGTCATAATTGTTGTACTTTAGTAATCGAAGAGGCGTAGTAATTTTGATATTAGGAAGGAATTTGTGGGAAAACATCTAACGGCTAGGAGGAATTCAATATTAAAAATGTATATGGTATTTGTATGGCATTACTGCATTAAGAAGAAAATTAGCTGAAAAATTCACAAACTTACCAAAAACCAAACTCACCAAAAAAATTGGAAAACTTATCACAATATCTAATGTTCAAAATTAATCCCAGCATATGCTACCTTCCGGGACTGTGTGATGCTATTAACTGCGTTGAAAATTGCCACATCAAAAAAAAATTCTAAAAAACTAACGTAATTAATCTTTTTATTTGGATGCAGCTCGAATGCCGACCCATGTATGTATATACCACTTTATTAATGCAAATCAGGTTATTTTCATTTCTAAATTTATTATTTAAGGTTTAAGGTGCCACGACAAATAGTTTGCTTATTATAAAAATAAATATAATTTGAGGCTTTTTAATATATTTTGGGAAAAATTCGTAAATACATTAATCTAACAATTTTTTCTTAATAGGTTTGGGTATAGCTATTGTTACCCCTGAAGAGGTGAAAATTTTTTTTAGCATCTAAATTATCTCTTAATTGTTATCCATTCTGTGCATTGTTAGTTTACTAACCAAATGTGGCCTTTCTGGGCTCGACTAGTTATATGAATTTCAAATAAATAAATCAAAAAAAATGATTCCTTATGAATCAAAACTTTTTAAAATTTGTTTAGCGTTATGATAAAAATTATTTACGTGGTAAGGTTTAAATATACTTTATTGTTTAAATGTGTCCTGTTAAATCTAGTGAGTATAAAATTAAAATAATAATTTTTAAATTGGGCGGTTTTGCATTTTAGATAATGGTGACTGAACTCACAAACGTACATAAACAGCAATACATACATATATAGTAAAAATTCATCTTAAAGTTGCGGCAATGTCCCCAGTCTTTTGTAATCAATTTTTTCCAGTTGTACTAGAGGCTTTAGTTGTTCCGCAAAAATCCTCATTTCATCACCAATAGCATCCTGGCCATTTGGAGCTAACACAGATAATTCAACAAGATAGCTATGGCAAACTGGCTCACCGTCGTGCTGCTTACCAGGTATTATTTTAAAAATTTTGGCTACTGTTACTTTCATGCGACCTTTTCGAAACATATACCCTTGACTTACATATTCAAAGTCAAGGCGACAGCCCAATTCAGTCAAAAATTCAAGAACAGTTGAAGTACATCCTACATCTATACTAGATCTAACTAGAGTTGGCCTTGAACGATCCAACTCTGGCTGTCCAATATAGCGTAGTTGGAATGGTGCATCCCTGTCAAGGGCTCGACGTACTCTAACACTTAAGGGTATTTGCTGATTCGGTTGTCTCATGCTCATGCATACTTCTAAATCGTGAAAGGTTTCGGGAGCTGTTTCTACGTTGTCGCAAAGTCCTCGAAGCCTAAAATAATTTCTAGATATAGCATAAAATGCATTATATACACATTAAACAAAAAACCTGTGCAATAAATGATCCACTGCAGATTCAATGATTGATCCTTGAAGTAAATACTCCTGATTCGGTATAATTTTACATTGTAGAGCCTGTGATAAAGATTCTTTAGAAGATGTTGCCGGTACCATTTTCTCCAAAGTAGAATTTAAAAAAAATGAAACAGCTGATAAGTGAAGAAAAGGCCTATAATTAATTTTTGACGGCGGTGAATTTTAGTAGTAACGACGGCTAACTTAACGAGCTTTGGATGATTAAAAACCCAATTAGTCAGCCATGCAAGTACATCGTATCGTTAGCAGTTAATTCAAAATGTAAAGAACATATGTATTTGTTTTTACCACAAAAACAAATGGCAAATTTGGCTTAAATATCTTTTTGCACTGGTAATAAAAATTTCTCAGCAAGATCATTTTCAAAAAAAGAAAAAAAAACACAAATGAATTTTTATAGTAAGGCTTAATATTGTTTTACTCTCCCAAAGCTGAAAGAATATTTTTCAAAAATTAGGTGATTAATTTTAAAGAAAAATTAAAAATTAAAAAAAAAAATTCTCAATATTCTCTTTCTAATCCACAATTTAATGGACCCATGCAATGGTGTTTTAATCAAATCAGTTGAATTTTAAAATTATTTAGAGTTGAACATTTCGAATAATAGGACAAATTAATGAATTCGCCATTTCCACCGCCTGTTAAAAGTATTCGCCTCGATTTCGTACTCTCAAACAATTTTTATTTTAACATTAAAAATACCAATTTATTTAATATGGTAAATTCTGGAACTGCCATCCGATCTATACTGTCTTATACAAATGCCCCAAACTCATCTTCCTAACTACAACTACAAAACTAACGAAGATTGTGAAAATGAACAGCTCAAATGTCAACTAAAAATAAACCGCTCAAGGCGAATCTATATAAGGGCATCGCCACGACAACAAAGACAACAGCACAAGAAAAGGCCAAAAACACTAATTAAAATATTACATCCAAAAACTAAAACACTACTGTCTTACCTTTTTTATTGGTTGTGTTTTTTTATCTATATAATAAAATAGTAACTCACTTCCGTCTATCTGTCTGCTTTTCATTGACGTTCGCATCACGTAAAAACTACTGGATGGATTTTAACAAAATTTTGTGAGGTGGTACCTAAGTATCCTGTTCCCAATATAGGATACTTTTTTTCCGCAAAAATATCTTAGAACGTGGAGAAAAAGCAGTGAAAGTACGCAGTTGAACTAACCGGATATGAATACTTTACTTTTTATAAAGTAAAAAATACATAAACTGATACGTAGCATATCTTAAGGCGGAACTAAAAACGCCGGTATTACCACAAAATCGCCGGCGAAGTAAAATAATTATAAATTGGCTATGCCAGCTTCAAACTAATTCGCCTAAAGAACACCAGAATCGCTTGCGAAGCTTTACTATCGCACTAACCATCTGACTGATCTACTACTATCCCTTTCTAAAGGAAGTTAATGTAGACGTTAATTATCTGAGTGTTACTTCTCTTTAAAAAAAACTGAAATCGTAAGGGTCTTTGGTGTCGATTGCGGCACCAGTGGCGGGCACAGCTAGTCTTGAAATATATTTCGAAAAAATTAAATTTTTTTCTTTTTCCCAATTAAAAAAACGAGTTTTTGTCAGCTGGTTGGCACATAGCAACGTAAAGCAAAAATAACTAACCTCGCCTTGCTGCCACCTAGTAAAATGAATTCGCCTTGGAATGTAAATTTTACTTTCGAATATCTTTCGGACTCAAATTACAGAACAGGGGTGCTATAATACATAAGTTGAGGAGATATTCATATGTATTTCAATTCGATTATAATAAAGGCATATTAATTAAGGCGGTCTTTGGTAAGTAAGTGGGAAATATTAAGGGAAAAATAAAAATGTTCCCTTTAAAAACTTTCCTTCCCCTTGGATCAAAATAATAATTATTAAGTTTTGTTAAATTTATCATTTGTCATATAAAAGTTTTAGATTTTCGTTTTTATTTTATAAAAATGATATATTGTCATACCTAGTTAAAATTTTCTTTTTTAAATGGCTTTAAGTATTGCTTTTTGGTTAAATTATTTTTTTTTTTAAGAAAAATAAATTTTAAAAAATTTTAAAAGAAAATATATTATTATATATTTTTTGCTTTACTGGCAACAGCGTAATTTAATCCATTGCATGTATTGTCATGCAGAAAAGTTTCACTTGAAGTGGTCTCCTTTTTTACTGTTTCATTTGTATCAACATTAACCGTAATATTCTTAGAAACACTATGTACAGTTTCACATTCAGTGGCCACAGCTGGTAAAATTCCCGAATGACGAAGAATTCCATACCCTAAATAACTTTCGTCGCTTTTACGACTTGATGTTTCTGGGACGTTTATTAATTCATAATCATTTTGTGGAGCTTTATATGTCATATTGTTATTGTTATTATTATTTGATAAGGGAGCGACTGTGACAATGGTTTTATAACCATTTGATGTTTTATGATTTGCCGACAAAAAGTCAAGGCGATCGTATGTTAAATCGGAACAAGTTTTATTAAGAGGACTTTTAACACCTTCTCCAATATCAATATCTATAATTTTCTGAATAGAATTTTTGGAGTTGCTTCGTGCCCAAATTATATCATTGAGATCCGTTGTGTTAATATGTTCGTTGTGCTTAACTTCGTTAATGCCCAATGTTTTCCATGCGTCAGTGATTGTTTCAATACTTTCATAATCTCGTTCATTTTTCAAATCATTTCGAATCGGCAGTTCTGGAAGGGAATTATTAATGTCTTTAGTATTTCTGTATACGTCAGGAGAGGAAGGTTTTAAAATAACTGAGGAGCCTGCAGCTTTATTTGGATCAGAAGATGATGTAATTGCCACAGCTTCGAATCTGTTATATTTATTTAATTTTTCGCTGTAAAGTTGTTTGTTTGAAGGCAGCATTTGTAAGTTGGTAAGATTTGAATTGTCGCCTGCATATATTTTACGAGGAGGCTTGTTTGGAATAGATTTTTGAGGAATTATTACATTCATACTACTAAAAGATTCACAAATTGGCATTAAGTTGCGTACGGAAAAGCTACTTTGTGTGGAGTTAATCTCAAATTCTGATCTACTTTGATTAGATGGGGATGGCGGTAAGGGACTGCGAGATCGGGCTTCCATTGATGCAGCCACATGTAGTTGATTTTCACAGCTATCTAATTTATTACAATCACCTGAAATCATCTTCTTCATAGATTTCATTTTCGACGACATACAGCGAAATACTTCTTGTGGATTTGTGTGATCCAGTGTAAAAACACCTTCCCCAGTAAAGCATTTTCTTCCAGCTTCAAATGTAAATTTTCCATTCCTATAACCGTACTTTCTAATAAATCTATATGGCCAATTCGAAATTATATTATTTAAATCACTCGTAGACTTTAACTGTAATTCAGTAGCAGTCAAATGCAACATATAAACTTTAGACTCAATATTACAACGAATCGATGCTTCAGAAGGTATCAAGGTAACAATAAATAACCCATCGCCGTAAGAGCTGCAGTATAAATCATTGTCTTCTTCAATTGCTGATTGTGTCAATATGGTGTCATTTTTGCTGCGAAAGGCCACTGTTTGGAGAGCATTTACCCATTCCTTTAAACTTTCTTCATTCAGTGCGTTTAAGGTCAGTGTGCCTGTTTTTTTAACTATATTTATTAAGTTGGCTGGACATGGCTCTTGAGTAATTTTTACACAATTTTCTAATGTAACAATTTTTGCATTTTTATCGTCCTTTGAGTCACATATTTCCAAACGTTCTATACCATATTGACTTGATTTAAAAAGAAGACAATACTTTTGGCACGATTTCTGCAAAAAAAAAAAAACAACATATTAATCTGACATTATAGATGATCACAAAATAAATATCATATGTAACAAGGTAACTGTTTTGTAAAGTTCAAAGTTTGCTGATTGCTTAGCTGCACAAAGAGACAAAAGATGAAAGCAAAGCAAAGATTTTACTGCTGTTGCTATTTTTAAGCAAGCAATTCAAACCCTGATTATAATATACAAATCATGCTCAACGTTATAATGCGTCATTTATAATTCTTTTAAATTTCTTCTTAATTTAGTGTTTAATATTAGTATAAATTGAAGTGAAGTGCTATTTTTTTTGACTGATAGTTTTTCCAGGTTTTTTTTTAATAAAGTACAAATTTCAAAATAAAATAATTAGCAAAAATAGAATTTGTTATTTTATGTAGTTATACAGTTTCCTAAGCGTCTTATGACAAATTTTAAAATATATCAATTTAACGTATAGGAAAATATGTATCGGAGACATATTTTCTTAGGCTTGGTGCTATTTTTCTGACCGCAGCTGTACATACATATGTATATAGTTTTTCATAAGTATATCTACCCTATAAGCAACTCAACTAACTTTTAATGCACTTTAAGCTAACTATTTTGCAACCAGTAAGTAGTTGATACTTGGATTATTTTTATTAAAAATAGCTGACTTTTTAACATTGTGATGTCCTATGGTGTAGTCAGTTGTCTTACTGACTACTCAGAAGTTAGCTTAAAGTTAGTCAATTTTTAGTTAGCTATAAACTGAATATATATCAGTATATGTAAATTTTTTCCTGTTTATTATTATTTCCTGCATTTTTGATTGAAGGCTTCTTAACTAAAAATGTTAATACATGAAATTCTCGATAGTCAGTAAGATATTTCCTACAAATAACATTAAGATCATAATTTAAGAACACAAAAGAACGCAGGGGAAGTGACACAAATTTTTATTTTATAATTTAAAAAAAATTAAAAATATTTAAAACTAAATTGTCAAAAATAATTTTAATTTTGATTTTGGGGAGGTTTTGCATTTACATTGTAGTTAGCTTATAGTAAGGCCATAAAAGTTAACTTAAAGTGTGTTATTTTCGTAGTCGTCTACTATTTTGCTTGTAGGGTATATTCAATATTTCAATGATTTTAAGTATAATTTTGTACATGACATATTTTTTCCAATTAATGTACATATGTATCTATAAATATTACTTTGTATTGGCCGTGTTACTTTGTGTATTACCTATATAATGAATAAATAAAGAATACGTGCATTGCCGGGCGCAGAATTAAATACAAAAAATTGTTTTGATTGGTGCACACTTGTTTTTTTTTTTTCATAGTACTGTTAATTGCCATTCCTATTATACACATAGGTATTACCCCATTTCGTCATAAAATAGTCCATATAGGTATACCATAATATACATATGTACATAGAAACTTCGGTAGTCCGTAACTCCGCAACTAAGTATTACCTCTAAATTTTTTACCTTACATTTTTTGCTTAAAATTTCATATGACACACTACGCTGTTTTATTTTTCAGCAGTGGCCGTAAACTAGATTTAAACCCCATATTTTCAAAGTTTCGAACTCTCAGTTTTAAAACGTTATTTTTAATACATATTCGAATATTTTATAAGGTAATCGAACCAAAGAATATTTAAGTTGTCTATTCCCAACTAAATAACAATTTATTTTTATTGTTCCACCCTCAAGACACATACATATGTACCTATGTATGTATGTATGTTTTTAATGACAATTTCATAAAACAGCAATATCGTCGCGATCAGGAAACTAATGCTGAGGTTAATAAATACATATGTATGGATGTATGTATGCATCTGCATAGCCATATATGAGAATATATGTATGTATGTTAGGCTTTGGTCTTAAGTCTTTTTGTATTGTTAATAAATAAAAACAGATACCTATTCATGTCGGCAAATTGTATTTTCACTCAGATACTTTATTTCCCTTCAGGAAACTTCGTGGATGTAAAATTCGCCTGGCTGCATCCAAAAAAAGATTTTCTTGTTTTAAAATTGACACATGCATACATACATATGTATGTATGTAAATACATACTACTTGTATCTTATTGGAGGATAAAGTATGTACATATGTACATAGTAATGTTTAATTTAAACAAAAAATCATTAAATTTTACGAAATGTAAAGTCTAGCTTTGTAATTTTTAATATTTGCAAAAAAAAACTTTTCATAAACTGCACTTTACGACCAAAATATGTATGTATGTACATACATATATAGTCCTTTTGTTTATCCATACGTACATTCATATGCATGAATGTGTATATTTTTATTGAATATAGCCACAATATCGGATTGGCTATTAAATTTAGCCATAAAGATCTACACAGTATGTACCTCGAATGACTGATCATACCTTTTTGGATATTCGATGAAGCGGAAATCCAGATTGTGTTGGAACATTCAAATATCCAGACAAAATTGGTACCTCTATATCCATTTTAAAAACTGCATTTATTAAATTATTTCTTGTTGAAATCTTTTATATTTTTCATTACACACATCTTGCACAAAAAAAATATGTTTACAGTTCAGAGTTGGAAAATTAATCGCATTTGCATTTTCAACTATCATGATCGATATCAGGGATGTATGAATAATTTGACATTCGATAAAAATGTTAATTCATAGATAGTTGTAGGATAGCGACTAATCATATAATATAAATCTATATGCATATAGTTTAACCGAATATAGGCGAATCTAGAGTTGTGTTTTTTAAAGTAAACGATCCCTTAGTTAAAAATATCCAAGACCGAATCAAATAACCCAAAATCAATCTACATTTTTAGGTTATCATTGCTTGAGTCATTTGTAAGATAAAAACACAAACCAAAAATGTTTTGAAAAATTCGACTGCGACTGAAACGGTGTACCAGATGTAATGAGAATATTTATTATTTCTAATAGAACCATAATATAGTATATATTCTGTAATATATATGGTAAACATTTTATAGCATAAAATATATATATAACTTACTGCACAACTGCTCAGTGCCTCTGTTCTGTAACTTAATAGTGGGCTTCTTATGGACAAATTCTAAAAAAGTGACGGTTTTCTCATTTAAAAAATAAAATATTTTAGAGATACAAAATATAAATACAGAACATAGACACAATATTAAGCTACAACGTACTGCGAGTTCATTCCGGCAACCAGCTCTCTATGAACCAAGGCGAATAAATACTGAGTGATTGCACGGGCGATTTCAGGCTTTTTCGCCTCCTTTGCAGTTGTCAAATTTCATGTAGAAAAAATTTGTTTATAATTTTTTTATATGGAGTTTGAATTTTCGCTTTCATGCATATGATGAGCTTTTTCGCCACTACAATCACCTGTTATGGATTCCCCTTGCACTCAACTGAATTAGTTCATGCATTAACTACCCAACTCTGAGCGAATCCTATCGATCAGATAATAACCCTTTGTCTACATTAGTCGTTACCATGTCTTAACAAAAGTCAAACTTCATATAAAGAAACATTTTTAATATTGTTTTTTATATGAATTTTGACTTTTGTTAAGACATGTTGATAGCAAATAACAACGGGGTGTAAATTTAAACATAAGTTACATAAATAAAATTTTAATAAAAAAAACAAATTATATGACACAAGATAACTAGTACCATCCCTGCCTAATGGCATATTAACAGTATTGACAACTTTTCAATTTTAAAAAGCACCAAATTGAAAACAAGTTTTTGTCCAACGCGAATTCATACTAGGTGGAGTCGATAGCCCAGCTGATTGTTTTTTACTCTCGTTTTTTTCCTAATGCCTTCACAAAAAATACATTGTTTCATATCTGCTAATCTAATGTCAAAGTTGTTGTTTTGTTGTAGTTATTGTCATACTGCTCACACCTGGTATGAATTCGCCTTGTTAGTGTCATTTTAGGCATGAGTTAACCTCCGTCTTTATTTGCTATCAACATGTCTTAACAAAAGTCAAACTTAATAAAAAAATATTCAAATATTCACTAAAATGACAATTCATGTTATTTTAGAACTTTGATTTAATAAAAAAATATTTATTGTTGTCAAAAGTTGTATGTTTTTAGAAATTTTATAGTGCAGAAGTGAATAAGCAATAAAACACACACACGCCTTCTCAATTTTCTTCTGTTTTTTGACATTTCGAACTACAAAGCAACAACAAAATGACAAGTTTTTCTAGGATTGTTGTATTTTTTGTAGGGACACCACTACCTAGTAAGATAAATATACCTTGCCTTTCGCTTTGACATCTTTAAAATTTAAAAATAAGATGGTAACTCATATGTACCTAATTTCCATAGGGCAAGGTTTCTTGTGCAAGGACTTGTTTCTTGCGATGGACTATAATATTAATGCGGCGAATAGTTAGAAACTTTGACCATTCATTACAAGAAAAATTCGTTTTAATTTACTTAATTAAACTTTATTAGATTTAATTTGTTACATATGTATATACACAAAGAATTTTATAAGATTAGATTTCAGCTAAACAACATGTTGATATTTGTTAAATAATCCTGAAAAAAGCTGTTCTCATCATTGTTAAACTCCTTGAAAAGATCTAAATGACTGTTAGTTTTTTCATTAAATTTCACATGTATAAGGTAGGACATTTGGCAGTCCAGCAGATAATTATTTCCGTATTGCTTACTATTTACATTTCGTTTAAAACTTCTTAAATACTTTTGCAAAAAAACATTTAAACTCCAATCAAATTTTTTGTTCTTCAAACATTTCTTATAAAGTGATATTCCAGATTTTGATTTTAGAACCAAAAGAATTGAAGGCATAAAGAAATCGATTATAGATTTTACCGAGTTCTCTATTTTAATGCATATAATATCACTTACAATAGTACACTTTTCAAAATAGATACTGCTAGACGGTTCACAAAAAACATGTCCTAGAATTTCAAAACCAACATTTGTTATAACAGATTCTATGGCTTTTTCAATCTCCGAAGAAGGAAGTACAAAAAGACGTTCAATTATTGCATACATCTTTTTCCTGTTAATGTTGATTTTACTCATTTTATGTGTAAACGAATCTAATTGAATATTATAGTTAAAATATTTCTTTACAAAGCTGAATATATTGTCTAAAAGTACTCCCATTTTAATGCTATTCGTTGATTTAAATGCATTATTTATTATAGTTACAAAATTAGTAGAATTCCTTTCTTCATTTTGTAAAATGGTAAAAGAATTTTTGAGAAACCACTGATCATCATTTGATAGTTGAGTGAGATTTTCTCCATTTACATCCATGCTTTCATAAAATATAATAAACATTTTTATCAAATTTTCCAAATCAGTCCATTCATACTCCGATACAAAGTGATTCGATAGGTAATATATGATTTTGCTAGTCAATTTGTGTGTCCCATTCTCAGAAGAAAGTACATCAACAAGTGAATGGTTATTGTCTGTATCCATAGTTTCTAAAAATAAAACACAGTTTGTTATTTATTACTAAGGTATCTCAATGTAGTATTATGTTATAAAACAACTGGGGCGATAGAAAATGCACATCGTACTTCACAGGAGCTTTTTATTGAGCGCACTCAGTGAAAATGTAGCCAAGGAATCAGAACCCTTGAATTAGTCGTCCTCGATTTCAGCTTGTAAAAAATTTACGTCTGATTCTCTTCAAGTCCTAAGAGCTAAAACCTAAAATGTCTACAAATTTTGTTCACTAAAACATTTATTCGGGTAATCTCGAAATTTCTGAAGGGTACATACATATATTTTTTTCCAACATCACACATATTGTCGCTGAAAATGTTTCCTTTAGGATTTTCGTCGAAAATATATGATATAATGAAATATTTCATACCAAAACCTCTTAAGACAATTTCTTGAACAATAATTTGGCAGAATCACATCATGAAAACTAATATTTTATCGATTTCAGAACGAGTAGTTTGTTGCTATTAATTTCTGGCAATAAAGTTTAAGATATTTTGGGATCTATACAAGCGTGTGGCAACAATGATAGCAGTGATGAACCGGTTGTACCGGTACTGAAACAAATATAGTTTAATAAAGCTACTCCAATAAAAAATGTAACCAAAGTGATAAAAAATTCGAAATTTAAAAAGTTTTAAAAATTGACGGCGCACATATTTTCAGAGTTATGGTCTTCTTACACTGTACATGATAACTTTCGATTGCGCATTACATTCTGAACGAATCAGGTCAATATTGGGTCATTTTTTATTTGAAGTAGCTTTACTAAACTAGATTTAAGCCAACAAATTCGTTCAATTTCCAATATAAATGATTGATTCAATCACCATTTAAGGCGTTTTGTTGATATTAGACATTTATTTAGGTAAACAGTTTATACATACATATGTATCTAAAATTAAAGCTTTATCTAAAGCAATTTATAATTTATGAGTAAACTGCTTTCAAATACGAGATAAATTATTGAAAAAAAAAGTAAATAAACAAATTAAGCTGGGATACGTATAACTAGAGCTGCAAAACAATCGATAGTAGCGATAGTTTTATTTTTGCATATCGATAGTTTTCTTTCAGTAGCGATACTATCGGCAAATTTTATACCATGTTTCCACGACGAAACGAAGCACCGAACCGTTTACACGACACATACGTATATTTTTTTTTTTATTTATTATCGATTTCCCCTTTTACCACTTGATATATTTTCGTTTGTATTTTATTTATCTATTTTAAGTTGTATTTTAATTATTTATATGGAAAAAGATAGCTAGTTCAGATAAACTTGCGAAAAAATGAGAGAAGAGAAAAATTATTCCTCCAAGAAGATTCAAACTTAATCAAGGCAAATTCATAACAGGTAATTTTTTAGTTTTGTTTTGTTTATTTTTGTTTATTATATTATTTTATTATTCTTCATATATAACTGAGCCCCTGCTTAACAAAAGTAACATTGAAAAAAAAAATGTAAATAAACAAATAATTTGAAAATTAACGCCTTATTTACATAAGTACACTTTCAAAGTTAGTTTTATAAACCTTGAATAAATCAAAAATAAATTATGTATTTGGCCTTTACTAATTGACAGCTCAGGTGACTATTTTTTTGCTTTCGAGTGGTTTTCCATCTTCCAGTAAAAAATGCACTCACATTAAGTTGCGCCGTATTTTTAATAGGCTTTTTACACTGACCAAGAACTTAGTGAAACGTATGGAAGATGATGAAAATGTGAAACATCGGTTTACATTTGCAAAATCTTCTTCCATCTAACATTAACTCAACTGTTAAAAAATTAAAAGTAAAGATTCATAATTTATCTAATAAAAAAATAAAAATATTGGTAAACAGCAAATATTTATAATTGGAATAATTGTTACTTTGCTAAAACAAACCGAATTGTTAATGTAGAATATTTAATTTATAGAAAGGATTTTAGAGATGTAAAAAAAAAAGTATTGGACATTTGTAATTTTTCCACATAAACAAGGCGAATTCATACCAGGTGGGAGCTTTATTCCTGCTAATTACTTTTTGCTAATGTCTTTTCAACAATACATTTTTTATATATGCTAGTAGAATGTCAAAGTTTTTGTTTTCTTGTAGCTGTTGTTGTAGTGGTCACACCTGATATGAATTCGGCTTGCACATAAAAAACATTTTTCAGTGATGCCATTAATTTAATCTAATTTATTGCCATTTTTCTAGTGATATTAAAATAATCAAAAGATGTAAAATTAAACAAACTGAGATAGGAACATCTTGTAAAGATGTTGAATTTTAGCTCGTGCAATTCTTGTGGAAAGATGTCAACATCTTCGCAAATTGATCAGTGTAAAAAGGCTATAACCAAAATAAAAAGCGTAAAGGCTGGTACGCGGCTTGACTGAATTACAGTTTGCCATAAGTCCCCTTTCACAATAGACAGGGCAGACAGACGAGATTTGTTGACGAGATTTTTGTCATTTGTAAAATAAGCAGATGACGAGCATTTTCGCCCGTGCAATCACCTGTTTATATTTTGCTTTGGAAAGAGACATGGCACAATAAACTTATGAATTCGCTTTGGAAAGAGCGCTTTCAACTAATCCAAGGCGAATTCATAACAGGTAAACTCGAGAGCTTAGCTGACTATTTGTTGTCACCATCTTACAGTGTCAAAATGTACTAACATTTTTTATTTTGACAGCCAAAAAGGATTTATACAACAAAAAAATTAAGGCGAATTCATAACAGGTAAACTCGAGAGCTCAGTTGACTATTTGTTGTCACCATCTTACAGTGTCAAAATGTACTAACATTTTTTATTTTGACAGCCAAAAATGATTTATACAACAACAAAATGTACGTATTTTTATTACAGAGTTGTACTCGTATTTCGCCGCGAGTCTACCTTGTTTATTGTGCCGTGAACAAAATGTACGTATTTTTATTACAGAGTTGTACTCTTTTTTTGCCGCGAGTCTACCTTGTTTATTGTGCCCATGACTCTGTAATAAAAATACGTACATTTTGTTGTTGTATAAATCATTTTTGGCTGTCAAAATAAAAAATGTTAGTTCATTTTGACACTGTAAGATGGTAACAACAAATAGTCAGCTGAGCTCTCGAGTTTACCTGTTATGAATTCGCCTTGATTGTGCCATGAACTAATGCATTAGCCGCCGATTGATTCTTTACAGCTACCGCCGCCTATTTCTAATCGGCTTCGTTGTAAAATAAATATAAATTACTAAACAATAAAGAGCTAATAAATTAAAAGTAGAAAAATTGTCATCCACACTGGAGGCACAAACCCTGGAGGTGTATCGAATTTATTCTATATACATAAATATATAGAACTGTTAAAAAAATTTTAAGATGTCCATAGTTTGTAAGCTGTTGGTTAATTTACTAAAAGTTAAACATGCGCGAGTAATGAGTACTATATTGCACCATCATCCTAGCACATTAATTTATTCCTCGAGAAGATTTGCCGAGAGAAAAATGTGTGTGACAAACAGTTCAGAATGTGAAAAAACACATTATACAAATTCTATACAATTAAATACAAAACTTCAACTACACTACACGTGCAAAATTTGTTCTATAAGGAATATAAAAATGATCTCGAAAGTAGCTTATCAAAAGGGCGTTGTTATTGTAACATGCGATGGCTGCTCCAACCACCATTTAATAGCTGATAATCTAAACTGGTTCACGGATTTAAATGGAAAGAGAAATATTGAAGAAATCTTGGCGGAAAAAGGTGAAAAAGTAGTCAAGATTTTAGGAGTAGAAGAATATCTACCGAAATAAACTTAATGTGTTTATAAAATACTGCAAGTTTGTTATTATTATGTGTTTGTAAAATACTACAAATTATTCTTTTGGATTTAAACGTCACTAAATGGGTTTTCAATTAATGTAGACGACTAAACAGTGGTAATATTCCTGGACTATTTAAAAAAAAAAAAAAAAAAAAAAATCGAGGGAAACCGTTAATTTTTTGATAAACTGCCATTCATCTAGCAGGAAGATGCTGTAATATATTTTATTCCAATTTCAAATTTTTTTGCTAAGAAAACGTGCAAGCATATCAATTTATAAGAATTGGGTAAGCATAAACAAACAAAAGGCGAGAAATAGCTATTGATTTGCATACAAATATTATTGCGCCAAATTGGAGAAAATGTCAATAGGAGCCGCTGCACTGTTAAAAAACATAGATAAATATCTTAAACATCGCACATTAGAGAATTTACCTCGACCGGGTTGACCAAAAAGGCTAAGTGGCACAGAACTACGAGTCGTAGTACGAGAAGTAAGGTCCAATCCAGTGTCAAGTGCTGTCCAAATAGCAAGGAATATAACAGAGGTATCTGGAAAAGATGAGCGACGCGCACTCCACAAAAATTAACTACATGACAGAGTACATTTCTATAGCGAATCAACAAAAGCGCATAGAACTTGCAAACACGTATAAAAATGAGTCTATAGACTTGGAAAAACATTTTATAGGTATACCTATAGAGTGAAAAAGTGCCCAAAAATATGGCGATCAACGAATGAAAAGTGTTTTGTAAGTACATTCAAACACGGCAGAGGGTCTATTATGGTCTGAAGCTGCATGGCTGCATCTGGAGTTGGAAATTTAGTATTCATTGAGTCTAAATAAGATTATTTAAATATTCCCGGCAAAAACTTCACTTAATAAGAAGCTATTGAGTAATGAGAAATCGTTGTTGAAACTACTTACAATTTAACTGAAAGAACTACTTATTTTTTTCGAGGAGTCGCTAAAAGAATCGAATACAAATTAAATAAGCATAAGATAAGTACTTGAAATAGGTAAATTTACGTGATAAATATTAAGTAAATCATAGATAAGACATCTTTCGTGTGATAGCTAAGCTTCAGTACTTATGGCAACGTAACATATTTATTTTTAGAACAGTACGTACTGTAGGTAGGGCCCTCTTGGTGTTATTTTATTTAGGTGCATTAACAGTTCCAATTTAAAATTCAACGTGCTAACCATGGCATAATTAACTAGGTGGCATTGCTACGACAACAACTACAACAATACAACAACAGCAGGCAACTTTGTTTGTGTAAAAACAATGATTACTGTCAAAAACATGTGACAACAAAAAGTTAAATATGCCTTGGTGCATGGCATAATCAACAAGGTAGACTCGCGGCGAAAAAAGAGTACAACTCTGTAATAAAAATACATACATTTTGTTGTTGTATAAATCATTTTTGGCTGTCAAAATAAAAAATGTTAGTACATTTTGACACTGTAAGATGGTGACAACAAATAGTCAGCTGAGCTCTCGAGTTTACCTGTTATGAATTCGCCTTGCCTTGGTGCTAACCACTTGAGCTACAGCCAGCGATGCCAACTTAGCTCTTTTCTCGCTATTTTTAGCTCTTTTTGGCTACCTCTGACGCGAAATTTTACCCTTTAACACTTTTTCTGAAAAAAGAGCTAAAATAGCTCTTTTCATTCTTATGAACAGGACGTTTGGTACTTTATGCTTTGTTTAATAAATTTTTCCATTTTACCCTTTATTCTCTCATATTTGCTCTCAATCACATAACATTTTAATTTATAATTATAAAATATGGCTTACAAAGATGTAAAAGCAGCTATTTAATAGCGTTTTCTTTTCTGACATAAATGTTACATATTTTCTACTCTGCACTTTTTTGTGTTCTATTCTGAAAAAAATTTAATAATTAAAAAAACGCAATGTTCTTTTCTAAAAATGTCGCAATACAAAGTGTAAAATGTGTAATGATTTTAAGACTCTATTTGTTTTAAGGGTGAGAATACTACACTTTTTACCATATAATATTTTGTTTCATTTTTTTCTTGTGTTTTACAGAAAAGTATTTTAATGGACGCCAAAACTGAAATTCTTCTTACTTATTGGAATCATGCTCCGATGATGATGAAATCTATGATGTGCTAGATGTGCAAGTGTATGGGGAAGAAAAAGTTTGTTCTATTGAAATGTTACAATTTGTGAGTACGTGGGTAACGTGTAAAAAGTGTTGCATAGAAATATGTAACATTTTTTTGCCAGAAAAGAAAACGCTACAAGTTATGATTTACCACCAAGCATATTTGGAAAAATTAATTTAAACAAAACATGTACATCAGCCAGAAGAAAAAAAAGAATAATTTGACTCTTTTTGAAAATGACTTTTTATATTAAATCCTCTATATGCAGCCCTGTTCTGTAAATGGAGCGTTTTAAATGTACTATGAAGTTAAGTTTAAATACAACTGGTTTAAAAATTTATTTTCTTTATTTGTTTTTTTTAGAATAATTGCGTGGTGCTGATCAAAGTTATATAGTTACATATATATTTTTCATTTCGGATTAACCAAGGAATGTTACATTTGTTTTTTTATGTATATTATTCTTTAAAGCGTCACTCATAATCATAGCTTATTAAATTAAAGCTGTTTTTAATAACAAGAAAATCTAAAGTTTTATAATTTACATACTATTTGGTTTAAAAAAAATATGATGTTTGACTTTGTTAAGACATGTTAATGACTAATGTAGACGGGGGTTTAAATCAAGGCATATTTAACAAGGTGATAGCGTAAGGTGCAAAAAATATTTTGATTTTTTTTATATGCATTTTGACAGTAATATTTATTTTATTCTCTTTTAAAATATATGATTAATGTCAAACTCCATATAAATATGCCTTGGTTTAAATACAGAGTAGCAAGGCATATTTAACAAGGTGATATCGTAACCTAGTAGCTATCTCTGACAAAAATTTGTCTTGATAAAAGTCAAACTTCATATAAAAAAGGCGCAGTATTAAAAATAATGTTTAGGGTTCCGTTTCCAAAGTGTAAAAAAGTAACCCTATTGTTTTCGCTACAATGTCTGTCCGTATGTCGGCGCCTTTTATCTCTGGAACCGTAATAGGTAGACTCTTGAAATTTTCACAGATGATGTATAGCTGTTGCCGCTATAGCAACAAATACTAAAACTTATAGGGTGTTCCGATAGGCACGAATATGTGCCTATTTCGTGAACTGTAGGTGGGATACACTTGAAATTTACAAACAGAAATTAAAACTTAGTTCACTATATAAACAACTAGAAAAAAATAAAACTAAAAATTAAAGGGTGTTCCGATAGTGGTGTGATTTTCATGTATAAGGCCTAAGTTTTGAACCATAATAGGTAGATGCTTGAAATTTTCACAGAAGGAGTCTAGCTGTGGCCACTATAGTGGCAAATACTAAATCTTATAGGGTGTTCCGATAGAGAGGTGTTATTTACGAATATCTGTTTTTTCTCAACTGTAGGAAGAATACACTAAAAATACGCAAGCAGTAATTAAAACTTAGTACACTATATAAACAAGTCTAAAAAATAAACTAAAAAATTAAAGGGTGTTACGATAGTGGTGTGATTTGCATGTATAAGGCCTAAGTTTTAAACCATAATAGGTAGACTCTTGAAATTTTCACAGGTGTGTAACTGCAGCCACTATAGCAACAAATACGAAACTTATAGGGTGTTCCTAAAGTGATGTGTCATTTGCCTTTATGTCTTTATTTTTTTTAGCTATAGGAGGCAACCGCTTAAAATTTGCAGACAGTAATTTAATATATGTTCGCGTTATAAGCAGGTATACAATATTAAACCTAAAAATTAAAGGGTGTTCCGATAGTGACATAATTTGCATGTATATGGCCTAAGTATTGAATGATAATAGCTAGACACTTGAAGTTTTTACAGGAGGTGTATTACTATGGCCACTATAACAAATAGTAAAAAATAAAGGGTGTACAGACAGTGAAATGATTTGCATAAACATTGACTAATTTGTTAACCATAATAGATACTCTTGAAATTTTCACAAATGGTGTATTATTATAACCCCTATAAAAACAATAAAAATTTAAAGGGTTTTCCGACAGTGACGTCTTTTGCATGTATAACGACATATTTTTTGAATCGTAATAAGTAGACTCCTTCAATTTGTATAGAAGATGTGTTGTTATGACAATTACTAAAAATTAAAGGTTGTTCTGACAGTGACATGTTTTTCACGTTTAGTAACTTATTTTTTTAATAGTAATAGGTAGACTCTTGATATATTCATAGAAAGAAAATTGCCATGGCCGCCACAGCAAATAACAAAATTAAAGGGTGTTCCGACAGAGACATGATTTGTACATAAAAAGCCTTATTTTTAAACTCTTTAAATGTTTACAGTATATGTTGTACTTCGGCCACTGTAACAATTACTAATATCTGAAGGGTGTTCCAATCAGTGACATGTTTTTCACGTATATTACCTTATTTTTTGAACCGCAATAGGTAGGGGCATGTATATTTTTATAGATAGTGTATTACCATGGCCGCTATAACACAAGTTGCTAAAATTTAAAGAGTGTTCCAACAGTGATGAATTATGACTTTAATTTTAAAATTAAAGGATGACTCATAATACATGAAATAAATTAAGAACTTGAATTTTTAAAGTTGTACTAAACATAGTACGGAACCTTACGTGTGTGAGTCTAACTCGCACTTGACTAATTTATTTTATATGAAGTTTGACTTTTATCAGGTATAGACACTATAGCTGTACATGTGTTACATGTGAAAAATGGGTATGGTTTACTATTGTCATAACAGAACTGTTAGGTGTAAAAACATTGTTAAGTAAAATATTAAAAGTAATTGAAAGCCAACAAAATCGCTAAATAGCCAGAGAAAAAATGGAAAATAGTTACATAGTTTTTTGCAAAAAAAATTATATTGACAACCCTGGTCAGTAAATCAATTAATAAATAAGGTTTGCTTAAAAAAAAAACAAATTATTTTGAATAATAAAAGATTCCACAATGGAAGGTGAAGATAACAGTGAAAATGATGGCTATGATGTGCCTCCAAAGAAAATGAAAACTGAGTGGTCTAAAAGCTACTCCAATAAAGCCATGGAAATGATGAGAAAAATGGGATACGAAACTGACAAAGGTTTAGGTAAACAAAGTCAGGGTCGTCTAGAGCCA
The DNA here is from genome assembly GCA_949628195.1 of Phasia obesa. NCBI lineage: Eukaryota > Metazoa > Arthropoda > Insecta > Diptera > Tachinidae > Phasia > Phasia obesa. Next base: position 24,008,675 of record OX451218.1, on the reverse strand, counting down.
ATTATTGCCTTCCAGCAGGACGGTAGACGAGGTTTAGGTTTAAAACATGAATCTGCGTTGTCTTCAACGGAAGAGTGGGACCCAAGTAGTGAAATAATAAGTGTTCCCGAAATTGTTTCATGGCTTCAAAATGATAAATCATATAATTCTTATAACCTGCAGCAACTGGAAGAATGGATATTTTTTGGCGAACGTAAGGAAACGCTAGATGATGAGACATTATTTGTCGATCAGGATATATTAAATGGTATTTTAAGTTCAAAGACTGTATTTGATGAACTTAATGAAAACGAACTGAGAAGAGCCAGATCTAGAAGTAATCCATTTGAAACGATACGAAGTTCCATTTTCCTTAACAGAGCAGCAGTAAAAATGGCTAATATCGATTCAATGTTAGATTTTATGTTCACCAATCCCAAAGATAAAATGGGAAACTCGCTTATTTTTAACAACGATCTTTTATATTTTGCTGACATCTGTGCAGGTTTTGTAGTAACACGCGACATCAAAATATATTTTTTCAATATTTGATCTTCTATTAACAGGTCCAGGAGGATTTTCGGAATATATACTGTATAAAAAATCTTGGGAAGCTAAAGGCTTTGGGTTTACTTTACGTGGTGCAAATGATTTTAAGCTAGATAAGTTTACTGCAGGTTCTCCAGAAACATTTGATCCGTATTATGGTGTTCAAGATGATGGTGATGTTTATGTGGAGGCAAATCAGGATTCTTTTGCCAACTATATTTTTAAACATTGTGAGGAAGGCGTTCACTTTGTTATGGCGGATGGTGGATTTTCCGTCGAAGGACAAGAAAATATCCAAGAGATATTATCAAAACAACTTTATTTATGTCAATGTCTCACAGCTCTCAAAATTCTAAGAATCAACGGCAGCTTTGTTTGCAAGCTATTTGATCTCTTTACTCCATTTAGTGTCGGCTTAATATATTTAATGTATCAGTGTTTCGAAGAAATCGCTATTATAAAACCAAACAGCAGTCGACCTGCAAATTCGGAAAGATACTTGATTTGTAAATGGAAAAAGCCCGATACAGAAACCATTTGTAAATATTTAAATACAATCAACAACCATTTAAACAAACAAACTGATGCGGATGTATTAGAAATTGTGGACTTGGATGTTATTATGCAAAATGAAAAATTTTACAACTATATAAAAGAATCAAACAATTCCATTGGACGCAATCAAATTATTGGCTTAAGAAAAATTAAAGCTTTTTGTAATAACGCACAGTTAAGAGAAACAAGGCAATCAGAATTCCGAAAAAGATGTTTAGAACTTTGGAGATTGCCAGATAAACTGCGACAGGCTCCTGAAAACAAGTCTGTTGAAAAGTTTCTTGAAGAACTTTTAAGTGATTGGTATGAAGACAGGAAATGGTTCAATATTCAGCCTGTAGAGTTAGTATCAGCGCAAAGCTTACACAAATATATAGAAAGTGTATACGATTGGTATTTTTTTCCAATTGGACGAGGAGAAACAAGTACTAATACTTGCAGCTTTTTTATTTGCACAACAAGAGGAAAGCTATATCGGTATACTGATGTGAAAAAGTGGACACTAGTTAATGAATACATGTTCGAAATATCACCAAAATCATTATTTTATGGCGAACTTGTTTACGAATATACTGGCGAAAATCGAACACTGACACGAGTTTGTAGTTTGCATATCATTGATGCAATTATGTTAGGTGGTAAGGACATAAGAAGAATGCCATTAGAGAATCGCTTGTTAATGTGCTCAAAATTTACCAAGAGCATCAATAAACCATATAAGGAAGGCAGTTTTTTATTACGCTGTAAACGACTTTTTAAATTAGGCGATATTGACAATTTCTTTAGCGTTATGAAACCGTATAAACTTAAAGACGGTACCATGCGTCTGGGGATATCACAAAACGATTCTGATACCAAATTTTTTGTGCCCGGTGGCTTATTGTTGTTTTGTGAAATTTGCCATGATTTCTATTCGATGATGTCGAAATCTCGAAATATGCTGTATTATGTTAATAAAAAATTAAAGACGACATACTATAAAAAAGATATGCCTCCTGAAATGCAAAATATTTTATACGCTTCCTTTAGAAATAGTTTTGCAAGACGGCTGCTTTGGAAATGGACAAATACAAATCAAGTTGCAGAACAAAGTAATAGAGTAGATGAAAACGTTTTATACAGAGATGATTTCACACAGTTTGTTGTAAATAAACAAAATATATAATATATGAATCTATAATGATAGTTATTTAATAATGTTTGTGGAAATGAAATATTTTTTTTAACTGCCCTTAATTTTGTTGGTCCTGAAACAAGCATAGTGCTTTTTTCTTTGTTCTTTATTGTTTTTAGTTGACGAATTTTTGTTGTTCCAAGGTATAGCAATCGATATACATTGAATCTATTTGAATATACATGTCGTCATATGAAGTCATATCAGCTTAAGTTACATTGAAAAAAAATTTTTAGAGGAGAAGCAAACAAAAAAATAAAAAAGGAAATATTTGCCAATATTTTTCATTTTTTTCAGTTTAAGCTTAAGCATACGAACATTGTTTTTAATTGTAGAAGTGCAAAATTTTGCAGAAAAATGTAAAAGTGGATTTTGAATTTTTTTGTGGAATCATTATATTCGATTTCTCACTAAATTTTATTCCAATTAAAAAAAAAAATGGCTAACCCTTTAAAACGCCTTCGGTGGGGTTCGGGACAACTCTCATTCAATTCTTCAGTAAATTTTACCTCAGTTTAAAATAAATCCTTGGTCTCTTTCTCTGCACGTGGTCGCATATTTAAATATTTTTTTTTTCACTTTTCCCATTCTTCATCACAATTAACAACATAAATTAATATAGATGCAACCAAGAATGATAGAAACAAGCTTACGTCATCCGAATGATTTTCCGTTAGATGACGTAGTTTTCGTCTGATATAAAAAACATAGGTTTTATGACGTCATTCGCACTTTATTCGGATGGCGTAATCTAGTTTCTATCATTCTTAGATGCAGGTGAGATTTTATCCACTGGCTACCGCGAACGAATAGTTAGTTTCTGGTACTGAAAGTTGTTTACCAGTTAACAGACTTAGGCTCCATTGACCTATGCCTAGCACCAACCGATGCACAGAGGGGTATTTTGTCAATCTAGCTGGACAAAAATTAAATTTAAGATATGTAAAAATTTAAGTACGCAAATCGACAGACAACAAAATTCTACAACGAATAGTGAAAATTTAAGGCTTTAGTAACAGCTAGTTATGTACATATGTATGTACATATATTAATTTTTAGAAAAATTTTTATTTTAAATTTTTGTGATAAAAATGACGATCGAAATGAAAAAAAATATATTTTTGTTCACTTTTTTTGTCAAAAAAATAAAGTGAAAAGGTTTTTGAGAGTGATCTCCGCGATCCTAAAAATGTTATATATCACTATAAAATTTGGGATCTCTACTTTTATACTTCTTCTTCTTACTTTGACACACACACGGTGATGTGTCTAATCCGTAATGAATTGTTAAATAAAAAGTGACGCGAGACACTAGGTCTATTTTGCCACTTTTGGGTTGTTACTTCGATTCATCTAGGATCTGCAACACGACCTATACCTTCAAATAGGCTGTGAGAATTCCCAAATTCAGCTTGTTTGCACGTGGCTGAATCATGGAACCACCAATAGCTGTACCTCAGTACAGCTATTCGAGGAAGCCCTACCGCCAGTGCGAGAGGGAGACGCAAACCACTCGGAGCCCGAGAAACAAGGAAGGCCTGATTGAGTTTAAGCGATAACGACAATGACGCGCGCACATGTTTTAGCAAATTTTTGGTTTTTTAATTGTTTTAAATAAATAAATTTTTAATATTTTAAATAGAATTGATGGTGACTATTATAAATATGTAAGTAAAACTGCAACTTTATGCCTTTCTGTCTGTCTGTGTTCACATCACGCAAAAACTACTAAATAAATAAAATAAAATTTTATGGCGAGGTACCTTAGTATCTAGGTTAAGATATACGGGTATGTTCTGTAATCCGAAACCGAGTAAAATTGAATCCGAATGATATTATTTTTTATTGTCATAACTTTTAAATCTTACAACATTTTGATATTATTTTTTATACATTTGATTAAAGACCAGTAACATAACTTCCTTGATTGCTAATATTTTAAAATAATAGGCGCAAATAAGTTATATTTTTCTTTAAAAATTTATTCGATTTCAATTTCACTCGGTTTCGGATTACAGAACATACCCGATAGTATCTTTTTTTTCGTAAAAATATCCAATTTCCACGAGAAATTAGAGTAAAAGTAGTGAAAGCAGCAACGGCAGCAACTTTGAATTTTAAATAAATTCAGATTTTTACCCAGGGATGGGTACTTTTATATATAGTAAATACATAAATTTTGGAATTTTATTAGTCGAACTATTTATATTACATACAATGAAATTTGCAGTCAAGCTTGAGTTCGTTCTATTCCTTCTAAGAAAGAATAAATTAAATTACAAATTAGGTGGAATTATTAAAGAAAAATTGAGAAAATTTAATTTTTAGACACCATCAGAGCGGAATGCACATTTTCTAGACAGCTACGTCCGTCATCAGAACTCTTCGTATCTATCTACTGAATACATGTTTTCTCGTATTCCTTTATCTGGGTTTGGTTGGTTAAATAGTTGATGCTTACAACTAAACCCTACCCTAAGTAGATAGATACGAAGAGTGCTGATGAGGGACATAGCTGCCTATAAAATGTGCAAACAGCTTCAAAATGAATATTTTTAAAAATTACCAAAAAACAAATTAAAAAAAGTTTACATTTTCACGTTAAGGGGGTGTGATTAGAGGGATACATACCCTACCCATAAAAACTTAAAAATTTTATTTTTATGGTATTAAGGCATTTGTAATTTATTACTTTTATTAATTACATTATTTTTTCAAAAAATATATTTTATGTTACCGCCCACAAAAGGGGGCGGGATAAATGTTATATTAGAATCTCCTGGGTCCAAGTTAAGGTTGTTGAACATTCGCTAACCTTAAAAGTTGCATATGCTTAACGAAAGTGTGAGAAATTTTAAAACAAAATTGAATTTTTCTGAAGTATTATTAGTTCTATTAAGGGGAACTTTTTTCTCCTTGGTCCAATTTTTTTTTTATTTTCAACCCTTAACAGCCATAAGATATTTTTATGCCAAATTCGATTGATCTAGGATTACTCAATAACTTTTGAGAGCCAATATAAATTTTAAAATAGTAATGTCCGTCTAGATTGCCAAAATACCCCTATGTGCGATGTTGCACAATTTCTTACGCCTTAATCGATAAGTTCACCAAGTATTTCTTAACAATTAATAGGAAATTTATATAATATTATTTTTATTTAAACTTTTGAACTATTTTATAAATTGAATCAATAATTTTTTAGGCTTAAGTTCAGTTACCCTAAGGTTTGAGCTTCGAGATATTGAATAGGCAAAAACTGATTTAAATTCAAGAAAGCTCCTGAAATTGATAAAACCAATAAAAAAATGTTATTTGAATTGCCTAGAATAGGCCAAAAAAATTATTCTTTTTGTTTTTAATATCATTTTACGTCTTGAGTACTTTCCTCCAAAGTGGAAGATTTCTTTGATTACTATGATACCTACTCCTGGAAAAGACCACACCAAGGTTGAATCATACAGACCTAGAAGCCTTTTATCAAAAATATCAAAGCTGTTGGAAAAAATATTAGTAACTAAGCTGAATCCAATTCTTAGCGCGAAAGGATGTATTCCGAACTATCAATTTGGCTTCAGAAAACTACACAGTACGATCCAACAAACACACAAATTAGTAAATGTTATTAAAATACCTTTGAAGAAAAAAAAAATACTGTTCTGCTCTTTTTATCGACGTTTCTCAAGCTTTCTATAAGGTTTGGCACGAAGGCCTAATATATAAGTTAAAGCTGAACTTGTCTGTAAACATCTATCTATAAGCTCCTAAAAAATTATTTAACGAATCGAAATTTTATACTAAAAGAAGGTGATTTTTTAAGCTCGCCACAGTTCATTGAAGCTGGAGTTACCCGAGATAGTATTTTGGGACGAATTTTTTTACATTTACTATACACATCAGATATGCCGATTAGCACCCTAGTCCACACATCAACATTTGCTGATGACACAGCTTTTTTAAGTATTCATGAAAGCGCCCAAGTAGCATCACAACATTTACAAGACCATATACTTAAATTGGAAAAATGGTTAGAAAAATGAAGAATAAAGGTGAATGAAGAAAAATGTACTCACATAACTTTCACACTGCGTAGGAACTCATGCCCCCTATTCGCATAAATAATCAAATGATACCCCAGCTTTCAGACATCAAATACCTCGGTGTACATCTTGACCCGCGCCTTACTTGGAAAAGCCAGAAATATTGGCAGAAACTCTACCCTTAGCTTAGATTGCAAACTTCTACTTTACAAGTCGATCCTTAAACCAATTTGGTGCTATGGAACTCAATTATGGGGCACTGCTTTAGCTAGCGATGTTCAAAAAATTCAAAGGCGCCAAAATAAGATTCTACGAATGATCACAGTTGCTCCGTGGTATATCAAAAACTCTAATATCCACAAAGATCTAAACGTGCCAACACTTAAATCAGAAATAGCGAAACATGCGGTAACGCATTGAAGAAGCCTGAAAATCATCCAAATCCATTGGCCCGCAACATTCTTAATGCTCCTGGTAACATTCGACTAAAAAGAGGAGATACTGTTTTTCTTGGCCTTACAATAGAGGGATGACACTGGCTGGACTTATTAGGTATATTTTTTATTTTTTTATTTTAGACTTAAGATATGAGTAATTATTGTTAGTTCAATATATTGAAGATACAATAAACTAAAATAAAATATGAATTAATAAAAAAAAGGTCATTAATATAAAGAGATTAGATACAAGCTTTGCATTGCATTTCAATTCTTCAGCATTCTTCTTATCTACATATTTACAATGCAGTTTCAATTATTATCATTTTTCTATTGAAAGCAGAGTAAGTGTTTGCTCACCGCTTTTGCTCAATTTTACTCGTTCCTGAATCATTGCACCGGTCATGTGCCTTGTATATTTTCACCGATCATGTGTGAGTGTGTGTGCTTTTTTCATGAAATGAAATACATATGTATATGAGCGAGAAATTTGAATGACTTTGACTGACAAAATGAAAATTATTCATTTCTCACTTATGAAATTGCTCATGAACAAAGTGAAATGTGCGTATTTCTCATTTGTTTTCTTTCTCATGTGCTGTGAAAGAAAACAAAAAAATATTTCATGAAAATGAAAAAAAAAAACGATTTCATTAGTAATTATTTAAAACACAAAATCATTACCATCAACCAATGATTAAATTATAAAAAAGCATTATCATTATTGGCCACATTTGTAATCAACTTTTTGCAGTGAAAAAATGCGGAAAATTTTATATTTATTTGATGTTTTCAAAGAAGTCACACCACCTTCATTTCCAAATTATGTTAATTTTTTCCTATAAAAACAAATAAAAATCAGAAAAAAAAAATAAAAATAATTTCTGAAAATTAAATTTCAATGGCAAATTTTTAACCCGTTGGAGAAGGCTTTTTTATTTATTTGTTTCCCTTCGATAAAACCAAATTGTAAGCGTAGTATAAATTTTAAAAACCAGCGTGAATTCAACAGTATTAAAGGCCTACATGGACTTATGTATTTTATAAAAAAAAATTCATATAAAAGTAGTAAAGTCACTATCTACGGCGAACAACGAAATCCTTGATAACTTATTGGCATCCTAGAGTTTTTCGTCCCACTCGTTCATAAATAAATGTTTCATGCATGCCGTTTTACCTCAATTTCTATAGATTATCGCCCATGCTCTGAAAACGGTGCGTTTTCAAATCGCAAATCGTTTTTAAAACGCAAAACGCATTTATGCATGTTCTGAAAACGAAGCGATTTGCTGGCGTTTTGCCTTTTTCGAGGTTGTGTTCGAACAAATAAAAAACATATGTTTTATAATAACAAAACATAAACATAGAAAAAATTATTCATAAAAATTGATCAATTAAAAGAATTATCAAAAAATAAATTTTTTTCGAAGATCAAATTGAACAGCTGTTTGCATAAATCGCCAGTTTATAAATAAACAAATGATACCGACAATTGACAAAAACAAAGCAAAATTTTAAATTGCATAATTTTAATTAAAATTGTGAAAAAATGTTAAAAGTATTTCTTCAAATAAAAACAGAACATGTTAAATTTTAATTTTACATCAATTTATTTTCTCTTTCAAGTGCAGTTTAAATAAAAATGAATAGATCGCTTCAGCATACACTAGCGTCTTGAAAACGCCAGATTTCTAGCGTTTTCGTTTGCCAGAACACCTGTTTGGCGTATATTTGGGCAAGTAATAAATAAAACACAATTATATGATCGATACTGGTGTAGACATAATTAGGAGTTCCAACTTGTTATAAGAAGGTGTGTTTCGACTGATAATTTAAAATATTCTTTATGTTTAGTTTATTCTTCAAATAACTACTAGATTAGTTACCATAGAATTATAAGAAAAATCTATGCAAATATAATCATAGTGAAAAATGTATTATTAATGCAACACTGCTTAATAATACATTTTTCACTATGATTATGTGCCATGTGCATGTGCTTTGTCAGTGTATCTGCAAACTTTCGCAACAGATGAAACATAATGTTTTCTGATGGACTAACTGCCACTTGTATGGAGCTTATTTCATTGCAAATTGTTAACTTTTATAACTTTCTGGTTTTTTCTATAAAAATAATGGGTGATTTTTTTGAGGTTAGGATTTTCATGCATTAGTATTTGACAGATCACGTGAGATTTCAGACATGGTGACAAAGAGAAAGATGCTCAGTATGCTTTGACATTTCATCATGAATAGACTTACTAACGAGCAACGCTTGCAAATCATTGAATTTTATTACCAAAATCAGTGTTCGGTTCGAAATGTTCAAATGTGACAAATTTTGTTCAGCGATGAGGCTCATTTCTGGTTGAATGGCTACGTAAATAAGCAAAATTGCCGCATTTGGAGTGAAGAGCAACCAGAAGCCGTTCAAGAACTGCCCATGCATCCCGAAAAATGCACTGTTTGGTGTGGTTTGTACGCTGGTGGAATCATGGACCGTATTTTTTCAAAGATGCTGTTGGACGCAACGTTACGGTGAATGGCGATCGCTATCGTTCGATGCTAACAAACTTTTTGTTGCCAAAAATGGAACAACTGAACTTGGTTGACATGTGGTTTCAACAAGATGGCGCTACATGCCACACAGCTCGCGATTCTATGGCCATTTTGAGGGAAAACTTCGGAGAACAATTCATCTCAAGAAATGGACCGGTAAGTTGGCCACCAAGATCATGCGATTTGACGCCTTTAGACTATTTTTTGTGGGGCTACGTCAAGTCTAAAGTCTACAGAAATAAGCCAGCAACTATTCCAGCTTTGGAAGACAACATTTCCGAAGAAATTCGGGCTATTCCGGCCGAAATGCTCGAAAAAGTTGCCCAAAATTGGACTTTCCGAATGGACCACCTAAGACGCAGCCGCGGTCAACATTTAAATGAAATTATCTTCAAAAAGTAAATGTCATGGACCAATCTAACGTTTCAAATAAAGAACCGATGAGATTTTGCAAATTTTATGCGTTTTTTTTTTTTAAATTTCTCAAGCTCTTAAAAAATCACTCGTTATTAGTTGATTATTGCATTATCTGCACCATTTTAAAGAATTTTTATGAGTTTTGTAAATTCATCCGACTAGAAATGGGTTAATGTTTGTTTACTTAATTTGTAGTTTATTAAAACCTACTGCGATCATAAATTTGTGTTTTATACAAACAATGAATTTTTCATCAATTATAATTATACGAATTATACGATTTCATTACATTTCCATTAGCATTGATTAAAACAATTGTAATTAAAAATAAATCAGTAGCATTAAATGGTAGTTAAATTATTTTTCATTGTATCTATTTCAAATAATGCCAATGAAAATTCAATGCCAATGAAAAAATCCCAAGTATGGTAGTTACCTTCCGTGACAAAGGTGCATTTTTTAAATATCAAATAAAGACAGCAATTTTGTAACACATTTTATTTAATTATATTTTTAATTAACAATTTTAATTTATATATTTTTGGTTGGCTATTATTAATACATAGATTGAACAATAGTATCCTTTTCAAACAACTGTCGTACTTTCATGCAACCATCAGAACCACACGAAAAGAGACGGCCATAAGCATCTACATGTATTTGACTTACACCTTGACCAATGTGCTTGAAGAAACTGTTTTTGGCGTGCTCTCCACTAAATGTAGTTATCAATGAATATTGACTAAGGCTCCAAACCTGTGAAAGAAAAACAGAAAATATTATAGACAAGTAAAATACAGACAAATGTATGTACAGCTGCGGTCAGAAAAATAGCACCAAGCCTAAGAAAAATATGTCTCCGATACATATTTTCCTATAGGTTAAATTGATATATTTCAAAATATGTCATAAGACGCTTAGGAAACTGTATAACTAGATAAAATAGTAAATTTAATTTTTGTTAATTATTTTATTTTGAAATTTATACTTTTTTTTAAAAAAATCTTGAAGAACAATCAGTCAAAAAGATTTCCAGGACAGCTGTCCAAAGGGTTTTGTTGTTAGTTGGTTGCATTTGAGACACTGTTTTTTTTATATCTGTCCATAAATTCTTAATAGGTCTGGGCTCTGAGCGTGCCATTCCATTACATTGATTTTATTGTCCCGAAACTTTGTTGCATGCTTGCTTGTGTGTTTCGGATCATTATCTTGCTGGAAGACCCACACTAATGGCATTTCTTCAGAAGTATAAGGGAGCATTACTTCCCCGAGTATACCAACATAAATGTTCTTATGTTCACTAGAGGAAGAAAAACTAAGCCATACCATTACGTTAGATCCACCGCGTTTTATGGTTTTTGTTGTTAATTTTGGGTTGAATTCTGCGTTTGAGGGTCTTCTTACGTAAGAACGTGATCCCTTGCTTCCAAATAATACAATTCCGAACTCATCTTCCATTTATTTTTTCGTTGAAATTAAACTACATTTTGTCGTTGGTGCTATTTTTTGACCGGCACTGTATATCATGTATCATACATAATCGAAAATTTTGTCATTATGAAAATTATAAAACTGAAATCTTCGGTAACGCTGGTTAGCGCCTAGCTTTAACGCTGTTATGACAAACTTGAACGTTCTGTCATCAACATCACCAATGTTAACTTATCTTTTTGAATAAAACCCACTTATGTAATAGAAATGCAAAATAAAGTTAAAATCGATAGATGGAAAGTTACTAAAATGTAATTACTTTTCCGCAAAAGTCTGGTCTGCTTCATCAAAAAAAAGGAGAAAAATGTTATTCTCTCAAAATCACTCAATATTTCATCCAATATTGTAAAAGGAAAAACGTTGTTGGTTCGCGCAGGATCCCAATGTTGCGAACGCACCGAAAGGTGTGTTTAGACTGCATGTACAAGTCATATGGAATGTCTAATTTGCTATCCATATGGAATTTCATATGTATGTCAAAATCAGCGTTTAACATACGGTCTCTAATTTACGCGTCCACGCGTACACATGTTACGTACATATGACATAAACATTACTGGACAAGTATTTTATTTAATTTTTACGTTTCTCTTGAGCAAGTTTTGGCAAATCATCATGCACAATGTTACGATCCAGCTTTCAAATTGTGGAAATTAAAATTAAAAATCATTTATAGTGCACTTCGTGATTTTTACGGTGGACATAATCGTCCTTCTAAACGTGCTATTCAATGAATTATTAAAAAAAACCTTGCACCACATATTAAACCCTCTTTTTTTTTGGATTCTGCCCAAAAAAGTGGTAAATGGCAAAGGTACGAAACCAAAGCGCCAGGGTGTGATTGCCTTAGCTTCCTCCAAAATCTGCAGAGCGACCTATACCTTCGTATAGGAAGTGAGACTCCAAATTCAGCTAGGTTAAATTAATGAGAGTTTAATGGTGCTCCTCCAGTGAAAATCTTGAGTTTATTGGTACTCCTCCAGTTAAAAATTGAGTTTAATGGTGCTCCTCCAGTTAAGCTGAGTTTTTTAAAATGGTGCTCCACCAATGTCCGACTTATTGAAATTAAAATTTATAGGTTATAAACGATAACCAAACGATTACACGTGGCTGATTAAACAACCACCAATAACAGTACTGTAGTACAGCTATTCGAGGACGCCAATCAGCCAGTGTGAGAACGAGACGCAAACCACTCGAAGGCCGAGCAACAAGGACAATCAAGCCGACTTTAAGCGATAATGACAATGACGCACGCACGTGTTCCCCGACCCAGAGCTACTTTACGACTGATATTAAACCCTCAACAAGACGAAAAAATTTTCGTATCGAGGAAACCATCGCTTCTGTAAGTCGAATTGTTGACGATAATCCCGATTTGTCAATACACCGCTGTTCTCAGTAACTTGGGCATTGTCCGTCCACCACATAAGACATTTTTGTGCAGCGATTTCGGTTTAAATCCATACAACATTCAGATTGTTCAAGAATTAGAGCCTAGTGGCAATCAGTTGCATCCATCGACATTTGTTGATTGGTCTCATTCTCAACAATTGCAAACTGATCTAATTTTTATCTCAAAATCTCGTTTATAAGGCTCATGTTTGATGATAAGTTAATAAGTAAAACTGGTGAATATGAAGTGAAAACAATGGAAGACAATTCAATGAGACAGCATTGCATCCAACCAAAATTTACTATTTGCTACATATTTTTAAACATAAATGCCATAGAATGAATTTCCCCTCAACAGAATAAATATTAGATTTATGATTGACGATGCGTCCGTCACCTTGTTAGAAAAACAATTTTACAAACAGCAGCGATGTGTATAATTTGACTCAGGCTCGTTACCCCGAGTCGACTTGTTTGACACAAAGACAATTCGGCACTGGTTGGATCGAAGGAAAACAACAGAACTACTTAAGGAAAAATGCATCTTACAATCAGTCGGTTATAAAACGCATGAGGCAGGTGGACGTGTACTCCAAACTAGTGCTGAAATGTTTTTTAAGACTTAACAGATGTACCTCGATCAATGAGGTAACATTAACTTTGGTTAAGGGACACATGGACATGAAGCAGCAGACCAACTAGCAAAAGGGAGATCTGTCATTAATATCTGCGGACCATGATCCAAAGTAGCGCTAGGTAATGGCATAATGCGAGCTAAAGTCTTACAATGAGTGAAGTCATTAAACCTGCAAAGGTGGCCACTACATGTTGGCAGGCTCGAATGATGCTCAAAGAGCCCATGTGGGCAGGAAGACGAGTAAGGTGCTGATATACAATAGAAGTATGTACCTTAAGCTGGATAACTGCGTTTGTGACAGATCATGAAAACTTCAAGTATCATCTAGCTAAGATGAAAATCGAAGAGGATGACACTTGCAGACTGTGCCTGAAAGAGGCTGAGACAGCAGCGCACATTGTGTGTGAATGTCCGGCACTGACTGGCATACGACTTAGAACCTTGAACAAATGTCAGCAATTACTTGAGCAGGTATGATGAGAAAGAAGGCCGAAAGTTACCAGTCGACAGTCTGAAATCACTAAAGTCAAGGTAAAAGCAGCGGAAGTAGTTAGCTGCTTTAATAATTTACAAAGGAGTCAACCCAGTGACAATCAGAAACTTTCCACCTCTGAACACCCAAAATGTGTTCACGACTAAAAGGCTTATATTTTCAGGGTAAACGTCACGAAGAATACATCGAAGGCGTCATGTCGAAAGGTGCTAACTCGTATTTTTACGAAATTAAGTTTTTCGGTGATTATTGCAATAGTGAAAGAAAAAACGCTTTTACAAAATTACATTTTGCATATTACAGTCTCTATTGTTTTTTTTCCTTCTCCTGTGAAGTGTGAATTATTTTAGTTAGGGCCTATCTACTTGAGACGAACTATATAACATTTTGAGTCTTGTATGGTGCTCCACCAATGATAATTTTATTTTTATATGGTGCTCCACCAATATTATACGGCTTTTAATTTAGATTTTAGGTTATAGAATAAATTTAAGGAAATGCTCATGACTGATTAATGCAACCACTTATAACTGTACCGCAGCACAGCTATTGGGGGCAGACCAATCATCATCGAATGTTAGAGTGAGAAAGCCAAGCAACAAGGGTGGCCTGTCTGTCTTTAAGCAATAATGACAAGGAGACGCGCACGTTGTTTATCCACCCTGAGACCCTTTAAGACTCCATTTTCGAGTTTAAATTAATTCAAATAAGATTAATAGACATGCCCCAGTACATTAATTTCCAATCAATATAAGTTGTATTGTAAAGGCGTAAAATGTATAAGTAGTTCATAATTAAAATTGTGTTTTGGATATAACTATAATTACCTTGATATCGCCTTCAATGGATCCAGTAGCGAAAAACTCCTCGTGGGGATCAATGCTTATGCATTTAATGCAACTGTCATGACCCTTTAAAGAGAACAAAAAAATGTTTTTTTTTTTTAATTATTATTAATATAAACTATTAATGCTTTTTATGATACATGCTTTCAAAAACCTACAAGAATATAAAAATAAAAATAAAAATGTTGAAGCTATAATATTCTGTAATATTATTCTATTAACATGCATACTTCTCATTGTGTTTTGTAGAATTTTATTACTTATAGAGCATTTTTAGCTTCTCTAAAATTAGTAGAACGGTTTCCTGATGATCTGGCCTGAGCAACCAGTGAAATACGTATAGGAACTAGCTCTTTTCCCCCAACAAATAAATTGCATTTTTAACCGACTTCAAAAAAAGAAGGAGGTTATCAATTCGTCTGAATGTTGCTTTTTTATGTTTGTGCCCGCAGAACTCAGTCATTTCTGAACTGATTTTAAAATTTTTTCTTTATTAGAAAGGAAATGCTTACAGATTGGTCCCATTTTAAAAGAAGTTCAGAATTTTGAAAATTAAAGGGTGTCCCCAACCAACATACGTGTTTTTTACGTGTATTATGAACCGTAAAGGGCACCCTTTTAAAATTTAAAAAAACTGCATATCACTATAGCTGCCAATAATAGAAATTAATAAAAAAATAAACTTAAAAATTAAAGGGTGTCCCCATATGTGACATCAATTTAAATATATGAGCCATTTTAACCATTGTAGACAATCACTTGAAAATTGGACAGAATGTCCAATATTTACAATCAGAAATTAAATATTTATAATTAGAAGTTAAAGGGTGTCCCAATAGTTGATGTAATTTGATGTATATTGCCGAACTTTTGAACCGTTACAGAGAGACGGTTGAAATTTACAAAGAACCTGTATATCTAAGTCCTTTATAACATCAAGTATATAATTTCAATTTGGAAACTAAAGGGTGTCCCTATAATTGATATAATTTAACCTATCTAGCCCTATCTTTTGAACCGTTATAGACAAACACTTGAAAATTAGACAGAATCTCCACTACTATGTCCCGTATTATAAATATTTAAAATTTTAAAGGGTGTCTCAAAAGTTGATGTAAATTGATGCATATGGCCAAACTTTTGAACCGTTTTATACAGACATTTGAAATTAACAAAGAATCTGTCCTTTAAAATAAGTGTTTAATTTAAAATTGTACATTAAAGGGTGTCCCCTAGGTGATATTGTTTAAGCTATATGGCCATATCTTTGGAACCTTTACTTTTTATTACTGTGTCAGTAATAATAACTGTAAAAAAATAAAGGGTGTCCTCATATCTGACGTAATTTGTCGTTATGGATAGACATTTGAATGTACAGAACGTATATTACTTGTCCGTTAGAGCAAAAAGTATAGAAGTATTTGATTTGAGTACTATTTCTTACAGATTACTTCCTTTTAAATTTTTAGTTTATAATTGATGCACATATATTTGTTTTGTAGTCGGTTTTTTTTGCAAGAATTATTATTATAAAACGTTATGGGTAATTAGCATAATATTAAATAATTAAAAATACTCAGTATTATTAAAAATAGTAGCAGTATTCGATAAAAAATCCGAATCTAATATATTCCCCTAATTCTTTTGAAACGTTTTAATAAACTTATCGGAAGTTAATAAGGCCTAATACATTCTGTTATGTTTTACTTCTTCATTTGGTTCCCTAAATTGCAAAATTAAACACGCCGATAAAAATATTCACTTTATTTGTTCAGCACCCCTCGTAACACTTTTCAACCATGTGCGTAGACTATCAAATTAATACTGCCGCCATATCAATATATTAATCAAAATACTAAACGTGAGCATAAAACGTCTTGTTAGACTAACTTCATAATGTTCAATAATGACTTGGTCTCTTTTTTCTTGCACTTCATTACATGTGTATACAAATATTGTTGTGCTCTTAAATAAAAAACATACAATAGCATTTGCTCTTCTTCCAACCAATGCAATATTTGTTGTTGTTTGAAATAAAATTTCAGTAGTGAATATTTTGTTTCAATATGAAATGAAATACTGTTATAACAGACAACATGTATGTAAATGTATGATGTTAAAAGCAGTACTTTGTATTTTAGTTATTTTATATTAATTCGCGCGTTGAGTGGTTGAAAATAGAAAAAATTAATTTAATATCTAGAAAGTAAATGCATATGTTTATTTCATTATGGATATAGATGTAAGTATTAATTATTATAATAAATGTATGTGTACATTAAATTATGTTTCTACATTCAAATATTGATGAAAAATGTATTAATCACGTTTTAGAATAATTCTTGCAAAAAAAAAACCGACTTCAAAACAGACAAACTTAAAAGCATGTTTCTTTAAGACGGTAACTATTGCGAACCCTGTAATTTCCGAATTCAAATTTTATACTAGTTATAGCGGTCGTAGCAATACAGGTTCGTTGTAAATTTCAACCTTCTGTCTGTAACGGTTTAAAAGTTTGGTAATATACATCAAATTACATAAACTATTGCGACACCCTGTAATTTATAATTTTAAATAATTATACTTATTATAACAGATATAGTAATGGACATTCTGTCTAATTGTTAAGTGTTTATCAATAACTGTTTAAAAGATAGGGTCATATATATCAAATGACGTCACCTATTGGGACACCCTTTAAATTCAAATTTTAATATAAATACTTTTTAAAGAACACTTTGTAATACAGATTCTTTTTAAATTTTAACTTTGTGTCCATATACATCAAATTACATCAACTATTGGGACACCCTATAATTTCCAATTTTAAATATTTATACTTGTTGTTATTCGAGACATAGTAGTGAACATTTTGTCTATTTTTCAAGTGTTTGTCTATAACGGTTCCAAAGATGAGGACATAATGGTCAAATAACATCAATAATGGGGACACCCTTTAATTTATAGATCCAAGTTTTATACATTTTTTAATAGCGGACTAAGTAATATAGGTTCTTTGTAAATTTCAACTGTCTATCTATAACAGTTGAAAAGTTTGGCCATATATATTACTTTTACATTAACTATTGGGACACCCTTTAATTTCCAAATTCATATTTTACACTTGTTATTTTAGCGGACTTAGCAATACAAGTACTTTGTAAATTTCAACTGTCTGTCTATAAAGGTTCAAATGTTTGGCCATATATATTAAAATAAACCAACTAATGGGACACCCTTTAATTTTTAATTTTAAATATTTATACTTATTATAACAGACATAGTAACGAACATTCTGTGCAACTTTCAAGTGTTTGTCTATAGCGGTTCAAAAGATAGAAGAATAAAGGTGAAATTAAGTCACCTATGGGGTCACCCTTTAATTTTTAATTTTATTTTTTAATTACTTTTTGTTGTTGGGAGCTACAGTGATACGCACTTTTTTTTAATTTTAAATTGGTGACCTATAAGGTTCATAATACACGTAAAAAACATGTATGTTGTATGGGGACACCCTTTAATTTTAAAAATTTTGAACTTCTTTTAAAATGGGACCAATCTGTAGCCATAACCTTTCTAATAGTGCAAAATTTTTAAAATCGGTTCAGAAATGACTGAGTTCTGCGGGCACAAACATAAAAAAAAAAAGCAACATTCAGACGAATTGATAACCTCCTTCTTTTTTTGAAGTCGGTTAAAAAGAACTGTAATTTCAAATCATTGTTTTTATTATAATTAATATTTTTAGTTTTAATCAATAGGTTTGTTCGAGTGCAAAACTAGTAAAAATAGAGAAATTTAAAAAAATATTCTCAAAATAAAAACTTACATGAAAAATTCACAAAAACGGAAAATAGTATAAATCAAGTTCCTTTCATACAATTCAAAAAATTTCATTTGAAAAAAAAGTGAATTACAAAAACAAAAAATAAAAACACAAACAAGTTTTCATTTTACTATTTTTGCTCGAAGAAATTTTAAAAGCAAAAACTAGCAAAAGAGAAAAATTCAAATAAATCAAGGTATATTTATTTTACTAGGTAGTGGCATCCCTACAACAAATACAACAATACAAGAACAACATGGCATTTTGTTGTTGCTTTGTAGTTCGAAATGTCAAAAAACATATAAGAAAATTGAGAAGGCATATATGTGTTTTATTGCTTTCTCACTTCTACACTATAAAATTTCTGAACACATACAACTTTTGACATGTCGAACTACAAAATCAGCAGGGCGGACGACACTACCTAGTAAGATAAATATACCTTGAAATAAATTCTCTTGAATTTCTTACGAACGAACGACTTTCAATTAAAAAAATTATAAAAATTTCAATAATGGTAAAAATATCAGGCATTCGAACAAACCTAATACTTTTTTTATTATTCATAAGTTTTTGTTTCATTTGTTCTCATTCCAGAAACTGTAGTAGCATGATTTTTTTTAACTTTTATTGATGAATAAAAAAATCTAATTTAATTTTTTCTCTCAAAAATCAGAGATTTTACTCTCAAGAAAATTTAAGTAAAATGAACTAGTGAACAATATGAATTGCTCAGCATATTTATTGTACACTTGATAAAACTGTCCGCTCAAATTAGGTGCACTGATTTTTGCACTGTTTGCTCTCTTGTTCTCTGTATTTACTGTTTAGTAATATTCCACTACACATACAATCAATATTTGTGCTTCAAAAACATGCAATACTGTACACTTTTTAACATCTTGCGCTCACGTTTACAAAATACAGAACAATGAACAGAAAAAGTTTTATTGAAACAAGAAAGTTTTTTTTTTTAAGAATAGAAATGCGTGTAGACTAATTTCACTTCTCTTCCAAATAAATCACAGTTACTGCCGCATTGACTACATTGACAAGATACTATCGATACACTTAAAGGGCGTGTAGGCGGTATGACTTTATGTACGTACTAGATGTACCTGCCACTTGTGAGCATCTTTGCAATATTTTGTTCGATTTTTCTTTGAAAGCAATCCACACACGTTTAATTTAGTACCGCCTTAAACTATGCTGCATATCAGTTGATGTATTTACTTTACGTGTTAGTTTTTCAGTGATGCAAACACAAAGAAAGAAGGACAGACAAGAAATGAGTTACTATTTTATTATATGTATGTATAGATAATCCACCGTCAGTCAGAAAAATCTATGCCTGATCTAAGAGGTGTGACAGTTAAATTTGCATCCGTATTTTTTTCTCAAAATCGCATATTTACTTACATCTTATGTTTCATTAAGGGCAGGATTCACCAATATCCAATACGATCGTAGGATTCAATCACAAAAAGATCTGACAGAATTCTGTCCTACTCAAATATCGTTTCAAAATCATACAAAAAATGATTATGCAACTCTGATCGTATGATAAGAATATGTTAGGCATTTTTTCAAAAGATTATCAAATCGTACAGACATGTCGTACAGTATGTCACACACATGCATTTCTAATCCACACAATCATACTTTTTCAGCAGACATGCTATTTTTGACAGATCGTACGACTGAGTATGATAGTGAATCATGGCCTGTAAGGGCGGTTTACATGATCAAACAAGTCTTACGAAATATTAAATTTTATGCAAGTATCGTAAGACATTGGGAGAAAATACGGATGAAAATAAGAAATTCGTATAAATAAAGAAATTTTTTGAAAATTTTCGCACTTCACCAGATCATGGATGTATTTGTGATGGTAACTTTTCAAAGGCAAATTGCGTCAAAATTACCCAAAAAATCCTAGATATAGCGCAAAAAGTGTCAGCTGGCATTACTGATATTTTTGTAAACAATGAAAAAACTCTAAACAGCTGTTTTAATTTACATACTATATTTTACTTTACACCAATGGTGTGAAAGAAAAAAATCAATCCCAAGATTTTAACTCTCAATTCCTAAACACGGATCAAATTTGATATTCACCCCTATCGCAAATATTTATTCCCATAAAAAAACTCCCAAATTTTCTATCGTGAATGATTCTAATATCAATTTTACTTGTATTTTATGGTAAAAATCATTCACGCTAGAAAATTTGGGAGTTTTTCATGGAAATAATTATTTGCGATAGGGGTGAATATCAAATTTGATCCGTGTATAACTGACCTACTGAGAAAATTAACTAAAAGATCGACCTAATTCAGTATAGTGATTTAAAATAAAAATATATCTTTCTTTAATGAACTCACAAGAACAACCCTTCTTCTTCTTCTTCTGGATTGTTGCTCATACAGAGCAACAATGTTGGTGCCAAATGGTAAAAAGCTGCCGTAAACACTAGGTTCTTATTTGCAGCTTTTGGTAATGTCCAGAAACGACGGTTAGGTTGAAAACAATGTTTTAATTATTTTAGTTTTTCTATATGTAGTTATTATTTATTTGTTTGTTGTAAATCCTTCTGTTTTTTTTCCTTTCGTCAAATGTGTGTAAAATTTATTTGTTAAATTTTCGTGTGGTGTCTTGATTTCGAACAATTAGGTTATACACAATAACCCAAGCGATTACACGTGGCTGATTGATGCAAACACAAATTAACTCTACCACGGTACAGCTAACCGTGGAAGCCAATCAGCCAGTGCGAGAGGGAGACGCAAACCACTTGAAAACCGAGCAACAAGGACGGCCTGATTGACCTTAAACGATAATGACAATGACGCGCGAACGTGTTCCTCAATCCAAAGCTTTACGACTCCCCAAGCACAACCCTACTTTACAGCTATAGCTGACTGATGACAGAGATGTTTAAAACACATAGATGTTCTAAAATGAAAAAAAAAATATTTTTTTTTTCTCATCTGTATCACTGCCAATTCCTAGCATAATAGAATCGACAAAGTGCAAGTAGGACTCACAAACGAAGGTTTCGTTCCAAGCACAATATTTAATTTTACATTGAAAGTAACATAAATATGCCGAGAAATGCCGAGTAAATGAGATCGATGGCTAGTCGACGTTCTTGGATTGAGTTGCACACATTCGTTCAACGCACCCACATTCTCTTTGGTTCGCAGCGTAGGACGACAGAGACCATGAGTGTTGTCTACTAGCCAGTCTCAAAACTTTTTGCATTAATTTGAGTACAGCACTCGCGACGGGTGCCTTTTTTTGACCAAATCCTTTTTAAAAACTTCACTTAAAAAATAAGTTTGCAATATTTCCTAATGTTGTTAAAGCGTAAAGCGAATCGTTTTGTTCTGCGGAGGTATGATTGATTGTCAATATTTGGGGCAGAACAAATATGTCAGTATTAAAAAGATACTTGTATTCGGACTAACCGGTATATACACAAATCCAAATTTGCATATAACATCAATATAAAATATAATGTTTTATTATATTTAAACGTACCTGTAATCTATGCTTCAACGTTCTTTGCCTCATGTCAAAGACACAAATGTCACCCTTTTTTCCACAAGATATAAGTAACTGATGTTGTGGTGCAAAACCAAAACAAGATGCTCCCTGATCATGACAAGTAAAAGCTGTAAATAGAATGAATAAAACATTTTATTAATAAGTTGTATTTCTTAATGCATCGAATACTCTTCTTTTCAGATAACAATTAATAAGATACTCGTACTTAGTGCTGGCAAAGTATTGAGTAGATCGATTATTTAATCTATTTTTTGAGTAGTCAATACACAAAAGTAGTTAATCGTTACTCGTACAGCAGTATTTTTCGACATAAATTAAATAGAATATTTGACGACTACGATGATAAATTCCGTTGGTATTATTTTAACTGAAGTATTGAGTACCCAATTGAAAAGTATTGGGTATAATCGAGTAATTGAAAGTAGTAGAAATTGCCAGCACTTCTCGTATTTCTGAAGCTTTTTTTGTTGTACAGTAGAGGCGCTACAATTCAAAGTACGGTACGTTCACATTTTAAAAGAACATCCTTATAAATTATAAATAAATCTTATTAGCAATTAGTAGCTTTTCTGGATATCGAAGGGGCTTTTAATAACATACATTACCAAAGCTGATCGTAGATGAATGTGTTTCGGCATATATCCGATTTTAAAATAAAAATAAAACAAGAATTAATTAAGTAAAAAAACGCGAGAACGAATTCTCTATCTTTATTTAAAGAATTTACCTTATTAACGACGAACTACATAGGTATATCAAACGTTTATAGTTATAAAACTTACTTTATTTAGCAAGTGACAAACAACATTTAATTAAGTACCGTTAGTGGTTTACTCGTTGAAATTAGATGATAAAAAAGTAACAAATGAACACAAGAAATTTCATGAAACCACAAAAATACAAAATTTTTACTTAAACAGAATGATTACGTTGGTGGATCAAGAATTTACTATAATACTAGCGGGTTATTTTGGCTTTAGGATATCATAGCATTTTTACAGGATAGAGTCCTTTTCACAAATTCTACGGAACCTGGCCCAAAACTATGCTGCCATCTCGCGGGTGTATAGCCTTTGCCTACGCAGATTGTAGTAAGGATAAAATTTTTTCTCACTTTACGAGAAATATTATAATGGATCTGTTCAAATGGGCTGGAAAGTGCTGGCTTGCAGTAAGTACTCTTGAAAAAGCTCGTTCTCCTATCTCCTATAATACATAATATTCGACCAAACGTTCACAATGAAAAGTACCTTCAAATATCGTCCTCTTGGTCTACATCGCTATAGTTTGTACGACTATCTTCTATGGGGTCTTAGGTTTAGAAAATATAGCTTATGTTTGAAATATTTCAGAGGTACAAAGATTGGCCTTCAACACATCTTACCTGTAATACATGACAGTATTAAAACAGCGAGCTTATCGTAATTCACGGGAGAATGGGCAGTCGAAAAGTCGTGAACTTGCATACAGATGGCTCAAATCACACGAGGGTGGGTGTGTATAATAGTATCTAAGAGACTCTGTTAATAAAGGAGGTGACGGATTGATTGATTGATGGAGAAAGTCATTTTAACAACCGCCAGAAACATAATCGATCCATCGTTTTAGCTTTGTAGCTACGAACTGACGTAAATATCTAAATGGAAGTGGGTTACCGTGAGAACATTAAGGGTTTTGGATTATAGTTATATACCGGAAGCTGACTTAGCCAGGCTTTGTATAACCTTACGGATTTCGGAAAACGAGGGTATGTTAATGCTCTATTGATGGCTCAGAATTTGGAAAAGGAAGCCCTTAGAACATAAGTAAGGCATAAAGATTGCAAAATTGCATGGCATGTGTGGCTTGTTTAAAAGCAAGTTTCCCTGAATTTCTACTTTTTATGATTAGAAGGAATATCTCAATAATGGTGTCTGTTTTGACCGGACACTGCCGAGATTTCTATATCGCTGCCCTGGATAAATAAGAAATTGAAGAAATACTACGGCATCATTTGTTTAGAGAATCTAGCGGACGTCACCTACCTAACTTTTTGTATCTAGTTTTGTATGTGTTTTCTTGTGTCTCACTTTAGGTCTTCCGTTGGAGGAAACTTCAACTGAAGGATACAAAATTGTAATTTATGGGATTATTTCCCATAATTCTTTTTAAATAATGAATGTTTATTTCAAGACAATGGTACAATGTACCTATTTCATTCAAAGTGTTGTCCATTGACAATTACGATTTTTTCCTATTGGCCATCTCAAAATCAATTGTAGTCTTTTATACCTTGTTTTAAAGTAAGATGTGGTCTAACTGGGGTGTTATGCTTCAAAAAATAAAAAATAAAAAAACAGTTAGTAGATGGAGAGGATAATTTCTGGGCTATACTGCGGGTGGGGTTAATCTTCCCAACCACTATTTTTAAAATAGTTGTTAACTATATGCGCAACATTAAGGCAACAATCATGATGGATTAATTGTATTCGATTGTATTCGGTGTATATCTCCCGTATACATAACAACAGATTTTAACAGCTCATAATAGAAGATAGCCCCTTCTGATCCAATCAAATACAAATTGTTACCTTGGCGTCATGGACATTCGATATTACTGGCTTCACATATCTACGACCTTTCGCGTTCGTAAAAATTCGAGAGAGAGAAAAACAACTTCATTTTGTGAAACTGAAGCAGCATTTCCAACATCGCCTTTCGATCAATATTGGGTTTAGTTATTGTGGTACCCAATATCCTTGCTTTTGAATATAATAAAGTGTTTAAAACGTCTGGGAATCGCTGCTACTTCCAATGATACTGCTACTAGTTTGACGCTAGACATGATAGAGCAAGCCCTCCGACTTTTCTTATTTGGTTTGACGCAAGACTTGATAGAGCAAGACCTCCAACTTTTCTTATTTTATCTAACTTTCTCGTCTGACTTGTACGCCCCATTTTTAAGTTGTCTAAACCTTTTACGCAAGTTGTCCAATCTTATTCATGTGCCACGATAAACTTCCGCGAAAATACGATGGCTTTCCTCAGTGGGGTTTTCTTCGAAACACAGTAATGAAGTAAAATTTTCCGCAAATTTTCCTTTTCAAACTGTGTTGTGTTGTGAAGGCCTAGAAACAGTAATTTCCCTTGAGATGGTCGTAAAGAAGGGTCTCTTGGAAGAATACTACTAACACATTGGCGTTCAATGCATATATCCAATAACATAATGATTAAAAAATATTATTCGATGACCAATTTGATTTTTGTTGAAATGTTAATTATAAATAATATTGAATATTTAAATCAAGGCACATTCATCAGGTAGCCTCATTACGGAGGGGAAATATTAAGGCGAAAATTATCAATTTTTTAATATAGATTTTAAAGCTACCTGATTAATTTGCCTTGATTTAAATTGCATTAGGCGAACTGTCTATTAACATGTAAATTAATTTTTTGAAGTTAGGCTTAAGTTCGTTATATTCTTTTTAAGTTGAAAGAATATTATTTTAGACACTAGCAGAATGTAATCCACAGATAGATGCGAAGAATGCTGAAGACGGATGTAGCGATCTAGAAAATGCATTACATTCTGCTAGTGTCTAAAATAAAATTTTGCCATTTTTTCTTTAAAATTAATCACCTAACTTGTAGTTAATATTCTTCCAACTTAGAGAGAATATAACGAACTTAAGCTTAATTAAAAAAAATTGTTTGTAAATTAAAAATAATGTTATTTTGTATTTTATAAAATTTACTTACCACTAACGCACGATTTCTTTTGAGGCAATAATGTGTCCCAAACTATGATGTTTTTGTTTTCTGAACTTTGACCAGCTAAAAAGAGTGTAAAAATTTATTTTTTTAATTTTGTTAAAGATATCAAAATTTGTTAAAAATTCCGATTATTAAGAGAACTTTCGAAATGATTATTCGATTTTGTTCTGCACATTCCGTTCTTAAAATATCAAAGTAAAAAAACAAGGGCAATTATTATGAATTGTATTCGATTTTCGATCTTCGCTGGCTAACGAACATCGAAAGTAGACTTGTGCATTATAGTTCATTACAGCGATCGCTCATTTTAGTTCAAAGTTAAAAAATTAACTAGTTCTTTTAGTTCAATCGCTCTTTTTTTCTTTTAAACTATAAAATGTTTTCTGAACTACTCTTTATTAATCTATTGTAATCTCAGTATTTTTTAAGAAAAGTTTATATAGGATATCATTTTCAAAAATAATAAATAAATAAATAACATATAAATACGCATGACTTATATGAAGTTTAAAAGTTAAACTTGCAATTTTTTCCCTTAAATAGAAATTTAAATGAAAATTTTCGCCGTGATATTTTTCATCCGTAGTGTGGCTACCTGATTAATATGCCTTGATTTTGTTTAATAGATCAAACTATCATTTTGTTAAAAAAAAAAAAAACAAAGTACTCTCAAATTCCACGAACAAAGACGAATTTTAAATTCTTCTTGAACAATTTTGAAATTCTTTTTGGGCCAGAAAATAGCAGATCCTAGATTCGAGATATACATACATACAGTGGCTCACAGCTTATTTTATGCAGTAGTTTTTTTCTTTTCAATGCTCTATAACAACAAAAATAGCAGGAATATAAAAAAGAATTAGGCATCATTCAATAGAAAATATTCTGGTTTAAATAAAAAAATATCATTTATTGCAAAAATCTTTGTTTAATAATTTTAAAACTAAAAAAAAAACAAAAAATACTACAAATTTTCATGTCACAGCTTATTTTATGCAGCCACTTATGATTTTGCATATATCAAGTTTAGGAACGGTAATTAAATTATTTAATATTTCGGGTGGTATCCTTTATTGTTTATGATAGATTTGAGGCGGTTTGGCATAGACGCAACCAGTTTTTGTGTAACATTGGGCAAAATATTCTACCACTCCGTCTTCAGCGCTTCCTTCCTTATGTTAATTTCTAATATTGACCATAAATTTTCTATAACGTTAAGGTCGAGCGACTGTGGTGGAGGTGTCATTAAATGTGGACAGTTATATATTAACCAAATTTGGACAATACCTGATTTGTGCTTTGGGTCGTTATCCTGGTAATATCTAAAATTTGACTTTATACCCAATTTCTCTACACTCTCCAATAAATTATCTTTTATCTCAATGTACCTACATTTGTCCATTGTTGTTTCAATAAAAGTTAAATTTCCATTACCAGCTGTCGACATACAAGCCCAAACCATAACACTGCCACCACCATGTTTCACTGTAGCTTTTAGGTTTTCTTTTTTGAGCTCCGTATTTGGTTTCCGCCATATGTAAGACATGCCATCTGAACCGAATATGTTATATTTTGATTCGTCGGCAAAGATAACCGAATTCCAAAATTCTGAATCCTTGGTAGAATGTTCTTTGGCGAAATTTTATCTGCAAAGTCTGTTTTTCGGGTTAATAAAAGGTTTCTTACGTGCGACTCGGCCATGAAAATCATGTTGGCGCAATACACGGTGAACAGTTTCGACGCAACATTGCTTTCCCAGGCCAGCTTCAACTTCGGCAGTCAGTTTTGGAGCTGAAACCTTTGGATTCGCCTTTATTTTTTTTTTTTTAAATTTTTTTGCTCGTCGTGTTCAGTGAAAATTTTATTTGGTGCATTTCTGCCTTTTTATGGACCCTATTTTCATGAATAAAGCGCTCGATGATTTTTTTGCACTGTGGAAGCATTTATGTTAACTATTTCTGCTATTTTTGCTGTGAGTGACCGTTTTTGAAAAGGTTTAAGACTAATTCCCGTTCCTCTGCGATGGGTAGTCATCTTGTCGCGATGCAGAGGCTTAGTGCATGCCATGAGGCCATGCTGGTAGGGCCACCCATGCCAGACGGGCTCATGACAGGTACAAACTAAGAATTACCCTCCCCCTCAGTGTCTGATAGCGTCTGTTTCCCCTATGGGGCGGCTATCAGTTACCCTGCACGGAGTGTTTCTCCTTTCATTGAGACTGGTCACTCTGTCAGGGTACGTCCGTTTTTACTGTCCACTGTCCATAATCCCACCGGCGTCTGTTTCCCATATTGGGCGGCTTGGTGGTCTGTCTGACTCCCCGTCAGGCAATGGTTAAAATTACATGGCAGTATGTATAAAATGCAAACCCCCCCCCTATCCCAAATGAAAAAAAAACCATGCCCCATGTATCCGGTCGGGGGCTTAATAATCTCCGGAGAACCTATTCCCGCTTCGTCGATTTCAGGAAGCGGTGAATCGACTACGACTGAGATCCAGGTTAGTCCGGTTGGAACGCCAGGCCAGGCTAATCTGCAAACCACTGGTGTCACACAAAACGCAGGAGGAGGCTCTGGGCAACCAGAACCATCCAAATGCACAAAGAATGCACTAACTAAAAGTGCCACAAAAGACAGCGAGGTGCCTCTGAACCTTAAACCAAGCACCTCAAAAGCTGCCAAGGTCCGTGCCGCTAAGGCTAAAACCCCTGTCTCGGGCGCTGCAAGCACATCAGCTGCAGCTGCCCCAGTGCCGGCTGTGAGCAGAGGAACTGCGAACAAGATTTCGGGTTCCACTGTCTCACCTCCCCCCGCCAGTGGAGGAACTGCGAACATGTCTTCGGGTTCCAAAGCTGTGCTCCCTGCCACACAAGGCAACACAAATAGACCAACACGGCACGTCCCACCTGCCAGAATGGCCTTTTTGAAACGGCGAGCAGCCGAAAAATGCGTCGGCCAACTTGGCAAGAAGCCAGCTGAGTCGCTCACTAAGGAGGAATCAACCTCTCTGCAATGGGCTAAATCCACTCTGGCTAAACCGCATGCACCTCCACCTTCGTCCACTGACGCACCTAAGCGTCAGAGGTCGGAGGAGGAGACGCATGCGAAAAGTCAGCAGCCCGACACCAAGCGTCCGAAGCACAAGTCTATGGACAGGAGTTTCAGCGAGGTCGCCAAAGGCAACCTCGTACGTGCTGTCATCGACCGCAACGATGCCGACAGCTCCATCTCTCATGCAAACTGGGAGGTGGTTCGTAAGCAGCTGATGAAAGTGTTCTGGAGAGTCCTTAAAGACAATCCAGGGCCCTCTCCTCAATGCGTAGATGCAGGATGGTTCAGAGGGCGTGTCAAACTCATGGCCTGTTCAAACGAGCGATCAGCCACGCTTCTGAAGCTGGCTGTTGCTCTTTTGGAGGGTCTTTGGGAAGGCGCTAGGCTCGACGTGGTTTCTCTTGAAGAGATTCCCCGCCGACCTAGGGCCATGGCACGAATTCCCGAAGAGCCATTCTTAGCTCAGGAGATTATGGATCTCATTCAGATAGGAAATCCTGAACTACCAACCAATGACTGGAAGGTAGCCAAGATTTCCGAACCTGAAGGTACATCCAGACGGATCACCGTCTTGCTGAATCGGGAATCTCTGGCGCCGCTTCGAGAGAGACGTGGGATGATCTTCTATGGTTTTGAGACGATCACCCTACGTGTCTACCGAGGTGACGATAGGGATCACCAGACTCAGGGAGATGATGATCCATCTCCGGACGTGGCAGACGATGAGACTGCTAGTCTAAGCTCTCATGAGGACGCACTCTCAAACTCTGAGTTTGTGGGTGAGTTCTTTGAGAGGATGGACGAGGCAGTTGACGAGGACGCCCTCTTGGACTCTGATCAAGAGGACGTCAACGTCACAATTGTACCCGCCACAAGAGATGGTGAAGGTGACGCAAGTCAATCTTCATCACTCTAAAGCAGCTTCGGCTGCACTGCTCCTCCGCCTGGCTGAGAGAGGGGAGGAGCTTGTCCTAGCCCAAGAACCCTGGCTACACCAAGGCAGGGTTTGCGGGCTCGGTGCAAAAGGCTTTAAGCTACTGCACACGAATGGTCAAGGTAAGATCAGAGCGTGTATAGTGGCTAAAAGCGATTTGAATATCTTCATTCTGTCTGATTTCAGTGATGAAGATACGGTTGCAGCCGCATGGGAGACAGGAAATAAAACAATTATAATTGTCTCCAGCTATATGGCGTATGATAGCGAAGCACCACCACCTAAAGTTCGCAGCATTGTAGAAATGGCAAATAGATTGGGTTTGCCGGTAATCATTGGAGCAGACGCCAACGCTCATCATGTCGTATGGGGAAGCTCCGACTGCAACACAAGGGGTGAGTTTTTACTTGACTTTATCCTTTGTAGTAAATTAGACGTAGTTAACGTTGGTTCAGAACCTACTTTTGTTGTGATAAATAGAAGGGAGGTACTTGATATAACGCTAGTAGACACTAGGCACTCAGATTTGATCAGTTCGTGGAGAGTCTCAAATGACTGCTCCTTCTCTGATCATAGGTATATTGAATTTAAGATAGGTATTCAGGGTAATGGGGTTACACCCCGGCGTAACAGAAGGAAAACAAACTGGGAGCAACAGCGATCTTTTCTCTCAGACTTTCTTTCAAACCCTCCTGTTATCAATGATAGGCAGGGTATTGATGTCGCAGTCGGTGCCCTAACAAATGCATTCGAACTAGCGACGTCGGAATCTTGCAGAGTAAACATCTGCCGTGGTAAGAGTAAACCACCCTGGTGGAACTCCGAAATTGCGGAAGCTAGAAAAACCTCCCGCAAACTTTTCAATGAGGCAAAAAGACTAGGTAACTGGTCAGCATATAAGGCCTCAGTTAATAGATTTAAAAATCTGATAAGAAATGCGAAGAAAGCGTCATGGAAATCCTTCTGTAGCGGCGTAGAAGGGGCTTCTGAGACGAGCCGACTTCGAAAAATCTTATCAGTGTCGCAAGTTGTACCAAGTTTCATTAAGAAACCATGTGGTAACTGGACTACCAGTGGACGTGAGACCCTTGAGGTACTCATGGACACGCACTTCCCTGGTTGTATTCCTCTGATAGGGGAACACTCAACCTGCTTAGACTGCCACCCGCAAAATTCAATCCCTATTAGCAGGGAAGGACTTTTGTGGGCTATAAAGAGCTTTGACCCGTTCAAATCTCCGGGTCCTGATGGCATTATACCTGCTGACCTGCAGCATAATGCGGATCTTGTAATACCATGGTTAACCCGAATATACACAGCATGTCTGTCATGGGCGTATATTCCGGAACTGTGGACTAGGTGCTCCGTTGTTTTCATCCCGAAAGGAGGAAAAACGTCGCACACCTCACCGAAGGATTTTAGACCTATCAGTCTGTCATCCTTCCTTCTGAAAACATTGGAACGGATAATTGATCTCCATATGAGAACAACAATTAATCCAAACCGACTCTCAACATCTCAACACGCATATACCAAGGGTAAATCGGTTGAGACGGCACTGCATATGCTCGTAGGATGTATTGAAAAATCTCTAGAGCATAAGGAATATGCATTGGTGGCGTTCCTTGATATAGAGGGGGCGTTCAACAACGTGAAACTGGAGGCCATAATTAGGGCTCTGGAGAGACTGGATGTTAATCAGTCGATTATTAGCTTCATTAGGAATTTACTGACCTATAGGGTCATCATATCCAATATGGGGCGGGCTACTGTCTGTAGGATAGCCAGACGAGGGACACCACAGGGAGGGGTGCTATCACCTCTTCTTTGGAACCTCGCCTTAAATTCATTGCTTACGGTACTGGACTCTATGATGTTCACAACCGTGGCATATGCGTGACACTATATCGCAACGTCTGCAAACAGCGCTTAGACAAATTAGTAGGTGGAGCACCGAAGGTGGTCTAAGTGTTAATGCGCAGAAAACGGATCTTGTATTATTCACTAGAAGAAACAAGATTCCCACATTTTCGCTACCACACCTTAATGGAATGGAGCTTAAACTATCTGACAGTGCGAAATATCTGGGTGTTATTCTAGATTACAAACTGTCATGGAACCCTAATGTACAATTTAGGGCAAACAAGGCTTTAATAGCCATATATACCTGTAAGAAAGCCATAGGTAAAAACTGGGGCATTAGCCCCGGAAATGCCTACTGGCTCTTCAATACTGTGATAAAGCCCATACTAATGTATGGAGCGCTAGTATGGTGGCCTGCACTAGGCAAGCCTACATACTGTAGTATAGTCAACAAAGTACTACGAACTTCAGCCTTGATGATCACAAGTGCCTTACGCACGACGCCATCAAAGGCTTTGTTTACAATGCTGCACTGGCTGCCAGCCGATCTAATGGCCAAACAGCTGGCCCTGAACTCGGCAGTAAGACTTAGTGCAGCCGGGACATGGAAATCGAAGAATTTCGGCCATGCGAATATTTTGGGATGTGTGCGCATATCGACCATCCCGGAAAATATTGATTATTGTGCACCCTCAGCCATGCCGACCAGAAGGTTCGAAGTATCAACTTCAGGCATGTCATCCATGATGACACATGAAAGTCATCAAGAAAACGTGCTTGAGGTTTACACAGATGGATCTAAAACGGATATTGGAGTAGGGGGAGGCGTTTTCATTCCTTACTTTCAAATAAGGATGAGTTTTAGGCTACAAAATCATTGCAGCACTATTCAGGCTGAAATTTCTGCCATAAAAAGAGCGGCAAATTGGCTAAGGTATCACAGGATATATGGTAAAGATATCCAGTTCCGTACTGATAGCAAGGCTGCGATAAATTCCTTATCGGGCGTTTATACTACGTCCAGTTTGGTTCGTGAATGCCGGACATCTCTTGATGAGATGGCGAGACATTCCAACCTGGAACTCTTTTGGGTGCCAGGGCACGCGGGAGTGCCCGGAAATGAAACTGCGGACGAACTGGCTAGATCTGGAACCTACCTTAGGGACCAGGAGATAGATCAACTAGTCGGTGTTCCGCTAAATTGCTGTAAGGATAACATACAGCAGGAATTACTGGGGGCTGCGCAGACCAGATGGTCGAACGAGCCCACCTGCACGACCTCGAGGCTTCTATGGCCTCAGTATGACTGCAAACGTACTGCAATCCTGCTGAGAACCCCTCGAGGTCAAATAGGCACATTAGTGGCTGTGCTGACAGGGCATTGCATTATAGGTGCACACGCTAGGAGATTGAATCTACCGCATAATGACTTCTGTAGAAGTTGTCAGGATGAGGAGGAAGAGGAAACAGTGAAACACCTCCTCTGTCACTGTCCGGCCTTATCTATGGAAAGGGCGGCGCTGCTAGGCAGCTCGATATTACAGGACCTCACAGACCTATCGGGTTGCGATATAAACAGGATAAACTCATTTATCCGGCTCTCCGGTTGGTTTTTGCACCAAACCTAAAGTGGGGATCGGTAGGTATCTATCCTGCTCATCCCTCTTTCGGGCGTCACAACGGGACCTAAGGGACCCAAGTGAGTCGGCTTTTACCCTTTTGCGTAGCCGGCGACCCGTGCAACCTAACCTAACCTAACCTAATTCCCGTTGTTTTATCGTTGTGCGCGGACCCATTTGAATTTTTTAAAACTGACACTTCAAGTAAAAAAATTAGACTGAATATTCAACGCAAGACATTGCCAAAAGTAGAATACAGAAAAATTCAAAAAAATTAACCCTCCATTGAGGTACCGTTACAGTCACAAATGGCTGCATAATTTAAGCTGTGAGATGGAAAAATGGGGTATTTTTTGTTTTAATGCCTTTTAAGTAATTAAATGCAGATTTTTGCAGTGAATGATTTTTTATTGTTTATCCTGAATATTTTCTCTTTCAAATTGTGCAAAATTTTTTTTTAATGTATTGCTAGTTTCGTTTTTATAGAGATTTTAAATGAAAAAAATTCACTGCATAAAATAAGCTGTGAGCCACTGTACATATATGGATGGATATGAATGACATCAACGAAACTAAACTAAACAGTGGCTAATCTTCAGTTGAAAGTTCTACTTTCCAGTAAAACTTGTTCTAGTAAACGGTTTAATGCCTGTAGTGTCTCCCGACGGTGATTCTGGCATCAACGTATCTACCATACGATGAAGATGATCAGCCTCCACGTGCCGTACGCAACCTGATTTATTTGTGCGATACAAGGCCACGATCTCGTCCTAGGATGTGATGCGAATGCCCATCATACTCTTTGGAGGAGTACGGACATTAACTCTCGAGGTGAGAACCTATTAGACTATCTTCTATCTACTAATTTTAAGATATGCAATAGAGGTAATAGACCAACGTTTTTCAATAGGATCAGGGGACAGGTCATTGATATAACATTGGTAAGCGATAGGGACTCAGTTAAGATAATTGATTGGAGAGTTTGGCTTGATTGTTCTTTCTCTGATCACAATAGAATTGTTTTTAGGGTGCAACTTATATAGCATCGGTTTTTAAAGGCACCCCACCCTAAGAAGTCTAAGGCGGCTAACGCCAGTACCGAACTTAGTGCACAAAATATGAAATGTTTGATGAGCTGCATGATATTGAGCGCCTTCATACTGAAACCAAAGATCCTCCAAGTTCATATCATAATAAGTCCGTAATCATGGCTCCACATCATTAAAAAAAAAACAAAAAATAAAAAAAAAACGTTTTATATTACAATTGCTTAATGCTATCACTGCTTTTATTGACGCAAGTGATTTAAATATATTTTTCTTACAATCAAATATTGTTTTAAATTCTGTGGCTTGTCAAATATTAGAAAGTTATTAATTTTATAATTTGCTCCATAGAAATCATATAAAACCAACTTACCAGTTGCCAGCAAACTGCATGAACCCAAGAAAACAAAATCAGATAAAGTTTTGTTGTGACATTGGTTTGTCTAAAAAAAAATGATTAAAGATCAGTTACTATTAATGCTTAAGTATTTATCAACTTACAAAGAACGATTTATTATTCTGCGTAGCGATTCCAGCTTGCCATAAACTTAGGTTTCCATCACCATCACCGATGCCAAATTTATTTCCTTGTTCGGAAAATCGACATCTTGTTACCTTTGCAAAAGTTCCCGATGGCCGTGGTGTGCAAACTACTTGTTGATGACCCCATTCCCAAACTTGAACGGAACCATCTTGACCGCCCGTTAAATAAAGCGGCATTAATGGATGCGCACTCATTCGTTTTACGTTATCAATTTTATGTTTTAATATCTGTAAATAGTAAAAGGTTGAAAGGACCTATCGTTAGCTGCGATAATTTATTACTTCAACCGGATTTGATGCACTGGCGAACATATTATCGCCCTATAATGCATATATAGTTTTTATAAAGATGACTATTTCAGACTGGAGTCGAAATAAGAAGTATAACTGGGCTATTTATTTGGATGAAATCATCCTATCAGAAGAAGTTATAATTTTTGCAAATGACGTACGTCAATTATATTTGACATTTGTAAACAGACAAACAGACAAGCTAGAGCGTGGAATAATTGTGTTGATTTTAGCGCTGCGTGTATTTTGATGTCGATTTTCTAATCGCACAAAAAAAGAAAACATTCCACCGCTTAGCTGCTGGACTCGAACAGACTAAAACCACAAAAGGCTTTCCGGTGCGTGACAGCCACCGAACTGGTCGTTCTGTCGAGAATATTGCGGCTGTGGCTGTCGATGTCGCTGAGAACGAAGAAAGATCAACCAGATGACGTGCAACACAATCGAGACCAAACGGACAATACAGCGAATGTTAGTGAAAGACAAACTTGTTCCCGTATAAAGTGCAAACAGTTCACTAGCTAATGCCTGCTAAGCGGTAGACGCGTGTGAAGCCATCCTTAATCTGAACAACGAAGAGGAAGATTTTCATTTTAGCGGTTACGTGAATAAAAAAAATATTCGTTACTGGGACAGTAAATATCTGCATTTGATGCCCAAAAAACATAACATCCACTCAAAGTGGCGATACGGTTATTGTTACTGGCGAACTCTACAATGCCATGATAAGCAATTTCTAACTGCCCAAATTAATGAGCATGGTGAACATATGGTTTCAACAAGACGATGCTACCGCACACACTTCAGGATCCACAGTGAATATTGTAAACGAAGCATTTCTTGGTCGCGTAATTTCCTGTTTTGGAGATTTGACATGGCCAGCAAGAACGCCCATATTAACCATCTAATCTTTATGCGAAGCTACCTGAACCCTTGGGTTTATACCAACAAGCTTCGGATAGTCGCCGCGCTTAAGGAGAATATTCGACAGGAATTCGAACAGTTATCAGCGGACAGTATGGAAAATGCGATAAAACGGGCAAAAATGTGTATCAACACTGGCGACAGCCACTTGGCGGATATCATCTTTACTGTCCAAATAAAGATTTCCATCATTCAAAATAATTTTATTTTATTTAGTAAAAAAGTTATTCAAAAATAAAATTGGATGATTAAATTTGCGCCACCCTGTACATCTAATGAATGTAAAAAATCATAATCAATATACATATGTGACCGCGCACAGAAAAAATAACGCAACCTCACGAAACTTCACATGAACTCACGTTGACATTTTCGGTCATAATCGATAACTTCGGAGTTATAGCAGGAATTTTAACAGCGTTAACAGTATTCATAAAAAAGCGTTAAAAGAAAAGGGTAAACTTTTAACGGATCTCCTGTAAAATTTACTTTTTTACCCTTGGTCCCTTTCTATTTGCGCAGTCACATATATGAGTAAATGTACATTGTGCGTGCCGCTAATAAACAGAAACGAGTCCCAGCACGATCAAAGGAGAAATATGGTGTAGTCGCGCACTATCTCCGATCCATGGAGAAGGTGCCAATTTTCAACTCAAGTTTTACCTTCTAGAAGTTTGAGAAGCAGTATTCAACAGCATTCCGACCTATTAAAAAATTCGAGAACATTCCAAATCATATCGTATTAAAAATTTCTTTGAAGTCTGATTTTTAAATGGCTTAACCAATTTTAATGAAATTCGAAATTTTGTTTGATACTTTTACAGAAGGTTCAGTAGCCTATGGCTCTCTCAAAACTCGTGTCCAAAGATGAGAAAAGGTGGTAAATGATCATTTTAATATAGCTGAACCAGTTTAAATAAATTTTTAAACATAGATAGATCCCATTATATAGGGTGCATGGGGATATGTGAGTCAAACTCAGACTCTCGAGAAAAGAAAAGGAGAGAAGGAAATTTACATATATAAAAACCATGTGTTACAGTGTTCCTTCAAAGATATTAATCCCCGAAACTGGCCAATCAATTTCATAATATGTCGTCGTGTACCCTTGGTGACAGATTTGAGAGATTAAACCCGATAGATGGCGCTGTTGTGATGCAGATTATATTTTTCTTACTTCCAAGGCTACTCAATCGATTTTAAAATTGTGGTTCTTTTGCGTTTAGAAGGATCCTAGAAGTGAGTCCAGGCAACGACGTGTTTAATGAGCTACATAGTAAGTAATAAAAAATATATGGCCTTTTTACATTGGGAAAATTGGCTCACTAATATTATATTACCTAGAGTCTTTGGCGAGAATCGTGCCCGCAACCACCGAACTGATAGACTAACGCACTACCAATCAGTCAGTCTGTCGGGACACTCATGCCTCGCTATACGTTTTATTTTTGAAGTAAAGGATAAATGTTAAATAAATAAAATAATAACTTACAATATCAGTTCCTCTGCCAGACTGCGATGAATTTGAGTGGTGGTAGTTCATATTTGATTCAGGTGTTGAGGATGAACCATATGGCGTTCTAAAATAAATAAAAAAAAATATCTTAATTACCTACTAATCCTTAAACGTTGTAAATGCTCATTGGCTACTAAAAGTATTACTATAAAGCACTTTATCCTCAATTAATCAAATTTTAATAAATTTTTTTTTTTTTTTTTTTTGAAAACCTATTTTTTCGTGAGTTGCCGGAAAATTTTTCAGTGATATATTTGGCAAGTTTTTAGTGAAATTTTAAATTTTTGTTGAAATCGCCATTTTTTATATAAAAAATTTTATAGTAAAAATTGCGGTTTTTGGTAAAATTTTGTATTTTTTTTGGTAATGTTTTGGTGAAAATGTGATTTTTAGTGAATCTTCATCTTTTCATGAAATTAAAAATTGTGATATTTTTTATTAAAATTAAATTTTTTTTGGAGATGCCAGAGAATAAAAGAAATATACGACTTCAGATTAAAAATATATTATAAGCATATGGCGCGACACATAACGAACAAAATAAGTATTCGAAATTTATCTGTAAAGGAAATTTTGAGTTACTTACTGCTCTGAACTTTGAATCATTAAAAATCCGGTATTAGATATAGTTTCACTATCCTTGGAAATACCAAGCATGTCATAGTCGCATTCATCTTCATACCAGTTGGGCGATTCTAGCAAAAGGGAAATATCCAATTCTTGTACTTCTCTGGGATTAGCAACCGCAATCATTGTTGAAGAGTTATTGTTTAGACAAAATGCCAGAATTGATTCGTGATCTTTGTGAATAATACGAATAGGTTCATTGTCTTTTGTTGCTCCTCCACTTGCTCCTAAAAATTATATAAAATTCATTAATTGCCAACACAAATTATGTTTAAAATTTAATTTGAATGAAATTTCATGTTTTTCTCCTTGATTTTGTTCTATATTTTTGGAGACAATAAAAAAAATATTAATATAAGAGATACTTAATAAAGGAAATTTAAATTGTTCTTATAAAATTTCTAAGGCCCATTATCATAACTTATCAATAGCTAAATTTAGGATTTTATCGGGGAGATAAGTAGATTTTCGTTGTTATCACCAGAAAGCTAAAAAATAACTTTCAACTATCACATAATTTAGAGACAAGTTATAGTACCGAGCCTTACCCTCAGTATTATAGCGAAAAACTACTTATCTCTCGATAACATCCCAATTTTAGCTATTGGCAAGTTATAATAATGGGCATAAATGTTATTTAAATTTAATTTTAATCTCTTTAAAATAATTCTACTCAAATATTATTTACTTATGCCAGCTCTTTTTCCGATCTTGAAAACACTTTAGGAACGATGTAGGAAGCAAAGCGTTCAGCTATTTTAACATTTATTTTTTTTTCTCGTCAATGGTGGCGAGATTCCGTCATTAAATGTTATTTAAGCGGCGAATTGGATACGGTACTATAAGGCCGAGGCCGCTCAGAAACCTTTTCAAATTTAGAACAAGTTTTATTTCTGAGAGTGACTCACTGAACAGGTCTCACCCCCGGGGGTTCCAACTGTCACTGCAGGAAATTGCAAATGCTTTAACGCGGTTCACTCGGGGAAAATAGTGGCACCAGACGCTAGGGTTCCTGGAACCCAAATCTGGAAGAAAAGGTCTGTGATTTAAATCGCGGGTTCTCTTTGAGGCCCGACCAGTGCCCAAACGACTGGTACCACGGGAATCGGTGGCCCCACAGAGACTCCCCTGTCTCTGTAACCGCTTATTGGTGAGGTCCCCTTTGGGGGTACACGTGGTGGCTGTGGTTTAAGATCGATGTATGCAGGGTGGATGCATTGTTGATCAAAATGTGCTGTTGCATTCTTAGGGTGCGCCGTTACTACACAGTGGGGGTGCTAGTCTACGTCTTTGTTTCACACGGTGTTTGGAGCACCGTGGGATAAAGCCACCGTGGCATGAGCCCACGTTAATCTAGAACACATCTGAACAGGTCTCAGTGAGTTACAAGAGCATATGAAAATGTTGAACGCATTAGGCTATACGTTTTGGAACTGAGACTTCCACTATAGGTAGTTAGAAAGTCCACTACTACGCATAGATGTTAAATTGAGTCACCTGGGTTTATATACCAGCCAGATACATTTTTCTAATACCTATTTTTTAGTTTTTCTACTCTTACTTGTATAAATTACAGCGCCGTCTATAGGCCGGTAAGCTCTATAGGACTTCAAAATTAATGTAAATACTTGACACCAGAGGCGCTGCAACACTGCTTTAATAACAATAATGACGTGCAGTTACATAGTTGCCAAAAGTTAAGCTTTCTTCCTTTATTTAATACACTAGCTACACCCATCCTATTGGAAGAAAAGTATGGGCAACCTTTATCTCGAAAACGCACGCTATTGTCACAACAAAAATGTGTCAGTTTATATACAAGTTACGACGCCTACCGGTAACATTCAATCTGTTTTTTACTAGACTCTGCGTATTAACACAACTAATTCCTAATTCATTTTGTGTTTTGGCAGACTAGCACAGGGGTTACTCTTGCAAAGTTTCAAGGCGCTATCTATTGTAGTTCGCCAGGAACACGATAATAATTTTTCTCTTTGTATGGGAAGTATCACGCTCACTATACCAATCCAGTCTGTGTTTCTCTAAACTATGTATGTTAATATAGAGGTTACTGGTGCAAAATTTTAAGGCGCTACCTATTACTGCTACCAAGCAACACGATGATAAATATATACTTTGTATGGAAGGTGCCACGCCCACGTCGAATATCAAAAAAATAAGTACCCTATTTTACCAACTGTATATCTGATAACAAACAGTAAAAATTTCAAAGAACGGTTCCCTGGTTTAATCAGCTATTATAGCTTTCCCACAAACAAACATACAAACAAACACATTTTATGCATTATATACATATCTAGACATGTTTTATCCCTTTCGCAATAATAGTAACGTAGGTGTCGATTAGTAAGCAACCAGAAAAAAACTGAAAACGAAAAAGTTTTATCTTAGTTAGTGCACCAAGCTTAATTTTAGCGTTAGCACTTGCTACCGTAAACTTTAACCTAAAAATTTAGATTCTCATAAAAACATAAATACATAAGTATATGTGAAAAGAAACCAAGTTTCTATCTGAATGTGGCAGAAAATAGTCAGATCCGCATAAAAATATAAATTTTGGCTGTTAAAAGTAACAAGACCTAAATGAGAACCAAATTCTTTCTTGTTCCAATACCACAATTACTATAATTGCATTATAAGAGGCAAGAACTCTGACCTTTAGTTTTAACTTTTATGTTTTTGAGCGGTTAAATTATAATAAATAACAGTTTTAAATATTAATTGGAAAATAGGAGGATATTTCCAGTAACTCATAGAAATCTAAATGTTAATTCCCTGTGGCTTCTTATAATTTCTTATTTTCTTGCTAAACGAAGAAAGAACGATAGAAACAAAATTACGCCATTCCCTACATTTAAATATTCCTGCGCAAGTTGGGCTAATAACGTCACGAAATTGTCTTCCTATAGGCTAAAATTTCTGATTGAATAAAAAAATAGAATTTAATTGCAGAATTGCCCATTTTTGCATTATTCGTACGAAATTACAAGAAGCAATTTATTGAATACAGATTTGCCAAGACTTTCAACTACGACATCTAACGGGAAATAATGCACGTGGCGTAATCTTACTTCTATTATTCTTGAATCACAGTGTCATGTTAATAGAAATAAAAACAATAAATTTAATTGTATTTCGCGCAAACATGAGATCAATTAACTGAGGTTCTCTTATTCACTTTCATTACCATTATCCGTATAGTCATGCAAATGCGTATCGTGTACAGAAGATGGTTCCATTTTCTTGCCAAATATTGCTTTAATAAACACATCTTGGGCTTCATCCTGACGTACCAGATAATTCCAAAGACGTCTTACAGGACCAGAAGATGAACTCATTACAAATGGAGTGTTGTCTTTGTTGAATAGTGATCTATATTTATGAATTGAAATTCCAGGAACTCCACTGTTCAACAGACAACCTATCCAAGAAACCAAAAAATTTAGCATTAATTATAAATTAATTTAATTTGTAAATTGTCAAATTACCTGGTATAAAATCATCACTAGGAGGACCCTTAGAAGTTATAATTTTTTGCGATATATCTTGCCATCGATTTAATGTTCTTAATACTTCATGCGATAAGGGACTTAATACTGGTAAATCTAGAACAAACCGTTTATTTTTATTAAATTTAATTTAAAGCAAAATTTTTAATTTGAGTATTAAAAAAAACTTACCTTGAAGTTCTATTCCCGAAATATTTATAAAATCTTGAACATGTTTTATAAACATTTTAATAAATGCCAATCTTAAAATGCACCATGAGTAGGACATTGGATCCAAATGTTCCTTGTTTTCTTTGTTACCAGCTTTAGCATTAGTGCTAATGCCATCATCTTCCTCCTCTTCCTCTTCGGGTTCATCTGGATCATCCGTATCATATTCATCGCAATCTTAAAATAAATATTTACAGAAAGCATAAAATAACATTCATTTTTATATAAAATTATTAAATACAATAAAGGGTAAATAAAGTCAGACAA
Source organism: Phasia obesa (assembly GCA_949628195.1). Taxonomy (NCBI): domain Eukaryota; kingdom Metazoa; phylum Arthropoda; class Insecta; order Diptera; family Tachinidae; genus Phasia; species Phasia obesa. The sequence goes on along the minus strand of OX451218.1, from coordinate 23,966,532 downwards.
TGTAATTATTTGACGAAAATTCTCAAATATTTGTTTGCCATTTTTGATCTCCAAATATTTCTTTTAATATAAAAAAGATCTCAAGACGTGGTCAAGCTTAAAATGCTATTATATTTTTAGGGTAAACGTCATAAAAAAATAAGATTCTAGGTTTTCGCCTCTTCCAGGATATACAGCCGACCTGTACCATTGTAAAGAAAAGTAAGAACTTCCAAATCTATACAAAAAATGAAGTTAAATGCTTTTTTCTTCCTCCAGGTGAATCTGCACCCTGACCTCCCCACCTTCGTATAGTCAGTCAGAATTAAAAAAATTAGCTTCTATATAACTTCATATCCAGTGGATATACATACGAGTACTAAGAAAAAATCGGATTCCTGGGTTGAAGCAGAGTTTTTTCGTCACTGGAAAGATCCGATAGGGACAGTTAACTTGCTTTATCACGTTATCTCAGTGTACATCAATTTACAATAGGAAACACTGAGGTCAACATTTGCAGGTACTGTGAGTTGCACGATGGGACTTAAGAATACGTACTTTGTGCTTATCCTGCCTTGAGGTCTCTTACAACAAAATACCTAGGAGGCACTCTATTATCTCTCGGATAAGTGAATGATCTGTTATCGTAGATGTCTTTATCCCTAACCTAGAACTTGTTCAGTGAATGCAAAATCTGTGAAAGAGATCCCTTGTGTCAAGTACTTAGAACCTAGTTTTGTATGGAACTCCACCAATATACGACTTTTAATTGATTAAGTTTGGCGCTCCACCGATATACGAAACTGCTAGTTTGGAACACATGAGATTACTGGACTGGAATAGAGTCGCCTTTTATTCTTGGGGCACTGGTAATTTATTTCAACGTAGAGTTGAGTAGGTTCAGTTTTTTATTAGGAGGAGTGTCTGGCTTTCCCAACCTCCCCCCTACATACATGCAAACCTAAATTAACTCCCTACTCCTATTACAGTAGGTTTAACTTTTTAGCAGATTTTACCACTCATTATCACAGTTCTCTCTTTTTTCTCTTCCTTTTTGCCTTTTCTCTATATTACAGTTAAAAGGCCAAATAAATAGCTACCTGCTCAATCATACCTAACCTCTGTGAACGGTTTATTTTTATAATATTTTTTGCTAGAATATGTACGATCAATTCTGTGAAATAAAAATTTTAGAGGTTAATTTGGATAACGAAAATCATTTCAAGCGACCAATTAGACAATTTTCTCTTCCCGAACCACAAAATATACCTTCCACATTTTGGTTTTCATCAGGGACAAGTATTATCCAGACTATTAACACTTACACATTTACCCTGTCTTTTATCTCTTGACCAAATGCATCTTTTAGCCAAGACTGTGTGGACATGCAATCATATTTTTCAAAAAAATTTATATGCGATGCAGGATTATTGTCAACAATAATCAATATTCAATAAGAAATTATTTAACAGATTCATTGGATGACTCCGGGTTACTGTTGTCATATCTCTCGGTGAAGATGTCATATCTTTCGGTAAAGATCGTTGTCACTTGCTATTTGTAGGATACGATTGACGCTTTCGTTTCAGAATATCATTATCGTCATCACCGAAAGGTATAACAACTGTATTTCATTTAATGGCGAAACAAGTCTGATTAACTTGATGCTATACTTACCTTTTACGTGGTTTGCCTACAAATTATCTGTTTGTCTACAACACAGATCTCAAATCGCAATGACGTTTGACGCCTCTAGCAAAACCTAAGGCATATTTACATGTTTTCGCCACCGCAATTATAATGGTCAACTAGTTTTAAACCGGATGCGCTGAAGTTAACCACCAACTTGTCCATTACTTTATTTGAAAAAGTTTTGACCTGCTCTAGCCCACCCTGTTCTAAACAAGATGATAATAATAATTTTATGTGTGCAATATCTGACTTATGTTTCGGAACAGAGGCTAAGGCAGAGAACAATTGTTTTAACTTTATTTGCAAGTTTTGAACTTGTATAATATATAATTATAAATATTTTATACAAGGTTTCCCTGTTTTAATAAGTAATTTGAAGAATCTATTGCAATATGTACCTGTATTTTTCGTCTTCGTCAAAAAATATGAAAGCATTGACATTTCCGGTGGAACAAACTGTTCACGATAAGTGGGCTTATCTTCCTTCATGTAAGTCGAAGAACTTGTGCTGCCGAAACTTCCTAAAATCTTCATATTTAATTTAACGCGTTGTTTTGTTATCGACGTCACAGTATTCCAAACGCTGCTATCCTCATTTGGTTCATCTACTGAGGGATTGGTTGGAGCTACATGGTTTTCGCATGTAGCTTTTCTCAATAGTTTCTTCATTCCACCTCCGAATATGGTGGACCAGGTATCAGCCGAAAACTGATGAGCCACAAGTCTATACAAAATGCGACTGTCGCATGTAACTAAAGCATATGTCGCTAGCGATACGTATGTTGCAATAAAACTTTCCAATAGCAGAACATTTAGTTTTGGTATGTCTTCATCTTTTTCACTGGCTAAGAGAGCTCTTAAATTTGCTACACCCGGCCATTTGGAAGGTGTTGTACAAACAATCGTTGGTTCATCTGTGGAATACGCTCTCTTTCGATTGAAAATATTTGTGTTGCCTATTAAGTGTGAACATTCAAATGAAGAATTCAATTTAGCAATATTTTCTATGCCTGGACTTTGAAAACCGTTCCGCGATGAATTGTTAACAACAAAGCTTTCAGAGTCGCACAGTGACTGATAGATACAAGATGAAAGTGCAACAGCAAGATCGCGAATAATAAATATTTCACAAAAGGCATTTGTATCGGAACAAGCAAATGGCGAAAACTTTATAACAGTGTGTAGCATATCGATAGTTTGAGACTGAAAAGAAATCAATTTACATCTAACAATCATATATTGGAATAACGGATGGTTCATATAAAAAAATTTAATAAGATATTTGCTAAATAATATGATATACTGATAGATGGTTTCTGTCCAAAATATTTACTAAAAATATTGAGAGCCAAAGAGAGTTAATTTACACTTGAAAAACGTTGGCAGAAATATTATCTTTTCTTTGGAAATCGGAAAATATACACGTGATGTCAAGAAGCGAATGCAACCACAAAGAATGAGTGTTTAGTGTGGATTTTGGAGTGATGGAAATATTTTTTCATTTTAGTCAACGGCGTGCGTTACAAAGAATGATTACGGACTTTTTATAGTATGAAATGTAAGATGTGAACTTGGTTAATCTTTGGTTTTAACAGGTTGACCCATCTTTTACGCACTATGTTCGGTTATCCTGTCATCAGCGGTCGTCATCAGCGATATCAATCGATTTGACCCTTTTAGACTTTTTCTTGTGATATGCCATTGAAGACCGATGCTTTGCTAATCATCCAGAGATGATCCCATCATTAAAGAAAGTATCGTTCGGGCCATTTGTGAGATCAGAATAAAAAACCATCAAAAAAGACTTGGAAAACTTAACTGACAGTATAAGTAAGTTACTGCGAGCCCAGACGCGGCCGGCAACACATGAATTAAATCGTTTCCATAAATTATGAGAATATTTTTTATTTCTATCACACATCATATGCCAAAGTAAATTAAGGCCCCTATTACGGTTTACAACTCAACTCTACTTCAGTTGAAATTTTAAAATTTGTTATTATCAATTACAACTCAACTTGTCAAAAATTTTTAAGTTGAATTTAAATTGTGTTACAACTCTGTTGTAGTTTCACCGTTTACAATCCTGTGTTAGTTCGGTTAACAAAAGTTTAAAATTACAACTCATCAGTTGCAGTTGTTTCAAATTACAACTCATCAGTAGCAGTTGTCTTTCAAGTTGTCTTTTAGACAACTCAACTGAGTTGAGTTGTAAACCGTAATAGGGGCATAAGTTTAGTTCATTTTATGTAATTTTTAAAAAGATACTTGTATTTGGACACCTGATATAAATTATTCGGTTGTTTTTGTTGTATCAGTGTTTTACTAAACCATTTTAATCTGCGGGTGCTAGTATGGAAGCATAAATGGGGTTGGATTGATAAATTCAACACGAACTCCTCCTAACTCCTACCTCCTCGTAACTGGTAAAAAGGGAACACATCATTTAACTGGTTTAAAAATTGTTAAAAAATAGAAGATCCATTAATCTTATCCTATTTGGCGTCAACGACATAGTCGTCAGTTTTGAGCCGTCATCACTTTTAATCGACGACATCATCAATTCGATTATAATTTGGTATTCCCTAATAGTCTAATGACGATGTCGACGGCTTATCGATAACATTGTTCTGTAGATAAATCATCTTCTAAAAAATGAAATGAATTGGATAATTGGATATTGATGTCGACATAGGAAATACCAATTTAAACCGATCGACACAAAACGTCGTCGTATTGTGCAAAAAGTTATACCAGATGATCATGTTGTCACCTTCGGTATCCCACTACAAAAAAGCTCATAACTTACCTGTAAATACTTAATAGGATCGGCAATAACTGTTTTGTTTCCGGCGACACATGCACTTAGCAACGGAAGGGTAGTGGGGAATGGTAAAGGGCTCAATAGTTGTTGCTGAGTTTTTTCTTGTTGAAGCTCTTGAAGTAGAAGTACTAGTTCCATTCGAACTGAAGCTAGTCCTCCACCACTTGCACCGTGTAATGAACAATAACTTAACAAAGTTCGCAACAGTGTTTCGTTAGCTAAAAATAAAATTTTTAAAAAATAAATTTTCACATTTTTAGTCATAAAGGAAATTCTTGTTTAAAATATTAAAAGGTTCAAATATTGGTTGTTTTTTTAATGAAATATAAGCTTACCTTTTAGCCAACGTTTTCTCTTAGCAGCTCTCATAACTTTAACTTCAAAGTCATGCTTTTCGTGCATTAATATTTCATGAAGAGTAGGTTTTTCGGATAAAATATATGAAGTAGACATGTCTTTTTCCTGTAATAAAGAATATTTCTCTTTGTTAAAAAATAAATAAAATAGAAGAAATAAAAACAAAAGGGAATGTCAGACAGTGTTGTTTCTTATTTATTGTTGGAAACTAAGTATCGGTTCAAACAGTGACGCAGTAAATAAAGTCAAATTCTTATCATTAAAACATGCAAGAGTGAGGAGGAAAGCTCTTGAGTGAGGAGAAACAACAACAGGGGTGATTGCTTTTAAAAATAACCACAAAGAAACGTAAGTTTTTTATAATTATAGAACAGCTGCATTTTTTGCAACATCGTTACTTTCCTTTTCGTTTTAGTTTGACATCTGATTTCGGTATATTTTCGATCACTAGACAAGACAGTAATGACTCTAGCGTACAGTATTCATAGTTTGTTAGCTCTTGTAGCTCTAAATACGTATATCCTAGTCAACCATAGCTTTTTGCGATTTGTTTAGCAGCGAAGGATTTCTAGTTGAAACTCCAAATTTGGGTACCTCAGACATAATTGTTGTTATACATTTCGGTGAAGACTGTCGTCATTCGCTGTTCGTTTGACTCGGTTGGCGATCACTTTAGATATGAGAACATCATTATCAAGCCACTCAAGACATTATTAGAATTAATTCATTTGTCCCGGACTTTCCAAAGCAAATGATCCTATTGGGTAAGAAAATGTGCAGTGTCAAGCTGCAGCTTAGGCGCAATATACTGCAAGAGTTACTGTTTGGGCATTGACATTTCCGTATCAAGATTGTTGACGAACGGTGAAGAGTAATATGCAGAGTAAATATAAATGCACAAATCAGAAGTTTGAGGAAATTTTTGACATTTCGCTCTGCACAACAGAGAGAAAAACTTGAAATACTTATAAAAATTGTACAAAAAAGTCTAGGTCTAAGTTCACGCATATTTGCGAATCAGCTCTAAAAGTGAATTAATAAAAAAGTCCAGCAATGCAGATTACAGAAAGCAACTCTTTCTGAAGACACCGAAGAAGTCTGTCCAATTAACTAGTTAAGGAAGAGCAGCGTGTAATGTTTACAATTTAAACAAAGTGTTATCGGACCAATATTTATTACCGGCAGCATCCGTTGAAACAATCAAATTTGGTTTACTAACGGTTCCGAAAAGGAAAATGGTGAGACAGAAGCCGGCCGTTCCAATGAGTAAATACTAGACAATATTTCAGGCAGAAGTATACGACAAAGACAAAGGGTATAAAAAATAATTTTGATGTCAGACAGCCAAACTGCGCTAAATGGCTTAACTTTATTTGAGCTAAAGTCGGTGGTAGTCATGGATTGTGTGACATCTCTAATTGAAATCGGTTCTCACAATTATCAAGTATGTGCTGTAATCCGAAACCGAGTGAAATTGAAATCGAATAAATTTTTAAAGAAAAATATAACTTAGTTGCGCCTATTATTTTAAAACATTAGCAATCAAGGAAGTTATGTGAATGGTCTTTAATCAAATGTATACAAAATAATATCAAAATGTTGTAAGATTTAAAAGTTATGACAATTTAAAATATCATTCGGATTCAATATCACTCGGTTTCGGATTACAGAACATACCTGTATAAATAGTTCCTATTTATAACGGCCATGTTGGCAATGAGAGAGCGGGACGTCTAGCCTACCTAGGGGCCCGACGTAGAAATATAGAACCAGAACCTTTCCATTTCATATCCAACGGGTTTGCTAAAGAAAAAAACTGATTCCTGGGTCAAAGCAGAGTTGTCTCGCCATTGCGAGGTTACTATCACTCAATAAAAGAGACTTGAAGCTACTTACGGGATGGTTTGCCAGACATTGTGTTCTTCGTTACCATTAATTCTATAATATACTATAAGCCGCACGATTCTTTGTAACACGATCACTCATCTTATAAGATTATTGGCTTTATCCGTAGCCTAGAACTAGTTGAACATAAAGGATGTACTAAATATTCTTTGGGTCGCGGCACTTAAGGCCTATTATTTAATGAAAACAGGGGTATTATCACCGCATTCGATATCAAGTAAAATCTCTTGTAATTTTTCATTTTGGTATTATAGCACTCGATATCGAATAAAATTTATCGCAATTTCATTCGAAAGGAAATGTTTTTAAACCACGTATTTTTGTTCACTGGTTGACATATTATTAATCTATTACAATTTGATATAAATTACGATTCGATACATGTCGAATGGTATAATTTGCTTACTCGACTCGTATCGAAATGCTATTCGATACGATAGTTTACTCTATATCGAATGCAGTGATTAGGCCCCAGCTTTGCTCTCAAAGAAAGATTGATCTAGAAGACGTATCAAAAACAAATCATGAGATCAACAAATTTCCAACAAGGTAATTGCAGTAGAACACCTAAGTCCAGCTGTCAAACGTCTTATATAAAACATTAACACTAATTATATACACATTAAGTTTGAGAGGTGGGATTGTTTGACAGCTGGGGTGCATCCACATGACTTAGCTGTTCTACTGCAATTACCTTGTTGAAAATTCGTTAGGGATAAATATTTAAAAGTTAAAAAACCAGGTTAAGTTAAACAGGTGTGTAATGAAATGTTTTCCTACTCCTTGTTGTTAAAGTCCTGTAGCATTGTCTTGCTCGCTGACGGATTTTTCGCTCAAATAATACCCATAGGCTCAAGGGACACAAAAGTAAGAATATTTAACGCAGGCATTAAGTCAGTGGTACTATACGGCTGCGAAACATCATATTAAGCTTCAAGCTTTCATAAATCGCTGTCTAAGAAGAATCTTGCGAGTATATTGGCCCAATAAAATCACCAATGAAAAAACAAAACAAGAGTCTGTAAGCCAAGAAATTCGACGTCGCAAATGGAAGTGGATTGGCCAGACTCTTCGCAAGCCACAAGACGACATAGCACACAATGCTCTCGATTGGAATCCACAGGGAAGCCGCAGAAGAGGCAGATGTGCAAAGACGTGGAGATGCCTAGTTGAAGCAGATAGAATTAAGTGGAATGATTTTGTTACGGCCCTATGCTTCTCTTAGGAACCACGGAAAAAATGAAAGGTTTCGTTCGCGCAACATGACCATAATAGCCGGGGCTTTTCTTAAAACTCCCCAAGCTGTGGATTCGCTAATGGTCTTTGTAAGCTTGGTTAAAATCTAACTTTATTTGGGGCGCTGTTGTTTTGGGATCCTTTTCATTTAGGATACTACTTCTAGGCTTTCCCTATCTGCCTATTTTCTTAGACGGCCAGTTCATTGCTTGGCAGTTATAATTCCTGACATTTGATAGTTTTGACTTACGGTTCACACTGACGTCTATGCTCTTTCAGCAGCAAATAAAAACTTTTTGAAAAGAACATGGAAAAAGTACACGGACTCGAAAGATTATGAAAATCTGCGGGCAAATTTAAAAAAAAAATGCGTTTTGAATATTTATACAAAATATTAAAACCACAAAAATTTTAACTTTTTGTCAGAATTATGGATATATTACAAATAATTTAAACCATATCTAATCAAATTCGGTGCACAAATCTTGATTTTATCCACAATTAAGTGAAGGTATTTGAGTTTACACCAAATTTCAAGTCTCGTCAGACCCGTAGTGAAACTTCTATAATATACTAACCTTAATGGTTTCCGAACTGTTTAAGTCCACAGCATCTGAATTGCAGTAATTGCACAAATAATGTAAAGCCTCGACTTCTTTCTCTAGCCAAACATAAAGTTGGTACCGTAATTGACCGCCGTCAACTTCAAATCCTGTAGCTAAAGTTGATAACTCTTCCATTAAAATTTTTAGGCAAGCAACAAACTTCAGTTGCTGAGCCATAATATCAATTTTTGTTCCATTTTCATCTTTAGCGTTATTTGTATTTTTGTCAGACACATTATAATCAATCTTTTTCACTTCTTCCATATCTTTAGTTTTTTCTTTTATATCGTCATCATCATCTTCCATTTCATTATCGTCTTCATCCCACTGAATCTTAAAAGTGTCATCTTCCTTTTTACTTAGGGCTACAGGAGTGGACCAGTCAAGGTCAAAACTTAAACCTTGGCTGACATTAGTTGATGATTCTTTTCCCCATTCCATTATACCAGTATTAATAAGATCGTTATTGACACTAGATGTGGACTGGACATCTTCTAAATCATTGGAATCTACAACTTTAGTAGGAAGTTTATTTAATACTTCCAGTGCCAATGCTGGGCAACCTGCCTTAAAGTGAGCATGTGCTGTTGTAAAATACAGTTGCCTTTCTATGGAGCTTATAGAATCTTCGATTTGTAGCTGTTTATCATTGGAATTAGATGAGTTCGCATCAGCAGCATAACTAAAGCCAGATAAAACAACATGAGATATTTTCTTTTCTTGAGCCGATAACGCCAGATTTTGTCGTACAAGCAACGGATGTGTTCTCAAATAGATATAAAAATTAAATACATTAGGATTTGTGGAATGATTTTCTGTCTTGAAAATATCTTCCTCCTTAAAAGCCACATGACACTGACCGACATCATTAATCAGCAGAGTATTTAAACTTTCCTGGTACCTCTTTAAAATCCAATAAATCATTGAACGTAAAAATGGATCGGGGTGTGCCTTTTCATAGTTAAATGAGAAAGATTCGTCGTCGCTACCTAACACATGATCGCACAGGAGTTTTTTATATGTTGAGCTTACACTAATGTCTAAATCCCCTTCGTAAAGACGAGCAATAATGAGGGCTAGTTGAAAATCATCTAGTTTGTTAATGCAAACTTCAATAGCATCATTTAGGGAATTGGCAAGCAAGAAGAAAGCAACGGCATGTTCAAATCTTTGTTTTCCCAGCAAAACGAATGCATTTTTAAGGGCTGCCTTGCGCCATCTGTCCTCAGTAAAGTTATTGGCAAAAAATTGTGTCATTTTTGCATCTCGTTTAGATCTGAAGAGACCCCAAACTATGGATTTCTTTTTCATTGCCAAATAATATATAGCAGCGTCAAGAGGATCTTGATTTAGTTGGTAAGCACATTTAGCCAGTTTTTCCACGCATTGACGTAATATATTAATGTTGCGTAGCCAATACCCCACTCCCAAGTCCTTTAAAGTGGACCATTTAAGATCGCCTTTCTTATAAGAAGGTATTAAATTTAATAGTTCATCTTCGCTTTCCGAATGAAATGCCCACACTATATTTGAGGTACCGATGCCATGCTTTTGAAACTGGGCTCTTTGATTTAAGGGCAAACAGCGTAAAAGATAAGAATAGTGTTTCATAGCCATAAGGAATCTAAGGCCGCAGTCATCCAAAGAATCTGTTAAAGAATTTCCTGTGGTGTCCCTTGTTGTTGACAACTTTCCTGCATCGTATATAAATTTTTCGGAAAAATCCGTATTGCATGTGGACACAGTGTCGGCTAAAGCTAAAAGATGCATTTGGTCAAGAGATGAAAGACCCGGCAAATGTGTGTGCGTTAAAAGTCGGGATAATACTTGTCCCTGACGCGGACCAAAATGTGAAATATTTTGTTTTTCAGGAAGTGATAAGCGTCTATCTGCTCGCTTGTAATCATTTTCATTATCTAGTAAATCATCCAAATTATCCTCTGAAGTTTCCATTTCAAACAATTGATCGTAGTCCTTGGCATCATCTGGTAAAAGATTTCCTTGGCCTGCCGATTCCTTGTCTGCATTTAATAATACCCACAATGGTAATGGTGGAATCGATGTTATTTCCGCATAATCCAACATAAGTTCTTCAGGAATCTGAAATAAACAATTACGTATTAAATTAATTACAATTTTTTTATTTTTATTCGGCGATTTTTTAACAAAAAACTTTTATCAAAATTGGTAAGAAAACGGACATCGCCCAAAAAACCGTGCACAAATGTAGATTAGGTTGAGCAGACAGGTAAGTATTTTTCAAATCACTTTGTTCCGCAAAACATCAACTTTCCTGCTGGAAAGTTAATAGTTAAAAGTTGTGAGAAAAGAAAGAGGACTGAGATAGAGTGTTTGTTTAGCTATTTAGGCTGTTTGTTTGTTTAGGGTTGCTTCTAACTAAGAAAGAAAAAAAAATGGAAAAAACTAGTATGAACCAAAAACTGATCCTATATTCCAGTCCATGGCAGGATGTGTGATCGTCTTTTTTCTCTTCCTCATTATGAAATGACAATACCTTGTTGTCTCGTCACAAGGTATTGCCATTTTCAGCTTATTCCCAATAGGTTTGCTAAAAATGATCACATATCCCCGCACGATTAAAGGGTGACTATCGAAATTTCCTTGCAAAATCGGGTAAATCTCAGAGAAAGTATGGAATTAATGACATCTCATCCAGACATCTTTTGCAGTCCTCATTAGAGAGATTCACGAAGTTCAAAAAACTTTCATACTGTAGTTAAGGTTCTACAAATAACGAATAAAAAGCATAAGTTAGATGTTAACGCCAAAACCATGCAATCATGTAATGAAAATTATTAGATATGATTCAGATAGACGCTACTAGGGAGGATAAAAGTGGAGATGCAATAAAGCGAAACATTTGTCAGATGTTCACATTTCGAGGGGGTCGTTGATTGCTTGGTTTTGTTTTCGCGAAAGTCAACTTGGTATTTGAACACTATAAATTTCAACTTTAGACATATTCGGCTTAGTACCATCAGGACAGGATGATATTTTTATGAAGGACAAGTACCCCAAGTATACCGCGAAATTACCTAAGCGTTGGCTTGAAGAAAATGTGATCAACATTTAAGATTAATTAGCCTCCCCAGTCTTCGGACTTGAACTCGCTAAAACATCTTTGGGCTATTTTGAAATGAAAGACTTTTGTCTAAAGGGATCCGCCTAATACCGGACATAGATACTTTTGTAAACTTCTTAATTTTTAAGTTCTTTATATGAAATTTACTTCAATAAGTTAAAAAAAGTTAAAATAAATTTAAATAAAACACACAGATCTGGCATATTTTAGCAATAATAACATTGTGAACAATTTTGTTCATAACTGTAATTTAAATTATACAATGATCAGGTTCGCATCGTCCTGCTTTATCTCGTTTTCTCAAATGTTCTCATGCTCTGGTATCTGATCAATCCTTGGGTTAAACGAGGTAATATCGTATATACTTTTTTTTTCTAATTACACCACTATTTCTTCACATGATGCAGTAGAGAAACGAAACCCAAAACTTAAAAAATGTATGACCTACCTGAGTGGTTGAGCCTCTATGATCTGCCTGTAAATTTGTATCCGCTGCATAACTAATGGAAAGTGTTCTGGATCTTGACCAGGATCTCTGCAAAAGAAATGTAAAAGCAATAAATATATAAGATACGATTTTCTTTTATTTTTAAATATAATTTTTATTTTATTATTTGTATTTGTATTTTTATAATTAACAACGCTCTGAATTATATGAACCCTTATATAGATCTGAACTATATGAACCCATATATAGATGGATTTTCAATTTTTTTTTTCAGGTGTATGGTATGTATGGTATCCTCTTTTGAAAGTTGTTAATATGAAAAGAAAAAATAAAATTGTTATACACAAAAATAGAAATTTTAAACTCAAGAGTTTTAAACTCGACCCTTTATACTCCTAATTTTAATAATAAAGGTGACAGAACCTAGAGATTAAGAGCCAAATTTTAGATAATAAATATTTGTTATGGTTATGGTCCTAATATTTTATAAATATAAATAACGTTCAATTTTCCAAACACTATTTACCTATTGACTCACTATAGCCAAAACGAAATGTCAGTTGCGAAGGTGTTTTATCGGAATACCTTCTGGGGCAACAGCTCCTAAAAGTCACACATTTGTGTACAACACTTATTTTATTATTTATGATCCTCTTGGTCAGTTGAGTGCACAACATTTTAAAGAGAATTTTCGTTATTAAGCCGAACCGTTGCCCAGAGGAGTAGGGTATTTTTCCAATTTAAGCAATTTACCAATGGTAATGGAAATGTAATGAAATTGTATAATTACTAATTATAATTAATGAAAAAATCATTGTTTTTATTAAATACAAATTTATGATCGCATTTGGTTTTAATAACTACGAATAAAGTACCAATTTCATGCCTGCAGCACTACTATTGCATTCACTCTAGTTTTGAAAATCTGTACTACACATTCTCCAACGGGTTAAAAATTCATCATAAAAATTTAATTCTCAGGAATTTTTTATATTTTACTGATTTTTTTTTGTTTGTTTTTATATGAAAAAGTGCACATAATAAGAAAGAAGAGATTGGAGGTGGGATTTCTTTAAAAACATCACTACAAAAAGGTTAATTGCAAATGAGGCCAATAATGATAATGCTTTTTTTATAATTTAATCATTGATTAATGGTAATGATTTTGTTTTTTAAATAATTACTAATGACACTTTTTCATTAAAAAGCATTATCATTAACAATGGTAATGAAAAAAAATGTATTAGCATTATTAAGAATTTAATGCTAATGAAATTGTCAATTAATTACTCAATCTAATTAATTAGTTCCATGTATGCTACCTACCCTAGGGAGATGATAATATAATACTCGACTATATTATATTATTATTTATTAAATTTGTCCTTGATTTCATTTGCCCCTCCACGCTGTCAAAGTTTATATTTCTTAACAACCATGAGCTACAATCCGAAAACAATTTTGCGAAGTTTAAAAGCAAATTGAAAAAAAAAACGCCCAAAGAAAAGCCAGTATTTTCATTAAACGTTATAAGCCATGGATAAAAGGGCATATGTATTTCTATACCAAAACTATTTAATCATGCTGGTCCAACCAAACTTTTTAACAGAAAGGTGCAAAACGGAAACCTTACGGAGGAGGAATGTAAAAGCAAAAAGGGTTTGGGAAACAGTAATGACGCCAACACTATCAGACGTTTCCCCTCTGATCCTTGCCATCTATAGACTATGATTAGTTGTACATCTGATACTTGCTCATAGCAGAATTGTTATCAAAAGCGCCTTGCTGCTATGAAAAAATATTGAGAACTACACACGGGAATTTTCAAGAGACATAATAACATCTGGTAACGAGTCAGATCCTCTGTTGACGGTACTAAGACAAAAGTGAAAAGAACAAAAACCTGTCTCAAAGGAATATTTGTCAGTGCTTGTGCCAACTGAAGACAATAAGTGACGAAAGCTGACGAAAGGGACGGTCCTTAGGGACCTTATCTTGCCAGGGGTAGAAATTGATTTTTCGATGTTTTTCGATAACGTACAAAATTCTGGACAAAATGCAAGAAAAATCAGGCAAAAGTCTAAGAAATTGACGAAGTTATGACGTTTTGAAATTTTTAGTTCAATATTATACTGAAAATTTTACCCTGGCAAGAAAACGAACTAATATATTACAAAGATTATGCAGAAAAGTTATATATTCTACTGTACTATTATATCCGCCCTTATAAAAACTCCGAATGAAAATTACAGAAATGACAAACGTAATAGTGAACTTAAACGCGTAAAAACCTAACACTAGCCACTTGTTATCCTGTTGGAAAATTAGATCTCTTAGGTCCTCTCTTCTTGAATACGAAAAAGACTTGCACTCTGTTTTTATTTTTACAAAAGTTTTTGGAAAAAATTAATCTTCCTGATCCTCTCTGTTTTAAAAAATGATGTCAATATGTTTTTATTTACTAGTTGCTCTTTCCTTAATGAAATATCATGTTCGGTCTTTAAAATCCTGGATAACACGCATTTCAAATGTCGCTAAATTATTTGCAATTAAATATGCTGTAAATTATGCATGACAGAAAAGAATAAAGACCAATAGCCTAAGTGCCACAAAGACCATAAATAAAAGCCCAAAGGGAATTTATCATAACATAAGAAACCTTCCCGCACATGAAATTCCAGTTTTATTGTGGTTCTCCTCATACATTGACATCGCCGGCAATGAGAGCACTAAGAAGCTAAAAACTGGAACACTATATCTTCCATGCTCTGCTCTCCCAAAGCTCTGTCGAAACCCTTTTGGGACATTATGAAACATCTGAACCCCGAAACAAAAAGACCTAAGTACAACAAAAACCTTACAGTGTAGCATGTTGGGTCGCTTAAGGGTTGAGAAAACATTATTTACACAAAACATTACTATGAGAAGTCTGATATGGGTTCCGCACATTTTTTAGAATGTCAAGTTTCGAGACTTGGCTTATCATTAGGCAATATTCTTTACTGTTCAATTCCAATTCGCAAAGTTTATCCATTTTTGCATTCACCCCTATTATATTTGGCGTCGTCGACACAATAGAATTACGTTGTGTCGACGGGTATAAAATGGTATGCTCTTAGTCAACATCAACACTTATCTATGACGGTTTATTTTTATTTGGTATTTTGTAAGAAAATGTGACGTCGTTACTTCGTTATGTCGACAATGAATTTGTCGCCATGGGTTTTATAAACGAGTTGTAGTGCCACAAAATTCAAAATGGAAAGGAATAAAATAAAGTTTTCAAACCAATTCGGAAAATTCGTGAAAAAGAATGGGATGGAATGGAATCCTTTCATGGCAACAGGCTTCTAGTAATTTTAAAGAGCTATGGGATGAGTTTGCTACTGCATTAAATGCCCTTGGTCTCCAAGAAGATCTCAAGAATTAAAAAAAAGAACTGATACAGCTCTGGCTGGAAATTTAAGGTAATTAAGAAAATGGTATTCAACAAAGCTGAGGCTAAGGCTACTGGGGGTGGAATGAATAAATAATTTATTTTAGCCCGCTGCAACCCAATTCCAAAAACAGGTTAATTCTATGGGTGACGTTCAAGGAATACAGTACGAAAAACGTTTCAGTATTATTACGTTTCAGAATTGGACGAAAGTATTTAAATAGAAAGTGATTCCGGACCGGCCAGTCAGCAGTCAACTTCAATAAATACATTTATTTGTTTGTTTCAAAAATTTTCAAATTAATTTGTAACGTCCAGAGTTACATTATGCTTTTGTAGCTGCAATTCTTCATTAGTAGGCGAGAGGGGAGAGAGCAACTAAAAAGAGTACACATATGCATGTACTCTTGAAATTCGTTTTGTCCTCTCAGTTTTAGTTTTAATTTTGAAGTTTAAAATGTAAACAAATGTATATATCCATACAAATTGCTGCAATAAAAATTGCATGATATAAACATAAATGCAATGTTAAAGAAGAAACGAGAAAGATTGCAGCGACTGAAGTTGCATAATGTAGTCGATAACCCGTTGACATCATCATAAAACTGTTAGGGGATACCAAATTATAATTGAATTGATGACGACGTCGATGCAAAGTGATGTTGCCTCAAAAGTAAGGTTGATGTCCTCGACACCAAATAGAATACGGGTTATTATTTCTTAATAAAACATTTTTCTTCGCACACACATTTAATTGTATTCTTTTAATTTGTGCAAACTAAATTCTAATTTCACATCTACAATTAAAGTCACTTGGTATTTAATTTAACATTTTGTCTAATGTACTTCGTAAATTTATTTTGTAGAGTATAAATAAATATGTTGCAACGTGATTCATTTTAAACCGACTTCAAAAAAAAAGGAGGTTGTATATTCGTCTGAATGTTGCTTTTTAGGGTTCCGTACACGAAGTGTAAAAACGAAACCCTATTGTTTTCGCTACAATGTCTGTCCGTCGGTCCGTCTGTCCGTCTGTCAGCGCCTTTTATCTCTGGAACCGTAATAGGTAGACTCTTGAAATTTTCACAGATGATGTATAGCTGTTGCCGCTATAACAAATACAAATACTAAAACTTATAGGGTGTTCCAATAGAGAGGTGTTATTTACGAAAATGTGTTTATTTCTTGAACTGTAGGAGGGATACACTTGAAATTTACAAACAGTTATTAAAACTTAGTTCACTATATAAACAAGTATAAAAAAATAAAACTAAAAATTAAAGGGTGTTCCGATAGTTGTGTGAAATGCATGTATAAAGCCTAAGTTTTGAACCATAATATGTAGACGCTTGAAATTTTCACAGTAGGTGTATAATTGTGGCCGCTATAGTAGAAAATACTAAAACTTATAGGGTGTTCCGATAGAGAGGTGTTATTTACGAATAAGTGTTTATTTCTTGAACTGTAGGAGGAATACACTAAAAATATGCAAGCAGTAATCAAAACTTAGTTCGCTATATAAACAAGTCTAAAAAGATAAACCTAAAAATTAAAGGGTGTTCCGATAGTGTCGTGATTTGCATGTATAAGGCCTAAGTTTTGAACCATAACAGGTAGACTCTTGAAATTTTCACAGAAGTGGTATAACTTTGGCCGCTATAGCAACAAATATTATAACTTATAGGGTGTTCCGATAGAGAGGTGTTATTCACGAATGTGTGTTTATTTCTTGAACTGTAGGAGGCATACACTAAAAATTTACAAACAGTATATAACTTAGTTCGCTTTATAAACAACAATAAAAAAAATAAACCTAAAAATTAAAGAGTGTTCCGATAGTGGTGTGATTTGCATTTATAAGACCTAAGTTTTGAACCATAACAGGTAGACTCTAGAAATTTACACAGAAGGTATATAACTGTGTCCACTATAGCAATAAATACTAAAACTTATAGGGTGTTCCGAAAGTGAGGTGTTATTTGCTTTTATGTCTTTTTTTTGAGCTATAGGAGCCAACCACTTAAAATTTGCAGACAGTAATTAAATCTATGTTCGCTTTCTATTAAATTAAACCTTAAAATTAAAGGGTGGTCCGAGAGTGACGTGCTTTGCGTGTACATGCCCTAAGTTTTGAACCATAATAGGTAGACTCTTGAAATTTTTACTGATGATGTATAGCTGTTGCCGCTATAGTAACAAACACTAAAACTTATAGGGTGTTTCGATAGAGAGGTGTTATTCACGAATATGTGTTTATTTCTTGAACCCTAGGAGGCATGGACTCAAGATTTAAAAACAGTAATTAAAACTTTGTTCGCTTTATAAACAAGTATAAAAAAATAAACCTAAAAATTAAAGGGTGTTCCGATTGTGGTATGATTTGCGTGTATAAGGCCTAAGTTTTGAACCATAACAGGTCGACGCTTAAAATTTTCACAGAAGGTGTACAGCTGTGGCCGCTATAGTAACAAATATTAAAACTTATAGGATGTTCCGATAGAGAGGTGTTATTCAAGAATATGTGTTTATTTCTTGAACTGTAGGAGGCATAGACTCAAGATTTAAAAACAGTAATTAAAACTTAGTTTGCTATAAAAACAAGTATAAAAAATTAAAACTAAAAATTAAAGGGTGTTCCGATAGTGGTGTGAAATGCATGTATAAAGCCTAAGTTTTTAACCATAATAGGTAGACGCTCACATTAGGTGTATAACTGTGGCCGCTATAATAGCAAATACTAAAACTTATAGGGTGTTTCGATAGAGAGGTGTTATTCACGAATATGTGTTTATTTCTTGAGCTATAGGAGGCAACCACTTAAAATTTGCAGACAGTAATTAACTCTATGTTCGCTTTCTATTAAATTATACCTTAAAATTAAAGCGTGTTCCGAGAGTAACGTGTTTTGCGTGTATATGGCCTAAGTTTCGAACAATAATAAGTAGACTCTTTTTGAAGTTTTTACAAGAGGTTTATTACTATGGAAACTATAAAAAATAATAAAAATTAAAGGGTGATCCATCAGTGACATGTTTTTGACGTATATTACCTTATTTTTAGAACCGCAATAGGTAGGTCTGATATTTTTATAGAAAGTTTATTACCATGGCCGTTATAACAACAATTCCTAATATTTAAAGGGTGTTCCAATAGCGATGCAATTTTCGCGAATATGACTTTGATTTTAAAAAGAAAAGGGTGCCCCATAAGACATGAAAAAATTAAAAACTTGAGTTTTTAAAGGCGTACTAGACATAGTACGGAACCCTACGTGTGTGAGACTAACTCGCACTTGACTGATTTATTTATATTTGTGCCCTCAGAACTGTCATTTCTAAACCGATTTTAAAATTTTTTTCTTTATTAGAAAGGAAATGCTTACAGATTTGTCCCATTTTAAAAGAAGTTCAGAATTTTGAAAATTAAAGGGTGTCCCCATACAACATACGTGTTTTTTACGTGTATTATGAACCGTAAAGACCACCCTTTTAATATTTTAAAAAACTGCATATCACTACAGCTGCCAATAACAGAAATTAAAAAAAAAATAAACTTAAAAATTAAAGGGTGTCCCCATAAGTGACGTCAATTTAAATATATGAACCATTGTAGACAATCAATTGAAAATTGGACAGAATGTCCAATATTTATAATCAGAAATTAAATATTTATAATTAGAAGTTAAAGGGTGTCCCAATAGTTTATGTAATTTGATGTATATTGCAAAACTTTTGAACCGTAACAGAGAGACGGTTGAAATTAACAAAGAACCTGTAAATCTAAATCCTTTACAACATCAAGTATATAATTTAAATTTGGAAACTAAAGGGTGTCCCCATAATTGATAAAATTATGTCCCGTATAATAACATTTATAAATATTTAAAGTTATAAAGGGTGTCTCAATAATTGATGTAAATTGATGTATATGGCTAAACTTTTGAACCGTTATAGACAGACATTTAAAATTTACAAAGAATCTGTCCTTTAAAATAAGTGTTTAATATAAAATTTTACATTAAAGGGTGTCCCCTAGGTGATATTGTTAAACCTATATGGCCATATCTTTGGAACCGTTACTTTTTATTGCTGTGTCAGTAATAATAAGTGTAAAAAATAAAGGGTGTCCTCATATCTGAGGTAATTTGTCGTATATGGCTTTATCTGCTGAACCGTTATGGATAGACATTTGAATGTACAGAACGTATATTTCTATGTCTGTTAGAGCAACAAGTATAAAAGAATTTGATTTGAGTACTATTTCTTACAGATTACTTCCTTTTAAATTTTAAATTAATAATTGATGCACATATATTTGTTTTGTAGTCGGTTTTTTTGCAAGAATTATTATATAACGATACATCTTCAAAACCTAAATCAATTTGAAAATAACTTAAGAAACTACTTTCACTTGTCCCAATCCAAAACCATGTGATGACAAAATAAGATTGAATTCAAGTTAATTAAAAAAAATATTTAATTACCTGTCTTGTGGAAGCATCGTCACCCTCATTATTCACTCCTCTAATACTGGGAACACTTAAACAACGAACGAGATGGGCTAAGATAGCTTTGACCCATCGAATTTTACCACAATTTAATAGTTCCATCAACTGTTTAGGATGATATTGCGGTAACACTGGACACGCTATACGAGATGCTTGAAATAGTCCCAAATCTGTCATATAATCTTCATTTATTGTTGCATCAGATCCACTTTGGGCATTAGATGAACTACCTCCAGGGTGTTTCTTTTTATCTTTCGAAAGCAGTTGCAAATTTGCTGTGCTAACTTTGCTCATCAATGGCATAGAGGCGGCACTTTTTATCCTTAGTTTAGAGGACTCATTTGCAATTGATCGCAAATCTTCATCTCTTAAATTTCTTGTATCAAGCATATCTTCCACATTATGCTGTTGATTATAACGCGGTTTCCACTGCGAGTACACATGCATTTCAGAATCCATTGCCACAACTAATATACCATCTCGTACCCATGAAATTTGCATGGGCAAGGGAGGTAAACCGTCAGCAGTTTGTAAATCAATTTGTCGCAATTTCATCCAACGTATTTCGTCATTAAAATGGGGCTGGGCAAGGGAGCTTGCTTTACGCAACATTGGACGATTTGCTGATCTTGATTCCTTCATGGCCTTGATATTGGCCTGAGCAATATCCGATGAAACTGGGGTGTACAAAAGAATCTTACTACCCACAGCTACTGTAAGAATATGCGATCCATCCTCTTTAGAAACCCAATCAAGTTGTACCAAATGTTTTTGCGTTAGAGGGCAAGTGTTGCCATTTTCGGCAATACTTTTTCTTAAAGATTGTAAAGTACTAAAGCTGGGCACTGCCAAGAGACCAGAGTGACTTTTAGTATTAGTCTCTGGCGTGGAGTCCCCACTTCGTGGAGATCTCATTTCATCGTGTACCGTAAAATTATGTAATACTTGATTTAGGCGTTGCTTCTTTTGAAGTATTCGATTATCATGCAAATAGCTCAAGTCGATGCCATGGTCAATATTTATTCTTGGCAAGTGAATATTTTTCAAGTGTATTGTGTCCTCAAGTACCCATTCACTGCCACCAGAACTTTCGCATTCAAAAATACTAACACAAAGATTTATGTATCTGGAATCAGGATCTCCACATTTATTGGGTCGCGTAAAACTTTTACCGTATTTATAAGCACAAGCCACGCGGCCAGAATATGCGGCACTTATATTCAATGGCTGTCCAGGAATTTCTATAGCAGAATCCTGCTTTTTACTAAACATTTTCCACTCCGACCAGGAATACTGGTTTTGATCATTTGGACTTTTGTTACTGTCAGCATTCGATTCACATTTCCAAAATCTGGAAATAGAATCAGAGCAAGCTGTAACGATAATATAAGGAGCATAACATGCTGGGTAAATCGAAGATGAACTAAGATGACCAGCAGCTGGTGATGCATGTATAACATCAACACCGTCCGGCAGAGGTAATTCTTGTGTGCATACTTTTTTGGTTGTTATAACAATATGTGGAGGCTCAACATCATCGCCTTTATTAGCAGCAGCATCTGTTGTAAGAAAATGTACATCGGAGGTCTTGCGTTGAGCTTCAATATCTTCAACATCTTGGGTAAGATTGCTATCTGGAACATACATGGCGGTTTCTGATGGAAACGATTTTTGCTGTTTTGAGGATATAACAATGCGCCACATATGAATAGTGCTTCCTTTAACTGTTTTTTCAATTATAACAATATAAAATGGCTCTTCAAATTCAGCATTCTGTTGTAGATCTACCATGGCACCCATGTCGTTTTGATTATTGCGTTTGGCTGCTTTATTGTCTTCTTTTGTAAGTTCTCCACCGGTTATTAACTGAGCTTGAAAAACGTGCAAAAATTGTGTATTTTGCCAATCGTGTTTTGCATCAGATATGGGATCCAGTTGAATAATGCAGCCTGGCCGAGCTGTAGACTGTTGGGATACTACTTTAAGTTTATCGTGTATTGCTGATCTAAGTTCTTTAATCGTTGACGAGGCATTCGAATATAAAGAAGAAACTGATATAGTTTTTTCTAAATTGTTAACATTTTCAGATGTAGAAATTTCCGCTAAAAGAGTTCGGGCATCAATTACAGCCTGGTAAACACGTAAATTCTCTCCATCACTTGCCACAAAACAAGCTGACGGAGAGTTACTGTAGCTGCCTAGAGTTGTGCTAGGCAATAAGGTAGGAATCCAAGCCACATTACTAAATGCCGATATTTCTGGAGAATTTATGCGTGCAAGTTCACTGACTCCACCTGTATGACAAAGTGGACCGACAGAGTCTACCCTCCACAATATCAGTTCGGAACAAAATCCAGATGTCGTAAATACTTGATCATCTTCATGTATGGCATTTGAATCGAAATTTGAACCTACACTTGTTGTGGATTTGTTTTCGAATTCTGGCAAATTATGATGAGACGTCGAAACTAACAGGGGCAAAACTGGATGACAATTAATGTCATTTACGCGAAATCTGTGACCGGACACCCGACTAACATGTCCAATACTCAATACCTGGGTGAATTTAGTTTTGTAAGCAAAAGATAGCTGCCACAAGTTCAAAGTGCCATTTGAATGTTTAGTTACCATAGACACGGAGGGTGATATATCTGTGGAAATACTTCCTGTCTGTGACTCTTTAGTTTTGTCCTCAGAACAGTCATTCACATTATTTTCTTTTGAATTCTGCACAGATTCTTTATCATCTTCATTATGATCATCATTATGTTCGTCTAATCCATCTTTCATTGATAATTCTTCTTCCTCTGATACATCGTTATCTTTACTTCTAACATTATTTGCAATTTCCCGAAAAGCTAAAGGGTGTGTACCGGTGTTATACAAACTCACCATTGTCGACATAGACATAGAATCTCCTAGAGGAAAAGCATTGGGTATTCTGGTCGAGAAAGAAACCTGGGCCTGCCTAAATGAACCAGGATAATAATCATCTAACCATTCAACCACCCAAATCAAGTAGCTCCCATCCACTGGATGTATTGCAAATAATAAATCTGGGCTCTGATGCCAGTCACGTAATAAGCATTCAATTTTTATATCTAACGAATCGGTTAATTGATTAACAATTGAATGGTTGTCGTTATTTAAAGAATTCAAAGAAGTTGTATTTGACATAGAATTAATATTGTGCAAATTAGAATTTTTACTATCATCCCCAGCAGCACTGTTATCATCTACTGAAACTGATTTTGAGGCGTTACGTATATATTTCTTTTTCGGTGGACCACAATTGGAATAATTGTCCATTAAATCGGAATTACCGGCTGTGTTATTCTCCTCATCTATCACTTTTTTCGTTAGTTCTTGAAGTATTGCTTCAGCTTGTAGAGTAAAATCCATTTCCTTATTGTTTAACCAATGCAAAATAAAATTGTTTTGAGTTGAAGGATCCGAACTGTTGGATTGCATTGACGGTACCAAGGGTATATCTGTTTCTGCATTTATAGAGGCGGCCAAATGAAAATGAACGCCCTGCGATATACCTGTACCATGAAATCCATAGGAATGGAAATCATGTACACTGCACGATGATGGAAGTGAAGGTATTGGACCAGGATAACTATTGGCCACCATATTTAAACTGGACGTTCCCACATTAGCACCGTTTTTCGCATGACGACGTATGTGGAAGCAAGTTTTCATATGTTTAAGTCTCTGCATAAATCTATGTTTGTGCCTATGAGTCCTGAATTTGGGATTTTGAGAAGCTAATGGATCAAATTGTGTCATATTAATGAGACCATCATCGGGCAAAACAGTTTCAATCCAAATCCTACAAATATTGTCCAGACACGAGGTAACAATCATATTGGAAACTGAACCTTTTGGCATATATTTGCTAGTTTTACGCCATATTATATTTGTAACTGCTCGAGGATGAGCAATATAAACGTAAGTGAAATTCAATTCTTTTCCGTCATCTCTTACGATTGATTTGGAATTAGTTTTTGTTGGAAATAATACTGAAACAAATTTTAAAACAGAGTAATGTTAAATATAAATTAAAATTATCGCTTTAAAGTTTATAAAAGCTAAACTTATTATCGTTTATTTATTCGCTTTAAAAATATTTAAGAGGTCGTAATCAGAACGAATTAATAATAGGCGATTGCACGGGCGAATTCAGACATTTTCTCTTCCTTTACAAGTGTCAAACTCCATTTATAATTTGGGAGTTTAACACTTCGATTTCAAATAAAAGCTGAGCTTTTTCGCCACGGCAATTACCTGTTATGAATTCGCTTTGGTTGTAAACAAACAAAAAAAATCATACATATTTCAACAATCTTAACGTTAACTTTCGGCTTTCGACATCCGTGCTAATACCTAAATACGAATAACTGAATCTTGAGAAGACCCATTACCTTATTCACTACTATGTGTTTGTGTGTCCCCCATTCTAACACCAATCAGTGCTAAACTTTTAGACGCAACATGCGCTCAAATCCTACTCTATGCAATCCAAAGCCGACATAACATCATCTATCGCAATTTTTATTTTTATTATTATTAATGTAGGGAGAATATCGAAGCAGACCACTTTCTTAATGGGTGCCTTTTCAAAGCCCCTTCCGTCCTCAATGATGATACTTAAAGTTTCCGTCGGATAAGGGCCAACCCGGCTAGGTCTTGATCAAATCTGTCAATGCAGTTATCCAGATTAAGCACCTTAAGAGCTTGTTTATTTCAATCAGATGACATTTGAAGCTATCAAACCTGACAAAGATTGAATATTGATAGCTGGCTCCTTTATCTTTTGTAGGTTTACAAAGACTCTTACTCACTGTACGTCTGTAAATGATTACTTCCCTTTCAGTGCGGGTCTTATTTTTAACCTCTTAGTTAAGAGATTAACCCATTTCGTTGTGTGATGGGTCCGATTAAGAGGTTCTTCCTTAGGTCCTTGGGGTTTTCAGTTTTATTATCCCTTTTTTCCAGTCTTATACTTCTCTAGACGTCCTCTAGCTCACCTTTACCCTAGAGTTATCCCCTCTCTTCTTGCGAGGCGGAGGGGGCAGTGCTTCTTTTATTTCTCCACTATTACACTAAATAAAAACGAAACAAAAAGAAAAGAAAAACCATAAAACTCTTAAATGCCGAAAATTAAGTGCAGATGAAAAAAAATTACTATGTCGCGTGAGCTGCTCATCAATCCACAGTTGTGATTAAAAGAAGACAAAGTAAAGAAAAGAGGGAGAGGAAAACTGTAGAAGGTAAAACTGACCAGTATAGATTGGTACAGATACTTTTACTCCAGCAAGCATAGATCTATAGCGTTGGAGTAAATTCTTCAAGGCAGGATACTGATATATTAGATAAAGAATAGTTTCCTCATCCTCATTAAGCCACGACTTCCTTTCAATGTATTTGTTTTAAATCTCAAAAGATCCCTTCCTCTTGCCTACAACTTCAGTCCTCTGTTTAAAACTATGTATATGCGTAAACACCCTGCCATATTCTAATCAATGATGATTTCAGCAACAAGTGTAATTTTTTTTATTCTTTTCGAGGAATTTTCCATGAGACCAATCTTCTTATGAGACCAATCAGCCAACTGATGGTCGCTGGGCTTTTATTCTTAAACAAATTAATTCTTGTAAGGATAAAAACAAAAATCTATTCGCATAATTTTCCAAGGACAAACAAAGCTAAAGTTGCTGAACACGGCGGCGAATTGATAAATCGGGATCATCGTCAACATTTTGATTTGCAGTATGAACATTTCTTTGTCTTGTTGATGACTTAAGGCCGGGGCACATAGAATCAGTCATACTTCAATGTCAAACTCTAAACTGTAATATGTTTTTACGTTTCTTTTCAGTGCTCTATTTGACGAACTCATAGAGTACTTCATTAACTGCCTATTTCCTAATGTCATACGAATTCATCCTTTCGCACAATTACATTTAAAACAAAAACCACATTAATGAATTTGTTTTTGTTTTAAATGTAATTGTGCGAAAGAACGAGTTTGTATGACATTAGGAAATAGGCAGTTAATGAAGTACTCTATGAGTTCGTCAAATAGAGCACTGAAAAGAAACGTAACGTGGTAAAATAAAATCAAAACTTACTTTGTTTGTTTTCATACCAAATTTTGACAAGTCTATCGTTGCGACCGCATGTTGCAAATAGAGTACCATCTGGACTAAAAGCCATATGGTAAATTGGTATAGCGGTTTGGCATGACCAAATATTTTCCCAAATCGTAGAATTTTCTGAGGATTCATTTGTAGGAGTTTTATTATCTCTATCACCACCTCCAATGACGAATTTAACACCTAAAAAGAAAAATAATATGGTATAAATGAAAGATGAGAACAGAATTGCGTTTTTTTTTCCTAAATATAAAATAATTTTTTACATATGGTTACGCTAAAGACCTTATCATTTCTGTGGCTGGGTACGAAGATGGAACGATATAGGAAAGGATTTAGGAGGTTCTGGATCTAACTATCAAGTGGTGAAAATCCAGAAGATTTTTTACAAAAACTTACATATATGTTGTCAATTACAACACAGAAATCTCCGACTTATGAAGTCGACTTTAAACGGCATGACTACTGAATTCTTGCATTGACGCCAATGCTTCGGGGATATGAAACTGTACGCTTGGAACCTCCGAGGTCTGACTAATGTCCAAAACAACTGCTACCACGAGAATCGGTAACCTCACAGATGTTTAATGATTAGGGCCTTTGGGAAGTAACGTGGATGCTGTTGTTTGGATCTAAATTGCAGGACGGACCATGTAATTTTACACTACTTAATAGAAGCACCAATATAGTGTCAGAAGTTTACATAGTCTTTAACTCCTAAACAAGGGGTATGAGCATTGGCCCTGTCAGCCATATTCTAAAATTGCTAATTGTTGTGTCGCTATGCGCAATAAGGGCTTTGGTAAACGTATGCCTGCTAAAGGATCTTTGGTAGAACGGAGGGATTAAAACCAAAAATGATCTAGAGGTCTTACAACACCATTATAAGACCAATTTTAAGTTACTCTCCACAGTATGGTGACGATCGGAGTTCTATTTGACAAGTTTTTTATTGCCTGATCTCTGCCTTTATTACTGGGGCTATGAAGCCATGCACCACATACCACTACTGATGGGCTAGCATGGATGGATTCCGAAAAAGTAGTAACGAGATGTTTGAGAGAACGGAAAAACTACCGATCAATAGCTACTACAGGGAACTCAATACGTTTATTTTCATTTTTTATTTTCATTTCTGGAGAAGGAAGAAGATTGCATCGCTTCAAGAGCCATTTGGCTCAAACTGAAAGTTACAATAACTAATTTACTTCTAAATTTTGGCAGACACGTTCTTAGGGTTGTTATAGATGTAGTAACGGGTTGTTATAGATGTAATAACGGTTTCGGTTAAATATTATCTATCATTGCCCGAGATTGCGAACCTAAAGAATCTGTTGGCAAGTTTGATGATGCGGTTAGATTTATTATAAAAATTATTCGATTCCCACTAAAGGTTCTGGTCTGCTTCACTACAAGTTGGCCGGGTGAACAAAAGACGCTTGGAAATAATCGGGTACCTTAATCTGGTTAACTGCATTAGTCACAAATTATGGAAAATTCAAGTATCATCTGGCCAAGGAAGGATCATAAAATATTAATTTTTCGATCTGTCAGCCTGATCTGAACGATAGTATTGTGAACATCATGTGGTTTAAACAAGACCGTACCATATGCCATTCTGCCCGATAAACCATTTAACTAATACATGAGACATTTTCATTCTTTTCCGTGATCAGAACTGGCCTCTTCTAGGTTGTGTAATCATGACAGCGTTTCTTTGTATAACCCTTTTTTCAATTAAAAGATCAGTTTTACTGATTATACTATAAGTAATATGAACAAATGGACACAATAATAAAACATTTATGATCTGAGTTTGAAAAATTTATAGGAGAAGCAGGTAAGTTTAATGCCAATTTTATCATTTACAAGGCCAATTTAACGCCCTGCATTTTTAGAGTTCAAACGTCGTATAAGATTAACAACTTAAAAATAAACATTTTAGATTTTTATGCAATTTACCACTTGAGCCATCATCTGTATGTTCATTTGATCTCTCCTTCCATAATTGAATCGTCGAACCGCCAGTTAGAAGGCGTGTGCCTTCTAGATTCCACGATAAAGTTATAACATGAGAATGACTGATAAATGTTCCGGTTTGAACCCATCTGAAAAAAATAATTAAAACTAATATTTAAAATCGGTAACAAAAATATCTTAAGGAATTGAAAAAGTTCCATTCACAACTCCCTTGTATTCTTTTATTACAGTATAATAGTGTAAACTTGCTATTTCTAATGAAAAATGGAAGCTTTAGGTGGTGGTAGACTTCGTTCTCACCAACTGACGATTGTTGATTGAATACAGTTTTTCTCGTATTCCTTTTTCTGGGTTTGGTTGGATAAATAAATGATGCTTACATCTATTACATCTATCCATTCTGCCGATGTCTAAAATTAAATTTTTTCAATTTTTCCTTAATATTAATCACCTATTTTGTAATTTAAATTATTCTTTCTTAGAGAGAATAAAATGAACTTAAGCTTGATTTCAAATTTTATCTGAATTATCAACAAGCTTACACTATTCTATTGTAAACCGAATTGAAGAATTATATTTAGTTAAAAATACCTGTAGTCCAAGAAGTGCGTATAATGTTTATCCGTTTGTAAAACTGGTGTTGGTTCAAATATATAAACCTTGTTTTCATAAGCCGCTGCAATTTTTCCAGTATCAGTGCTGCAATCAAGTGCTGAAATTTTTACGTAACCATGTCTTGCACCAGGAATTATCTGTACGCGTTCAAAAGTACTTGCTAAAATTACTATATTGCACCCAGCAGCATAAGCCTGAAATTATATTTTAAAACCATTTACTAACAAGTTTTGCGAAAGGAATTTTGTATATTTTTATATAACATGAGAATATTTATTCAACTGTGTGTGTGCATTGTAATTGGGGGTTATTATTTGACAGTTCATTTCATGAAATTGTTTTGGTGAGATCTCTCATGAAAACGCTCTCATCATAAAATTCATGGCACTATAATTTAGGTCTACATGTAAAAAAATTCTATAACTTTTTAACGGCTTTGTTTGTTTAAAACGGCAAATATTTTCCTTATTCGGAAAGCTAGGTATTCTGGGAATAAAATAAAACATAAATGATAAAAATCCATGCACAAATGTTGATTTTATTCACAATTAGGAGCAAGTACCTACTTTGACACACATTATGTAACTCATTAAGATTGTTTAATTTTTTATAATACATTTATTTATTTTATTTAAATAATAATATCTCAAAAATTTGACGCAATAGAATCAATCCGTAAATAGATTTGCATTCAGCACAAAGTTCTCTCTTCCGACTTTTTTTTTGCCGACCATTGTTATCACAATAACTAGATATTTAATATTTTAATATTTTTATTTTATTTAAATTAGAATATCTCGAAAACTAGACGTGATAGAAAAAATCTGTGAAAAGATTTGGATCTGTCAATTAAAAGCACATAATAGAGTTCTTGTTCCCGACTCTGCTTTTGTTGCCGACATAATAAATACGTATTTCATGTTCTAATATCAGTATTTTATTTAAATAACAATATCTCGAAAACTAAACGTGATAGAAAAAATCTGTTAACAGATTTGGATTCAGCGCACAAAAGTCCATTAAACGTAACAAGGTTTGAGCTCCCCACTTTTTTTGACGACCAGTGTTATTTATAGAACAAGATTTCATGTCGTAGTAGTCCAATTTTCCAAGAACTTGCAGACGTTTCTGGTTCGATCTTACAAATGAATCGGATGACATTAGCCTCAAGGGTGGGTATCGATTCTGAATTATTCGCATAGCTCGCTACAAGAAAAAGTCGAAAGGGGTTAAATCGTAACTCCGAGGTGTTAAATTGACAACGCCAAGACAGCTAGAAGACGATTAACTTATTACGCAAATTATCAATTATTTGATGACCAAAAATTATCCAAGTTCATATATTCGATTTCAGTCCATAAAAACTCTCTCTGTGACAGGGCACTAGAATTCCGATCCCCACGAGATAAAAATGCGTCTCCTTAGAGTCAAATTCGTTCGATTCGATTGCAATATATCCCAACGTTGTTCTACTGTAAAGCGATACATTTCATTGCGAGGTTAATATTTCGGACAGATAAAAAATCTATTAGTATCAAAATAGTATATGATTTAAGACATAATTGTAATTGCACCACCCGTTAATGGGGCGGTTTGAAAGAAACCGCTCGAAAGTTGGGTTTCAGTGGCGCCTGGTATTTCCATATTGTCAAGAACGGTTTGGTTTATAACGTACCGAACCACAGAGCAACTTTAGCCTTGACCGTCCACCGTATAGAAAAGTTTGCGTAGAAATAATGGTTTAAATCCATACAAGCGTCAGCTTGTTGAAGAATTAAAGCCAAATGACCATTAGTTAAGTTGTTAATTGGTCTTATGAACAGTTGCAAACTAAACCAATTTTTACCGAAAAATCTTGTTTAGTGATGAGGCTTATTTATAGTTAAATGGATAAGTATTTGAATGGACACGTATTTACCCACACATGAGCCCCAGCAAGAAAATTATCGCAAAAATTTTTGTTTCCTAAAATCAATAATAACAAACAGCGACAACTTCTGAACTTAACAGGATAATGCTTCGTACCATACAGCTCACGAAACCATCGAATGATTTAAACGTAATGTAAGCGATGTGCTTTCGTGAAATAGACTTGTTTCTTGGCCTCCAATATCGTGCGATAAAGGGAGCAAGAGATCCCTAAACAACAATAATTTTCATGTTTTACACTCCGTTAAACTTAAGGTCGGCTAACTAGACCTTTGTTCTACCTTTACTTCACAACTGCATATTATTTGTAAGCATACGCGGGCCGCTTGAAAACTGCTTGAAAACTGTCTTTTTTATATATATATATATATATATATATTTTTCTTCGACAAGTAGATTAATTTTTGTTGGTTAGGAAACTAGAAACTAATAGGTTTAATTTGTTTTAAAGTTAAGGGTGGATATGTTAGAGGTTAGGAAATAAATTGGCCTAACAACACACTTTTTATTCTCCCAAAATCAGGTTTATTGTTTCCAATGTAAAATATAAATTTAGGAACTTCACTATAAATCATACATACGTAAAGCATTTTTTCATACAAACTAATACCCTAAAATATGGAAACTAATTCTGGTGTCAAAATGTCCTTGTTTCTGTAACTTAAGTGAAAAAATTCTCATGAAATTATCTTGTTTTACACAGGGTGAAATCTCAATTTTGATAATTTGACTGTGCGACATTATTACCCGTTATATCGCTGTTTTAAGCATAATTTTTTTTTCATGAACGGTATAAAAAATATCCATACATAGAAGAATTAAGAGTTTAAAAATATCGAACAAAAATCCTTCTCTGGTAATTTTAAATACATGTGCTGAACTCATCCTACACCTAAAATGTAAAGGTCACATAGTTTTATATGCCGGTTCACTAAGAATCTGAAAGCAAATCATTGAAGAAAATTTGATTGTAAAAATGACAATGTAAGGCTCTTCTTCACGTATAATAACTAATTTAATCCAATCAGCGCATAGTTGGGCAGAATCAAAATATTTTGGAAATAACTCAGCCATTTGCAAAGGACCGTTTGATCCAAAATTTGGTATGAGTATAGCATAAGGAAAATAAAAAAATATATTAAATATGCAACAGTTTTATTAGTTGAACGATTCAAATGATATTTTCTATGGATGTATTCTGTGGATTAGTCAGCGAAAATTAAATGGTAAAAAATCTGCAACATTAACGTAAGGAAAATCCCACAACTCCCAAAATAAATGCCCAAAATCCTTAAATTGGAATTTTTAGTATTTTGCCCATTAAGTCCGCATAAAAAGCTCATAAAATACTTTCAGCAATAATTGGGAGTATACATATATAGCTTTGTTACGGCAGTTTTTTTCCCAGCTTTGGGATTTTAGACATTTAGGTTAGGTTAAGCAGGCAGCTCCAATACAGCTCACTTGGGTCCAAGTATTGGTCCCTTTGTGTAACCTGCAAAAGAGGAGAGGAAAAAGGGAGTGATAGAAAAGAGAGAGAGAGAGAGTAAATAGAAAAAAGCGTTGAAAGAAGACATAGGATAAAGTAACAGACAGACAGACAAACAGTTTAAAGGTAGATAGAGAAGAGTCAGAAGTGTGGGGAGGTAGCCAACGGCGGGCAGGTTGGGCAAGCCAGGTTGTTAACGAGATTGCCTCGTCAAGTGTAGGTTGGTTAGAAAACCATCCGCTGTTTCTTAGAAAGGAGTTAATCCTGCCCGGTTCCAATATGGAGACACAGGAGAGGCTTGCAAAGCAACTTTGTCCAAGGTACTGGAGGCGTTGGTATTCTAACGTAGGGCAGTGGCAAAGGAGGTGTTCGACAGTTTCCTCCTCTTCCTCATTTAGACATTTAGGCTTAAGTCAAAATTTCGATGTAAAAAGAGGTCAAATTACAGGACCTCTATCTTCTACAAGGTTGATCAATTTTACACGACATTTGGTTTAAACGCACGTACATTTTGTTAGCTTACACAAAGATATAACATTTTTATATATTCCTTAAGAAATTTTTTTTCTATTAAAATATGATTGACGGCCATTTTCGGCTAAAAAACACAAAAATTCGATAATTTTGGATTTTTTTAAAATAAAAATCATCTAATTTGTAACTCGAAAAAGATTTATGCCATTATGCAAAAGAAATAAAGTCTTCTTGAAGTGTACCTTAAGATACAAATTTCATTTGAAATTTGAAATTGCAGTAGACTTTATTTATTTTGCATAAGGGCTATAATATTGGAATTTTTCCACAATATTTTAAATTTTGCTCATTAACTATTGGAACAAATTTTAAAAAATTTGCTGAAAATTTTTTTAAAATATTTTGATACCCTGTATCGAAAAATCAAAAATTTTAATTCTAAAATGCTTATAACTCGCTCATTTTAAAACATATGCTCATTTCACAAGCTCCCTTGTATCGTTTAAAGTTTATTAAAATACACTTTTACTCAAAGAGCTTGTGAGCAGGCTTTGAAATTGTAGAATTGTATCGTTTTTTACTCAAAATATAATAAATATTTTCAGAACCAACGAATGATAGGCTATAGCTAATTTTGGTAAGATTGAGAAAATATATTACATTTGAAATAGTTTTCATCATGATATAATAATATAAGGTAATTTGATTCTCTCTTTTTGTCGCCATATTTACGTTCTGACGTTTGTGGGAATTATTTAAATTTGTGCTACCATATCACATACTTTGTGAAATCCCATTTTGCGTTTTTTTTTTCTTTATTTTAAATTTTAAAAATTAAAAAAAGAATAAAGCCATAAGTTTATATGTCTAAATAAACAAACGAAAATTGTTTTAGTTGAAAAAGAAAAATTTGTTCGGCCTTTTACATACGGTAGTAATACACTTTTGCAGGAATTCACAAATAAAATTGTTCCCGTTTTCTTTTTAAATACAACTTACAAAAGGCACCCCTTTTGTGTTTAGTTAAGAAATTATTTTTTTAACTTAGATGGAAAACTCATCTTTCAGGAGTATCAAGAAAAATTGAAAGTTGCACAATTATAAGAATTTAAAATTAAAAAATTTAGTTAATTTTACTGTAAAAAAGGGTGTCAAATAACTCTATGCAAAACTGCTCAAATGCAAAAATAAAAACTAACCCAAGAAAGGCGCACACAGAATTTGGTAATATTATATATTAAAAGTAACCCAAAATATTGAGCGCTTTTTGTCGTTTTTGAAAAATTTACTTATGAACAATTAACGAAAATGTTTTAATTAACTATCACCATATTTAAG
The DNA here is from genome assembly GCA_949628195.1 of Phasia obesa. NCBI lineage: Eukaryota > Metazoa > Arthropoda > Insecta > Diptera > Tachinidae > Phasia > Phasia obesa. Next base: position 23,932,454 of record OX451218.1, on the reverse strand, counting down.
CGATTTTATATTCACCCTTATTCTATTTGGCGACGGCGTCATCATCACCATATTTAGGTCGACATCTTTTTATATTGACGTCAACATCAATTTGATTATAATTTTGTATTCCCTAATGCTCTTATGACGATGTGGACGGCTTATCGATAACACTGTTCTCTAGAGAAATATTCTTTTAAAAAAAATTTATATTGTGGAATAATTTAAAGTGCTTAATAAGAATCTGTTTTAAGTTTTTCTATCACGTCGAAACTTTCCATTTCTTCAACTAATTTTCCGAATTGGTTTAAACTTGTTATTTAAATCTTCTACATTTTGAATTTTATTGGCACTTCATTCGTTTATAAAAACCAAGACGATGAAATCATCGTCGATACAACAACATTTCAACGTCACGTATTCTTACAAAACACCAAATACCAATACCAACTTAATTAAGTGAAACGTCGTCGTATTGTGGTTCGCCGACGCCAAAAGGAATAGAGGTGATTATCAAGAAATTCATCAATAAAAGTGTAAAAACAACGGTTTAAGTCCTAAAAACTAGCTAAGTAGTAACGTTGTTTACCTTAAACTACAGAATTGTTAACATTAAAGATTTATTGGAATTAAAAATATAAAATAATATCAATGCCCTTACTGTCACTATGACCTATGACTATAACCTTTTTATATTTTTTGGATAAATTTCTATTTTTCAATTTTTTTATTTTTTACGGTAATTATTAATTTGGCGATTTATTATTTTGTATCGATTTTTCATAAGGTCAATTAGCATGCAGCTTAAACCAGGTTGTAATATAATTGTTTTATTTCTCAATACAGAAGAGTATACATATATAAAAGTTTGACGAAATCATAATCTATAACCAGATTTATTCTTCATAAGTTTCATTATTAAACCAAAGTACGTTTTTATTTTATGTTTTATGTTTCCAAAATAATTATGACTCGTTTCTATTAGTGGCAACGCTTTTTTTTTTGCTGTTTACATAAAAACATACTTCAATAATTCCGGCAAATCTCAAACATTTTTGAAATGGAACTACCTTGTATTATTAAATCATGGTTTTCATTGTAAAAGCTACTATTTATATAACATAACTGATTATAGCCTTCGAGTTCGCCGCAGTAGATATATACAGCTGCGGTAAGAAAAATAGCACCAAGCCTAAGAAAATATTTCTACGATACATATTTTCCTATAGGTTAAATTGATATATTTCAAAATTTGTCAGAAGACGCTTAGGAAACTGTATAACTACTTCAAATAATAAATTTTATTTTTTCTAATTATTTTGTCTTGAAATTTTTACTTTATTTAAAAAAAAAAAAAACTTGAAAAACAATCAGTCCAAAAAATAGCACTTCACTTCAATTTATACTAATATTAAACACTAAATTAAGAACAAATTAAAAAGAATTATAAATGATGCATTTATTACGTAGAGCATGATTTGTATATTTGTAATAAAGACTGCACAACGTTTTATCATCGAATTTACAAGATTTTGGCATCTTTCCTTTGGAATTTTATTACAAATTGGCTGGACAGCTGTCCAAAGCGCTTCGTTGTTATTTGGTAGCATTTGAGGCATTGTTTTTTATATCTGCCCATAAATTTTTAATTTGTCTGGGCTCTGAGCGGGCCATTCCATTACATTGACTTTTTTGTCCCGACAACACTTTGTGCTTCGGGTCATTATCTTGCTGGAAGACTCACACCAATGGCATTTCTTCAGAAACATAAGGGAGCATTACTTCCCCGAGTATACCAACATAAATGTTCTTATTGTGGTTTTGTAGGTCCTACACCATAGTAAGAAAAACTACCCCATACCATTACGCTAGATCCACACCGTGTTTTATGGTTTTAGTTGTAAGTTCTGGGTTAAATTCTGCGTTTGGGGGTCTTCTTACATAAGAACCTGATTCCTTGCTTCTAAATAATACAATTCTGGACTCATCTACCACTTATTTTTCCGTTAGAATGAGATACTACATTTTGTCGTTGGTGCTATTATTTTGACCGGCACTGTATGTATATTTCTTAAGTTAGTTCTAAGTCAGATATTTATAATCTCAACAAAGAATTCCAGTCAGAAAGTTGATGTTTATAATATTTATATTCAAAAATAAATTCTATTTTTTAACCAATTTGAGTAATTTTATAAAAAATAATTTGGTCATTAGTAACAATACTGAAATTGATTGAAAAATTTAAAATTGCCACATAGATGTCTTTTGGTTCAAAATCCAAAATATGAATTGATAAAAATTTGAATTCGAAGCAAATTTTTGAATGAAATTAAAAATATTAAACCTTGTATTGCATAAACTAACCAAAATTACTCTAAATTCGATTTTATGTGTGAAGATTGCAAACTTTTACAAATAATTACGTCTTCCATAGTATTTTCTACAGAAGGTTTGACTGTATTGTTCCTAGTTTAGATATTTTGTAAACCTTACAATTTTGCTTCCCATTTTTTATAATAAAATCATAATTTAACTAATTACATGTGTATGCATTCAAATATGCATTCAGATAGCTTAGAAATTTGTTGTAAAGGATTATAGTAGATTAAAAAAATGGTAGAATAAAAAAAAACTTTTCGCAACGGCAACGTTGTTCAGAATAATAAATGAAATTGAATCATGCATGGGAAGTAGTAATTACAGATATACACAAAATAATTTTTACACAATTTGTAATTTTAATATAGATTGAATAAATTTGTGGTGTAAAAGCACTATAAATATATAGCATTAAATATAAAATAAAATAAAGACACCGATGGCTACATATTACGAAGATTTTCATAATTTATTCAAATAAAAAACTTAGTCCCAGGTATGGTATCGATACAATATTTTTAAAACATATGAACAAGGTATATTTATCTTACTAGGTAGTATCGTCCGCCCAGCTGATTTAGTAGTTCGACATGCACTGTTGCCATTTTAGCTATTTTCTCGTCAAATCTAGCGATTTTTATTCTTGTTTAGCTAGAAAAAATATGATTTAGCTATTAGCGGGAAATCTAGCGATTTTTCAATGGCAACTTAAATCATTTAAGTGATTTTAATTATTTAATTTTATCAACACTTTAAGCTCGAGTCTCGAATAACGGTAGTTTTTTATTTCATAAAAGCAGAAAGCATAGACAAACAATTGTATTTTGATTTGGTTTGTGATGAAAAAATTTTGTTAAAAAGTAAAAAATTCCGTGATATTAATACTAAAAGTTAACTGGTTCTCATGGGCCCTAAATATAATCAAAAATTTCGGCTTGAGTGGCTACAGCATGAGAAATTAAATCAATGGGTGACACAGGACAAAAAAGATGAAACTAAAGGATACTGTAAATATTGTCGGTGTTCGTTGTCTGGAAAGTTATATGACCTGCTGAGTCATGCCGAAACTAAAAAACATAAATCAGCCGCTTCACTCAAAAGTTCGTGTTGGAGAAAATTAGAATTTACTCCAATTGTTGCTGTTGATAATGTAAAGAGACAAGAATTGGCTTTAGCTTTGTTCGTATGCCAACATACATCAAACAATTCTGTGGATCACCTCAACGACTTGTGCAAGAACAATTTTAATGATGCAAACAAAATACGTATTCACAGAACCAAATGCACCGGGCTAATCAAGAATATTTTAGCTCCTCACTTCGTAAAGGAACTACGAAATGATATTTCTACGTCCAGATTCAGTATATTAGTGGATGAATCAACGGATATTGGTGTCATTAAATTGTTAGGTGAGTTTATAAATAACAATGAGACAAAAAAAAATGAAGTAAAAGTTTCTCTCATACCACTGATAGGTACTATCGTCTAAAATAACACTCTGTTTTTGGAATTTTCAAGACTCCCCCAAAATCTTGAGTTACGGATAAAAACCGGGTTTTCATACGCGTATGCACTTATTACCCTCTAACTTAGACTAATACCAACTCAAGATTTTGGAGGTGTCTTGAAAATTCCAAAACAGAGTGTTGTTGTACACGATAGTACCTATCAAAAAAGTGGTATGAGATCCCAGAAACATTTACTTCATTTTTTTGTCTCAGTGTGTAATTTTAATGTACATAGTAAAATAAATATTTTTCTTTCAGGTATTGTAATAATTTATTTTAGTACCACAAAACAAAAAGTTGTGTCAACATTTTTAAGTTTAGCTGAAGTGACTGACACGACCGCAGAAGGTATTTCAAAAGTTATTTTGCAAGTATTAAAAAACTACAATCTAGAACTTCAGAACCTACCTGGTATTGGTACCGATAATGCCAATGTCATGGTGGGCAACAGGAAGAGCGTCTTCACAGAATTGAAAAAATATGTTCCAAACCTTATTTTAATAAGATGTGTTTGCCATTCTATTCAGCTGGCAGTGACCCATTCTTGGAAGCTTTCCATGCCAAACTGCCTGGAATACCTAACAAATGAAACTTATAACTGGTTTTCAAGAAGTTATACAAGACAACAAAGTTACAAGCACATTTTCGAAGCAATAAATGATGGAGAGGTACAGAGCATGCATACATATGGGTTATACATATATTTTTTTCATACTTAAAATGTTTTATTCTAGGAACCTTTAAAAATAACAAATATTTGTGATACTCGTTGGCTTTCAATTGAAGTTTCAATATCCAGAATAGTGGACCAGTGGATTGAATTGCAAACACATTTTGGAATAGCAAAAACATATGAAAAATGTTTTATGGCTCAAAACCTTTACGAACTATATAATGAAATAAATCTAAGCTATTTGTTATTCCTTCGTCCAATATTGACTAGAATTCAAGTTTTAAACAAAAGTTTTCAAAGTCAAAACTGCGACCCAACAAAACTTCTTAATGACATGGAACTGGCTATAAATTTCTTAAAGCAGTTTGTCATAAACCCCACAATTGAAATTGATGTTATAAATATAGATTTCCAGCAGTATATATGCTACGATTGCTATTTGGGATATACATTTGAAACTCACGTTAAACGCTTAAAAGATCAAGGACAGTTGGATGACGCAAGTGAATTAAACATTCGCAGTTCGTGTATTAATTTTGTTGTAAATTTGATTTTGGAAATAAAGAAAAGGTAACATTTAATATATAACTGTAATATAAGGTAATATATGTATTTTTATATTTGCGCAGATTACCTAATAATTACAGAATTTTAAAGTTAGTCAATTTACTTTCCGTTGAAAATGCATTGAAACTAAATAAGAACAATTTATTACCTCTCTTATCAATTTTTAATACCAAATCCGATCTGATTGATACTATAACTAGCCAATATTTAAACATACGTTATGTTAAATGGACAGAAAATAATTTGACTTGTTCATTTTGGGCCGAAGTTTTAAATTTTACCGATTCTGCTGGAAATATTCCTTTCAAAGAGCTGGCTACATTTGCTATTGATGTTTTATCACTTCCTTGGTCGAATGCCGATGTTGAAAGGGTTTTTAGTCAACTCAATATTGTTAAAAGCAAGTTAAGAAATAGGATAATGACTAATACAGTAAATGCAGTTTTACACGTAAGGTAAAGTTTTCTAAATTAAATTTTCTACCTTTTTATTAATTATTCATTTTATATACATATATATGTATATTTACAGATACGGTTTGAAATTAAAAAATAGATGTTGTCACGATTACGAGATACCAATATCAGTTCTGTCAAAAGTAGGGACAAATACTACTTATGAAAATGTCGATGATTGGATCCAAATTTTAAGTTAAATACAAATTATTTTAACAAAAATTATTTAATTGTTAAGTATTGAATACTTATTTATGTGTATGAACTTTGTTACCTGAATTACTTTAATTTTTTTAGTTTTTATATAAAATATATTAAATGTTTTTTTGTATTTACTAATATTCTTATTCATATCAATTTTCAAATCTTTATAGAATCGTTATACACCTAATTTCCTATGAAAGATTTGTAAAAAGTTTATAAAAAAAATTTTTTTTAGCAAAATTTCAAGAATTTAGCGATAAATTATAGAATTTTTGATATAAATAAATAAAAAGCTGGAAATTTAGCTATTTTTTTTATAAATTTTTCAGTTATTTCAAAAAGAAAAAAATTTTTGGCGATTTATCGCTAAATTTTTTAATTTCTTTTTAATTTAGCTATTTTCTAGCGATTTTTCACCCAAATTTAGCGATATTTTTCGGAAAATAGTTGGCAACAGTGTCGACATGTCAAAAGTTGTATGTGTTCAGAAATTTTATGGTGTAGAAGTGAGAAAGCAATAAAACACATACACGCCTCCTCAATTTTCTTATATGATCTTTGACATTTCGAACTACAAAGCAACAACAAAATGCCATGTTGTTCTTGTATTGTTATATTTGTTGTAGGGATGACACTACCTAGTAAAATAAATATAACTTGCATATGAAATTGTATATTTATAACAAATTTTTCAAAGCAAATTACCAACAACAAACATAAACTATTGTAAAATAAGTTGATGATAAACCCTATAACATGATAACAGGGTCTTGTGAATTGAACAATAATTTCATAATTTAATTCAATTTATTTTTAACAATCAAACAAAAATTGAAGAAACGGCGAGGTACCCAACTTTGAGACCACATAGCGCCACCTCTGGCAGGTGGATGGTGCTGAGATAATCCTCTCCTATGCTCGTGCCAAATTTTGGATCAATCGGCCTAGCCCTTTACAAATGGCTGAGTTATTTCCAAAATAATTTGATGCTGCTAAAGCGGCAAAATCTAGCTCCGCAAGTTTTCGACTAGAGGCTGAAAACTTTTAACTAATGGAGAATCATGGCTTATGATGAGAGAGATGAGATCTGACAAGTCTTTAACGCCAAAGAAAGCTTCCATTGCAGTAAATAAAAATGTTAGACTATGGACAGCAAGAAGAGCGCTACAACACATTGGATACCTCGCAGCTGTGAAGAATTCTAAATCAAAAAGATTAGACTGTTGATGACTGGATGAGCGTTATATGGTCAGATGAGACCAACTTAAACCGATGCTAGTCTCATCAGACTGTATAACAATTTAAAGAGCAGGAGACAATTTAAAGACACCATATTAAACAAATGGCCAAGTACGTCGGAGGCAACATCATAGAGTGATGTTTTTTTACATGGTGGGATGTTGGTCCATTGCAAAATATTAATGACATGAGAAAGGAAGACTTTTTAAAAATATTGCTTACCCATCTTCCCTTTTTTAGATATGTATGAGCGCATATCTCAAAGAAGAGCTTGTATTGCAACAGGTTGGAGACCCGAAACACACCCACCTGAAAATCATTGAGGAATGTTTGTCTTCAAACAATTTTCAATAGTGCCGACCTCTATCCAGTTGAGATTTTGTGGTCAATTGCAAAAGGACGATCGGGAAAATATCAAAGAGATCCATCTCACTTAATCAAGATGGAATTATACAAAAATTAGTTGAAAGCAAGCCCAAACGCATAAATAGTGTATTACAAAATAAATAGCTATGAACCAAGTTCTAAAAATTCAAAATATTTTAAATTTTACCAGAAAGTGCAAAATTGAGTTATTTTTATTTTTATTTTATTTTGATTTTTCTTGGAATATGTAGTTTTTTGATTCGTTTGAAAAATATTATTGTTAAAAACTGATAAATAAACCCAATAAATAAATAGAAGATTAAGGGGCAAATTCATAAAAAATATTTTCGTTTTATAAAAGGATTATTAAACAAATTTTCATACGAAAACTGTTTTATAAACCTTTTACAAATCAACATTTTTTTATGAATTTGGCCCTAAATTCCTTCATTATTACTATTTTATGCGCCTACATATACTGTATAAGTATTGGCACAGTTGCTTCTTCTTCTGAATGTTGGTGCCAAATCTGTCGTAAACACTTGGTTGTTAATTACAGCTTTTGCTCAAGTCCAGAAACGATGGTTAGGTCTTCAACAATGTTGTTAATAATGCGAATCATTGATCCTTATTATTAGTTGCATTCGATTTTCAATCTTCGCTAGCTAACTAACATCGGATGTCAAATTCGTATTATGAGTTGATAGCCACTGTTGCCAGATTTGCTGATTTCTCAGCATTTTGATGATATTTCATCGTAAAATTGGCTAGGTGAGATTTGGAGATTTTCTTTCTCAAATTGCAGATTTTAAGAAATTACTGTGTTTAGGTCACACACTTTTTTATTGGTCTTTGCAAACTTCTTTTCGTTGAAACGTTGAAACTTTACATTGGACAATTAAATAAAATTCAAAGATTATTCGAAATAGAACATCAGAACATATTGTAACCCTGCAAATCTCATTAGCTTTGAATCGTAGGCATTGTAAACTGTTTAGTAGATCTATACGAACCATCAAAAATTTATTTTGCATTAGTGTAAAACGTAGAATATACAACTAAAATAATGCTGGACAATTTAAGCTAAGACTTTCAAGCGAAGCTAGTCTTAATGAAACTAAATAAGAAGTCAATTGCAGAAATTTTATATAGTAAAGACTTTCTCAAATTAAATAAAACAAATTTGGTAATTATTGACCACCACAATCGAGGCACCTGATGCTAGTCTACCAGTCTGAGAATTGCGGGCTCGATTCCCGCCAAAGACTTTGGATGTTTCTGCTGACAATCAAGAAGCTTCGACGACTCTGGAATTCTTTGATTTTTTGTGGTGGTCTTAAATAATGTATTTATGTAAAGATTAAACATACTTTTGTTTTTCTGTTGAATATTAATAAACGATATTTATTGTTTTATTATATTTGACATGATTTTGTAATAATTTTCCTAAAAGAAATTCATAAAAACCTGATATTTATGTGTTTTGTTATTCTACGAGATTTTTTGCCAATTTATAAAATTTTATCCAGATTTTGCAGATTTTTTGGCCCAATTTTGTGGGTAAATTTTATGGGTAAATTTTCTGGCAACACTGTTGGTAGCACTGTCAAAATTTTGTTGTATAACGAAACTTTAATCGAACACAATTTTGCGATGCTTATTGAAAATGTAAGTATTTGTCAAAGGTCAATCTATATAATATATAATACAACAGCAATAAATAATAAAATAAATATGTATGAAATTAAAGTCGAATTTAACTAGCAGAGACAAAAACCACATTTTTTAACAGAACTCATATTTCAGTCAACAGAGCACTGTTATTAGTATAACATTCACTGTAAATATCAATCCAATTATTTTGCAGGCTACAAATTGGAATCGGGAAAAGTTCCACTTAAAAAAACAATTGGGAATGTTGCTCCGAGCGATAATTTTTGGAATTAAAATATTGGAATTTCCAAAATACCTTAAAAAAGCAATAAAAAGAATTTAAATTTGAAAATTTCTTGGGAAGATTAGTGGTCTCTTTTAAGACTCCTTGGTCTACATTTCATTATGGTGACCTACGTGTCCACTTCCATATTTGCTAACAATGGTCACTAATCTTCTCAAAAAATTTTTTATAAAAGACATTTTTTAAATATTAATTGTCTGAAATTCCAAAATTATTTCAGAAATCCGACTAATGGGGTCTCTTTTAGGACCCATTAGTCTACTATTTGTATATGGTGTATTACGTGTGCACTTCCATATTTGTCCAAAAATGGACAACATCTTTTCAAAATTTTTTATGACATTTTTTAAATCTTTATTTTTTCAAATTTTTAAAATCCGACTATTGGGGTCTCTTTAAGGATCGCTTAGTCTACCATTTGTATATAGTGTACTACGTGGGCACTGGTCCCTAATCTTCTCAAGAATTTTTTTATGTCATTATAAAAATCCTAGTTTTCTCAAATTATAAAATAAAATTATTTCAATAATCTGACATTTGTATATGGTGTCCTACGTGTGCACTTCCCTATTTGTCCAAAAACTGTCATGAAACTTCTAAGGAAATCCCGCATTATGTGTCGTGTTTTAAACCCGATTTTCTATGTTTCCAAAGTAGTTTTACATATTCCATTATTATACTATGTGTTGGATCAAGATTCCTATTCGGTTTTTTAATTGGACATAGTCATTTTTCTGGTATAAGCTCCTAAATATGGGGAGTCCAAAAAAAAAGACGACTGTTAAGTTATTAACAGCGCTCTGTTAAAAGCCAAATGAGGTATGTTAAAACAAATGGTTTTTGTCTCTGCTAGATAATATCACACACATAAAATTATAATAGGTAGAGTCATGAAATTTTGCACAAGTAGCCCTTTTATTAATGTACACATTCCAAAAATTAATGGTTCTAACTTTTTTTTCTTCATATTTTTTTTAATTTTTTTTTTCTTTAAATCTTCTAATTACCATTTCCTACGATACCCATATTGTCTTAATTGGACAACCTTTTTATTTCTGACCATTGCCACTAAACTTATATTTGTTCCCTTCTTAAATTTTAAAAGTGTTTTGTATTACGTTGTACGCCTCATTAGTAAGGTTGACAACAGCGCAGCCAGTAGTGGGTTCAGGTAAAGACTCATCATTAGCAAGGATTGTATACCTATTTACATATGTATATGCTTGGATTTTCTTGATGTATTCAGTGGAAGTTTGTTGAGAAAAAATCACTTTTTCGGGCTTAAATCTAGTTTACGGACACATCATAAAAATTAAAAAAAAAAATGTAGCCTATTGTGTGTAAAATCTAATTTTAAGCAAAAAATGTTAAATGAAAATATTGGGGGCGACCCTTAGTTTCGGAGTTACGGACCCCCAAAGTTTCTATGTAAAGTATGGTAGGTATATGTCCAGTATTTTATGACGAAATGAGGCAATATGGATATCATTGGAATGGTAAATAAAACCACTAACCAACTAAAGTAAAATTAATAAAAAAAATGGAAAAGAAATAAATTGTTATTTCTATTCTGCGACCGGCTATGCAAAAAATCTTTAGTAAGCGAAGCCGGTTTTGGTTATACCATAGAGGAGAAAATCCTTGCGCCCGGCCGAAGGCCGGCTATGCAGGAAATCTATAGTTAGCGAAGCCGGTGTTGGTTATACCATAGAGGAGAAAATCCTTGCGCTCGGCCAAAGGCCAGCTATGCATAAAATCTTTAGTTAGCGAAGCCGATATTAGTTATACTATAGAGGTGAAAATCCTTGCGCTCGGCTCTCAAATGTAAATTCTACTTTGGATGAAATAAGATGTTTAGCTCTGGAAGAAGAAATTGAAGTGATTTTTGTGCGCACTCGAAATTTTTTTTATTATTTTTTTTTTCACTGATTTTAATTTAGCTTGATAGTACATTTAATTACCATTCCAATGATACCCATATTGCCTCATTCAGTCATAAAATGGTCGAGATATACCTATCATATTTTACATAGAAATTTTAAGGGGTCTGTAACTCCGAAACTAAGGGTCGTCTCCAATTTTTTTTATTTTACATTTTTTACTTAAAATTAGATTTTACACACAATAGGCTGCTGTTTTTTTAATTTTTATGATGTGTCCGTAAACTAGATTTGTTGACTTTTTCGTGTGGTAGAGCTTTAAGCAACTTATTTGTTGGGCTGAATCTGGATATTTACGATATTTGTTAGGTCGATTGAAAAAAACATCACAAAATTTGCAAAACCATAATTTTTCTACTGCTTTTATCTTTTTCACAGTTTAATTTAACTATTTTATTTAAGCTTTAGGTCTTTAAATAATTTTAATTTTTATTTTTTCGATATTTCGCTACTCCTTTGTGTAGCATCATCAGGAAAAATTAACAAATAAACGTTATGAAAAATTACGATTAAAAAAGTATTGAAAAAATTTTCTTCAAAGTAACATACAAGGTATATTTATTTTACTAGGTAGTGGCATCCCTACAACAAATACAACAATACAAGAACAACATGGCATTTTGTTGTTGCTTTGTAGTTCAAAATCACTGTTGCCATTTTAGCTATTTTCTCGTCAAATCTAGCGATTTTTATTCTTGTTTAGCTAGAAAAAATATGATTTAGCTATTAGCGGGAAATCTAGCGATTTTTCAATGGCAACTTAAATCATTTAAGTGATTTTAATTATTTAATTTTATCAACACTTTAAGCTCGAGTCTCGAATAACGGTAGTTTTTTATTTCATAAAAGCAGAAAGCATAGACAAACAATTGTATTTTGATTTGGTTTGTGATGAAAAAATTTTGTTAAAAAGTAAAAAATTCCGTGATATTAATACTAAAAGTTAACTGGTTCTCATGGGCCCTAAATATAATCAAAAATTTCGGCTTGAGTGGCTACAGCATGAGAAATTAAATCAATGGGTGACACAGGACAAAAAAGATGAAACTAAAGGATACTGTAAATATTGTCGGTGTTCGTTGTCTGGAAAGTTATATGACCTGCTGAGTCATGCCGAAACTAAAAAACATAAATCAGCCGCTTCACTCAAAAGTTCGTGTTGGAGAAAATTAGAATTTACTCCAATTGTTGCTGTTGATAATGTAAAGAGACAAGAATTGGCTTTAGCTTTGTTCGTATGCCAACATACATCAAACAATTCTGTGGATCACCTCAACGACTTGTGCAAGAACAATTTTAATGATGCAAACAAAATACGTATTCACAGAACCAAATGCACCGGGCTAATCAAGAATATTTTAGCTCCTCACTTCGTAAAGGAACTACGAAATGATATTTCTACGTCCAGATTCAGTATATTAGTGGATGAATCAACGGATATTGGTGTCATTAAATTGTTAGGTGAGTTTATAAATAACAATGAGACAAAAAAAAATGAAGTAAAAGTTTCTCTCATACCACTGATAGGTACTATCGTCTAAAATAACACTCTGTTTTTGGAATTTTCAAGACTCCCCCAAAATCTTGAGTTACGGATAAAAACCGGGTTTTCATACGCGTATGCACTTATTACCCTCTAACTTAGACTAATACCAACTCAAGATTTTGGAGGTGTCTTGAAAATTCCAAAACAGAGTGTTGTTGTACACGATAGTACCTATCAAAAAAGTGGTATGAGATCCCAGAAACATTTACTTCATTTTTTTGTCTCAGTGTGTAATTTTAATGTACATAGTAAAATAAATATTTTTCTTTCAGGTATTGTAATAATTTATTTTAGTACCACAAAACAAAAAGTTGTGTCAACATTTTTAAGTTTAGCTGAAGTGACTGACACGACCGCAGAAGGTATTTCAAAAGTTATTTTGCAAGTATTAAAAAACTACAATCTAGAACTTCAGAACCTACTTGGTATTGGTACCGATAATGCCAATGTCATGGTGGGCAACAGGAAGAGCGTCTTCACAGAATTGAAAAAATATGTTCCAAACCTTATTTTAATAAGATGTGTTTGCCATTCTATTCAGCTGGCAGTGACCCATTCTTGGAAGCTTTCCATGCCAAACTGCCTGGAATACCTAACAAATGAAACTTATAACTGGTTTTCAAGAAGTTATACAAGACAACAAAGTTACAAGCACATTTTCGAAGCAATAAATGATGGAGAGGTACAGAGCATGCATACATATGGGTTATACATATATTTTTTTCATACTTAAAATGTTTTATTCTAGGAACCTTTAAAAATAACAAATATTTGTGATACTCGTTGGCTTTCAATTGAAGTTTCAATATCCAGAATAGTGGACCAGTGGATTGAATTGCAAACACATTTTGGAATAGCAAAAACATATGAAAAATGTTTTATGGCTCAAAACCTTTACGAACTATATAATGAAATAAATCTAAGCTATTTGTTATTCCTTCGTCCAATATTGACTAGAATTCAAGTTTTAAACAAAAGTTTTCAAAGTCAAAACTGCGACCCAACAAAACTTCTTAATGACATGGAACTGGCTATAAATTTCTTAAAGCAGTTTGTCATAAACCCCACAATTGAAATTGATGTTATAAATATAGATTTCCAGCAGTATATATGCTACGATTGCTATTTGGGATATACATTTGAAACTCACGTTAAACGCTTAAAAGATCAAGGACAGTTGGATGACGCAAGTGAATTAAACATTCGCAGTTCGTGTATTAATTTTGTTGTAAATTTGATTTTGGAAATAAAGAAAAGGTAACATTTAATATATAACTGTAATATAAGGTAATATATGTATTTTTATATTTGCGCAGATTACCTAATAATTACAGAATTTTAAAGTTAGTCAATTTACTTTCCGTTGAAAATGCATTGAAACCAAATAAGAACAATTTATTACCTCTCTTATCAATTTTTAATACCAAATCCGATCTGATTGATACTATAACTAGCCAATATTTAAACATACGTTATGTTAAATGGACAGAAAATAATTTGACTTGTTCATTTTGGGCCGAAGTTTTAAATTTTACCGATTCTGCTGGAAATATTCCTTTCAAAGAGCTGGCTACATTTGCTATTGATGTTTTATCACTTCCTTGGTCGAATGCCGATGTTGAAAGGGTTTTTAGTCAACTCAATATTGTTAAAAGCAAGTTAAGAAATAGGATAATGACTAATACAGTAAATGCAGTTTTACACGTAAGGTAAAGTTTTCTAAATTAAATTTTCTACCTTTTTATTAATTATTCATTTTATATACATATATATGTATATTTACAGATACGGTTTGAAATTAAAAAATAGATGTTGTCACGATTACGAGATACCAATATCAGTTCTGTCAAAAGTAGGGACAAATACTACTTATGAAAATGTCGATGATTGGATCCAAATTTTAAGTTAAATACAAATTATTTTAACAAAAATTATTTAATTGTTAAGTATTGAATACTTATTTATGTGTATGAACTTTGTTACCTGAATTACTTTAATTTTTTTAGTTTTTATATAAAATATATTAAATGTTTTTTTGTATTTACTAATATTCTTATTCATATCAATTTTCAAATCTTTATAGAATCGTTATACACCTAATTTCCTATGAAAGATTTGTAAAAAGTTTATAAAAAAAATTTTTTTTAGCAAAATTTCAAGAATTTAGCGATAAATTATAGAATTTTTGATATAAATAAATAAAAAGCTGGAAATTTAGCTATTTTTTTTATAAATTTTTCAGTTATTTCAAAAAGAAAAAAATTTTTGGCGATTTATCGCTAAATTTTTTAATTTCTTTTTAATTTAGCTATTTTCTAGCGATTTTTCACCCAAATTTAGCGATATTTTTCGGAAAATAGTTGGCAACAGTGTTCAAAATGTCACAAAACATATAAGAAAATTGAGAAGGCGTGTATGTGTTTTATTGCTTTCTCACTTCTGCACTATAAAATTTTTGAACACAAACAACTTTTGACATGTCGAACTACTAAATCAGCTGGGCGGACGACACTACCTAGTAAGTTAAATATACCTTGGTAACATATTTCAAAAAAAATTTTTGTCATAAACTTATTAAAAAGTTTTTAAACAAGTACAAACAATAATTAAATTATTTCTTATTTACTAAATGTCTGTAAATTTGAGCTACATTATCTGTGTCTGCCTTAAAATTAATTCTCTGTGTGTTGGTGTATTAATAATTTGTAACATTTCTAATATGTAACGACGTTTATAATTGTTTTCTGAATTTAGTACTGAAACATTATCAAAATTGGGATAGTGATTTAATTCAGCACAATGAGAAGATAATGCTGTTTTTTGCGAATTAATATTCCTATATTTTTGGTCTGATTTATGTCCTGCTATTCTAGTTTTAAGTTTATTTTTCGTTGTGCCTACATATACTTTATTACAATTTTCATTTTCATTTCCGTTACAAGGTATTTTATATACTATATTTGACAATTCTAATTTTTGGATTCTATCTTTAGTTTTACTGAATAATTTGTTTAGAGTATTTTGAGTCTTAAAAGTCATTTTATATTTAGTATTATCAAAGATTTTAGATTTTTCTAAACGTTCAGATATTTCTGGTACATATATTAAAGATTTATAAATTTTTTGTTCTATAATATCTCTTGTATTTTGATTACTTCTTCTCCCATATTGATTTAAAAGGTCAGTTTTTTTTTTTTTATTTTATATTTGTCTGCCACTGTATATAATTTTTTGACATTCACTTTATTTGCATATTTTGAAGCAATTGAACAAAAATGATTAATCATATTTTCCGAAGATGCTTTTTGTCAAATAATTTTATTTTTGCTAAATCGTGTCATAAATGAATTACAATATATGTAGGTATGTATAAATACATATGTAAAATTTAAAGTATTTGTAGTATAATCGACCACTTTGTAAATTTATTTGACCCCGAAAATCGATATTCGACCCTTTTTTCATATTGACTAAATAGATGTTGTTTTATAATAATGGTAAAATTACTATAGTTTATGTTCGTTTATTCTTATAAATCTTGAAATTTTCATTATCAGTATTTAGAAACAATGACGGTAATTTATCTAATTAATATATTGCGTAAAACTTTTAACAAATTATATGTATATTTTGCATTCTTACAGTAAATGGAATGCCTTCAACCGAACCAATTGCAAAACAACGGTCTCCTGCATTGCAGGCCCCACTTAATATTTGATGACAGTTCATCACTTTGTCATTTTTTAAACAAATAACTTTTTTAAAATATAGGTTTTTCTTAATTTTCTTAAAGAATTTACACTTTTTTCACTTTCACAATAATAAACTTCTTTGCACTGAGCTCTATTTGTAAAAACAGATTTTGATTATTTGGTACTAGATTTGTGAAAATATTGACTACATGGTTACCTAACTGTTCAATGTTTACAGGTATGCGTTTTTAAGTAGTCAAATAAATGCTTTATTCGGTTGTACCCTTTCGAACAGTTATTATTGACTAAATCAAAATGATATTATTTTCTGTCAAATGTACTGTGGCTAACAGCTTATTTTATGAAATGCATTCTTTCTGATTAAAAAATATAATATAATTCAAAAAAATAGAGCAAATATAAACGGCTTTAATGTAAATGTTTTTGAAAAATCTTTTTGTATTCGTATTGCCCAAATTTTTAACCGGTTGCCTACTAGGTTGCACGGGTCACCGGCTCCGTGTAGAGGACAACCGACTCACTTGGGTCCTTTTGGTCCCGTTGTGAATATTTCCTATTAACTTATCGTCAAAAGCTACTTGAATACCTTTTGAATTTATGTACATATAAAACGTAAAACGTAAGCTGGGGAGCCATTAAACAAATCTATTTATGTACAAATGTTAACAATATTAATGAAATTCGGGTATGTTCTGTAATCCGCAACCGAGTGAAATTGAATCCGAATGAAATTTTAAATTGTCATAACTTTTAAATCTTACAACATTTTGATATTATTTTTTATACATTTGATTAAAGACCATTCACATAACTTCCTTGATTGCTAATGTTTTAAAATAATAGGCGCAACTACGTTATATTTTTCTTTAAAAATTTATTCGATTTCAATTTCACTCGGTTTCGGGTCACAGAACATACCCGATTAAGTATCTCTTTCAGACCTGACGCTAAACTACTGGGGTAATTTTCATCATTTTTCGAATATATAGTCTATACCTATATCGTATGAATATATAATCAATGGTTAGGATTTATCATTTTTATATCTTTCAAGGATTTCAGGCCATGAGCAATTAATGCATCTCAGTAAAATTTTTAGCTAAAACGCATTTTTGTTGCAATCAAGTAACTTCAATTGGTTTCATAATAGAAGTGAAAATATTGAGACCAAAACCCACCCGCACAATCTGTGCATTCAGGTCTGAAAGGGGCATTGTTAGTAATGAATTTATTGTTAATCCTAAGTAATAATTTTATTTCGGCTTTTTATTACAAATTTTTAAATCTATATAAATGAAATCATATGTCGTTCGTTGGTAATCGCTTCACTTAAGATCGGCAGCACCGCTTTGGCCAATTTTTTTTAAATCATAACTCGACTTAGGTTTTAACATATAATAGGTAGATCTTTGAAATTTTCCACGTGTAACTCCCTTATTAATAAAAATAGCGAAACACAGGCTGGCTTGGAATAGTGGGCGTGGTACCTCCCATACAAAATGAAAAATTATTATCGTCTACCTAGAGATCTGCAATAGGTAGTCTTGAAACTTTGCACAAGTAACCCTCATACTAACGTGCATAGTCTAGCAAAATATAGTGGACTACGACAGTGGGCGTGGCACCTTACATACAAAGTGAAAAATTAATACCATGAATCTAGAGAACTACAAATAGATAGTCTTGAAACTTTGCGCAAGTAACCCTCATACTTATGTGCATACACCATATTGGTATTGTGGGCGTGGTAGCTCCCATACAAAGCGAAAAACTATTATTGTGTACCTAGAGAACTACAATAGGTAGAGCCTTGAAGCTATATACAAGTAACCCAAAGATTATGCACATTAGTCTAGCAAAATATACACTGGATTAGGATAGTGGTAACTCCCATAAAAAGCAAAATATTATCGTGTTATTACGCATACTAGAGTATGCGAGCAAAAAACAGAGTTGATGGGAACAGGCGTCGTACTTTGCATATAAAATGAAACAGTTTGGTCGTGAGAATAAATATCATGCTTTTTCGAATTAAAGTTTAGCCATATTTTTCTTCCAAGTGTTTATTGTATTTTTTGAGGATTTATGTAGCGAAGAGTACCGGGGAGTACCGGCTAGTAATAATATAATTTAGTAACTTCACATTTTAAAAGTATATTTAATTAGTGAGTAGCGAGATAAATAAAAACGCGTCCGTACTCCAATAAATAAAAGGGAAAACCAACTTTCACTGTATTGAGTTTTAGTTTAAAACATAATTTTATTAATTTTGGAACACTTTTGCTAAGCCTTGGGTAAAAAAGACAGAAATGTTTTTAAATATTTATATACAAATTGTTACATAAATAAAATAAAATAATTATTTGTTAAATGGTTGTGTCTATTACAATTATTGTAATTTAATTTTCATCATACAACGGAGTCGAATCACCTAAATTCATAGAATGTGGGGAAGTATTTGTACGCGGAGTGCTGCGTATGGATCTGGGACTCTTTTGGTATTCGACAGATCTAGGCCGATGTTCATCCATAAATTGGTGAGAAGGATGAGGAGGAAGAGGATTAGCTTGATGAGAATATTCATTTGCTATTGGGGGCATACAATAATTTGAAGATCTGGCAGAGGAATCATTTGTAAATGTACGAACAGGAGGAGGCGGCAATACTGGACGTTTTCTTCTGGCCCACGAATCTGAAGCTATTTTCCATTCGAGACTTTCGTTGTTATTGTTATTGTTATTGCGATGAGAACGATTGTTTTTGCCATGAGAGTTCATATCAAAGCTTCTCGGGGATGTGCCATGGTATGGTGGCATGTCTTTGCCAGACTTAATATTATGAGGCTGGTGACCACCGTAATTATTATGAGAGGTTGCTGAACTTGGGCTTGGTGTTGTGTTGCCGTAACGCGGAGTTTGTGAAGTGTGTGGGGTTGCATATGGTGTCATGAATGGTGTTTGACCACTGGGAGTGTATGGAGTATTAACATATCCTCCATGATATCCTGGTGTACTTGAAAAATGTGGTGTGTGTGCTGCAATACTTTGTGACATTTGATGAGATGAAGACTTTGAATCGTTGTTTCTAGGCGTGTCATATCCAGCACTAACACGCCCACTTGCATTCGTATGAGGTGTAGACATTGGTGTATTCGATACAATAGGATCAGAATAATGGTCTTTAAACCATTTAAGAAAACCGTTTAATGAGTCAAAAACTTGTCCTCTAAATCTATAACCTTCCGGTACAACGGTTACATACTCGTGACGACATTTTGTTTTTGGCAAATACGAAAGTAAAAATTTTCCTGGATAACTTTTCGAAGCCGATATAAAATAATGTATCTTTCTGGGGTCCTTTAATTTCTCTTCTTTTAGCAGCTCTTCCATTTTATCTTTGAGACCACCACCTGTATCACGATAGTATTTGTAGCTAAGTAATTCACGAGCACAAGAAGCCATCGGGTTGACATGCCTGGCTATTATTTCGTCCAAGTCTTCAAACTCATCATTACCAATCAGTAAACTCTGGCCTAAACTAAATGCATTTTCCTTGCCCTCCTCACGTACATCTATATGCTGATAAATATCATTTGTAACTTTCCAAGTAACAGTTAAATGGTCAGAGCCTTTGCTCGAGGGCCTGACGACTACTTCACCTTGATCCATGGATTCCATTATTTTTAAAACTTCACCATAAGATTTGTTATGAAAGGAGGGATGGATTATAACTCGTTTAACATATTGCTGCTTTGATCTGACCTGTTTCTTATCATTTTCCTTTGCATTGTCCCTTTCCTCTTGGTCATAATCGTAAAATGCATCCCTTCTAGGGCGCCATTCATGATTTTTGTCCATTAAATCCGAGCTTTTAGACGAACAATCAACCGAAAAACGATCAACATCGATTTTTGTAATTCTAACATGTATTGCTTGGCCAGCTTGGACACGATCTTCGGGATTTTTGACATGTTTATCTGACAAGTTTTTTATATGAATGAAACCAGATATGCCGTTGTCAAGCCGTAGCTTAACTCCTGTCGCCTGGCCGGGACAAGCGCCGGCATCAAAATGATTCCAAACTTCTGACAGCTCAGGAAAATCGTCTTTTAAACAAAACGGACATTGCCAATTTCCAGTTTCATCATTTCGAACCGGATTTGCTTGATCTAATTGCTCGCCTTGTGGCTTACGATGGGATATGCCCGCAACTGTTGCCAAAACCATTTTACCCACATAAAACGATTCGGGAGTTTCTTTAGTCAACATATCAAATAACTCTTCAGAGTTAGGCGAACGATATGGAACACGAAAGTCTTTGTATAAACAATTCAATTCCGATCTTATGTCATATAAAGTAATACTTTTGTTGCCAAATCCCTGGCGCTCCAGTTCAACAGCAAACGCATCTAAATCGAGATCTTTTAATCTTTCGGGACTTTCGAGAATTTCTTCGAGAGCTCCGGCCGGGTTAGTTTCTTCATCATCATATTCCATGGCATCTATTGCCATTTTGCGAGCCCATTCATAAGTTTCCGGATGTACTCTGGATCCATCAAGCACCTCAACATAAGCTTCTGTGCTATCACCAAGCGAACTAGTGTCAATTTTAATAAAACCAGAACAATTTATAAAGACTTTGGGTCCTAAGTGACACAGTGTTACCAGCTGTGTTCTATTCTCTAGTCTCTGGTTCGACTGTTTAAGTATTTTAACTAAGGCAGCACCCTTCCTCGGCCCTAGGCCACATATAAATTGAACCAAATTTAATGTGTACGAGTTTTGCACAGCCATATTAATGTCCACACCCACTTCATTAGTTTGATTTATAAACTGAATATAAAGATGTTCCAGAAGTTCTTCCTTGCTGAGCTGGTCCTGCAGGGAATGATAGCGCAAGCATAATATTTCTTCATCTGCCCCACAAAGCTGAGAATACTCCAGAAGAGGATCTTGAATTTTTCGAGCCAAGGACACGGCTTGCTTAAGCAACGTTGGATACTCTTTAAAGTCCGAGGCTCCTTTTTGCGAATTTGCATATATTTTTGCAAGTTCGTTATCAATTATTTCTACAGCGATTTCAGGAAATTGTTCCTCATCCACCAGCTCCTTAATAATTTCACGTATATCGCTTTGAATCATTTGAGCTTCCCTAGATTCACCTCCAATTACTACTACATGTGGCTTTTTATTACGAATAAATTCTTTTAAATTTCTAAGATCCGATAATTTCAAGGATTTTTCTTCAACTCGATAGGAGTTTTTTCGTTTGAGTATATGCGGCAGGCGTAGATAATCGCTAACATCACCTTCTGGATTAGTTATTGCACAAAAAGCAGCCTGTGAGTAATCAGGAACATATGCCAATCCCAAAGCACGAATTCCTTGTACAGCTCCCCAATCATCGAAAGTATATTCATCCGAAATATCAGGTTTATAAGGAGCAACTCTTAGCCAGTTTCCTAACTTTGTGCAACAGGATTTTAGTACAAACTCCTTTGCCTCGGCCATAATAATAACTTTTAGTTCTTTTTTCAAGTCGGGTATAATCATTTTTTTCAATGCCAACTCTACACATTCGGCTCGCAAAGAATTCCACTCTTGCACAACCTTAGAAAATTCATCTCGCTGGTATAGTTGCTTTGCTTCATCTATGTAGGAGTTTGAAGTATTGCCTTCGATTTCATCGGCTATATTGATGGTTATAAGATTATCTTCTTCAGCCAAAATCAGTCGCAGAAATTGATCACCAACAAGATCTCTAATCGGTTTACTGGATAAATATTTCATGGGATAACATGTGTGATTCTCATCTATCTCTTTGATGCCCTTCTTAGTAGGGCGTACGCTTATCTTTGCCCTTTCAAAATAGATTTCTCGTACTGTCTTTCTTAAAAGCGGCTCCCTCGATAGTTGTCGAGCCACCACAAATTTTGCAGCATGAATAATTTCGTCAATTGTCATAAATTTTGGACACAAGTACTGTTTTGCCAAATCTGTGGGACTTATTTGTTGCTGATCAACTTCGTGACGTTGGTAACTGTCTCGGACGTTTTCGGCAAAGTGTTCTGGCAACAAACCGAAATGTTTGGCAAAACTGCAAATGCCAGCTTTGCGGCACATTGCATATGGACCGGAATCTTTTGCTTGTTTCAAGTGCTCTTCAGATACTTCAGATTCATCTGGACTTTCTTGATCAGAATTGATTTCTTCCTCTGGCTGTTCACTATTTTCCAATTCTTGTCGTCGTTGTTGTCGTTGTTCTCTTCTCTGTTGTTTTCTCAATTCCCTTTCTTTTCTTCTTTCCTCTTCCTGCATTTTTGGTATTTCATGTGAATAATACAACAAAAATTGCATGTGTACATCTTTTAATTCCTCCATAGTCTGAACATCCCTTAAACGTTCTAGGTCATCATCTTTTATAACACGAATATCTTCGGGCAAGTCACTATCCGTTTTCTTCATAATTTCGCTAAGCTGGTATTTGCGCATTTTTTCAAAAAGTATTAAAAGTTTATTCTTACGACTCAGCAGTTGACACCAGCGTTCATCGAAATAATAAATTTTCCATAAGTCGTCGGTTGTCAGTTCTGGCTTAACGTACTCTTTACGATAAAATGATATAAATGGTACTTCTAGCTGTTGGTTTCTAATAAATTCTAAGGCTTGTTTGATTTTTCCTATCGCACTTGGCGGTTTTCTACTTTTTTCACGATTCAATTCACTTTTATCATTCTGTGATACTGGTGCTTTACAAAACGCCTGTTTGTATATCCATTCGGCTTCATTGTCTAATTCAGAAGATCCTTCGGCAACCGAAGTTACAGGTATTTGCCTAAGTTGCATGCGTTCAGGAATATCGGTTTTTCGGATCTCATTGTCAAGATCTGTAAAGTGACCCCGTTTCAATTCACTCGGTTCATATAAATCGAAAATTGTTTTCTTCGGAAGTTTTTTCGTTGATTTTTTCTTGACTCTTCCTCTCTCATCCTCGCCAGCTTCCTCATCGTATTCTTCTCCATCCGAATCGTCTTCATACTCGTCCTCCTCATATTTCGAGAAGTCATCATAATCAAAGTCCACCCCAAAGATATCCTGACCTTCTTGAAGAGATCTAAAAATAGAAATTACAAATTGATAAAAATAATAAAAAAGGGAAAAAACTGTTGTAATAAGTTACTCCGAAATAATTTGAACGTGGATTATATAGATTCAATTTAAATTGAAAAATAAAAAGATTCTGTTGAAATTTTGCGAAACGAAACGGAAAACCTGAAAATTCAAGTGCATTTGTCCTTAAGTCGAAATCGTGCTCAGCAACATAAAATACAAATGAATGAATGAAAAAAAATATATATAAAGGATTTGCCCTTCTTAAACTCTGGGGCAAAAGCAAGAAACTTTTGCAGAATTTTCATTGAACTCTTTCGGTACAAGCAACAACCTTAACAATACACTGCGAATATTTAAAGATTCGAAAATTGAACAAAAAAAAAAACAATCTAACAGAGTGCATATAACGGAAATGTTCCATAAAGAGGTAATTTCAATAATCGAAAACTGTTATTTTTGTTGTTACAGGTTAGGTGATGTCAAAAGTTCTTCCATTAATAGTTTTTATATACACTATTGGGACAAACTTTAGCAAATGAGAAAGTAATATGAAGTTTCCTTAATAAAAATCAATAATAATAACCAAAAAGTTAAGCATAGCGGTGAAAATCTGTTGTGGGGCTGTTTTTCAATTAATGGTGTTGGCCCTCTATATAAAATAAATGAAACCATGGACCGGTACTTGCAAACAAAAATATTATAGAAAATGTCATACTGCATATGGAGATGATAATTTACTTCTAGGATGGATCTTTCAGCAGGTTAATGATCCGAAGCATACTTCGCGCCATATTAAGTTCTGGCTTGATGATAATAATATAATAATGGAATTTAATGGCCAACACAATCACCTGATTTACAACCTATAAACAACTTGTGGGGCATCTAAGATCGAAAAATAAGACGGGTTGAAGTGAATAATTAAAGACTTTTTTTAAGCCAAATAAAAGAAGCTTGGGACACATTCCAATAAGTCGGTTGGAAACTTTTCTCCACTCAATCCCCGAAGATGCTTCACTGTGTTAAAAAAATTAAGATTTTGCCATTATTTATTAATTTAGAATTGACAATAATATAATTTAAATTGCTTTAGTTTTTTCCAGTTAAATGTGAAGACTTGTTCTTTTTTCTTGAGTAATATTTTTTAAATAAAATATTTGAATATTTTTGAGTTTAAAATACGAAAACAGCCTAAAATGCGCGTAAGTGAATTTTTTTATCTTTTTGGTACATTTCTGATTATTATTAAGGAAACCTCATATTACTTTGCTATAGTATGTGCCAATAGTGTACATACATTAATTAATATTAAGAAGGTATATGGAGCTGGAAATAATTGCAACCTCTGTCTGTGTTAGCCATGGGACAATGGCTACAAACGTCCGTCGTTGGCCTATTCGTATAATAACAGTATCGTTAGACTTTTAAAAAGGCTGGATAGCGGTTGAAAGTAACAGAATCTGTTCCCCCAGGGTAGCAGTTGAACAACATCGGGCTTTTAAATTTTGCTAGAGTTGATACAGTTTTCAAGATTTGGTACAAGTTATTTAAACAACCGCTCATTATCCGAGATAGCAGCGGGTTGTTCATTCAGGAGTTTATAGTAAAGGAACTGCAGTCGCATGTGTCGAGCGGGTCTTGACAAAGTATCCGATGATGTGGTTGCTGATACGCCATCAAGAACTGCGTAATCAACAGCTTACTGTGTATAATATTTATATAAATATGAATGCCCGCTCGAAAATACATCTGCAGTGTCTCTACGAAATTTTATTAGGAAATCTTTAGTGGCCCATGAGCAACAAATTATTTCCAAAGTCTTGGTCTCCTCCTGTAAGTGATACAAAACAGACTGTTGGGTAAAGTCCACGGCCTCTACAGATTAAGGTTATCAGCGATATGTGCAGCTACCATGTTCAAAGCCGTTGTTGTATTATGGATTATGTGTCGCAAGCGGAATCGAAACTGTGATTTTCACTGAAAAATAAAAAAAAATTGTATACACTGGATTGTCACAATTTAAGGAATCCTACAACAGGATAATTATTCCTTTATTAAAACCAGATATCCCAACAAATTTAGTTTAAGCCAAATTGATCCGTCTTTTCGGTTGTTCGCAGATTTAAACATAATTTAAAATATTCGTTTTTGTCTTTTTTTTAAGAAAGACACCGCTTCCATGGAGTCTACAGCAGAATAATTCAAAGACTTCCAAACCTTCGGGTTTAGCTTTTCCGGAAGCTTTATGAAGATATATATCCAACTCAGGACATTAAATAATTTCGTCCATACAAAACAATAAACAAAAAACAGATAAAGATCACAAAATAAAAAATGCAGAAGTAACTTAAAACTTATTAAATGATATTCCCTAGCCCATCTCCTACAGGGACGACAAACAAATATGACTCATAAAACCAGAATTATAAATAAAGATTTGTTAAAAAAAAAATTAAATTAAAACAAACAAACAAATAAAAATATTACTTACGCATCGGTAAATATATGTTTTCGTTTCTTTTTCTTTTCGGCAATTGGACGGCCTTCATCATCAACAATAAAGTCATCAGCATCCGAGTCTGTTTCTTCCTCTTCTTCTTCAAAATTTTCTGGCTCTCTATGACTGTGTTCGGAACGTCTTTCCATATTCTATTAAAAATTTTTGTTATTTTGCACATTAAAAATAAAATTTTATTAAATTTATACTTCATCATCATCGAATAGTTGCTCAGCAATAGCTTCTCTGGCTAAGCCTTCGTCTACATTGTCTTCTTCTCCGTCGCTTTCTTCGTCTTGTATTCGTCTTAAGCGTTTGAAACGTTTCTGAAATAAATATTTGAGTTTTATTGTTAAAGTTTAGTGAAAGATTAAGAAATTCTAATGAGAATATTTAATCAGAGCCATAAGTAGCCATAACAAGTGTCAAGTCTAAAACAGTTTTTCAAAAAAGGAAACTCTGATTTCAATACTCCAAAAAAAATAAAACACATCACGCGTCCTAATGAAACCCAAAACCTTTAAAAAATTACATTTTCTATTGGCACAAGTATCATGGATGGCTTTAAAAAGATGGTTTTTACTTATAGAGTTGCATATGTTTTCGGATGAACGCAGTTGGTTCCAGTGGTTTAGAAAGCCAAAGACCCTGAAACTCTATAGTCCTCTCTAGCTCCGTAGGACTGTTTTCTTCTACATGCAATGAAGCTATTAAGTTCCCTGTAGAAGGGACTGATCCGTGGTAACACCGATATCTACCCCATTGGTTAAACTACCAATCTCGCTAGTTTAACCTCAAATTTTTCTAGTTCATGAATGCATCAAGATACCGTTTGCGGTTATTCACCAGTTCAGAATTGATAACTAAATTCTTCAAATCCTTCAGCGCTGCTTAACTGTCGAATAAATACTCACCTTCTTATACTAGTCACACTAATTACGTTATTTTCAAAACCTCTATAATTTTGGCCAGGGGCCTAATCATCGCATTTCATATCGAATAAAAATAGTAATAGATTAAAAATAAGTCAACAAGTGAACAAGCAAACACGGTTTAAAAACATTTCCTTTCAAATGAAATAACGATACTTTTTAAAAGATATCGAGTGCCATGATACTAAAATGAAAAATTACGAGAGATTTTACTTGTTATCGAATGCGGTGATTGGACTCCAGGTTTCGAAAACAATTTATAAGAATTTATTGAAAAAAACAATTTATTTTTAAAATAAATAAAAACTCACCCTTCTTTCCACTTTTACACCTAAATTTTCTTCAATTAAGTCATAGTCATCATCTTCTAATCGATCATCCAAATCATCATCTTCTTCTTCACGTTTTTTTCGTTTTTTAGACGAATTTGATGCATCTGAGTCTTCTCCATCACTTCCTTCTTCAATGGGATTGTCGTCAATTAAGTCTTTCAGTTCTTCTCGTAGCCGTTCTTCATCAACTGCAATTAAAAGGAGTAAATTTTGGAAAATGTTAATATGTATTTAAAATTCTGTAATATAATATAAAATAAAACACGTAAAATTTTTGTTTGGTGGATTTTGGTTAAATGTGGGATTAATTTAGGGGATTTTTTGCTAAATTAATTGTTTTTGTTTTTTTTTGAAAATAATAAAAAAAAACTGGAGTGGTCTACACTAAACTTTACCATACCCAATGGAAACAGATATTTTTATGGATATATTACATAAAGAATAAAAGTTCAAAGTATATTCGAATCGAAAAATTAATTATTTTCGGTTTGGGTGTTAAGTAAACTACCCCTTGCCCCTTCCCGATTATGCCCAAAATTTACACAAATTTTCATCTCCATATACCAAGGGCTCATACTAAATTTCGTATTAATAATACGGTATGACCAGTAGATCGTTTACAAAATTTGGGGGTAAGGAAACTACCCCTTGTCCCTCCCGATTATTCCCAAAAACTATACAGGTCTTCATCTCCACATACCAAACGCACATATTAAATATCATTTTGATATGTCCAACGGTATGATCTACAAGCTCCACAAAAATAATGGCATACATGCGTACGGCCTAATTTAGCGAGGCTTGCCCCAAACTATTTGACTTTGCCGTAATATTTTACTTAAAGAAGGAAGTTTTTTAGTTAGCTTCAGCCAATAAAAGCAAGAGTTACCCCAAGGTAGTATTTTGGTACCCATTTTAGTAACCGAATTCCTACATACTCATTTGCTGTAATATCGCCGCTCTATCAGTAGAGGGGGCTGTACCATAGCAAGAGTTTTTAGCATCTTCCTTCTGCTCATACTGACAACTTATACAGAAGTCATTATATGGGAGATTTATTCTCCTGGCATGAACACCTGCCAGTACCCTGTTAGCACAGTTACCTGTATATATATCTTCGAGGGGTTCTCAGCAGTCTTGTAGTCTTCTTGCAATAATACTGAGACCGTAGGAACCTCGGGATTGTCCAGGTGATCCCTTTGAACTGCTTTGCGTGCCCCTAATAGTTATTTCTGAAAGTTAGGTTACCAGCAACTTAGCAGTACACCGACTAGTAGATCTACCACCTGATTCCTGAGACAGGTTCCAGATAAAGCTGGCACAGGCCCCAGTACCCAAAATAATTCCAGGTTGGAATGTCTTGTCATCTTATCTGGAGATGTCCGGCATTTGCGAAGCAATCTGGATATTGTGTAGACGCCGGATAAGGTTTTTCACGCTGTTTTGCTGTCGGTACAACTCCGGTTATCGTTGTCATATACCATGTAGTATCTCAGCCAGCTCGCCAGCTGTATTGGTTTTAAAGCCACGTCTTAAATCTCCACCAACTCCCGTGTCCGTTTTTAATCCGCCATTAAGTCGGCTAGTACCCAGTGTAAGATAGTGAAATGTGCCTTTGATGGCGTATTGCGAATATCACCCCTGATCAAGCTGAGAGTTGTTAAGTATCCAGCAAGAGGTCTGTTTGCCCAGTGCGAGCCGCCAGACCAGCGCGAGGCACCAGACCAGCACTCCATACATTTGTATGTTCTTTATCACAGTGTTAAAAAGCCAATAGGCATTTGTGAGATTAATATCCCAGTGTTTTCATCTGACCTTTTTACAAATCAACAGGCTTTAAGGTTATTTATTTTTTATTTACATATAATTAAGTTTATTTAATGAGATTATCTCCCTTATTATGTAAGCCTCGGGAGTAAGGGCGTAATAGTCTTCTTTTAAATTTTAAATTATTTTATACGATTTTAAAGATAAAAATTATTGATAATTAAGTCTTAAGTTATTCTTTTGTTTACTTTGTTTCTATTTCCCTTACCGTCAAAAAAAAGGTTCAATAAATATAAAAATTATAAAAATTAAATTATTTACAAATAAATGAAAGATACATTTTTAGTAATTTTTTCACCTATCCGACATCTCACTGGTATTTCCTACCTTGTTTTTTATTTTAAAGTTATAATTAATATTTTAAATAAATGTAAAATAAACCATAGAATTAAGATTTAGAATAAACCTTTAGTTAACTTAATTTATCCCTTAAATTAATCGAAAAAAGTCAAGTGCGATTGAAACTTACCTTCTTCTTCCTCTTCACTACTGTCAGCCATTGCTTTTAATTTTTTCAGTTTCTTTTTTTCATGAACTTCGAGTTCTTCTTCCTCCTGAAAAGAATGAAAACATATGTTATATTACTTTTTCATATTTTAAGACATATGTATGTATATGTATTGCCTGAGACTGCAAAGTCAGTGTCCCTTAGCTGGGCAAACGATTTAACAATTTAGCGGGTTGTAAACTTGATCAATTAGTCAGATTCATCATGGGATTCAAGTGACAGATAATGAAGCCTAATCGTGAAATAATAAATGAGGATTCTTTTGGATTTGAAATTTATTTATTACTAACTAGAGGTACCCTTCCCAACCTACATAATATATATATGTACATCCATATATACAGTTACGAGAAGATAAATAGGTTCAGCCACTCATAATTTTTAATATCATTTGAAAAGTAAGCAAAACAAAGGTTACAAATGAAAGTAACGTTTATTACTGTGGGCATAAAGCATTAAATGGGAAACCCAATAATACCACTTTTATACAAACTACATATTGAATCAACTGTCATTAAATTTTTAATTATTTTTATATATTTTACAAAGTTAATTTGCAAAAAGGATTTCCCGGTAGGCTAGTGTGTTAGTCTATCAGTCTGGGAGTTTTAGGATCGGGTGTTTCACTACAGCGTGTGAAGGTCTTGGTTACTATGCTCGGTAATTAAGTTAGAATATTTATTTATTTATTTATATATAATATACTTTACAAATAAATTTATAAAATATATACTAAAATAGGCGCCGGTAACCAGACCATATGCGCTCGTTTATGAAATATTATACATGTATGTACATTACGAGCTGTATTGGAGCTGTACATTACGAACTATTGAAGAAAATTAATACATGTGAAAATTGATACATGAGAAAATTAATACATGTGAAATAACATTTTGAAAATAAAAAACGAGATTTATGAAACAAGTAGTAAGACCTAAATATCTTGTATGTTGTGTTGCTGTAGACATCTGATGATTTTGTGAATGTTGTTAGATTTAGTGCAGTCGAGTATTTCCTCCAGTGGGTCAACTATCTTTGAAATCGGGCATCTAGTTAAAATATGTGTTACGGTCAGATCTTCATTGCAATTGCTACATTTGGGTGAATCAGTTTTTTCGAAGTAATGTTTGGAGTTAAAAATGCATTTCCCCACTCTTAGGCGGGCAAACATTATACATTGAAAACGTGTTAGATTTTTGTTATACTTCGGTCTGTTTGTTGTAACTGGGCTTTGCTGTTTTTGGATCGCTTTAAAGGGGTTGCTAATTATTTTTGGAAAACATGGGATTTCTGTTATTTGTCGTAATTCTAAGGCCCTTTTAGCACCAAGGTCTGCACTTTCGTTTCCTTGAATACCGATGTGGGAGGGGATCCATATTAATATAATTTGGTGCGTGTTTTTTTGGAAGTCGCAACATGTCGTCATAGATACCATTGAGATTTTTTATTAAAGCTTTTGTTGCGCTTAGGCTGTCCCGAGCAGATTACTGATTTCCCACCTTTTTCGATTGCCAAATTAATCGCCATTCTAATAGCAGAAATCTCTGCGGTAAAGATGCCAGAATGATCAGGGAGCCTAGATTCCTTTATTATCTCAAGCTGTGTACTTGTTATTTGTTTGGCTATAGAATAGGATGTTAACCCGTTTTGGTAGGATCCATCAGTGTAATAAATTTCATCCGGAGAAATATCAGTGATTTTTTGGCACAATATTTTTTTAAAGCAAGTAGGATCTGTATTATTTTTTGCAAAGGCACTTAAACCAACATCTATTTTTAGTGAGGAATTACTCTCTGTGAGATTAATGGGTTTTTGAGGCATAGATATTTTACATTTTTTAAGAATTGCTATTATGTTGTTTGTTGCAGAAGAGTGGTAGTCTGAATGAGAGGAGAGGTTCTTCCAAAATGATTTATGTAAACCATCGGACGAAATAGTAATTGATCTGGATGCCATGTTAACAGATGTGTTCTCTAACAGCTTTTCAAAATCTATGAAATTTGCTTCTCTTCTCAATTTGTCCAGCGGAGTAGTACGAAGCAGACCAGATGCAGTTCTGAAACAGGCGTTTATGGAGTTGTTTAATTTTCTAATGTTCTTCTTTGATGTCCAACCGTAAATCGTGATGCCATGTAGGAGGGTTCCTACTGTTAGAGAGCGACAAATGTTTAGTGCCGTTTCCATGTGTGGCCCTTTGCATCGACAACAAATTAGTTTAAGGAGGTTGTTGATTTTATTTAGCTTATTTGATAATTGTTTAACATGGTAGTTCCATAATAAATTTTTGGTGAAGTATACACCCAGAATTCTCATTTCGTCTGCAATTTTCAGTTCGACGTTTCTAATGTGGCAATTTGTCGCGGCACAACAATAAGTTAGAATATAATTTGTAGTTGTATTGTAACATTTAATAAATAAATAATTTGCAAAAAATAAAAAAGATGTCGCAAACAGAACAATTGTAAGGTCTCAAGGAAAAAGTGGCCGTTCTACAACGACAAGTGTTCGGCTCAATTGGGAAATAATAACTAAAAGTACATATCCAGGTTGCTGGCAGTGCTAACGGGTCATTGGTACACATGCTAGTAGACTGCGACTTTCCCATAATATTCATTGCTGCCAGGTACAGGGCAAAGAAGAAACAGTGTAACAACTTCTGTGCGCGTATCAGGCACTCCATTCTTTTAAACGCTAATTTCTTAAAGCATATACAGATATTAGGGGACCTTTCTGATTTATAAGGAACCAGACTACGTAAACTGACTAGCTATCTTGATGCAACAGGATGGGTCTAACTATCCACCTAGACGAGTGAGGTGCTTCCTTGTAAATCATGGAAGGGAAAGCAGTTTGATCCCAACGGATGAACTCGAATCTTAACTTTAATTTTTTGGCTAAGATAGGATTAAATAAATAATTAAATGCCCACAAAATGATTAATCTATCAGTCTAAATCTATTTAAGAGTTCGAGGTGTTATTGATAAAAACATAAACTGCGGCCAAGGCAAACTTTTATATACATATGTATATAGATATTTATATACATAAATATGTACATATATACACACTTATTTATAGGTACATCGTATAGGTACATTTGCTTGTTTATGTATGCATGTATGTATATAACTACGGACTAGAAACTAAGTACCTATTTTTGTTTAGATTGATTTTTTCGGTGGTAGGGTTAAGTGTAGAATTAAATCTAAAATTGTTCTTGGTCACATCTGAAATATATATTTACATATGTATGTATGTTCATGAAAATATCTTCATTTTCGTTCCTGTATGAGAAATTTTATATAAAGACCCCTTTCTATATACATACATGTACGCATACATAGGCATCTTTTTCTTAACAATTGACAACGTAGGAAAGGGTAATGATTTAACTTCGAAATTTGCACGTGAATACATTTTGTAAAATAATTGAAATCTAAGCTTCTAATTAATTTAAACATGCATTCATATATTTATAAAAAAATAACCACGATATAATATAGAAATTTTCTGTACTTGATTTCAAACTACAAGCATGTATATATGTACATACACACACAGCCATATACATTAGAATTCACTTAATAACTAGAATTTTGCAACAATCCATTTATATTTATTGTTTTTAGCAATTGAAATATAAGCATTAAATTAAAACTTGCTATTACCTCAGATTCTTCAGCTTCAGAGTCGAGAAAATCAGCCATTTTGCCTTTAAAATTTTAAGGAATATGTATTACGGAGATTACGGATGCCGATGTAAACTAAAACACATTAAATGAAAGAAATATACTCGATATAACCCATCCAAATTTTTTTGTACATAGATATTATCGATAACGTGTCCAATATTCCGATGACTGAATGAAAAGGTGACGAACGAGTGCAGTACAAAAAATCAAGAAAACTAACATACCGTTTACACGAAACAAAATTTCTTACACGATTTCCGTTTTTACCACTTGTGTTTTAATTATTTTTAAGTTGTGTTTTAATTATTTACTTATTTATATATATTTAAACATCACTTTTAATTTAATTTTGTTCTATGTTTACATTTTTATTTCTAAAATCCCCATTCACAATAAACAGAAACAGGGCAGAGATACGAGATTTGTTGACAAGGGGTTGAAGAGGTAAAGTGTGTATATCGTACTGGACATTTTTTCGTTTCTCTTTTCGCCTTTTTCTGTGTTGCTTCACATTATATATTTCAAGTCGACGTTTACTTGCTTAAAATTTCTCAACAAAGTACATGTACCAAAGATTTTCAAACACACACATCCATGTAAAGTAAATAAAACCGAAAATAGAATGTGCAAAAATCTGTCTGTCTTGTTTATGTCCAATTGGTAAAGCATAAAGACAGAGCAAAAGAGAATTCAAAAAATGTCTGCCCTGTTTCTGTCTATTGTAAACGCAGTCAAAAGAGAGCTACTTCAGATAAACTTGCGATAAAAATTATAGGGACGCCACTACCTGGTAAAATAAATATACCTTGGCAAAGCACGTTGATTCAAACGTAATTTGAGTGTGAAGCACTCCGTTGAAACGTGCTATAATTTTATTAGACAGTTGCTCATCGTATTTACTTTTTTGCAAGGGTTGCCGTATTAGGTGGTTTTCGACTAACTTCGATTTTCAATTGAAAAACCTTTAGAATAGATACAAATAAACAAATAAAAATACAACAAGAAATGTTGCATAATTTTATACACAAACGATTTTTTTTGAAACATAAGCATGAAGTACGCAACATTCTTAATAATTATGTTATAGCACAAGAATAAGTATAAATTAAAATCTCGCTTTTGTTAATATTAAAAAAAAATGATAGAAATCAATCGATTTTAAAAAAGATAATAAGGTGTGATAAATTTCGATGGATTGTGAAAATTATTTTTCAATCTTTCTCAAGCTTCTGTAGTGTAGAATGTAGACCAAAGGATAATATTTACTAAATAAGAAGAACAATTTAGAAAATAACATCGAAAATTAAAGAAAATAATGTCGAACTCTTTTTAAGAAGCTATTTTTAGTACATTCTTATACCCATATTCTTTAAAAATAAAATGTTTTGAATTTTATTTTAGAACAAATTTTGTAAGAAAAACACATTTCAAGTAAGTTTTATTTATATGAGTATGGTTTTTAGTGAAATTATTTATAGTATTATAAATATAATACCTAACATAAATATTTTGAGGATTTCTTCACTAATTTTCAGTTAACTATTTTTGTTTTCGAGCGTTATTTAAGTAAATTTTTCCAGTGTCAAAATTTACTTAAGTTGCGACGTATTTGTAACTCAAAACAAATGATTAAAATATGTGTTTAAATAAAAGACTGGAACTTAAAATACAATATTTTGTTTTTTTTTTTAATTATTTTTGACAGCCGAAAATTAATTGTACAAAAAGAAAAAGTACATATTTTTATTGCAGAATTGTACTTATTATCATTAGAGTAAATTCTCAAAAAAGGTGCTTGGATAATAACTTACTTACATTAAGTATGTAATTGTGAAAATTATTTTCCATAAAACAATTTTATATATTTTTGCTTTATTTATTTACAGTTTTTTTTATTTATTTAACTTTTTTCAGGTCTTTATGTACCTCAGCTTAAATTTATAAGAAAATATAAAATAATAGCAGATTGATAAATGATAGGCTGGTAATTGATTTCACAAGCTAATAAAAATTGCGACATTTTAAATCATTCTGATTGTTTTTTTTTTTTGTACTAAAGTAACTTTATTCACCTCTAATGCCCTTCCGCCCCACCTCATATAAAACTAATGCATGTGAGTATTGTTTCTTTTACTCGTATTAGAAAGAACTTTTACATGGGTCACCCATTGTTTTAATTTACTTCCTAGTTAATTCAATTGCATTTATTATTCCTATCACGAATTAAAATTTACCTTAGATTATGTTGTAGAATAATCGTAAATAAATTATCTAAGAGAAAAGTAGTGTGTTGTTGGTTCTTAAAATGGAAATCATAAATAAATTAAGAAGCACATTTTGGTCACAGGATATTTGGTTACCTCCAAATATTACTTGGCAAGATATTGCTCATGGTTCTCGTCCAGATGTAAATCATGCGGATTACAGGGATCTTATTTGGCCATTACCTTTGGCTCTTCTAGTCATGTTAACAAGATATTCACTTGAAAGGTATTTATTGGGTTTTACCTGGCATTAAATTATATTAAAAATTTGTGAATATTTTACAATCTATTGCCGGTGAAGTAGTAACGAAAATATGTATCAGCGATACAAATGAAGGTTGATATTATTACAAACGTGCATATTTATGTTCTCGTATGTATGTACGTTTGTGTGTGATATGTTATTTTACCATCTAGGATTTATGTGCACCGACACACCCAATAATTAATATGTGTGACAAATACTTTTTTAACTAAGTGAAGTAGTTATGAAATATATTTGGCTGTTTAATAGAAAAGTGAAAATAGGTCTAGTTCTGAAAAAATCGAGTGCGATAGATATAATCATTTATTACTTTTGTTTAAATGTAAGTGTTTATGGATGAATTACCCAGTTGACCATTAAATTGCCAAATCTAAACGGTAATTGGTGTACAAAAGTTAGTAAAGCTATTTCAGTCATCTGTGGTAGATATTAATATTTAAGGAACATTTTTTATTGGTTTCGCATTCAGCTGACATAGAAATCAATAAATAAATTTGACAAAGGAAAAATAACACTATCTCATTAAAAAAATTGTCGTTAACTAAAAGTGGCATTGAAACCAATGACATTGTCAAAAGAAGCAAAGTAGCACTGATTTAGTATTTGTGCACACTTAGGTGTCATTTCAGTTTTCTTCAACAATCCAAATTGTGTATCACCAAAAATAAAATTTACACCAAAAATTAAAAATTCAACAAAATATTAAGGAGCCCATACACGTCATTCTTTTTTATCAGTTTTAACCGTACGGTAAAAACTATACTGGTAAAACTGATGGTTTGTGGCCAAAAAACCGTCCTTCTTGCACTAATAAAAAAATATCTGTAACTTCTTGATTTTAATCGTTGGTTTTGAAACGTTCGTGTTCGTTCAAAACTGCACGTGTGTGTGATTGCGCAGCATAAAGTGGTTTTACACGACGTGTGTTTGTCATATGACTTGACAGTTTGATAACCCATATGTAATTTCATGTGTTTGTCAAAATAGGCATTTTACATACAGTTTATAATTTTTGCTTTCAAACGTACATGTGTAATTACATCTGACACAGTGTTGGGATCTGACAATGCTTAAATTGTACCGTAACCAGTGATAAAATTGTACCAAATCAGAATCAATTGTATCAATATTACATTACATATATTAGCTCGACATTTAAAGATGCTAATCAAATCTTTAATACTGGGGTATTTTAAAGTGATGATAAATGATCTTGAATTTCTTTTCTGTGGATATTAGTCAACGAAAATTAAAGCGTATACACATTTGCAACATTAATGTAAAGGAAATGACGCAATTCCTAAAATAAATACCAAAAATCTCAAAATTAGAATTTTCAGGCTTTTGCCTAAAGTCCACATATGGTTCGTGAAATTTGGTTTAAAATAAAAAATTTTTATTAATACAAAATTTTATATATTCCTTAAAAATTAGTTTTAAGAAAAAAAAGATTGCTGACCCTTTTTAGGCTAAAATACACAAAAATGCAATAATTTTCCAGTTTTTGTTAATTCAGAAAAGATATATTTTGAATTTGTTCCATAATATCTTACCTTTTGCTCGCTAACTACGAAAATAACTTGAAAAAATGTAATAATACTAAATAGATCTTTAAGACGATGTAAAATTTTGAAAAATCTAACAAAAATTGAAGAAATTCCAATGAATTTGTGAGGTTTTCAACTTTGAGGCCACATAGTGGCACCACTGATAAGTGAAAGCTTTAAAACGCGGTTTCTGTATTACAGCCGAGCGGCTCGTCTAGAAAATTTGTATGAAAAGCATTCAATTTTTTAATTGATTCCTATTCAAATTTTTTAGACGAGCCGCTCGCCTGTAATACAGAAACCACACATTAGATAATATTGAAATATTACAACAAGAAAATAAATACAAAAAACGGCACACACTGGAAATGCTACATATAATGAATTAAAAGATGTAGACAATTCTGCTATAATCAAGGCATATTTAACCAGGTGACTGCACAAGACGGAGCTAATATTAAAGAGAAATTTTTTCAATTTTTTTTATATGGTATTTGACATTAATCAGGTTTTTTAAGAGAGAATAATATTTATTTTACTGTCAAAATCCATATAAAAAAAATCAAAAAATTTTTTGCTCAAATTTCCTCTCCCTTACGCTATCACCTTGTTTAATATGCCTTGGCTATAAGCTACAGACACATACTAAACAAGAGAATAAAATAGTCTAATTTTACAATTTCTTTTTTATTTAAAATCTTTAATGAATTAATTTAAAAAAAAGTATAATAATTTTGTTTCATGAATATAACAATAAAACAGTCTTAAAGTTAAAGGTTTAAAAAATAAAAAACAAAATTAAATCTTAAAACTTAACAAAAATAAAAAAAAAAACTAAACAAATATGTTTGTATTCAGTTGTACTAGATAATACATTTTTTTATTCATATATTGCATACACAACTTTTTAAATATAAATCGGCGATCATTCGCAATATACATAGTTTAACAAAAAACTTAACAATAACATTTAACTTCAGTCCAAAATTCTAATGTTGAATCAATATTTTTCGCCATCCGTTTTCAATACTAGACAATATTTCGATATCGGATGCAAATTGTACTGCTAATGGCATGATATCATTTTTGCAATGAGATAAAACATTTTTTACGTTTAAAACTTTAATTTTCGTAAAATTTCAACATTAGAAGGCAGGCTCGCCCGAATCTTTTCAACTAATTTTTTGGTGAATTTACAACAAGTTTTTAATATCTCTCTTTGCTTCCTTGCTTATATTCTTTAATGCGCAAGCTTCTTCAAACTTAAAACCCAAATAAAAAATATCAAACCATGTATTGATATCACCTGTTAAAAAAATTCGAAATTCAGTGAGTTTGGATATCAAAATTTTTAAGAGATTGTGCAAATCATCAAATAATTTAGTCTGGTCGGCATTTTTTGATTCAAATGCAAGATTAACACGTTTCACCTCTTTTAAAATATCGGATAAATATACTAAGTAAAAATAATTAATATTATCATTGTATATATTTTTTAGTTGGTTAGATAAAAAATATTGTTAAGATGTTGGAAATGTATTAAACAGCGTTTTTAATTCAAGCCATATTTTTAAAATGGCTTTGACTTTTCTATTAAAAGCCAACGAGTGCCTGCAGTCAATGGAACTCTTTATCAGTATTATCAGGATACTCATTATCAGTATTTATTAATTGATATATTTGTTCGCAGGTCTTTTGCCTAACAGCTGAATGGGAAAACCAATGTGTTTTGTAGGGATAGCAAATTCCTTACAGTGAAATGTTTCTTTTTTTTAACATAATACAAATTAATACAACAACAATACCGTTTTACTTTGTGCATATGATTTGGTATGTCTCAAACTTCATTACTAGTTGTTCTTATTATGGTCTGTAAAAATGTCTATGAATATTTTGCACTGTTGGTGCCACAAAAAATTAAAAAAAGCACCAAAATTTAAAAAAAGCGCACCACGCACCAACTCGTGAAATTTTCGCACAAAAAAACTGAAAAAGCACCCAAGTTGACAACGCTGCTAATTAGTGCAATGTTTAATGTGAAAACTGTGTGACACAGTGTTGGAATTTGTGGTACAATTGTACCAAATTTGGAACAATCGACACATCAGTGGTACACTGGTACACTTAATGTCTTTTTGTACAATTTCATATAAAATTTATTCAATAAATTTTTTTATTTAATCAAAAAAAATTTTTTTTTTACATTTCTAACTTCCAACCCTGTCTAAATTGCAACATACTTGATTTATGTTCAGGATTTTTATTATTTTCTTTAATAAAGCTATTATGTATAAGTGATAGGTAATTTAGTTTCGTTTTTGCATCGCTTTAATCAGTTTCCGGCATTATTCGGCTGATAAATATTTTCATTCTTTCTGGTGAGAAATTGTAAGGTCTTTTTGTTCTTCCAAATAGCTCTAGGCATACTTAATCGGATGAAGATCCGGTGAGTTTAGTGAAGTTTCAAGCACTACACACAATTGTAGTATAGCCATATCCTAACATTGCACAGTGGATCAATCCAGTTTGATTGATCCAAAATTTGACATGGACATAGCAGAGGAGTATCTAAGCTTAAGTTTTAAAGCTACGTATCATTCAATTACAAGTGGTGGCGCTATGTGGCCTCAAAATTGAGAGCCTCACAATCTTAAATTTTTTTAGGGCTTTGCATTTTTTCAATTTTTGTTCGATTTTTCTAAATTTTTCATCGTCTTAAAGTATTATTAGTATTTGCACATTTTTTCAGTTTTTTCAGTAACAATTAGATGATTTCCAATTTAAAAATTATTGCATTTTTGTGTATTTTACCCTAAAAACGGGACATTAATCTCTTTTTAATAAAAGAAATTCAAATTTCGTGTAAAA
The DNA here is from genome assembly GCA_949628195.1 of Phasia obesa. Lineage (NCBI taxonomy): Eukaryota > Metazoa > Arthropoda > Insecta > Diptera > Tachinidae > Phasia > Phasia obesa. The sequence continues at coordinate 23,892,080 of OX451218.1, read as the reverse complement.
GTGATTATCCTAGTCGAATATGGAGGTCCTTCAATTTGATTTATTTTTCATCGAAATTTTGGCATTAGCCTATATGTTCTAAAATACCAAGGAATCGGAAAAATAAGACTGCTGTAAGAAAGCTATATATATTCCCAAATATTGCTGAAAGTGTTTCATGAACTCTAGTCCATATGTGAACTTAATTGACCAAAGCCTAAAAATTTCAATTTTGGGATTTTTGGTATTTACTTTAGGAGTTGCGGGATTTTCTTTATCTCTATCTTAATCTTAAAAAATTGTATACGCTTGATTTTCGTTGACTAATATCAACAGAAAAGAAATTTAAAGAATCAAGGTCAATTATCAAAACTTGATGTAAAATGTTGGTACAATTGATGCCGATTTGGTACAATTTTATCACTGGGGCGGTATAATTTAAATATTGTCAGGACCCAACACTGGTGTGACATCTTTTTTTCATGTACGATTGTTACTCATTGTACCAATTCTAGGAATCGTAGTTTGTACGCGAGTGGTAAACGAATTGTAACGTCTCTGGCAAGGCATATTTAACCAGGTGACTGCACAAGGCGGAGCTAATATTAAAGAGAAATTTTTTTAAATTTTTTATATGGATTTTGACATTAATCAGGTTTTTTAAGAGAGAATAATATATATTTTACTGTCAAAATCCATATAAAAAAAATTCAAAAAATGTTTTGCTCAAATTTCCTCTCCCTTACGCTATCACCTTGTTTAATATGCCTTGGTCTGTGGGCTGGTTGTATTCAAGTTGTATGTCGATTGTACGAAAGATCAAAAAGTTTTGATTTTTTGTCAAATTGTACCCACACGTCACAACTTTTATGTGCCTCTCGCCAACGATTTTAAGCAGCATGGCCGCACATCAAACTGCAGCTTCAAACTCGCTCTTTTGTGATTGTGTTAGTAAAAAAATACTCACACGTATAGGTGAGAGTGAGTTTGAAGAAAATCTAAATACTTTTGATTTTCACTACCGTCGCTATAGAAATTTGAAGCCAGTTTGATGTGTGTGCGCGTAATTACTTCAAATTTCATTTTTACATAATTTTCAAAGCGACAACATCAACTATTACTTGGAGGAGAAAAATACGTTTTTTACTTAACCAAAGAGTTTCTTGGGAGTCCCCAAAAGCAAATTTAAAGGAAATCCAATGTTGGCGATGTCAAAGTTGGGGTCATATTTCTCGAAATTGTAACAGACCTTTTAAGTGTGTGAAGTGTGAGGGAAGTCATGTTCTAGGAGAGTGCAAATTTGGGTCTTCTCAGGAAAATTTACCTTTTTGTGTTAACTGCAATAAACGCGGTCATCCTGCTAATTTTAGAGGTTGTTTAGAATTTAAAAATTATATTAAAATGAAGGAAAATATAAAAACTTCAGCTAGGGAAAATAGAAGTAGAGTTTTGAATAACGTTACTAGTGCCATAAATTCATCTAACTTAATTCAAAACAACAAATCATTTGCTAGTTTATTGCAAAATATTACTCCTGCGAAATCCGATACTAAAAAAAAGATGCCTGTGGTTATTGAAGAGTTCTTGAAGATTGCACAGTCATTGTGTCAACCTGAGCCTTTGACATTGGAAGACAAAATTGAACAATTTATGAAAGATTATAAGTCTATGCCAAGAGTTGTAGCTAAAAAACATTGCATGAATATTATGGATGAAATTAATATGGCTTATGGTCCGTAATTCTTTAAATTTAATAACTTTTAATGTAAGATCCCTCATTGAGGTGAATCGTAGATTAGATCTGTTAAATATGTTAAAATACAATGGTATTGATGTTGCATTCATCCAGGAATCCCATTTAAGAGAAAATCAAAATTTTAGTTTAGAGGGATACTCATTTTATAAGGACAATAGTTCTCAGGGTGTAGGAGTTTTAATTAAAAACCGTTATGATTGTTCTAGGATTTTTATTCCAGGTATTAAATTTCCAAATGTTTTCATTAGTTGCAAAATTATAATCAATAATTCTCCAAAAAAATTTTTGCTTGGATCAATTTATCTACCTTGCAATTTTGATCAATCGCAAATTTATACTAGCCTGTCAATTTTAGCCAATCTCTATCATACATATGATGGCACTTTGATCGGTGGTGATTTTAATGCAAAGAATATTGTTTGGGGTGACTCTTGTAATAATTCTAATGCCACTGTGTTTGTAATACTTTTCCTTCTTTTCCTAACGGTAGTTCTTTTCTTGATTATTTTTTATTAAGCACAAATTTAGTAGAGTCAACAATTCCAAATTACAAAATTCATAGTCTTTCGACATTTTCCGACCATTTTCCACTGAAATTAGAAATCAATTTACAAAACTTTGATTTTATGTTAAAACCTCCATCAACTTTTGTTTCTTTTGCAAAAACGAACTGGGATAAATTTAGAAATGATATAATTCAGGGAATTTCATATCACCCTCCAGATTCTTCTAGGAATTTGTCTAATCTTGAAATCGATAGGTGTGTTGATGATTTCACAACGACAATCAACTTTATTACAAGGCTAAATTCTGAGAATATTGTATTGAATGGCAGGAAATATATTATTTCCGATAATTTAAAAAAACTTTTTAAAATTAAATACAATTGGCAAAAGAATTTAAAAAAAATATTTCATAGGACCTGGCACCGTACCAGTTCTGATTATGTTTTATTATCGAAGCAAATTCAGTTACTTTCAATAATTATAAAGCGACAAATGGAAATTGAGCAAGCGTATCTGTTTAGTGAAAAATTAAAAAACATTCATCCTGGTCCAAATGCTCATAAAAATGTGTATAAAATTTTAGGTCACAAAAAAAAAAGTTTTATTGATAAATTAGCAGTAAATGAAGTTATTGTAGATGATGAAGGTGATAAACTGAATATTTTGCAGGAACACTTTTGTTCCGTATATAGGGCTTCGGTTCCAATTAGAGATGCATCTCTTATTGAAAGATCTAATGATGAAGTTATCTCTAGTGTTCCCAATAATTTATATGTTTTTGATAATAATTTTTCTGCTCTTAATACTCAAAATTGTAACAAACTAGTACATATGGATGAGTTATTAGAACATAACAAAAAATATTAATAATAAAAGATCTTGTGGGTTTGATAATATTTCTAATTTTATTATTCGAAAACTTCCGACTAAAGCATTTGAATATCTCACCATAATTTTTAATCACTGTATTAACAACTGCTATTTTCCAAGTGAATGGAAGATTTCTAAAATAGTTCCTATTAAGAAAAAGCCTAACATAGCTGACATTAATAACTTGCGTCCGATTTCATTACTTTCAAATGTTGGAAAGCTATTTGAAAGAGTTTTACGTGACAAAATGGACATTGGGATAGTGGAACCTTATATTCCTAATCTACAATTTGGATTTAAGAAAGGTCATTCTACTTCAGATGCGCTACTTAAATTTCAGGATGACGTTGTTAGTCACCTTCGTGCTAAACATTGTACAGTAGCTGTTTCTCTGGACGTTGAAAAAGCCTTCGACCGTACTTATCACAATGGAATTATTTATAAAATGATTCAAATCGGGTTTGACCCTTCTATTGTAAAACTTTTTAAAAGTTTTTTTACTAATAGGAAATTTTCTGTTCAATTAAATAATTTGTTTTCTGATTTTGGTAATATATATTGTGGTGTCCCTCAAGGTTCGATTTTGGCTCCCTATCTTTATAACATTTTTATGCATGACTTTCCTCATATTAGCACAAATTCTATAAGTTTATTATATGCGGATGACTCTCTTGTTTACTCTCATAATGAATCTCCACTTAGAGCATTGAATCAAGTTTCGGAACACTTGAAAGTTGTTAAAAAGTTTTATGATGAGTGGGGCGTTAGATTAAACATCTCAAAATGTGAGGCAATCTGTTTACGAAATGCGTCAGGAAAATGTAAAAGATTTGTTGTTCCGGAGAGTAAACAATTGAGACTTTGTATAGACAGCGTTGAAATTCCTTTTAAGAATGATATAAAATATCTTGGAATAACTTTCAATAAACTCTTGAAATTTAATAATCATGCCCGCTTATTGCTTGTAAAATCTTATAGGATATTAGGTTCATTTTCAAAAATTCTTTGTAATAAAAATTTACCGGTTAAAACTAAACTTCTCCTTTACAAAACAAGTTTGAGGCCGATAATTTTGTATGGATTTCCTATTTGGTTCAATATTTCACCAACCGTCATTAAAGAAATGGAAATTTTTGAAAGAAAAGTTTTGCGAAATTGTATTGGAAAAAACTTTGAATCCTTTTGTAGAAGATATTCAAACTATTTTATTTATAAAGAGTCTAAGGTTACACCTATAGGATTTTATGTTTGTGATATTCTAAAGAGTTTTATAACAAGAGGATTCTCTCATGAAAATAAATTTATATCTGATATATTTGAAAATGAATCACTTTTTAGTTGGTCAAATATTAATTATTTATCCCCAATCGGTTATTTGAATGAAACTGCACCATCTTTTGATTTATCAACATCTTTAAGACACAATTTTTTCTCAAAAAGTGTACAAGGCACACATAGAGGTTAACCAGGCTTATCCGTACATTTTTGTAATTACTATTTTTATTTATTTTTGTTTTTAGTTTTAAGTTAATGTTAAAATTAGTTTTAAGTTTACTCTAAGCCGTGAGATTCTTTCTCAATCACGTAAAGCCTCGGGAGCAAGGGCGAGATTCTACTTATCTACTGTTATTTTTAATTATATATAACAAATTGTTGTAAGTAAGTTACTGTTTAGTTTGTTTTTATATTAGGATAACACCTTTTAGTCCTAAGGTTTCTTTTTTGTCTATTGTTCATAAAAATTGTAAAGTTTTATGTAAAGGCTCAGTAAAAAAAACCTTAACCTTGGAGGAGAAAAATTATATTTTAGAGTTTAATGAAGTTTATATCGATTTTCCTGCTTTATGGCAAGTGAAAAGTGAAGAATACAGTAATGGAACTGAAAAATCATTTATTTTGCTCATTTTTAACCAAAAAAAAAATAATAAAAAAATTTTAAAAGATTTTGCGTTTAAAAATTGTACGTGTTTCCCTTTGCAAACCAACTTTTAAAAAGAAGTTTGATGTGTGGCTGTGCTAAGCAAAATTAAATATTACCAATACATACACAAATTTGAAGCATCAGTTTGATGTGTGGCTATGCTGCTTTATGTAGCATTTGTAGATTTTGTGTAGTATTTGTGCGGACGATGTCAATTATATCATATAAGAGAATATAGAACGCCATCTTACTTTGAGAGAGCTGGGTTGGTAAAGAATAGAATCCGTCATACGTTATAAGTACGTCGTCTTTTTCAACGTACAAGAAAGTTGAAATACAGGTTTTCTAAAGCGGCATTTAGATGGTCAATCGCGGGTTGTCAGCGCGGGTTGATGGCAAGCCAACAAGCTCGTGTAAACGACCAAAATTCGTGTTTGTCAGCCGCGCTGGATGAAAATCAAAAATTGTTAGTTATTCATAATATTTTTGGGAATTCAAATATTAATTATTTAATATTATGCTAATTACCCATAACGTTTTATAATAAAAATGCAATTTATTTGTTGGGGGAAAGAGCTAGTCCCTATACGTATTTCACTGGTTGCTCAGGCCAGATCATCAGGAAACCAGCTGTTCAGCTGCGGCGGAGCTATGTGGCAGAGATAACAAATTAAATATAAAATTAGAAATATTTCCAAAACATTTTTCGTTTAAACCGTTTTTTATTGATGCTATTTCTTGCCAAAAGTCATTAATATTTAAATTGGCGGAAATTTTTATTTCGCTGAGCCGCAGCAAATTCCATTCTGCTACTATTACATCAGCATCACATTCAATTAGTTTAGGAAACTTTTAAAACGTCGTTAATACTTAATGAGTAAAAACGTATATCGGTGTGTCAAAACTATTTTGAATATAAGAGATGTTTGCCGTACATTAAAAATAAAAAGAAAATAGAATGAAAAATAATAAACGACAAAACGGATCAAAATGAAATTGGTCCGACCATCGGACCAATTTAAAAATTTCAAAATTTTTCGGACCAAATTTGGTCCAATTGGACCAAAACAGCAACGCTGCCGTCAACGCAAAGTACGAAAGTTGGGCAACTTTTAACGTACGTTGAAAGCAGTTGAGAGATATAAATTGGTTTCTCTCTCTCAAAATTATTAAAAAAATGGTGAAAAAGCTTTTCAAGTTTTTTCTTTTCTAAAGGGTGTTTTTTTAAGCCCGATAGAACTTGAAATTGTAAAAAATAACACAAAAAATTAAATTGTAATCAAAATTTTTTTTATTCGAAAGATCAATACGTGACATTAACATTTGAAAATGATTTCGGGCATATGGGCACCGCGGCTGTTCTTGACGAAGCGCATTCTGGACGTCCAATTTTGGGCCACTTTTTCGAGCACTGGTGGACGTATGTCACGAATAACACGAACAATGCTGTCCTCGAAGGCGTCAATTGTTGCTGGTTTATCAGCATAAACCAGTGACTTCACGTAGCCCCACAGGAAATAATCGAGAGGTCTCAAATCGCACGACCTTGGAGGCCAATTGACAGGTCCATTTCTCGAAATAAACTTATCGCCAAATTTTTATTTCAATAAGTCGATGGTTGCGTTCGCCGTATGGCACGTAGCGCCATCCTGTTGAAACCACATCTCCTCCGGATCAATTTCATCCATATTTTCAAACAAAATATCATTGATCATGGTGCGGTAACGATCTCCATTGACCGTAACGCGAGCTCCGGCCTCATTTTTGAAGAAATAAGGTCCGATGATGCCACCAGCGTGAAATCCGCACCAAACGGTGCATTTTTCTGGATGTAATGGAGTCTGTAGGGTCTCTTGTGGATTGGTCTCACTCCATATGCGGCAATTTTGCTTATTAACAAACCCGTTAAGCCAAAAATGCGCCTCATCGCTGAACACAATTTTGCGATAAAACAACGGGTCAGTTGCCAACTGCTCTAGAGCCCAATCGGCGAAAGAACGACGCATATAATGGTCTCGTGGCTTCAATTCCTGCACCAGCTGGATCTTATACGGGTGTAGGCCGAGATCTTTGCGCAAAATTTTCCACGTAGTGGACGGACAGAGCCCCAATTCCTGCGACCGACGACGAATCGATAAATTTGGATCTTCTTCCACACTTTCGTTTACAGCGGCGATATTCTCTTCAGTACGCACACTCCTTCGACGTGTTGGTGTTATTGCATCCTCTAGAGAGTATGTGGTACGAAATCTATCCACAGTTCGACGAATGGCTTGTTCAGATGGACGATTATGTAAGCCATAAAAATGACGAAGTCGTCTATAAGTTGCGCGATCCGACGACTGATTTTCAAAGTAAATTTGGATAATTTCGTAGCGTTGTTCAAGCGTGAGTCTATTCATGATGATTTGTCAGAGTATACTGAAACAAATAAAAAAATGTTTCATCAAAATTTAATTTTTTGTGTTACTTTTTACAATTTAAAGTTCTATCTAGCTTAAAAAAACACCTTTTAATTGAATATCCGTCAACAAAGTACTCATTTTGTCAACATCTTCCGTTGTTAGTTTGATTTCAGTTGAGTACGTTAAAGTATGATGTATGACGGATTGTATGTATTTGATTCGGCCTTAAATGAAGTTGTACATGAAATCGCATGCTAATTTGAATTCTTAGAATTGGTTGTACAACTCATCGCAACGTGTATGGCTTGCTTAAGTCTGTTTTATTTTTTTATTTGTATTGTTTTGTTACACAGCGGTTAGAACGACATACATCTATATATAAATAGGCAAGTGAAAAAAGTTAAGAACCATTTTAACTGACTTTAACTCGACGTATTCGCTTGATTTTTGGTTTGTTTGATAGATTGTCAATAGGAGCAGTGCAGAATGTATTTTTTCTTCTACATTTATGTGTCTAAGATAGTTAAAAACAATTAAGAATATTAGGCAATCATAAAGCCTCTTTCTCTCTTAATTTGCTAAAAAAAAAAACAATTGGCTTGGCAACTCCGTAAACACTCAGAAGAAAAAACTTATTTTATTTGTTCATTCAATTCTTATTTCCATCTTTGTATGCACTTTTGAAAAATATATAAAAAGTTAACAAAAATAAATTTGGTCTAATTTCGACCACAGAGCAAACTCACTCTAGTATGTATTATTGTATGAAATATTTTTTTTTGTATTTTATTTTAATCCTTCATAATAATGTCCGATGGATTCAAAATATCGGAATAAACTAATAATAAAAATAAAATAAATAATTAAACTGTACAGAAAATGCATTACCCCGTTTACGCCCGCTGTACCCATATGGGTACACCTCTTTATATATGCACATAATTTATTCTTTGTACGATATATCACTTTTTTATGCTAATTCGTATTGCCATGGAGTGTGACTTCTTAATAAAAATTATGATTTGGAATTCACTGCATAAAGGTACTGAAGACGAAGGTTGAATTTATTCCTTTAAAAGTCTCAGCGTTAAATCAAAATTCTGCTTCTGTTTTTTTTTAAATTTACATAAGTGATTTTTAGAATTTTTCTTTTCTTCTTTACTTAGAGCCTTTCTTAGCAAATTATAATATTACATTAGGTATTTAACAATGTTTGACTGAAAGGGAAAAAACATTGATAGGGTTCCTCGAGGGGAGCCAATGGGCACTTTGCTGTTATTTTGTTAAAACTATTTTAGCAAGTAATGCAATAACCATTATTATTTTATTGTAGCCCGGATCAATTTTTCCAGCAGTTTCGAAAAATATCATACTGGGGCCCATTGTCCCCAGTTGAGGACGGACCTTTCACCCAAAAATGAAAATTTTTGTTTGTTAATTTTTTGCTGTAAAATAGTTAATTAGTCTGTAAAAGTCACGTTAATAAGGATATTTAAAAAATACTACTTCCAGTTTGTATTTGGGTCTAAATGGGTTAATTTGTATTAACAAATATTCGTTCAACACTATTAGAAGTTACGAGAAAATAAACGAACTTAAAGCTTACATTAACAATTAATTTGTATGAAATAATATTTCTATTTTCATCTTTCAGATTTTGGATATCTCCTATTGGTAAATCGCTTGGTATTAAAAGTTCACGATCAAAAAAGGCACCTAACATTCCATTATTAGAGAAGGCATATGAGAAATCTATTCGACTCGATTACAAAAGGGTAAGTCAAGTGCTTTAACTTTATTGAATGCTTTGGAGTGTGTGTGTGAAGATGAATACGAATTAAACTATCAGAGGCAAAAGCTATATTTTTAAAAAGCTTATTTTTCGGCCAACGTAACTATTGTTAATCACTTAACAGTTGGCGTATTATGACTTTCCTTATTCAAAAGGTTTAAACTAGGAATTGGACACTGATAATCATTACCTTTTTCCATATTTTTTTCGTTTTTTCTTTATATTTTTATTGCTTTTTGCTTTGTTGTATTAAAAGCAGAAAATACGCGTGCTTGACGTTACAAATCATAAGAGAAATTGGGAAATGTAACAGAGAGTAAAGCAATATCTAACATTGCTTTAGTAAACGGTATTTAAGATCCGGCATGACCGAATATAACACTAATTTATCGAGAGATATGAGATCGTTGTTAAACTAGTTTTTTTTAATCTTATCATAACCCAACTTAGGTTTTTACCTAAAGAAAAATTGACCACGCCCACTTTATTTAATAGCTAAATACTTATAATACGTAGATACTTTGTATTTTGCACCGATAATCCCCTTATTAATATAAATAGTTTAGTAAAACAAAGGCTGGATTGGAAAAGTGCGCGAGGTACCTCCCATACCAAGTGAACTTTTATTATCGTCTACCTAGAAAACTGCAATAAATAGAGCCTTGAAACCCTTATACGAGTAACCCTTATACTAATTTTCATAGTCTAGCAATATACAAACTGGATTGGGGCAGTGGGCGTGGTACCTCCTATACAAAGTGAAAAATTATAAACGTGTACCTAGAGAACTACAACAGAAAGAGTTTTGAAACGTTGCACAAGTAACCATAATACTAATGTGCATAGTCTATCAAAATATTGATAGCATTGGGCCGGTGGGCGTTGTAGCTCCCATACAAAGTGAAAAGTTATGATTGTATACCCAGAGAACTACAATATGTAGAGTCTTGAAACTTTGCACAAGTAACCCTTATAATAATGTGCATAATCTAGCAAAATACAGACTGGATTAAATAGTGGGAATGGTACCTTCCATACAAAGTAAAAAAATATTATCGTGTTAATACGCACAGTCTAGCAAAAAACAGATTGGATGGGAACTGTGGGCTTGCATAAAAACTGAAACATTTTTTCCGTGTTTGAAATTGATCCAAATTTATAAATAACTAGCTGTACCCGCCACTTCGTGAACGTCCTTGCAATATTTTGTTCGATTTTGCTTAGTAAAACAAAGGCTGGATTGGAAAAGTGCGCGAGGTACCTCCCATACCAAGTGAACTTTTATTATCGTCTACCTAGAAAACTGCAATAAATAGAGCCTTGAAACCCTTATACGAGTAACCCTTATACTAATTTTCATAGTCTAGCAATATACAAACTGGATTGGGGCAGTGGGCGTGGTACCTCCTATACAAAGTGAAAAATTATAAACGTGTACCTAGAGAACTACAACAGAAAGAGTTTTGAAACGTTGCACAAGTAACCATAATACTAATGTGCATAGTCTATCAAAATATTGATAGCATTGGGCCGGTGGGCGTTGTAGCTCCCATACAAAGTGAAAAGTTATGATTGTATACCCAGAGAACTACAATATGTAGAGTCTTGAAACTTTGCACAAGTAACCCTTATAATAATGTGCATAATCTAGCAAAATACAGACTGGATTAAATAGTGGGAATGGTACCTTCCATACAAAGTAAAAAAATATTATCGTGTTAATACGCACAGTCTAGCAAAAAACAGATTGGATGGGAACTGTGGGCTTGCATAAAAACTGAAACATTTTTTCCGTGTTTGAAATTGATCCAAATTTATAAATAACTAGCTGTACCCGCCACTTCGTGAACGTCCTTGCAATATTTTGTTCGATTTTGCTTTAAAAGCTATCCACACCAAAAACCCTTATTTTTTAGTGGCGCCTTAAACTATGCTTTAGTTATGGTTCTGTATTTACTAAACGTGAGCATAAAACGTCTTGTTAGACTAACTTCATAATGTTCAATAATGAATTGGTCTCTTTTTTCTTGCCGTTGATTTCACGTGTACACAAATATTGCTGTTCTCCTAAATAACAAAACATACAATAGCATTTGCTCTTCTTCCAACCAATGCAATATTTGTTGTTGTTTGAAATTAAATTTCAGTAGTGAATATTTTCTTTCAATAGTGACTTTTGATATGAAATACTGTTATAGCAGACAACATGTACATATGTAAATGTATGATGTTAAAAGCAAGGGTTTGTACTTTGTATTTTAGTTATTTTATATTAATTTGCGCGTTGAGTGGTTGAAAATAGAAAACTGTAGTATATTGAATTTTTTTTAACTTTTATTGATGAATAAAAAAAATCTAATTTAATTTTTTCTTTCAAAAATCAGAGATTTTACTCTCAAGTAAATTTAAGTAAAATGAACTAGTGAACAATATGAAATGCTCAGCATATTTATTGCACTTGATAAAACTGTCCGGTCAAATCAGGTGCACTGATTTTTGCACTGTTTGCTCTCTTGTTCTCTGCATTTACTGTTTAGTAATATTCGACTACACATACAATCAATATTTGCGTTTCAAAAACATGCAATACTGTACACTTTTTAACATCTTGCGCTCACGTTTAGTATTTACTTTTTAAAACAGCGGCATCTGTTAGTGGTTAGTGCTTAAGTTATGGTTTAAGTATATACTTTACTTTACGGTTCTCGAATTGTGATGAAATATACCAATGTGAACTCTCGATTAAAGGACTAATATTTGCAACGTCTTGACGTGATAGAAAACAACTAAAAGCAGATTCTTATTAAGCCCTTGCAATTTATTCCTTTTTTTAAAGATTTCTCTACAGAACAGTCTTAGCGATAATTCGTCGACGTCGTCATTAGACTATTTGCGAAAACAGAATTATAATTGAATTGATGACGACTGCGATACAAAGTGATGACAGCTCAAAAGTGAAGAGGATGTCGACGAAATAGAATAAGGGTGAATAGTTGAACCATCATAATATAAAACAACAACCCATTTCTGTTAGTAGAAAAAAATCACTCCCTAAAAAATAAAAGACGGAGATTTGTAATAGGTTATAGGCAAATAAATAAAATTAGTAGCGTATAAATTTCTATTACCAAGAATAGAAAATAACTTAGATTCACAAGGAGGATCAAAATATTTCTCTTGTTTAGATATAATGTCAATATATACATACATATGTAATATAAGGCTCAGAAATAATCCCAATTTTCTTTCTTAAGAGTTGCCTGTTTTAGATTAGAAGTGATTAAACCTGGAGAAGTAGAGTAGATTGTAGGACCATGTGCCCTAGGTTGGGGCAGGAAAGTTCTTTGGTTGCTTATCGGTGTAATAACGGATCGACGTTTGATTAGAGCAAGGAAAAATGATACTCTGGATTTTGTTAGAATATACAAGGCTAAGATAAGGTTAGGTTAGGCAGACAGCTCACATATGTAGGTTCAATATGCTGGTTCCTTGTGTTACTTTGCGGAGTTAAGAAAAGATGAGATAGAAAGAAGAGATGGAGTGAAGAGGAATGAATAAAGAGAAAAAGTTTAAATGGAAGAAAGCAGAAAAGAGGTCCTGCCATAAAAGTCTCACTGGCTGGGACGTACAATCAGTTAGATAGCTAAGTCAATCCAACTGGGAGTGGGCTAGAAATCCAACCGCAACTCCTTGAAGAGGTATTCTACTTAGTTCCAGTGATGAGACATCAGATGTCACACAAAATACCGTCGCCCAAGATGCTAAAGATGCCGGTATTCCAGTGCAGGACATGTTCGATCGTTTCCACCTTTGTTTCATCCTGGCAGCTGCTGCAGAAGTCATTGTATGGGAGACCCATCCTTCTCGCATGGGTTCGAAACAGGTAATGCCTGGTGATTGTAGCTACCAAGTCGCTTAGGTGCATTTTCGGCATGCGTATTAATATGGTCGTTTTATTTTGATCTAGTAAGGGCCACATTGTAATTGCAGCCAAGCCAAACGGCTCATTATACGACTTGGGCCAGATCATAGTGAACCTAGTTTATGCGGGCTAGAAACTATGGAGCACTTTATCTTATGTTACCTCAGAGGGAACGATTCGACGATGGATAAGACGATATTTGATAATGCACACGGTCTAAATCGTTATGGGAATCGAGTTGCTAACAGATAATGGTGCCTACATCGATCTTAGTATATGCGAATTCTTTCCAGGTAATTAGAAGGCAATCGCAATGGACCAATTGGTCTCCAAGAAGTACTGCAAAAAACGGTTTATTTTAATTATTTTATGTTTTAAATTTCTTACTCTTTAAATTGGTTGTAAGGAGTAATTGTTTGAATTGTTCATAAATGCGTACAAAAATTTCTAAACTCATACAACTATGAAGAGGCGTCTTTCATTAATTATATGAATATTTGAATTCAAATCTTCTTGTAATAGAAATGTAAACATTTTTGTTTGTCTTATTTAAAGGTCGTGCAATTGTCGAAACAATTGGATTTGACAGAACGCCAAATTGAACGTTGGTGGCGTTTAAGAAGAGCCCAAGATAAACCATCAACTTTGACGAAATTCTGTGAAAATACATGGAGATGCCTTTATTACACATACAGCTTTATTTTTGGTGTTATTGTTCTGTGGGACAAACCATGGTTTTGGGATGTTAAGAACTGTTGGTATGGATATCCACATCAGGTATGTAATAAATGGTTTTGTCCTTTAGTGATCATTACAAAGCTACCGAATTAATTTAAAAACAAAAGTTTTTAAAACACTCTTCTTCTATTTGCTAATTCGTCTGTTGCTTCATTCCCAGCTCTTGATATGTGTTCTATAACCCACATTATCGTTAACTGATTTACCGAAACACATATGTTTAGTTCACTTGTCTTCTGTGTTTTATGACCGACTGGTTGTCGAGTGCCATGAGACCTTTTCCTCCCTGCGCCTCACTTTTCAACGTAATCAGCAATACAAGCAATTTTGCGTGGTAAATGGACACGTACTCCTTCAGATGCAGGCTGCAGGACAGGTTCAGCTCAACTGAGTAGACACCTGATCCATTGTCCATAAGAGAACCATAAGTATTTGACGTTTGTCACTTACTCTCATTGTGTATTACGCCATCCGCTATGAGCGTCCGATGAAGCCTTTTCAATACTTTTCTTCTCATGCGTTCTATCGGCACCTGTCCTTTCTAAGCCTAAGACTACCTTTAAACGAATGTGCCTACTTGACACCAGAGGCAACACTGTTAAATATAAATGTGCCATATCAGAGCTGTCAAATGAAGATTTTTTCCCTTTCCCAAAGAAAATAAAGACCTGAGGGTGCTGTAGTTCAAGTGGTTAGCACGTTGACTACTAAAGCATGCTCACGAGTTCAATACTTAGCCGTGGTAATATCAATTTTTCTGATATGTATTAATTCTCTTTATAATAACGCATATCACAGCGCTCTCCTTCGCCGATATTACCACATAGCACTAAATCGCCGGCGAAGTAAAATAATTATAAATTGGCTATAATAATGTGCAATTCATAGTTGGGGGTAGTGCACTAATTCTGCAATCTTCACTCACACTGAGTGATATTGCAAAAATATTGCATTCATTTTTTTGATTTCTAATGGTGATTGCAAAATTTGCAGCCTCAATCAACATTAGTGATAGTGAGTTAAAAAGACTTTGCACTAAAATTTAATTATTTTGATTTCAAAAAATGCAATCAGCAATATATTGCAACTTTTTTTTCTTCACTCAAGTTGATTGCAAGAAGAAATTTTGCATTCAATTTGAGGGACAATTTGATTTATTGTTATTTTTGTTCACTAATTCAAAAGTGAACACTAAGACTTCATTAAAAATAGAATTCAATTTATTTTATATTTATTAATGATTATATAAAACAGTAAATTAATTTATATATGTAACATAAATATATGAGTATGACCATCTAGACCTTCAAAAATTAATTTAAATAATTTTTAGTTTATCAATCTTCTGAGTGTATACCATTCCACTAAAGAAAAATAGAGGCCTAACAGGTGCAAAAGAAGGCAAATGTGTGTTGAATTTTAAAAACATTTGCCTAATTACTGTATATTTGTTAAGACAACCCAATTCAGTCTCAAAATCCAGTAGCGAAGTATTTAATTCTATTCATATCCTATCATTTTGTTCTACTGTTGAATTATCTAATATCAAAGATATGAGAAGATTCGTGATTTAAACAATCGTTTTATTTACTTCGTTAATTGCACTAAAATCTAGGAATCTAACTTACCTAGTAATGTTCGAACTGACTTTGAAAATTTTTATGCAACTGTTATATAGTATTAATAATTAATTTGTTACCATTATGTACCTTTTTTCAATACTGAATAAAAAATTCATTACGTTACATCACTTTTTTATATTTTGGTGTAAAATATTAAAAAAAACGAATTTATTTCAAAATTCTCATGACCAATAATTTTTGAAAGCTGATTGAGAGTATAAATAAATGCAGCTTTTTATTGATTGCAAGTAAAAATTTTGCAATCAAATGATTTTTTTTTTGATTGCAAGTAAAAATTTTGCAATCAATTGAGTGAGTGAAGAATTATTGCACTAAATCTGCGTTGAGTGGTAGTGCAAACATTTGCACTACCACTAAATTCTTTTGATTGCTAGTGCAGCTTTGCAGTTTATCACTAAGCTGCAAAAAAAAATAGTGCAATAATTTATTTTGCAATATGATTTAGTGGTAGTGCAATGCTGATTTCAATCAAAATTTAGTGCACTACCCCCATCACTGGTGCAATTGCAGTGTTGCCATAAGCGAAGCTTCACTATCACACTAACCACCTGTCTTATATACTCCTTACCCCCGGGGGTTCCAACTGTCACTGCGGGAAATTGCAAATGCTTTGACGCGGTTCACTCGGGCAAAATAGGGGCACCAGACGCTAGGGTTCGTGGAGCCCAAATCTGGACTGGTTGGTCCTCTTCGAGGCCCGACCAAAGGAATGGTACCACGGGTATCGGTGGCCCCACAGAGACTCCCCTGTCTTTATGACCGGTTATTGGTGAGGTCACCTACGGGGGTACACGTGGTGGTTGTGGTTTAAGATCGATGTATGCAAAGTGGATGCATTGTTGATCAAAATGTGCTGTTGCATTCTCAACAGAAGGAGTTGGGTAGGCTCCAACCCCTAAGCAAGAGGTTAGAACATGGGTCCATGGCTTGCCATGTTCTAAGAATTGCTACTCACTGTGACTGTGCGACACACCTGAATTGCGTATGTCATGCCCCTTACACAGGGCACGTTATCGTAGGGTGCGCCGTTACTACACAGTGGGGGCGCTAGTCTACGTCTTAGTTTCACTCGGTGTTTGCAGCGCCGTGGGATTAAGCCACCGTGGCAGGTACCCACGTTAATCTAGAACACACCTGTCTTATATGCTCCTATCGCTTTCCAAAGGAAGCAACACAGTTAATGTAGGCATTAATTGCCTGAGTGTTACTTTTCTTAAAAAAAATAAAGACTTTTAGTTGATAGATTTAATTACATGAATGTTACTTCTCTTTACAAAAAAGACTGCTTTCGCAGATGTTATTATACGGTAAATTAAATCTTCCGGTATCGACACATTGATGCAGTGCATCTTCAGCACAGCCACCAGTATGCCCAATTGTCTTTCCACAATTATACTCGAAGCTTCGAAATCGTGCCGGTGATCTCGTAAGACTTCTGGTCTGAGGGGCCGCAGATTTTCCTGCTGCGAGTATGTTTTACAATCTATCTATCAATCGATCTCTCAACCGATCCTAATTAATCTATCAACCGATCCTGTATGCAATGTTAAAAATTTTCAAACTTGATATTTTAGAGAAATAAATGTGTTTAAAAAAATCTGTTAAAACTTGATCTTTTATCAAAATTATACAATATTCTATTCCCTATTTCAGTCCGTTTCCACCGACATTTGGTGGTACTATATGATATCAATGGCTTTCTATTGGTCACTTACTGTTACTCAATTCATTGACGTCAAAAGAAAAGATTTTTGGCAAATGTTTATTCATCACATGGTTACGCTTCTTTTGATGTCGTTGAGTTGGATTTGCAACTTACATCGCATTGGATCATTAGTACTAGTGATCCATGACTGTGCAGATATTTTTCTGGAGGTAAGAATTTCTTTTTTATGTTGGTAAATTTAAGATCTGTTTAAAAATATATCAAAATAATCATCATAAACTAAAACGGGTTTTAAAGCGCTTTATTGTTTGTTAATGCCAGCTTTAGAATTTCAGAATAAATGAGTTAAATTAAAAAAAGAGTTTGTACTTTGTTGTAAGAGAGGATTAAAACTCTTTTAATTATTAATCACCCTTATTCTAGTTGACGTCGCCGACGCAAAATGATGACGTCTTGTGTCGTTTGTTTAAAATTAAATTAAAATTGGTATTCTCGTTTTCGTTATTGACATCAATCGATAATCACACCTATTCTATTTGGCGTCTTTCGATAACGTTTTGTGTCGACAGGATTAAATTGGTATGCCCTTTGTCGACATCAATATTATCGACTGTTTTTTTTTTTTTTATTTGGTATTTTGTAACAAAATGTAACGTCGTTGTTTTATTGTATCGACTACGGTTTTGTCGTTTTGGTTTTTATAATCAAGTTGATGTACCACAAAATTGAAAATGGAAAAGATAAGAATAACGAGTTCGAACCAATTCGGAAAGAAATGTAAGAAAACCTTTCCTGACAAGACACTCAAAAAGGATGTACCCCAAGTAATTTTAAAGAGCTGTATAATGGATTTGCTACTGTATTAAATGGCCTTAGACATCCAATATGATCTCATGATGGGCGGCAATAGGTGTGGAAATGAAGAATATGTAAAGGAAATCATAAAAACCAACCAAAATTTATTACAAGTCTTGGGAGACTTAAAATTTATGTTAAAGAACAAAATGGTATTCAGCAAAGCTGATGCTAAGGTTAGCGGGAGTGAATGAATAAACAATTTATACTTAGCCTCCTGGAAGAGGTAAATCTACTCCAATTCTGTAGGTGCCGTCCAAAGAATACAGTACGAAAATCGTGTCAATGAGTGCGAAAGTCCAGAGAGTGCAATTGAAGTGGAAAGTGTAAATTGACTTAATGACGACGTCGATAAAAAGTGATATCGCCTTAAAAGTGACGACGACAACAATCAGAATAAGGGTGAATTTATAATATTGTTTTTATGCAGATGAATTTTTCATGACTAAAGTTTGTTCGGTTTTTGCGGCCGAAGTCTTATTTATGTATTTTTTAAAGAACAATTAAAAGGAGTGTTTTATTCAGAAAAACCCGATTATTCAAACCCGTTTTAATAGTAAAAATAATAGAAAACTTGGTTTTAAAAAATTATTAAAAAATCGGGGTTTTTAATATATTGAATATTTTATAACTAAATACAGGATGGTCCAAATACAAGTATCTTTTTTAATTATATGTCATTTTAATACTGTTAGATTTTTTTTCGTATCATATCCCCGCGTACCAAAATGATTCACTTTTCGATTGAACAAAGTTGGCAAATATTGCAAACCTTTGGGATATCGAATTTAGTAAAAAATATCATCTTTTCTAACGAGGCGCATTTTTATTTCGGCTGCTATATAATATATGTATATATATATAGCACGTCGTTGTCGAGCAGCATTCACAAAGAATGATAGTTTGGTGTGAAAATTGGAGTGGTCGTATAATTGTCCCATTTTTGATTTTGAAAAAGCTGCTAAAACTTCATTTCAGTCAACGTCGAGCGCTGTAGAGCCATGATTGCGGTGTTTTGATGACCTGAAATATAAGATATGAACTTTATCGATGTTTTGCCAACTAAACTCTTTAATCATGCTGCTAGACTAAGCGATGCCAATTGACCACCTCGGAGCTGAGTTTTCACCCATTTATAATTTTGTTGTGGGGTGCTGATGTAATGAAAATAATCCAGAAACTCTTTACACCCTTAAGGCTAATATTGTCTTAACCATTCGTAAGATAACAAAAATAGAAACCCTCAACAGTGCCTTGGAACATTGGACTAACAGTATAGGCATCTGCGAAACCACCCGCGGCAGTCACATTTATAACATCGTGTGCCATAAATAATGGGATTATTTATTATCTATACATGTCTGTGGCATTAAGGAATAAGTGCTTAAGTCGACTTAATTATTTTGTACCATTTTTGAGGAAGTTATAGCGAAATTTAATTTTGCTTATCTTTTTTCAATGTCTAAACGCATTGGGAAAAAAGCTTAAGAAACTACAAGCTATTTTTCCAAATCAAAAAATATTTTTTTCACAACTTATTAATTGCAACGCCTGCGTACTTTTCGTAGATCTAAAATAATTTCCAAAACATACGTTTGACTTCCATGTGCGAAGTTTAAAGATCAGATATTTTTTAAAAAAATTAATTTTTAAGTTTAAAATTTTTCTCCCACAAAACTTAAAAATCAGACTTAAGCACTTTTTCCTTTTTGCCACAGATATAATAAAACAGTAATAGGACCATTTCTGTACATGCAAAATTTTATTGCTGGTGTAGTTAGTAATCGAAATGGAATACAAAACAGCAAATTTTACTTTTTGTCTGTCTGTCTGTCTGTCTGTCTGTCTGTCTGTCTATCTGTGTTTGCATCACGTTAAAACTACTAGATAGATTTTAATAAAATTTTGTAATGTACCTTACCTTAGTATCTTGATTCAAATATAGCATACTTTTTTCCTGTAATAATATCTCATTTCCAAGAGAAAAAAAAGTAGTGAAAGTACGCAATTTTGCCGATACAATGGTACTGCAAACTTGGCAGCACCTTTTATTTTTGTCAGCGAGAAATTTTTAAGACTATTTACAGAACTCTACAATCATTTTAGAATTTTATATAAAACCTATGTTCCTGAGTATTTACCCAGGACCCTTTATATAAAGTAAGTACATAAGCCATACCTAGTACATAAACCATATCTATAAAAGTAAGTCTTAAAATTTGGTGTGGATTACTTTCAAAGCAAAATCAAACCAACGAAATTTAATAAAGCAATAATATACAAAAAAAGTTAAGGTCCATTATTATAACTTGCCTTTAGCTGAAGTTAGGATTTTGTTGGAGCGATAAATAGTTTTTCGTTATTAAAAGTAAGCTAAAAACCACTTTTAACTATCATGTACTATAAGGACAAGTTATAGCAATGAGCATTATCCTCATTATTATAACGAAGAGCTACTTATCGCTCCAACAAAATCCTAACTTTAGCTAAAGGCAAGTTATAATAATGGGTCTAAGTACATTTTATTTAATATCTAACAAGTTACTTGTGTTTGGACCATCTCTTATATTGGTCACATTTTATTTTAATAATAAATTTTGATTAATCTATTTTTAAAAGAAAAAAAAACGATAACTGGGTTTAATAAAATTATTTGACAACTGGGTTTTAAAATGTCAATAATATATTAGCGTTAAACATTTTATGTCAATAATAAATATTGTTTAATCTATTTTGTTCTATATATTTTAGGCAGCTAAATTGACTAAATATGCAAATTATCAAAAATTATGTGATATTATTTTTGGAGTATTCACCGTTATTTGGATAATTACCAGGCTTGGATTTTACCCTCGAATTATATACAGGTAAAAAATAAATGTTATTTATTAAAATTTAACGATGCCAGTGCTTTAGTAAGCCAAGCCGGCCCACAGTGGTTTAAAAATATTTTATTTTGTAAATAATTCGGTAGCTCATGAAGCAATAAAAATATCATAATGAAATTTTGCAGATGCAAAGCAGAGGTGTTTTGAAACACATAATATATATAGACAAACACGTTATAAACACAGAATGTACATATATAAACACATTTTGCATTTTTACATAGAAAATTACAAAACAGTTTATTAATAGGCAAGATTTGGGGATCTCCTGCAGCTTAAATATGTACCCAAGGCGTATTGAATACTAGTTAAACTCAATGTGGCAACAAAAACAACTACAGGCAATTTTGTTTGTGTAAAAACACATACAGTTGTCAAAAACTCGAAGAAAAAATCAAAACAAAATAAAATAAATCAGTCAAGTGCGTTTTAGTCTCACACACGTAGGGTTCCGCACTATGTTTAGTACGCCTTTAAAAACTCAAGTTGTTAATTTTTTCATGTCTTATGGGGCACCCTTTTCTTTTTAAAATCAAAGTCATATTCGCTAAAATTGCATCGCTATTGGAGCACCCTTTAAATTTTAGGAATTGTTGTTATAATGGCCATAGTAATACACTTTCTATAAAAATATCAGGCCTACCTATTGCGGTTCAAAAAATAAGGTAATATACGTCAAAAACATGTCACTGATGGATCACCCTTTAGTAATTAGTAATTGTTACAATGATCGAAGTAAAACATCTAGTGTAAACAAATCAAGAATTTACCTATTGCGGTTCAAAAAATAAGGCTATTTAAGTAAAAATCATATCTCTATTGGAACACCCTTTACTTGGTATTATTTGTTATAGTTTCCATAGTAATAAACCTTCTGTAAAAACTTCAAGAGTCTACTTATTATGGTTCAAAACTTAGGCCATATACACGCAAAGCACGTCACTCTCGGTACACCCTTTAATTTTAACGTTTAATTTAATATAAACCGAACATATTGTTAATTACTGTCTGCAAAACTAGCTAAAGAAATAAAGACGTAAATGCAAATAACTCCTCACTTTCGGAACACCAGATAAGTTTTAGTAATTATTGCTATAGTGGCCACAGTTATACACCTTCTGTGAAAATTCCAAGACTCTACCTATTATGGTTCAAAACTTACGCCTTATACATGCAAATCACACCACTATCGGAACACTCTTTAATTTTTAGGTTTATTTTTTTAGACTTGTTTATAAAGTGAACTAAGTTTTAATTACTGTTTATAAATTTTTAGTGTATGCCTCCTACAATTCAAGAAATAAACACACATTCGTGAATAACACCTCTCTATCGGAACAACCTATAATTTTTAATATTTGTTGCTATAGCGGCCACAGTTATACCGATTCTGTAAAAATTTCAAGAGTCTACCTATTATAGTTCGAAACTTATGCCTTATACATGCAAATCACGTCACTATCGGAACACCCTTTAATTTTTAGGTTTATTTTTTTAGACTTGTTTATATAGCTTACTAAGTTTTAATTACTGTTTTTAAATCTTGAGTCTATGCCTCCTACATTTCAAGAAATAAACACATATTCGTGAAGAACACCTCTCTGTCGGAACACCCTATAAGTTTTAGTATTTGTTACTGTAGCGGCCACTACTATACACCTTCTGTGAAAATTTCACTCGTCTACCTATTATAGTTCAAAACTTAGGCCTTATACATGCAAATCACAACTCTATCGGAACACCCTTTAATTTTTAGTTTTATTTTTTTATAGTTGTTTATATAGTGAACTAAGTTTTAATAACTGTTTGTAAATTTCAAGTATATCCCACTTACAGTTCACGAAATATGCACATATTCGTGAATAACACCTCTCTATCGTAACACCCTATAAGTTTTAGTATTTGTTGCTGTAGCGGCAACAGCTATACATCATCTGTGAAAATTTCAAGAGTCTACCTATTACGGTTCCAGAGATAAAAGGCGCTGACAGACGGACAGACGGACAGACGGACAGACATTGTAGCGAAAACAATAGGGTTACGTTTTTACACTTTGTGTACGGAACCCTAAAAAGAAGAAAATTTGTTAAACAAAACACAAAAGTTTTTTTAGTTTTTGCAAAATATATTATAATATTTAAAGCAAAAAGTGAAAAAACCGTGAAAAATTAAAGAACTTTATCTTAGAGTGCAATAAATTTTTATTTTGAAATACAAAGAAAATGTAAACAAATTTTCTACCTTTTCTATTGGTATAGATATGGATATTTTCACAGCCAGCTAGCCGCTGTTTGTATGGCTGGGATTTTTGCTGCACTATTTCCACGGCCCTTATTTTATCCAATTTTTAAATCTAGAAGTGTAGAATGAAGCACGTAGTTTTGATGTGAAAGATGACGTGCCCGACATTGATACTTCGAAACTTCTAGAAGGCAAAGGTGTGGGCGAGCAATAATCAATGTTATCAGGAAATTCTAAAGCATCTCCAAAAATAGTTGTATGTCCAGAGTTCGTCCAACTTAATGCCCATGTCGCATGGAATTAGGGAGAGTTATCAGGGAATTCTAAAGCAAATCCAAAAATGGTTATATGTTTCAAAAATGGTTATAGAGTTCGTCCGACGCAATTCCAATTATTTGATTATTAAATCAGCCGTGAGCCAGTGCAGTATAGTTAATTCGGTTGTTTATGTGTTCTTAATTTTCAAACAGCTTTACAATTAATGTTCCAGTGATTGATTGTATTTAAATTACATTTTAAATCCATATAATTTTAACATTTATTAATTTTTTATTGCGTGTTTTTATTTTCAGTTCATCTGTTGAAGCACCTAGCATTCTCCCAATGT
The DNA here is from genome assembly GCA_949628195.1 of Phasia obesa. Lineage (NCBI taxonomy): Eukaryota > Metazoa > Arthropoda > Insecta > Diptera > Tachinidae > Phasia > Phasia obesa. The sequence continues at coordinate 23,868,291 of OX451218.1, read as the reverse complement.
TCCCTGCTTACTATATATTCAACAGTTTGCTTATAATGTTGCTGATTCTTCATATATTTTGGACTTATATGATACTTAAAATAGTGGTCGATTCACTCCAGAAGGGTTTGGTAAGTATAAAATTTTTATATAATATTACGAAAGAAGAATTAATTCTTTATCGGAACTGAAAACATATGTGCAATAATTATCTTACAACAACAACGCATTGAACTCGCTAAATCTGTATTAGTTGTTCTTGCAGAATTCTCTACAAAACCTTATACACAAATGTTCATAAAAAACAATTACAAAAGAAACATAAATTCTCTTAAGTCCCGTTCCACACCTGCAATTTTTTGTTTCTTCAACACATGTATTTATTGTTGGGAGAGGAAATAAAATGGCAGCGGCCAAATTTCGCCAAAACAGTTTTTAGTTAAAATTTGCCTCTAAATATACAATATTTTTTAATTTAAAATTTTTTTTTAAATAATCACAAAAAATAAATTTAATCGAAATAGTTAAAATTCGCCAAATAGAAAAAAAGTCGCCAAAATATATAAATATTTTGTTTTTTATCTAAAATGATTAGTGAACATTAGAAATTTTTACCTAAACATATCCATCTATAAGGTATTTGTCACCGAGTTCTTATTTAGAATATATATGTTTTACAGGAATTAAATTTATTTGACATTACTAAAGATCAGCAGATGAGTGTCATATGCCTTATTTCAATTCACAAAATGTATGTTTCGAAATTGATCTTAACCAGCATATAAATTAAAAAAAAATCCAATATTTATTCAAAATTAAATTAAAGTAAAAAATATTCATATAAAAAATATTCCTTTAAATTAGAGAGAATATAACGAACTTAATCCTTACTTCAAAACTTCCTTTGTATTTAAAAAATAATTATAAAAAAATCATTGGTATTACCAGCACAAAGTATAAAACTTATGTAGCTGTACATAATTAGATAGAATATCATATCTGTTATAATCTTTCTAAAACAGAAGTTAATATTTTCTATTATGGTTGAGAAGTATTCAAAAGTATGTTAAGATTTATAAAAAATTTTGAAAACAATAAATTTTGTTTGGAATTTTGGAATTGCAACATTTTATAAATAAAAAAGATGTTTGCAAACTTTAAATAAAGTTTCTAGTTTCCAGAATAAAATCATATTTAGATACTAAAAACATTTTTATATATGAAAATGGAAAGATGTTCGTTAACTTTAAATAAATTTATATTTTCCGAACGTTTTTTATATTTTCCGGTTTGCATAAGTAAAATCACATTTAAATATGAAAAATAAATTACTTTTAAAACTTCAATTTCTTTGTTATCCATATTGATATTCTTTAATTCAAAAGGGCAAAAGTCAGTGAAAAATCGCCAACTATTTTAAAAATCGCCAAAAAGTCGCCATTTCGCCAAAACCAAAATTTTATCGCCAAATAAGATTGAAAATCGACACGTTTGGCGAGAAATCGCCATATCTGACAACCCTGGCGGGTAGGATGTTTCTTGCACTTGAAACTCTGCTTCAACTCTCTATTGTTGTTGTTGTGTGCTCTTTTCGACATGAGAATGAATGTAAATAATTCTTGCAAAAAAAACCAACTTCAAAACAGACAAACTTAAAATCATGTTTCTTTAAGACGGTAACTATTGCGACACGCTGTAATTTCCGAATTCAAATTTTATACTAGTTATAGCGGTCGTAGCAATACAGGTTCATTGTAAATTTCAACCGTCTGTCTGTAACGGTTTAAAAGTTTGGTCATATACATCAAATTACATAAACTATTGCGACACCCTGTAACTTATAATTTTAAATATTTATACTTATTATAACAGATATAGTAATGGACATTCTGTCTAATTGTTAAGTGTTTATCAATAACTGTTTAAAAGATAGGATCATATATATTAAATGACGTCACCTATTGGGACACCCTTTAAATTAAAATTTTAATATAAATACTTTTTAAAGAGGACTTTGTCATACAGATTCTTTTTAAATTTTAACTTTCTGTCCATATACATCAAATTACATCAACTATTGGGACACCCTTTAATTTCCAATTTTAAATATTTATACTTGCTGTTATACCAGACATAGTAGTGAACATTCTGTCTATTTTTCAAGTGTTTGTCTATAACGGTTCCAAAGATGAAGGCATAATGGTCAAATTACATCAATAATGGCGACACCCTTTAATTTATAGATCCAAATTTTATACTTGTTGTAATAGCGGAGTAAGCAATATAGGTTCTTTGTAAATTTCAACTGTCTATCTATAACAGTTGAAAAGTTTGGCCATATATATTAATTTTAATTTAACTATTGGGACACCCTTTAATTTCCAAATTCATATTTTACACTTGTTATTTTAGCGGACTTAGCAATACAAGTTCTTTGTAAATTTCAACTGTCTGTCTATAACGGTTCAAAAGTTTGGACATATATATATCAAAATAAACCAACTAATGGGACACCCTTTAATTTCTAGTTTTAAATATTTATACTTATTATAACAGACATAGTAACGAACATTCTGTGCAATTTTCAGGTGTTTGTCTATAACGGTTCAAAAGATAGGAGAATAAAAGTGAAATTAAGTCACCTATGGGGTTACCCTTTAATTTTTAATTTAGTGATACGCACTTTTTTTAATTTTAAATTGGTGACCTATAAAGTTCATAATACACGTAAAAAAACATGTATGTTGTATGGGGACACCCTTTAATTTTTAAAATTTTGAACTTCTTTTAAAATGGGACCAATCTGTAGCCATCACCTTTCTAATAGTGCAAAAATTTTTAAAATCGGTTCAGAAATGACCGAGTTCTAAAGGCACAAACATACAAAAAAAAAGCAACACACAGACGAATTGATAAGAGAATATCTCTTAAACTATAAGATATAGCCCATATGTATAGAATAGTTTTTTTTTAATAAATAATTATATTTTCACCTCCAGCTTATAGATTTTTTATAAATTATTCTTTTTATTGAAAATTTCCCTTTATATTTTCAGATGTCCGGAGACATTAGATCCAGTGACAGCGAGGACTTAACAGAGAGTTCTGAAAGTCACATATTAAATAACGGCAACTTGACTGGGTCTCTAATGAATAATGATGTTAAGAAAAAGGATACCACAACCAAAAAGATTTAAATGTTTTATTAAAATAGTACCAAATCAGTTTATTGTTTTTTTTTTTTTAATAGTTATACAAGTATTATGATTTAGAATACTTTTACATTTCAATTATAAAAAAAATGTACATTTATTTTGTAATAAATAGGAAAGTTAAATTAAAATATAAATAAATAGGACGAAATAAGTACATATGGGAGTATTCTGTATATAAATGGAGGTGTAAATGGAATTCGAGTTGAGCTTCTACATGTCAATGTCAACTATTTTCCGAACCTAAAAACGTGCATCACTAAACGAAATGCATATTTTATATATCCTGAGATATATTGGGTTTTTACGGACGGCTCGAAGATGAATATGGGTTGGTGCCTGCCTACTTATGGCTTACAGTCATTAGGAGGTCGTATAGGCTTTGGTACGTGGGCTGCTATATATATTTCTGGCCTTGGACATTTCTCCCACCTGTATAAATTCGATATTGCGTAAATACCTGGCCGTAAAAAAGTTTTATTCTCGTTGGATCCCGCACAATTTGACAGTCGCTCAAAAAAAGGCTCGTGTCGATTGTTGCAAAGAAATATTCCAAAAATACGATCGCGGTGTTTCAAAAGACGTATATAATATTGTCACAGGTGACGAATCATGGATCTATGCGTATGAGCCCGAAACAAAACACCAATCGACCGTGTGGTTCTTCGAAGAAGAGCCAAATCGGAAAAACTGATCATATGGCGACCGTTCTGCTTGAGCAACGACGGTCAATTCTGACTGGTGCACCACAATTTGTTTGCCTGAAAACTTCGGAGAAATTCGAAAAACGAACAAGAGAAGACGAATCATTGTTCACCATGACAATGCGAGCTCTCACACATCGGCTCAAACCAGCGCCTTTTTGAACAGCCAAAACGTGGAATTGATGGGTCATCCGCCTACTGCCCTGCATTGATACTTCGAAACTTCTAGAAGGAAAAGGTGTGGGCGAGCAATAATCAATGTTATCAGGAAATTCTAAAGCATCTCCAAAAATAGTTGTATGTCCAGAGTTCGTCCAACTCAATGCCCATGTCTCATGGAATTAGGGAGAGTTATCAGGTAATTTTAAAGCATCTCCAAAAATGGTTAACGTCGAGTTGATGGGTCATCCGCCGTACTGCTCTGATTTGGCACCCAATGACTTCTTTTAATTCCCGCTTATCAAAAAAAATAAAAAAATGCGTGGTCAATGATTTTCTTTGCCAGAAGATGCTGTTGAAGCGTTCAAAAACAATGTTTTGGAGGTGCCTCAATCGGAGTGGAAAAAGTGCTTTGACAATTGGTTTGAGCGCATGCAAAAGTGTATAAATCATGCTGGAGAATACTTTGAAAAACAAAAAAACTATTTTTGATGATTAATATTCACATTTTCATTATTAGGCCAGAAATATATATAGCAGCCCTCGTATGACTGTTGTGGGTTCCAGGACGAGATTGTTTTAGCGGTTTTAAAGTCACGGCATTAGAGTCTGAACACGTGGCGAGGTCAATATTTTTGAGAACTTTGAGGCAGTGCTAAAGGCTTTGGAGAATTATATTATTAATTCAAAGCTGGTAGGTATTTTTAAGGTGTGAAAGCGAATGGTACAATCAACGAAAAGTCATTGTAGGTTGAACTAATTAGTCCTAAGGAGGCTGGACACTGCAAGGACCAACACACTTCTTCCAGGTTTGAGCAGGTAAGTTCTTGGGGTTGTTATTGATATACAGCCCATTTCTGAATAGAAATTCCCTGGGGAATTTTCTCCCTATTCCCTGTTTCCCTATTCTAAATAAAATCTCTCGGGGAAATTCTTCTCATTCCCTTATTCTAAATGAACTTCGAAAATGGGAAAAAGTAGGTATTACGAATGGTGATTTAAGAGAGAATATGATGACAAATTTTGTGGATAATTCCGCCACAAAATTCAAAGGGAGTTGTGCAAAAAAATTTATGTACTTGATATTTTTAAGACAAATGTGATAAATATCGTAATTTATTCATACTTTTAGGTCAAAAACAACAAATTTTTTTAAAATATAAGTTTTTTTACTCTTTCCTTTTATTTAATTTTTATTTTTTTGGTGTTCTTGAAAAAAATATAAAGTTATCAAACTTAACTATACTTGTTTTGTTTTATTTATAAAGTTTAATTAGGACTGAATTTTATTAGAGATGATTTCCGATAATATTCCTAATATTTTGGGCAAATATTCCTAATATTTTTGGCAAAGGAAATATTTAGGTGGCGCTAAGGACACAACATCACTCCCTTGGACGCTTGAACTATCTAAATTGTCTAAACTAGTATTGCATTTAAAATTAATTAATGCTGATATTAGATAACGCACAGCAAATATTTGTTATTTTGGCTTTCTTTTTTTTCCGGACACTTTTTTTTGTTTAACCACATTGCGACACTTGGAGTGGTTTAGAGTCCACGGTCAAGTGCAAAGTCGTCTAGTAAAACATTAATTTATGAAAACCTTTTGTTGTCATTCAGCCCGAGCTAGCAATTCGCTGAAATTCCGGAAAAAAGATTCGTCACACGCACTGCAGACGCTTTCAAATAAGTTAGTCAAGTGCGAGTTACACTCACACACGTAGGGTTCCGTACTATGTTCAGTATAATTTAAAAATTCCAGTTGTTTATTTCTTTATGTCTTATGGGACACCCTTAAATTTTAAAATTAAAGTAATATTCGCGAAAATTGCATCATAATTAGATCACCCTTTAAATTTTAATATGTGATTAATTTTATAGCGGCCATGGTAATACACTTTCTATTAAAATATCAGGAGCCTACCTATTGCGGTTAAAAAAATAAGGTAATATTCGTGAAAAACACGTTAATAATGGACACACTTCAATTTTAAGTATTTGTTATAGAGGACGAAGTAACACATCTACGGTAAACATTTCAAGAGGGTATCTATTACGGTTAATAAAATCTTGTCACTTTCGGAACACCCTTTAATTTTATTATTCATTATAGTGGCAACTTCCTTTCTATAAATATATTAAGAGTATACTTATTGCGATTAAAAAATAAGTCACTATAAGTGAAAAACATGTCACTGTCGGAACACCCTTTAATTTTTAGTAATTTTCATATCGCCCGTGGCAACACATCATCTGTACAAAATTTCAAGAGTCTACCTGTTACGGTTCAAGAAATAAGGCTTTATAAATGCAAATCACGTCACTGGCGGAAAACCCTTTAATTTTTATTATTTGTTATAGTCTACATAGTTATACACCTCTTGTAAAAATTTCAAGATTCCACCTATTCATTCAAAACTTAGGATATATACATGCAAATCACGGCACTAGTGCAACACCCTTTAATATTTAAGTTCAATTTTGTATACTTGTTTATAAAACAAACATAGTTTTAATTACAGTCTGCAAATTGTAAGTGGTTTCCTCTTACAGCTCAAAAAAAAAGACATAAACGTAAATAACACTTCACTTTTCGAACACCCTACATTTTAGCATTTTTTGCTATTGTGGCCGCAGTAATACACTTTTGGTAAAATTTTCAAGAGTCTACCTATTATGGTTCAAAACTTAGGCCTTACACATACAAAGCACGCCACTATCGGAACGCCCTTTAATTTTAAGGTTTATTTTTTTAGACTTGTTTATAAAGCGAACTAAGTTTTATATACTGTTTGTAAGAAATAAACACATATTCGTAAATAACACCTCTCTATCGGAACACCCTATAAGTTTTAATATTTTATGCTATAGCGGCCATAGTTATACACCTTTGGTACAATTTTCAAGAATCTACCTATTATGGTTCAAAACTTAGGACTTATAAATGCAAATCACACTACTATCGGGACACCCTTTAATTTTTAGGTTTATTTTTTTATACTTGTTTATATAGCCAACTAAAATTTAATTACTGCTTACATATTTTTAGTGTATGCCTCCTACAGCTCAAGAAATAAACACATATTTTTGAATAACACCTCTCTATAGGAACACCCTATAAATTTTAATATTTGTTGCTATAGCGGCCAAAATTATACACCTTCTGTAAAAATTTCAAGATTCTACCTATTATGATTCAAAACTTAGGTCTTATAAATCAAAATAACACCACTATCGGAACACCCTTTAATTTTTAGGTTTATTTTACTTGTATATAAGGCGAACTACGTTATTATTACAGTTTGTAAATTTTTAGTGTATGCCTCCTACAGTTCGAGAAATAAACACATATTCGTGAATAACACCTCTCTATCGGAATACCCTATAAGTTTTAATTTTTGTTATAGCGGCCATCGCTATACACCTTCTGTGAAAATTTTAAGAGTCTACCTATTATGGTTCAAAACTTATGCCTTATACATGCATTTCACAGCACTATCGGAACACCCTTTAATTTTTAGTTTTATTTTTTTATACTTGTTTATATAGTGAACTAAGTTTTAATAACTGTTTGTAAATTTCAAGTGTATCCCTCCTACAGTTCAAGAAATAAACACATTTTCGTAAATAACACCTCTCTATTGGAACACCCTATAAGTTTTAGTATTTGTTGCTATAGTGGCAACAACTATACATCATCTGTGAAAATTTCAAGAGTCTACCTATTACGGTTCCAGAGATAAAAGGCGCTGACAGACGGACAGACGGACAGACATTGTAGCGAAAACAATAGGGTTTTGTTTTTACACTTTGTGTACGGAACCCTAAAAACAGTCTATTAAATTATTAAAAGTGTTTTGGTTAATATGTACTCAAGTTTTATTTTTGATATTTCTAAAAACAATTTGCAAATTTTCTTTTATTTTTTTTTTTATTCTGACCAAAAAAAAAATTAAAGAGTAAGTGGCAAAGGTACGAAACCAAAGCGCCAGGTGTGATTTCCTTAGCTTCCTCCAAAATCTGCAGCGCGACCGTAGTGAGCTAGGTAAAATTAAAAAGAGTTTAATGGTGCTCCTCCACTAATAAAACTTGAGTTTATTGGTTCTCCTCCAGTAAAAAAATTGAGTTTATTGGTGCTCCTCCGGTTAAAAGTTGAGTTTTTAAAATGGTGCTCCACCAATGTCCGACTCATTGAAATTATTATACGATTACACGTGGCTGATTAAGCAATTCGAGGACGCCACTCCGCCAGTGTGAGAACGAGACGCAAACGAGAGCAACAAGGACGGCCTGATTGACTTTAAACGATAATAACAAAGAAGCACGCACGTGCTTCCCGACCCAGAGCTACTTTACGACTGAATTTGCAAATTTGTAGTCAAAACAAAACAGCTGATTTCGAATATTTAAAATTATCTCTTCCTTGTTATTCCCTTCCCCAACTGTTCTATTCAAAATAGGAAGATTTTATTTCCGGGAAAAATGAATTCAAAAGGACATCAGTTCCCCGGGAATATTTAGTTGGGGTGTAATTCTTATTATACCCTTTCCGTTTGTAGTTTCCACAATATTCATTTCCGAACCCATAAGGAACCTTATACATAAAAAGGTTGATATAGCAATGTCCGTTTATGTTCGGGTTGAAATCAACATTGCCAAGGCACCGGAAGAGATACAGAAAAATTAACCCACCAATCTGCCAGGCATAGTTTAAAAAGTTTTGCTATTGCAATTCAGCAACATCAGACCATTTCATTCGAGGCTGTGAGCAAAAAACACGCGCACCTATATTTCTTCAGGTTGTTTTTCTTTTTTCGGTTATAAAGATTTTCGTCAGCTTTTATGTTACAAAATATTAGACGGCGACCAGTAGATCGCAAAAATATCACGGGTTACAATAACTCCCTGGGAGGTTAATAGGGTTTTTTTTTACTTTAACCATTCTAAGGCATTATGGGTTGCAGGGTGGTCCTACGGAATCCAGGAGGGTGATAAAACGGCAATCACCATGGTGAAGGGTATGCGGCACGGCCGAATATAGCGCTCATACTTGTTATTTATGAAAATGTTACAAGAAAATAATCGGCATAAATAAAACTAGTTATTTGTCGAGCTTTTATTTCATTTTTATTAAAAAAAAAACAACAAAAGCAATAAAAAATCCTAATAGTTTTATGAATGTTATAAACATAAATATATGTATGTATGTATGTACGTTCGGAGTGTTTTATAGTTTTGTAAATGTGTACACAAATTTTTTTAAAAGATATAAAAAGATAGATAATAAAATATTTGAAGTTAAATGAATAAATTAATTATGTAGGCGGCTTAAGTTCTTAATTATAAAGAGATAAAGAAAAAATTAGACACCAGCAAAGTGGAATGCAATTTCTAGACAGCTATGTACGTCCGTCATCAGCACTCTTCGTATCTATCTACTAGGTAGTGTCAATTGTTATTAATTTTCTATTTAAACAAACTTATCAAAGGAATAGGATGTGAGAAATTTTAATTTGTATATTATATTTCATTGGAGATAGAGCTATTTGAAATTGTTTTACACTTTTAAACACTATTTCTTTATGGCCCCTATTACGGTTTACAACTCAACTGAAATTTTACAATTACAACTTGTCAAAAATTTTTAAAATGAATTTAAATTGTGTTACAACTTTGTTGTAGTTTCACCGTTTACAACCCTGTGTTAGTTCGGTTAACAAAAGTTTAAAAAAATTACAACTCATCAGTAGCTGTTGTTTTCCAAGTTGTCTTTTAGACAACTGAGTTGAGTTGTAAACCGTAATAGGGGCATATATTATACTACCAAGCAAACATTTTTCTTTATTTTTATAATTAAGTTTTTACGCTCTGGGTCTTTTTATAAAAATATTTCAATTTATTTTTATATTCGATATTTCGCTACACCATTGGGTAGCATCGTCAGAAAATGAAAATAGTTTTATAATATTTAAATGAATGAAAATATTAAAATGATTGAAAAAATTTTTTGTCAATCAAATTTAAAAAACTAACATTTCAAAACATTCAAAAACAAAATTTAAAAAAAAAACAAATAAAATGTTACTACCAAGGTATATTTATTTTACTAGGTAGTGGCGTCCCTACAACAAATACAACAACACAAGAACAACATGCCATTTTGTTGTTGCTTTGTAGTTCGAAATGTCAAAAAAACATATAAGAAAATTGAGAAGGCGTGTATGTGTTTTATTGCTTTCTCACTTCTACACTATAAAATTTCTGAACCCATACAACTTTTGACATGTCGAACTACTAAATCAGCTGGGCGGACGACACTACCTAGTAAGATAAATATACCTTGGTTACTACGAATGATAAAACATTTAAAAAAAATATATACATATGTATTTAAATATCTACATAAAATTTCTTATATTAAGAATATTTAAACAATTTTAGAAAAAACCAAAATAATTTCACATTTATACATACATATATGTACATAAATTACACCGGAAAAGTTACAAAAAATTAAAGATTCTATTATACTATTATTTTTTATATCTATAATTCTCTGCAATATTTTCTGTATCGGCTTTAAAATTTGTTCTTTTTTCAATCGGAACTTTAATTATTTGTAACATTTCTAACATATAACGACGTTTATAATTATTTTCCAAATTTAGAATTGGTACATTTTCAAAGTTGGGATAGTGATTACTTTTTGAACAGTGGGAAGACAATGCTGTTTTTGCAAACTGATGTTATCTCTGTATCTCTGGTCTGATTTATGTCCAGCTATTCTCGTTTTCAGTTTATTCTTTGTTGTACCTACATATACTTTATTACAATTCTCTTTGTCATTTCCCTTACAAGGTATTTTATACACTAAATTTGACATATCTAATTTTTCTATTTTATCTTTTGGTTTGCTAAATAATCTATTTAATGTATTATACGTTCTATATGCCATCTTATTTTTCTTTATTTTTATATAGTTTTTAGAATTTATTGAAAAATGATATCGTAACAATTGTAGTAAAATCAAAATGGAACCCTTATGAAAATATTATGTCTACATGATTAAGAAAAGCTTATATTTGTAATTGTAGAATAATCTTACAGAAACAATATTTTATTAATTTTTTTAATCTTCTTTATATAATCTTCTTTACATAATTGTAGACTTATATTCGCAAATAATGTATATTTGTATGTATGTACATATATATATGTAATTTGTGGCTAATTTCCACAAAAATGTTCACCTAAAGAAATATGAAAAGCAATGGAGCACATAATCAAGTTTTCTCAAATCACATCTTTCCAGAATAGTCAATACAAAATTTAGCACACAACACTACTATGAAGGAACACTGCATAGGAGAGAATGCATAGATAGCTTGCTCATAGATACTCACTATTAACCACATTTTTTAAGATTGCCCACAAAGAAGTACCACAAATGAGACGCTTTAAGAGATCCTATGCTGCAAGAACTCTTAGTAGATCTGCCAATGAAATTTAAACTATTATTAAAAAATTTTCGGGAAATTTTTTTTACTTTTGCGGCTACCTAAGCGCTACATAAACGGTGTTAAGAATCATTCCTAGGAAGTTCATATGTTCTAGACAGTTGTTTATTGAGATCTTAGGTTCATTTTTGTAGTTGATTGTTTCCTTGAATTTTGAACGGTTTGCTACCTATGGACCTGAACAGGGGAAAAAAAGGTAAACAAAATTGAATTTTTTTAAGTTTTTTGCGATTTTAACCTTGAAGATGAAGTTTTTTTTGATTTTATATGTTAACAATTTTTGTTCTTTATGACAAGAGTTACAACTTTGCCTCAGAGAGTATATAAATATTTCATCTTTGAGGGCCCATAAAAAAAACTGGAGGACCAGGGGTCTTTTTTTTTGGTCTTTTATCACGTAGTAGTGTCCGTATATGGTTATTTTGCCATGACTTAAAAAATTACACAGTGTGTAACACAATAGTGTTGAAGTTAACAATGTCAAAGCCGTGCCCGCTCTGCGAATTTTATATGAATATTATTTGAATTATTTTTTTTTTTTCTTTATCTCTTTATAATTACGAATTTAAGCCAAAATAAATTATTTATTTATTTAAAAATAGTTCAAATAAAATTCATATAAATATTTTAAGTTATTTTTTTCGTATACAGCAAGGCGAATTCATACCAGGTGGTGTTGATAGCCCAGCTGATTGTTTTTTGCTCTCGTTTTTTTTGCTAATGTCTTGTCAAAAATACATTGTTTCATATCTGCTAATCTAATGTCAAAGTTGTTGTTTTGTTGTAGTTGTTGCTCTACTGCCTACACCTGGTATGAATTCGCCTTGGTATACAGTTAGGAATACATTTTTGCATTTTACATTTTTGCTCAATCGTCTTTAATATGAGTGTCAAAACAATTAGATTTATTAAGTTTTAAATAATCTTCAGAATAAAGAATTCCTTCTAAAGTTTCATTTTCTAAGGAACATCGAAATTTGTTTTTTTTTTTTTGTTTAATAACAGCACTAAATATTCCTTCGACATTTGCGAAAGAATGTGGCAGAATCATAATTTGTTTCACAAATTCTGTTAAAATTTTAAAAGCTTTTACGTTATCTCCTCGCTTTATTTCAGAAATTACATAAATTAGTTTCAGGCTTTGTAAATATTTATACAAATTCAAGAATGTGCAATTCTCGGTACTCAGAATCTAACGCTTTATTTTTCATTTCCATCAATGAAATTCGGAAAATCCCTAAGGATATCCAAAATAATCTTTTGTTCTTCATTATTACATATGGATTTATTAAACTTAGTGATTTAAAGTTAATTTCAAAATCAAACCGTTTCCGTATTTGGATGCGCATGTCTATCATAGCTGTAAATGAATCATTCATTTTTTAATTAATTCGCGAATCATTCATGTATTGAATTACCAAATTTTGAATTAATTCTTTTTATATAAAAAAATGAATTGAATGAAATTTGAATCAATTCAAATGAATTAGGCAGAAATGAATTGCAACTCGTTTCCAATTCAAATGAATTTGTAAAATGAGTTGCAATTCATTTTTCAATTCAAATGAATCTGAAAAATGAATTGCAATTCATTTCCAATTCAAATGAATTTGTTAAATGAATTGTTGCAATTCATTTTTCAATTCAAATGAATCTGAAAAATGAATTGCAATTCATTTCCAATTCAAATGAATTTGTTAAATGAATTGCAATTCCTTTTACAATTCGTTTGAATTGAATTTATTTTGAATTCAAATGAATTAGAATGAATTGCAATTCAATGAATAACATCAAAAATGAGTTGTAATAATTGTCGTTGGGTGGTGGGTCACAAAATTTAAAAATTATTAATTGTTGCTTAAATATTAAACGTGTCTTGTCGTTTAGCGTATTTTAAATTAAAAATCAGTTCTTCTTGAAGAAATAAACTCCAAACACCATGTTTTCTTTGATCAGGCGCAGATACAGGACAAGGTTTTTTTAATGTTTTTATTGAATTTTTCATTTTGGTAGCAGAATTTTCCATTTTTCATTCCCTCTAGATCTGCTCTTGAATTTTATTGAATGCAACCCATTTTTGATTTTATTCATTGAATTGCAATCATTGTTCTAATTCATTTGAATGAATTCAAAATCAATTTAATTGAAAGGAATTGTAAAAGGAATTACAATTTACTTAAAAAATTCATTTGAATTGGAAATGAATTGCAATTCATTGTTCTAATTCTTTTGAATGAATTCAAAATCAATTCAATTCAAATGAATTGTACAAGGAATTGCAATTCATTTAGCAAATTCATTTGAATTGGAAATGAATTGCAATTCATTTTTCAGATTCAATAATTCAAAATTTGCTAATTCGTAACGAATTAAAATAAAAAAAGAATGATTCATTTATAGCTCTGATGTCTATATAAAATTTACGCAGTTATTTAACAACTAGCTGTGCCCGCCACGTCGTCGGCGTTCTGACAATATTTTGTTCGATTTTGTTTTAAAAGTTCTCCACACCAAATTTTAAGATTCTTACTTTTATAACGCTTGAGTTCTGGTTTATATATTTTCTTTATATGCAGAATACAAATCTAAAATGTTTGTTTATAATGTTATAAAATTATTCTAGAGTTATGTAAATGCTATCAAAAACCAAAGGTTTTTTCAAGTGTTCAGTACCTTTAAATTGGTAAAATTGCGAACACTTTTTCTGTATTTTTTCTTGGAGATGAGATGTTTTTTGCAGAAAGAAAGTATCCTATATCCTCACAAAATTTTATTAAAATTCATCCAGTAGTTTTTACGTGATGCGAACACAGGCAGACAAACAAAACTTCTAAAAATTGCTGTTTTGTATTCTATTTCGATTATTATTGGCACCAGCAACAAAAATATCAAAAAATATTTTATAAAATTATATTTTACAAAAATAGTCCTTTTACTGTTTTATTATACATACAGTGATGTTCCATAAAATAGGGCCAGTCTCACTTTCTACATTTTACTGTCCTCAATTCACTTGAAGAATCTTTGTGGTCTGACGAATCAAAACTAAATTTATTTAACTCTGACAAGCAGCCGCTGTGTACCAAGGCCACCAAACACCAAACGTCTTTCTTAATACACCATAAAGACCATTAACACGGCGGCGGAAATATTATGGTGCGGGGGTGTTTTTCATATATTGGAACTGGGCCTATCGTACGGGTGAAGGAAAGAATGGATGCTATTTTTTACACAAATCTGCTTAACAGTTATGTGATGGCTTACGCACAATAAGAAATGCCGCTTGGATTTGTGTTTCAGCAAGACAATGACCCGAAACACACATCGAAGTGGACAGAAGATTGGTTTTAAAAATATAGGGTTGATGTTTTCAGCTGGCCTGCTCAGTTGCCAGTCTTAAACCCATTAAAAACTTTTGGCGAATAGTTAAACCAGCTCTTAAGGGAAAACATGCAACTAATAAAGATCACTTGTGGGCATTAGTTAAAGGAGCCTGGCGAAATATTCCAATTGAGACATGGCAAAAACTCGTTGACCCTATGCCAAAACGGTCCTTACCCGTTATCAAAAATAAATTATATTCCACTTAGTACTAAGGTAATAAAGATAATTAAAGTAAATTATTCTATTCATCTTTTGGAATTTTGTGTTTTTTAGATAATTGAAGTGGATGGCTCTATTTTTTGCACATCTAAAATCTTCAATTTTGAATGTTTTTACGTATATATTTCATTTTAAGTTTTTTTATCAAAACCGATCTATAGTAATTTAGTTGGGCCGTTGTTCGGTCTCACAAAAATAAAAACCTTAAAATTTTTTCTGAAGATTTAGTATGTTTTTTTCTTTTTTGAAATATGTAGTAAAAGGTGTCACTATTTTATGGAACACCACTGTATGTATAGATATTGTGAACTTTTAGCATAAACTCCCAAATAAATTGATTTGATAAAATCTGCATTTTTTTAACAAAAATCGGCAATAGGCATTTCGTGACTTTTTGGAATAAAAATCCGAAAATTGCCAAAAAAAAATCGGCACTTTTGGCAGCACTGAAGCTAATCTGTTTTTATTAGATTGAATAAATACAAGAAAGAGCAAAAAGAGAGCAAGAGAATCTCAAACGACAACAATTTTCGTGTGTTAAAATCTCAAGCAATAATAATAATAATAATACTGTTAGGTTACAGCCTTAAGGATACCACAAGGCTATCGTGGCACTCGTAAAGTAGCTCTGGGTCGGGGAACACGTGCGTGCGTCATTGTCATTATCGCTTAAAGTCAATCAGTCCGTCCTTGTTGCTCGGCATTCGAGTGGTTTGCGTCTCGTTCTCACACTGGCTGATTGGTGTCCTCGAATAGCTGTACTACGGCACTGTTATTGGTGGTTGCTTAATCAGCCACATGTAATCGTTTCGTTTTTGTTTATAACCTATTAATTTTTAATTTCAATAAGTCGGATATTGGTGGAGCACCATTTAAAAACTCTACTGTTAACTGGAGGAGCACCATTAAACTCAATTTTTAACTGGAGGAGAACCAATAAACTCAAGATTTTCACTGGAGGAGCACCATTAAACTCATTAATTTTTACCTAGCTGAATTTGGAGTCTCACTTTCTATACGAAGGTATAGGTCGCGCTGTAGATTTTGGAGGAAGCTAAGGCGATCACACCCTGGCGTTTTGGTCTAGCACCTTTGCCATTTACCAATTTTTTGGAGAGAAAGAAAAGCTTTCGTGGACACTAAAACGAATTATATTGCCTATATCGTTTACACCAGTATTATATTAAAAATGAATGCTAATCTATCTGCATACATACTTATGTATGTATATAAATAAAATCAAAAGAATGGCTGTCGTCGTGGATTGGGGAACACGTTCGCGCGTCATCATTATTTAAGGTCAATTATCTTTTCAGGTCAATCAGGCCGTCCTTGTTACTCGGTCTTCAAGTGGTTTGCGTCTCCCTCTCGCACTAAGTGATTGGCTTCCACGGTTAGCTGTACTATGTTACAGTTAATTGGTTTTTGCATTAATCACCCACGTGTACTCGTTCTGGTTATCGTGTATAACCTAAATTTTGATATTTAACTACATAATGAAAATTAAAAAACGAAAAGAAAATTTTACATGACGAAATTAATAAATCAACAAAAAAAAAAATTAACAAACTAAAGAAAACTAAAATAAAAATAAAAAATGTACTGTCTGTTTTTTGTGAAAATGTAATATTACATTAATTGAAGAATATACTTAAGAAGGAAGAAAAAACAACTTATTTGGATCAGCCTACATATGTACATACATTGAAGAAAGCAATAAACACAAGATTTTAAAAACACAATTTGACGAGAGGATAAAAATTAAAAAAAAGTGGATGAAAGAACCTGGTGAAGACCAAAATAAAACTGAAAATTTACTTAACATTAAGTAACAAGAAGAAATTATACAATTGGATGAAAGAACCTGGTGGAGAACCAAATTGAAACTCGCTGTGAGGATTTTAACCTCACTTTTTTGACGTGGTGCAGTACCAACAAACAAAAAAATCTAAGATTGATACTGGTGGAGACCAATAATACTCTAGGAGTACACTCTGGTGACCTACTTCCTGTGCAAAGGTACAGGTCGGCTGGATTTTCCCGAGGAAGGCTCCCACATGTTGATAGACCCTGGCAATATAACACACTAGTGTTGGCCATTTGAAACCAAAACCCCCCCCCCCCCCAAAAAAAAGAATGGCTGCACCGATTTGGCTAATTGTTTTTAAATCTTCATCATAACCCAACTTAGGTTTTTACGGGGAAAAAAAATGAACTATAATAGGTACATGGATCTTGGAAATTTTGCATCAGTAACCCCTTCATTAATATACCTAGTTTAGCTAAACACAGTCTGGATTGGAATAATAGGCGTGGTACCTCCCATACAAAGTGTAATAATAGTTCACTTTGTATGGGAGGTACCACCTGGAGATCTGAAATAGTTACAGTCTTGAAACTTTGCACAAGTAACCCTCATACTAATGTACATAGTCTAACAAAACACAGAGTGGATTGGGAAGGTGGGCGTGGTACCTCGTATACGAAGTGAAATAATATTATCTCGTAACCTAGATAACTACAACAGGTAGAGTCTTGAAAATTTGCACAAGTAACCACCTTACTAATACAGTGCTGTCTGGGTAGAGTGAACCCGCGATGCTTGCATACCTCGGTAGAGTGAATGTTTACATTGACTACTCTGTAGAGTAAACACTCATGAACCTCTATAGAGTGAACATACTTTATGGTGAGTTTTTAGGTTTGGCGAAGGAGAAAAACAATGAAAAATAGTATAAAAATTAAAGAGAACATAAAATAAAGGTAAATTAACGATTCTTTTAGAGTAAGTTGACAAGTTACTCTCACAAATACGCATTCTATGAAGTGTTAATTTATTGAAGTCTGCGCGCATGTTCCATTAAGGTCGTGTCTTAAAGTTAATTTCTGAATAATTCGTGTTATAATTGTTACATAAAAATGGATTCGAAAAAAGGAAACCATTTATCATTAAAACAAAAAAGCGACATTTTAAAAGAAATTGAAAAAGGTGCTAGTGTTACTTCTTTGGCAAAGCGTTATGGCGTTGCAAAATCAACAATTTCTTGCACATTTGAAATATCAGATGATGAAGACAATGGCGAAACACCAGCAAACACAAATCCAATATTATCTGCTAAAGCCATTAAGGTTTTTGATAAGGGTATCGAATGGCCTGAGGCTAATGCTACAAATTTCTACATTGCAAATATCGGTAAACAAACAAAAAAAAACAACTATTACTAATTTTTTCCAGTCATAAATTTAAACTTTAATATTACATGGAAATATATAAAATGTATAACCTATAAATGCATTTAGAATAAATAAATTAGTTTTTTAGGTTTTAAAGGTTAGCCATACTTGGAAGAAAGTGTTTATTGTATTTTTTTGTGGATGTGTGTATCGAAGCGCACCAGGAATAGCTAGTATTATTAGACAACGCATATATGCCTTTTCTGGAGATTAATGCAGGGTCTAGCAACAAGAATGCGGCTACAACGATTTTTCAAGTCGCCGTTGGTTCGTAACCACATTTCGGCACTCGGAGCGAGTTTTATTTCAAAGGATTTTACCTGCGGACAAGAGAGATCAAAAGCAACGATTCAAGAGAATGTCCTGCATCATCGATTTAGGAATATTTGCGGTTATCATTCAGTATTTTTGCTCAAGGTGAGCTCGCAATACTCGTTAATTTCAGAAAAGAGTGTCATCTTACAGAGATGGGAGGCAATAACAAGAGGAGAAATTTTAAGTAAAATATAATAATTCTTGAAAAAAAAAACCGACTACAAAACAAATATATATGCATCAATTCTAAACTAAAAATTTAAAAGGAAGTAATCTATAAGAAATAGTACTCAATTCAAATACTTCTATACTTGTTGCTCTAACGGACAAGTAATATACGTTCTGTACATTCAAATGTCTATCCATAACGACAAATTACGTCAGATATGAGGACACCCTTTATTTTTTTAGTTATTATTACTGGCACAGTAATAAAAATTAACGGTTACAAAGATATGGCCATATAGCTTAAACAATATCACCTAGAGGACACCCTTTAATGTACAATTTTAAATTAAACAGTTATTTTAAAGGACAGATTCTTTGTTAATTTCAAATGTCTGTCTAAAACGGTTCAAAAGTTTGGCCATATGCATCAATTTACATCAACTATTAAGACACCCTTTAAAATTTTAAATATTTATAAAGGTTATCATACGGGACATAGTAGTGGAGATTCTGTCTAATTTTCAAGTGTTTGTCTATAACGGTTCAAAAGATAGGGCTAGATAGGTTAAATTATATCAATTATGGGGACACCCTTTAGTTTCCAAATTTAAATTATATACTTGATGTTATAAAGGACTTAGATATATAGGTTCTTTGTAAATTTCAACCGTCTCTCTGTTACGGTTCAAAAGTTTGGCAATATATATCAAATTACATCAACTATTGGGAAACCCTTTAACTTCTAATTATAAATATTTAATTTCTGATTATAAATATTGGACATTCTGTCCAATTTTCAAGTGATTGTCTACAATGGTTCAAATATTTAAATTTACGTCATATATGGGGACACCCTTTAATTTTTAAGTTTATTTTTTTATTCATTTCTGTTCTTGACAGTTATAGTGATATGCAGTTTTTTAAAATTTTAAAAAGGTGCCCTTTACGATTCATAATACACGTAAAAAACACGTATGTTGTATGGGGACACCCTTTAATTTTCAAAATTCTGAACTTCTTTTAAAATGGGACCAATCTGTAAGCATTTCCTTTATAATAAAGAAAAAATTTTTAAAATCGGTTCAGAAATGCCCGAGTTCTGCGGGCACAAACATAAAAAAGCAACATTCAGACGAATTGATAACCTCCTTCTTTTTTTGAAGTCGGTTAAAAATAAAAAATTCTTAAATGCTTGTCGGACTTACCCGCAGTTTAACAGAAAATGAGGATTACTCGTTTATTTATTTTCTTTTGCTTGTATTTTGTATGTTTTTTTTTTTTTATTTATTGATAAAAAATAATAAAAATCCATTTAAACAGAAATATGAAATTAACAACTTTAGATACTTAGGTTAGTGTGTGTGTGTAATTCTATAAATATATAATTATAATAAATACTTTGTAAATATATTATTGATTTACTGCAAGTAATTCAATTGTATGAAACAATCACGCAACGCTACAACTATTTCTTCCACTACTCGTCGGAGTCTTACACCGGTTTTTACTTTTCGAGCCATTACTTAAAGTATTAAAACACTGGGGGGAAGTAGTGAGTGCATAAGATTTTAGCGTTGATTTGACAGATGGAGGCAAAGGTAAAGAATCGATTGCATATACGCTTGTGCGTCTGACAATAGTGCGGCAACATAATTCTTGTAACGATAACACTGAAAAATAAATAATCAAATTTTATTTAATTTTCTTTTACATACATACATACATACATACATACATACATACATACATACATACATACATACATACATACATACATACATACATACATACATACTTACATACATACATACATATGTATCTATTAAAACATTAAATAAATATACGCGATATGAATTAGTTTCTTCATTCTAAATAAAATTAAATTTTTTTTTATAAATTTAAAATAATTTTTTCATCGTATAAACTCTGTCTCTATGGTCTGATTCAGGTTAGATGGTCCAACGAATCTACTTGCTAAACTGCGAGAACGATCTAGCCCTCACTAGATCAGATGAAAATGACTTTGTTATTTCGGGTGCCGAAAATTTAGCTACGTGACCCTTGCTAGAAGGATGGCCCACCCATACAATGACTTGCAGAAGCTACCAAGATGAGGAAATGGTCGAACACCTCCTCTGCATATGCGCTGCACTGGAATATCGACGTGTTCAGCACCTTGGTTGAGGCCCTTTCTGATCTTTTATCATTCGAATCAGGCAGGATAAATTCCTTTTTGAGCAGTTGCGGTTTGTTTTCTTGACCACTCCTAGTTGGCGAAACAAAGTAACTGATTGCATTTTTCGGCCAGTGAGCCTTATATGGCAACTTTTTTTCACTTGTCAGAGCAGATGTGTTATTCGATTGTTTCTTCCTCTTTCTCATATTGGCAGATTCTGCAGAAGACATTCGGTCCTATTCCCGTTAGCGTTTTAATTTTAACGGTAGTTTCTATGTCGTTTTGTCATATTCCACTGAGAATAGGGCCGATTACATGGAAGACCTATACTTCTCCCATGGGTTCCGAACAGCCAAATGCCCAGTGACTGTAGCTACCAAGTGACTTAGGGGAATTTTCCACATCCCTAGTAAAACAGCCGTTTTCTTTTGATCTAGAAAGGCAAGATTGTTCTTGCAATCAAGAATATCGGCGCCAGATCATAGAGAGCATTGCTTATTGCCTATATCTAACACATTTATTATAGATTTCAGTATAATTTAGTTTTATTTAATTTTTTGAATAAAAAAAATTAATACATTACGTTACCGTGTATTGTATGTTTTTGTTATAAGAATACAAATTTGCAGAAATAACGCCAAAAATCTATAAATATAAATTAACTTACCCTTGTTATTCCTCCATATTCTTTCCATGCCATTTCTGTGAAGAGCCATTCGTGCCAATTCACAAAACGATTCTCTAATATTAAAATCGCAAAGAGGCGATATTTCAAAACACGACATATTATTTCGCGATGCATAAAGTTCTGCTTGTTTTGCTGCAACTTGCCGTTTGAATGCCAAGTGAAGTCTATTTCCTACCAGAACTTTTGGAATACCTGGGGCGTGCTGAAAAAAAAAAATGTATTTATTTAAGTATAATATATATATTATAAATCAATTCATAAAATATACAAAAGGCGCCGGGTAACTAGCTATACCATATACCCACTCTTAAAGGGTGATGTATCGATTCTCGCACTTTTAACATGTCAAAAATATTTATTAACAAAAGCTCAACCATAATATTTGTGTATAGTTTCAAAAGATTCGACTCAGTAAGAAAAAAAAAAAGATGAAAAAATAAAATAATAATAAATGTGCGAGCCACCGCACCACACTTTCCTGGCCATGATATTTAATTATCAGACGAGTCCAATGTGTGTACAAAGCTTCATTATAATCAGGTCAGTAGAAATAGAAGAAACCGTATATTAATTTGAATAGCTGTGACACCTCCCACATTTTAATGTTTAGAATAGATTGTTAACCAACTTTAGTTTAATTAAACGAATTCTGGGCTATATTATTGCCGGAAAAGCGCAATTGAATGAGATATTAGACAAAAACTGATGAAAGCTTTTTTGAAGGACACACTGATTTTCCGAATCTTTCGAGGCACATAAATAAAAATTGATCATAAATTTCGCCAAACTTAGTTTAGGGTTTACTACTCTTTGATAGCAGAATCGAACCTATACTGTCACGCCTTATATTTTTTGCACTGTTGCACTGTGTCATTAGTATTATAAAATATATAAAAGACTATGAGGTGATTGAAAATAGGTTTATACGTTGTTGTTGTAACAGCTCTGCTGCTGTCGGAAGTTCTTTCCTGGGAAAAAAAACTTCCGGTTGATACAGCTGTTGCTGAGTTGACAATCTTTGGCCGAGTGTGACTCGGGTCGTTCCGGAGCGAAGATCCAATTGTTTTGGGAACGAGGTTTATACGTGGGTGTTATTTGTGTGGGGTGTGCGAAATACGAAATAAATTTTTCAAGCAAATCCCATGAATATTTACAGAAGACATGAATCGGAATAATTAAGACTTAATTTAGAGTCTAGCAATTTATATCCGAGTCACATAAATATTCATTTTTAAGCATTTATTCAATATTTATTTAGGGGAGTAATAAATGGGAATCCTATGCAGAGAGAAAACAGCTTAGAATCTCTAATCTTTTCTATAACCGACTGGAGAAAATGAAAAGCGAAAAAAAAAATATCAACATAACCCATTTCCAATAAGAAACCTTTACGCAGATTAAAAAAAAAATATACAAAAATTCTTCAATTTTACCTCTTCTACTTCCTTTAGCCATCTATCAATTCCATCAAAACTCCACTTATTAGTTATATCGTAAACTAATATTATTCCTTGTGCACCCCTAGAATAAGATCGAATTATAGTACAAAATCGTCCTTGACCCGAAGTGTCCCACAATTGAAGTTTTACTCTCTTTCCCTCCAGAAGTATTGTTGTAGTTTTGTAAGCTTAAAAAAAACACAACTTTTACTATAAATTTAAACATAAATATAAATGAAATATACGTACCACTTCCGCTGCAAAACGGACTTTCTGATGATGCATCTTCCAATCCTGATAAAATTTCGTGTTTACCAACATCACTGTCACCCACTAGTAATACTTTAAGCAAGTAATCATAATCTTTCGTCATATTAGTCATAGACTATAAAAAACAGATTTTATTGGAAAAAAATCTAATAAAAGTTCAGTTTATTTTTGTATTTTTTTTATTTTTTTTTTTTTTTGTTGCAAATTACAAACAACGTGGGGTACATTTACATTGTGTTTGCCATAATTTTAGGCTAGATTGTGTCCTGACAAATTTTTTTCGAAGACATTTATTTTGTAAAAATATATAGGATTTATTCTAAAGCTGGGACAACTTGTCGTAAGAGTTTTTAAAAGACAATAACTGTGAAGTTCCTGGCTTGTCTTTAGACAACACCCACCCACCCACACAACGCATAACCAATGAATCTATTCAGGCAACCAAAAATTGAAAAGTGGTAGGAAAAATGAAGAATTAAAGGCTTTGCTTTAACGCCCCTAAGTCATTTTTGTTATAGGCGAAGAAAAGTGGATCTATAACGATAATCTAAAGCTCAAAAAGTGATACCTATGTAAAGTCCGGTAAACCAAAAACATCATCAGAAATTCAGTTTTCACCAATCCTCTGTATAGTCCAGGCCCTGCCACTTTTAAATACTATTTATACTTACCCTTTGATAAAGAATTACATAGCTTGAATACGGTTCACTTCAGAACATGACATCAAAAATTGCCTTGATGCGTTTATGGACTCAAAAGATAACAAGTGGAATCTATAAATTGCCCGATGTGTGGAAAAAAATCGTTGTGTTCGACGGACAATACCGTGAGGTTAAAACTATCAAAACGAAGTGAACGGCCGCCTATAACTAGTAACACTTTTCAGGGAAGAACTTCCGCCAGCTGCAGAGCTGTTGCAACAATAATTAGTAAAGTTATCTCTGGCCCTCAAATTTTCAGTCATAACGAATTCCGGTTTTAAACAATCAGTAGGCGAGAAAAATAATATAACAATTAAATATTAACAACAAACTTTGGAATATACATATGAAGATGAGCTTTAAACATGTGTAAACATAATTCTCACTATAAATGCGTGGTACCCTGAGAAAAAACATTTAAAGTTTGTTACGCCCACATTGAAGAAATGAAGTATAATATTGTCATTTCCAAAAGAAGATACCTACATCTGATAACATCTCTATGAATGATATAACAAACAATTCTTCATTATTAAACAAAAAGAAACTAAAGTGTATTTTTTAGCCTTTACGGCCCTCTAGTAAATGATCGATATGTATTTACAAAGAAAGCACTTAGGTACGTATATACACGTATTTTAAGTGTTTTCAATAGTAAAAAAGTTAATTATATATTTTAAGGTAAATTAGTTTAACCATATTACTGTTTACTTAATTATATGTGCATATAAATTTACACATATTTATATATGTATATATATGAAAGTATGTATGTTCAGGTGTATATAAAACACACTCATATCTAAATTTTTGAGAATCACATTCGTTGGTAATTTGCAAACATCAACATTGACAAACCATTACAATCTTTAAGTCACTCTTTTATATAAAAAATGTAGGCACTTTGCAATTTAATAAATTGTTGCATTATTTTTTTCAATATAAATTAATATCGTTTAATGAAAAGAATTTTGTCACAAATATTTTGTGATTTTGTGTCATAAAATTCTACTATATTTATAAGACAAAGTTGTCAACTGTTTGATTTTCAAAAAGCACAATTTCAAGTTTAAAACGTTTACTAGCACTGCGTTTATATCTGACAATACTGTGATGACAAAATATAAAGCGGCATTTAGATGGTCAATCGCGGCTTGTCAGCACGGGTTGATGTCAAGCCAAAATTCGTGTTTGTCAGCCGCGCTGGATGGAAATCAAATATTTTTGATATTTTGTGTTTGCCGTCACGCCATCAAGCTTGTCTAAGTGCATGTTTGTCAACCACAGTGTAAATTTCATTTGAATTTTTGTAAGCGAGCAGTAAAGATGTCTCGGCTAGAGCGCTTGTGTTTAAGAGAATTTATTGTTTTTGCATGTGGGTTAGTTTTTTTTTATTATGTATACCATTGTATGTAAAGCGTTTTTATTAAAGTTTATTTTTAAAATATTTAATTTATTTAATTATTGTGTGTGTGTTTATATAGAAATATTAATTGCCAAAATTCAAGTTAAGAAAGGGTATGTAGACGAGTTAGCAAAAATATTATTTAATAGGTATTTTTCAATTATTATAAACGAAAATCCCATAACGAAGTTGGGGAAATGTTTTCCTTCAACTTAGGACAGCTTCTGACATTATTACTTGTTCTAAAAATTAAGATAGATTTGATTAAACCTTAAACAGCACAAAAAGAAAGGATTCACGGTGCATTAAAAGTAAAATACTGAAAATTATTCATATTGGAGATCATATAACTGTGGAATTTTGTTTCTGTATTAATAAAATATTACATACATTCTCACATTTTCCTATTCATTTACACAGTATGAATTAAAGAGATTTTAATGAGGCATAACTCTGACCAGATACTAAGAAATTCAATATTGCCGAAAGGTGTTCTTTTGCAAAAATAATATAAAGAATATTTGTATTTTTTCAATAAATTTTTTTAAACAATTGATTAGAAACTGTAGAATAAATAAAAAATATAGTCATGACGTCGTTGTTTATAATTCTCTATAATTCCATTCTCTAATAATTCCATTGTCCGAATTCGTTTACTACTATTTTTTGATTGTCGTCTTCGTATAATTCATCAATTAATAAAGCAGCAGCTAAATCCTGTGCCATCATAAATAACAACCTCACTGCTCAGTGTCTGTTGTATAATGATGTTTGACAATCTTCGCTTTATCATGTAAATATGTAAATGCTAAACACTCTCTCACATCAACCCGCAGTGACAAGCCCCGATTGACCATCTAAATGCCGCTTAATACGTATAAGTTGTTGCTGCTGTCGGAAGCTCCTTCTTCTTTCGATTGTTGCAGCTGTTGCTGAGTTCACAATCTTTGGCCTAGGGATACTCGAGTCTTTCCGGAGAGAAGAGCCGCTTGTTGTGGAAACAATACGTATTAATTATCAATAATGACAATTGTCTTCATAGTGTAGTGTAAGCATCCATTCAACAATGATGACAATTCATTACGTTTTTCCGTTTTGATTTTTCATACATAAAAATTCAGGTTGCTCTACACTGCGTTTACAACTGACAAAGCTGTTAAGACAATAGCAACACCTACGCACTTTTTTACAAATACATGCATACTTTTCCAATTGTCTCAACTAAAGTTTTTTGAAGACAGCAACTAGAACAGTGATTTAACTTATGCTGACAAAACTTAAATTTTTGTGTACAGAAAAAGCAAGAATAAAAAATTTTAATGAATTGTCATAACTATTGTCTGGATGCCTATACTACGGAAACAATTTTTGACAACCAATACATATTATTTTATTGTCATGACAGCATTACCTGGAGCAATACCTGATAAAAATTTGTCTTGATAAAAGTCAAACTTCGCATTAAAAACAACATTATTTTTAATACTGGGTTTTTTATATGAAGTTTGATTTTTATCAAGACAAATTTTTATCAGGTATAGACGGTAGGTTATCAAAAGCATTTAAAATTTTACTTATTAACTTCTTCAATTATTCTTAAAATTTTTATTACATTTTTTTTAATTTTGTTTACAAGTTGTGTTTATTTTTTTTATAATTGTTATAAATTTATTTATTTTTTATTAGTTATTTGATTTTTTATTTTGTTTTTTAATTTTAATTTTCTTTTTTTTTCAAAGAAGTTGAAATCATAACAACATAACATAAACAATGTTTTCGGCACTGAAATACGCTTTGGAACTGTTTTCTCGGATTCAATCAGCTTTGCACTCTGACCAGCACGGCGCCCACTAAGACTTTTTCTCGCTTATTTGTACTAATTTTTATAGTACCAGTTTTCTCGCATTGGTTCTCGCAATAAACGTAAGTCGGATCGGCACAGCAACAAGCGGCCACTCTGTACGCACCCTAATGTAGACAGATCAACGGTATTATTTTGTTAGCGCTAGTCTTTTACTCTGGGGGTTGCGGGTTCTATTCCCACCACAAACGATGTTTTCTGCAGACAAGCAATAAGCGATTCTTAGAATATATTTTTTTTTCATTCTCACTGTCAAATCTAAAAGATTCACCATAATGTTATTGTTCTCCTATCCTACACAATTCAATGGTCCTAAATAAAAAATTGTTTCATAATCTTCTTTTTGCATTTAACACTATAATGCAAAAATATGAATTTGCAGCTCTAATAGATTCAACTTGCATTTTATTATTTTTGTTAAAAAAAAATCTTCTAAATTTCGGCTGCACTTTAAGCCGCCGCAGATACTTTTTTGTTAAGCCGCCGCCGAGAATTGAACCTCTGCCTTTGAAGCCTACCAACTGTTTTTAATTCACCATTACATTTGTTTAGTTTTTTACCACCAAACATATTTTTTACTTTTGTTTGTTTAATTCGCAACACGAACGGCTTATTTGTTTGGAATACGATTTTTTTATTCTAAAAGTTTAAAATGGAAAAAGTTGAAGAAAAGGTTTGTTTTAAATAATGAAATCAAATCTAAAAATTTAAAATGGTTGTTGTTGCAATTTTCAGTTAAAAGGAGTAGACGACCCTTGGGATGATTCGTTGCTGATAAAGGCATACGACGATTCAATAAAATTGGCACGAGAGGAATTAGCTCGTCGTATAGCAATATCTACCAGCAAAGATGCCAGCCGTAGTTCAAATGAGAGCAACGATTTAAAATCCGTTGGTATCGAAATTATCAAAACAAAAAATAGTTATAAAGTCGGTGATTACGTACGTGCTACATATGAGGATGGTATAGATTATGAAGCTAAAATTTTGGCAATAGATGAAAACTCCGGAACATGCCTTTTAAAATATATTGGCTACGAAAATGAACAAAACATGCCTTTAGAAAATTTAATTCCCTCATGGGGCAAAAAGGCTCGACGACAACAATTCGCAAAAGCTAAATTAGACGACGAAGAGCAAACAGTTAAGGTGGACAACGCTGGAGGCAAAACACCTAAAAGGAATAAATCAAACAACCTGAAAGCAATTCCGCCGCCACCTCCGATGCCTCCTATGCTATCTGCTACCCATAACACTGAGGACTCTGAGCATCTCTCGGCTATGCTTATGTCTTGGTATATGAGTGGATATTATACCGGAGTATATCAAGGAATGCAAATGGCTAAATCGGCAACTAAAAACAAAAAGCAGTAAAATGTTTAATTGTTATGCAAATAGCAATAATAATTTACATTATATCTAATGTTATATTTCCTCATTTATTATACCTATGTATATTGAAGTATAGAATTTTGATTTTCTTTCGCAACCTTGTTTGTTTATTTTAATAAAAATGAATTTAATACTTTTTTAAATGTATTTTTTAACAAATAAGCAGTAAAAATAATTCTACGCTCTTCAGGCCGGAATTATGTGCGATTTCAGTGCTTGTCAACAAATTCTCTATTTACCTGCACCATATGCATGTAAATCTGTACAAATTCTTAAACAGATAGGAGCAGAGGGGTGTACATGTTGTATTTCATCTATTGCCAGGTGCATAAAACAAGCAATGAGAGAAAATTAAATTGCAACAAAACTCGTATGTACTGTTTGCTCATACTTGTTCTCAACTAAAAACTTACCGTTATTTTAAGTGCAGTTTTCGATTTGGTTGGTTTTTATTGAGTGTCAAAATCAAAGAGAAAGTTGTGGTCAAAATCATATTGTTTTATGTTTATTTTTATATTGTTTACATTTTTTTTTAAAGAAATAAAAAAGTAAAAATAATTTAAATTTTAAATTATTTTATAATTTTAAAATAGTGTTTGAAATTGTGTTTGTACTGATTAAATTCTTGGAAAACTTCGGCCACAGGACATTGGACTTTTATGCCCGTCTCTCCTTGTATCACTTAATGTCCTAAAATACATATTTTCAAATTGTTCGGAAAAAAATAAAAATAATTGTTTTGTTTTCCGTTTGGTTTCAACTTTTTTAGGGACGAATTTTTTAAAGTGAAAAAACATTGATTTTATTTTATTACTAATTGTTTACCTTGTATTTATAACAATTCAGTAACATAAGGTAAATATAGTAAATTTTACAAAAAAAGATAATGTCGACATAAAACATCTATGAATGGAAAGATTTCATGCACTCAGTTGATAAGGGTTCTGTACAGTTTTCACACATACTTAATATACTTGTGCGTTATAGTTATATTATATAGTTATAGTTCATTTTAGTCATCGCTCATTTTAATTCAAAGTTCAAAATGAACTAATTCAATCTTTTAGCTCAATTGCTCTTTTTCCTTTTGAACTAAGAGTTGTGTTCTGAACTACTTGTAATTAATCGACTGTAGACTCTTCCATTGGCGTATTGCTAACATTACAATTCAACATGGCAAATTTCTCCAAAACTTGGTTAATATATGTAGTTTGTGAAAATGTCAATTCACCTTTGATTTTGTCATACTCAATTTTAATACCAAGGTAATGTTGCAAAACTCCACAATCTGACATTTCAAATGATAATGAAAATTTTCTTTTTTAGATCTTCAATTTGAGATCATCAACATAAAGTATTAAAAATAATGTACTTTCTTCAGAAAACTTCGTGTACAGATAGTAGTCATGACGAGATCTTTCAAAACCTAGGTTCAATAAATAGCTATTGGATTTCTCATTCCAACATTTTGGACTTTGTTTCAAACCGTAAAAAGATTTAATCAACTTTAGAACCTTTCCTGTTTGACTTTTCAGTCCATCAGGAATTTTTAAATATATTTCTTCCTTTAATTTCCCATGAAGAAAAGCAGTTTTTACATCCAATTGATGAAAGTAAAAACCTTTGTGTACTCCTATAGCAAGAATAATACAAATGGTTGCCATTTTAGAAACTGGGGAAAAACTATCTTCTGCTTTTGTAAATAGCCTTTAGTTACAAGTCTACCTTTGAATTGTACCGGATCTCCACACGCATTTCTTTTAATTGTGAAAACCCATTTAGATGTTAGAGGTCTAACCCTCTCGGGTATATTAACAACTTTCCAAACTTTGTTTTTATGCATCGAGTTTAGTTCATCTTGAACAGCTGCAAACCATTCTTTGTAGTAGCCTCGAACAACGACATATAATAATCAGAAAACTTACTTGGTTGCTGAACTCGTCTGTTGCTACGTCTTAGATCAAGAGTTTCATCATTGTCGGCTGGTATTGTGATGTCGTCTTCCTCTGATGGTAAGTTTTGAGAAGTATTACTTAAAGATTGTTCATCTTGTGTTTTGCTTTCATTCAAAGACTAAGCTTCGGTTTCAGGAACTAAAATTGCATCTTCTGCATTTTCAACACCAATTTTTCATCTATTTAAAGAAACGATCCCATCAGTTAACTCCCTCTCTGGATCGGTTCGGTTTATATTTAAGTTGTGAAATTGTCCTTCCGTATATTTGTATGGAAAATTTCTTTCATCGAATTTCACATCCCTTGCTGTAACGATTTTCATATTGCTTTTATCCCATAGCCGATATCCATTTGAGCAATAACCAACCATTATCAGTGCTTTGCTTTTAGCGTCAAGTTTACTTCGCTTTTGGCTACGTATCCAAGCAAACGCTCGACATCTAAAAATACGTAGCTTCGAAAAATTAGGTTTCTCACCAACCACATTTCCGCGGGCGTTATTTTATTTGACAGAGCTTGTGTCGGACTTCTATTTATAATATAAGTATACTGCTGCATTAACAGCTTCGCTCCACATGAATTTTAGATCTCCAGCTTCTTGTAATAGTGCTCGAATCTTTTCTTCCAACGTTCTATTAAAACGTTCAGCAACTGCATTTTCTTGCAATAAGAAATAGTTTCACTAATTTCAATTCCTTTCTTTTTACAGAACATAACCATTTCAGTTGATTTATACTCTCGACCCTGATCTACTGTGAGTTTCGACATACCTCCCAATTTCAAAGTAAGGGCAGCTTCAAATTCTTTGAATTTTTGAAAAGTTTCTCATTTTCGTTTCAGAAGGTAAAAATGCGCAAAATGTGTGAAATCATCTATGAACGTTATAAAATAACGATGCCCATCACATAAATTTGGGCTTATTGGTCCGCATAAATCTGAGTGTACGTGCTCTATTGGTCGTCTTGCTCTTATACGAGATATAGAGAAAGGCTCTCTACATTGCTTACTCTTCACGCATATTTCACATAGATGATCGAGTTTAATCTTTGGTAAACCCACAACCATATCATTCTGCACAAGTTGGTTCATACCTTGGTTACTGATG
Source organism: Phasia obesa (assembly GCA_949628195.1). Classification (NCBI taxonomy): domain Eukaryota; kingdom Metazoa; phylum Arthropoda; class Insecta; order Diptera; family Tachinidae; genus Phasia; species Phasia obesa. The sequence continues at coordinate 23,836,405 of OX451218.1, read as the reverse complement.
TGTCCGATTCTTTTATGCCATATTTCATCTTCATTACGTTTGCTTATATTTGCGATGTTCTTTATAATTTTCAGTTTTAGCTCAAACAAATTTCCACATCTATTTGCTGTAGCGACCACGATTCCTTCTTCAACCATTTTAGTAACAGATAAAAGATTCTCTCTGAATTGCGGACTTTAAAGTACATTTTGTAAATTTATGTGCATTCCTTTATTGCCGATTCCATTAATTAATCCTATTTTCGAAACTGAAATACGCTGGTCTTCTTTTGTGAAATTGATGTTCTTTGGGCAGGCTAATTGTTGAATTTTGGTAAAAATATCATAATCGATTACAATAGTAAATGTTTTATTGAAAAGGGTTATAAAATCTATGTTCTTACCCACATACATATGTGCGTTATGTACATATAATTGTAAATATTTAGGATGTGTAATGAAAATGTGCATTGACCTTTTATTTTTAATTCTAAAAACATGAGACCAGGTCAATTTATAACCCTTTTCAATAGAACATTTACGATTGCTTTAAAATATATTCTTTGAAATAAACGACGCATTTATTTATTTTCTTTCATGTTCGTTTCACACTCCGTACAAATGAAAGAAATATGCGTCATGAATATTTCATTACGAATGGTGGTGTTCAATTTTTGAAACAAATGTTTGCTTCTTTCATTGACTATGAAAAAGAAATAAGCTGGACCAAATTACTTCATGGACAAAGAGATGTGAACAGTTTGAAAACCAAATACCTATGAAGATGAAAAATGTGTGTGTGAAACTTATTTGTGTGCAGTGAAAAACAAAAACAGACGCAAAACAAAATTTCATTAATTGAAAATGATAAGAGAATGAACAAAAATGTACTATTCATGGTGAAAAAATACGTACCCTGAATGGAACATTAAATTTTCAAAATTGTTGTGTTTTTGAAATCAAATAACAAAAAATGTACATGATTTTGAACTGAATGAAACTGAGTGTTGTTTCTTATGTTATTTGGGGTTGCCAATCCAAAGCTGCAGTTTACTTTATTTAATACCAAAAAAAGTATTCGTTTGCTATTTTTATGAATTAAACCACTATGATAAAATATGTATGAAATTACAAAATACAGAACACGCATGCAAAAAAGGTAACAGTTACTATGTATAAAAAAGATTATGATGATAAAATTAACTAAAAGCACTGGATGGCAAGGACACATATAAAATATAAATCTGAATAGACCCTACAGTTAAATTACGAAATAAAACAAACAAATTGCTTTAAACTGCATAAAAGCGGCTTTATTGACATAAGGCAAGAACGAAAGTTAACTTTCGCAGCAACAACAGCTCCATGGGTTTATGGATTACCTAAAATTAATAAAGTAGGAATCCCTCTTAGACCAATTTCTTCTTTTCAAGTACATCGCTATCAACTTTAAAAATTTATAGGTCTTCATAGAATATCACTTCCTTTATTGTTTTCAGGCTGCGTGTTTGCTTGCTTGGGTTTATGGTTGAGCGTTTGCTGTCAAAACTTGTTTGACCGAACCCAATCAGCCCATTGGTCCATTTTTGATAACACCATTTTTATTGCACTAGGCGGTGTGTAAAATAAAACGAACCATCTTTCGTTCGACCACATCGGTGCCAATAATGGAGGTGTTAATGTAGGTGTCCTAAACCCAACACTTACGCCATGATGCCTGTGTCACATTTTCCCATGTACGATTAAATGTGTGCTCTATTGCAGATTTTAAATAATAATTTGATAAAATAAACTTCAAATACATATGTTTTTGTTAAAATTAAATTTAAAATAAATATTTTTATTGTACAAAATCTGACAATTAAAATACTAACCGGCACATTTTCTTCGGTTATATTTAACAGGGACTTTTTTGTTAAATGTTGTCTATAAAAAGTTAATCATAATTTGTGAAATATAATTGAACTTAACCTGCGGTTAATGTTCATGTTAAGTTATAGTCATGGATTGTGAAAGGGACCGTTAATTGGAAAGTATAGTTTTCGAAACCGAATGTGTAATAAAAACTTGAAGGGTTTTTTTGTTCTATTATATCCTGAATTTAAAAATTAACTAATCCTTTACAATTACTACTAGATTTCCACTAGGAACAAAACTTTCCCTGTTAAAACCAGGTCGACACAAAAATGGACTAACTATTTTATACTATGCATCTTCTTTGGGATTGTCTGAGGTTTTGATCAGCCTGTGTCACATTTTCCCATGTACGATTAAATGTGTGCTCTATTGCAGATTTTAAATAATAATTTGATAAAATAAACTTCAAATACATATGTTTTTGTTAAAATTAAATTTAAAATAAATATTTTTATTGTACAAAATCTGACAATTAAAATACTAACCGGCACATTTTCTTCGGTTATATTTAACAGGGACTTTTTTGTTAAATGTTGTCTATAAAAAGTTAATCATAATTTGTGAAATATAATTGAACTTAACCTGCGGTTAATGTTCATGTTAAGTTATAGTCATGGATTGTGAAAGGGACCGTTAATTGGAAAGAATAGTTTTCGAAACCGAATGTGTAATAAAAACTTGAAGGGTTTTTTTGTTCTATTATATCCTGAATTTAAAAATTAACTAATCCTTTACAATTACTACTAGATTTCCACTAGGAACAAAACTTTCCCTGTTAAAACCAGGTCGACACAAAAATGGACTAACTATTTTATACTATGCATCTTCTTTGGGATTGTCTGAGGTTTTGATCAGCTGCCTATTCAGGGAATTTTCCTAACACATCTAAAGGTAATTTTAAATTTCAACTTTATGTTTATTTTTGTTTTTATTTTTTTTTGCCCAAAAATCATATATTAAGCAGCGGTATTTGCAATTAAAAAGATCGTTCTTCGAGTATCTGCTATTTAGTTTTAATATGCTTGGCTAAACAGCATCTACACTTATTTATGAATTAACATTCACTTTCCGTCCCTGGCAATGAATTGTAATAAATTTACTATATTCATAGTATATACTTGAATACAACCCAACATTCTAGTTTCACCATATTGATATTTTTAGTACATATAATTGGTAACACTTGTATGGTGATGGCTATTTCTGAATACGCCGAATACATTTTTAATAAATATTTTTACGAAAACCTTTTCAGTAAATTGTTAAATCGAAGGTGCAATTTTTAAAATTGGACAAAAACATATAACCAAGGAAGTTTTTTTCGCCTTAAAGTTTCCCAGATTTATTTTTTATCGTGTTGACAACGAAACTGGTGGAAAAAATCAACCTTGTTAGAAAAGGCAACCATTTTGTGTGGTAAGGCATTTTGTGAAAATTATTTTTTGTGTATATACACGTACATATGAGTGTAATTTTGTAGTGAATGTTTTTATTTCTTAGAAAGTTTATTTCCTTTAATCAAATTAAACATTAAAAATAGGTAAGAGTATAATATTTAATTAGATTTATCGTTTTGCAGATAATGGGTTTAAGTTTTGTTAATAAAAAACTTAATTATTGTGTGTGCAATACTTTCATAAAGAACCCACATACCATCATAGTTTCTGCGTGTTTTTTACATCACAATTTTCTATTGATTTTTAACATTAAGCAATTTAGGGGAAATTTCTATTTAAACATATTGTAAAAACAGCAATTTTTGAAAAATTGGCTGGATCTCGTTAAGATATTTTTGATAATTATAAAATTTGCATACATATTTCCATATACATAAGTTTTCATATATTTATAATATATTTAAGGTTTCAATTTATTTTTACGTGCTATTTTTCTTTTAACCATTGTTCAACATAGATAATGAAATTCCCTTAAAAGCGAATATATATATACACATCTATATACATATGTACATATTTACTTATATATATGTAAATATGGAAACAGAAATTCTTTGTTTATGATTTAAGGAAATATCAGCTGTTAAAAAGCTGCACAAAACTCAAAAAGTTTCCATCTCTGCAAAGTGAATTCGAGTTTGGTTGAAGAATATATATCATAAATACTTCTCGGTAGGTGCACATTTTTTATTTAAAATATGTTTTTGATATTTCCTTTTTTAACTGGTCTTCTGAATTGGCTTCAAGTTAAAAAAATGGCTTAAATCTAGTTTACAGTCACATCATAAAAATTAAAAAAAGTACCCTATTGTGTATATAATTTAATTTAAAAAGCAAAAAATTAAAAAAATTGTCGGCGACATTTACATAGTTTCGGGCCCCTAAAGTTTCTATGTAAAGTAAGGAATATCTCGACTATTATGTCGGAATGTGGCAATATATGTACGTATCATTGAAATGGTTTCAACTAAAGTGAAATTAAAAAATAAAAATTAAAAAATTATTTTTTATTGTTCTGCACTCGTCTATGCAGAAAATCTTTGGTAAGCGAAGCTGGTGTTGCTCATAAAACAGAGGAGAAAATCCTTGCGCCCGGCCGAAGGCCTGCTATGCAGAAAATCCTTAGTTGGCAAAGCCTTTGGAAGTCCGTAACTCGGAAACTAAGGATCGCCGCAATTTTTTCGCTTTACATTTTTAGCGTAAAAGGATTTGTTCAAAATAAATTTTCTGTCCTCACACTGCAGAGTTAAACCAAAAAATTGTTGGATATTAAAAAAAGAATCAATCGTATACAGTACAATTTCGATTTTCGCGACTAATTAAAAACCAGCGAAAATTGAATTTTCGCGATAACCGAACCCAAAATCGTCCACTTTAATTTTGTTTTCCTCAAGACCACTATCGTATAAATCCTCTGATTGCATGTCTGATAATTCCGTTTGAACCTCATTACTTTCCACAGGAAATTCTTCTTGAATCCAGTTGTTTATGTCAGCATTTGTGAAACAATGTTCCATACCAATTTGAACTGCAAGTGTACCAATAGTTGAAAAATATTCGTTTTCTTCTTGGATTTATCCTCTTCACTCCATTCGCTACCGAATTCGAGCAAGGCGTTCCAGGATTTTCGGATATTGGACTTAGAGATTTTCTCCCTGGACGTAGCTAGAATCTGAACTGCATTTTTAAGATTGAAGTTTTTTATTTTGAGCTCAAAATTTGTTCCCTTCTCTCCAAGCAAGTGGGTGAGCAGTTGTTTTTTATAATTTAATTTGACCAAGTTGATAACGTTTTGATCTAACGGTACAATAAGGGCAGTACAATTGGGTGGTAGATTCATTGCTATAATTAAACCATCGTCAATCTTTAGTTCTTCAACTGGGTGGCACGTTGCGTTATCTAAAACCAAAATTGCTTTTTTGCAGCAGACCTTTTGAAGCCAAAAACTCTCGGACCTAAAATTTTTTAGATATAAAAAAATTTAGATTTGATAATTCTAAAAATTCGTGAACCAGTCCTTGAATATAAATGATGTCATCCAGTCGTTATTACTGCACTCGTATAATACGGGATTATTGGAAAAGCATTTAAAGACGCGTGGATTTTTCGATTTTCCAACAACCAACAATTTTGTTTTGTGCCATTCGCATTTGAACAGGGCAGACAAGTCGCTATAATGGGTAGTCGCGAATACCGAGCTTGCACTTTAATTATATGGTCGGATAGTGTTCTTTTTATGCGTGGTTATAAAAATCGACTTCATTATCTACATTAGTTCGTTTTTTGTTAAACTAACCCCTGGATGACGGTCTTCTCATAAAAATTTAATGATTTATTACATCTTAGGGAAAGTTTTGTTTTTCTTGTACTTTATCATCGATACTTAGTAAGAGTGCAAAAAATTATCCGGTGGATTTTTTAGATAAATCGAGATCTCAAAAACCTTAGGTGTCAAAGAATTAAGAATCCTGAAAGGAATAGTTTTTGCCTAAAACCTAAAATTTTACATCCAGTTCTGAACTTTATGTAACTTTTGCGATTATCTTTAATTAATTTTTTTTCTATTGTACTTCAGAGTGTAAACACCTTTTCGAATGCAAATTTTTTGCACCTTTTTTAATTTAATGTTGTTTCTGTTGGTTTTTTACTTAAAATATTTTATTTAAACTTAATAAATGCGAACGTTTTGAATGGTATACAAGGTGTAAGAAATGTAGCGTGTTAATAATCTCTATAGAATCCACACATTTAACAACCCCCCGACAGAGGTAGAATTATCCAGTATAATCTGCAAATTAGTGTGAGGGGGGAATGTTACGGAAACTGTCAGAATTTTTTTTCTGATAGGCTTCTCTCTTGTTGTTAAGGTCATCACCTTTTTTAGTAGGTCAATATAGGTACAGATAGTTACCTCTTTGGGATGAACAGCTCTGTCTTCTCTTTAGAAGTCTCCAAAGCAGTATAGGTTGTTATGTCGCAGTATAACAGTATTTTTGATAAGTAGCTCCAGAAAGCTGACTCACACAAAAACATAAATGTAAGGTCGTTCGCTTGGAAAACGTTTGCTTGAAAATCGGGGTGCATAAATTAGTAAATAATAACAGGAAAGACAGAGATGTCTGAGGGCAGTGTTAACGGGTTTCTGGGCGATCAATAATTATGTTGGTAGACTAGTACTTCCCCATACAGTCAGCGTCGTAGTTGCTGTGTATATGGTAAAAAAAGAAGCGGTCTCTCTCTTCTTTTGTGGGAATATCCGGCACTTTACAAAGTGCCGATTTACATTATGCAACTTTTGTCGCTGCAATTCCTCATTAGTGGGCGAGAGAGGAGAGAAAATTAAAAAGGGTACACATATACATGTACTCTTGAAACTCGTTTTGTACTCTCATTCGTACTTTTAATTTTGAAGTTTCAAATATAAACAAATGTATACATCCATACAAGTTGCTGCAATAAAAATTGCACGATATAAACACAAATGCAATATTAAAGAAGAAACGAGAAAGATTTCAGCGACAAAAGTTTTATAATGTAATTCGTGACAAAAATGTTTTGTCAATACCGAATCGCTTGAATCTACTTGATAGCTTGTTCGAAGATAATTGACACGTAAATTAATTAGGTTAATTTTCCAAATACTAATTATTTCTCTTTATGTAACGTTAAATTTGGGGACCACCTAATAAATGATCTTAAACTAATAATTTATTACAATCCCTCTGGTTACGATAATTTGCCTCTAATGTACATTAATTAGTTTGTCGAAAATTGTGCAACACCTAAAAGAAACAAATTATATTGTTTTTAAATTAATTTTATTAGGAAACCTTATTTTATGTATATGATTTATTTATTTATAATAGTGGAATTCAAGGTTTGCTATTGTAGACCTTTTACATCTTGTAGCTTTGGTAAATTTAAAATGACCTATGAATTTTGTTGTTGTTTATCAATATTTACCAAACCTACAAGATGTAAAAGCAAACAGTGAATTCCGCTAATATAACTTATAAAGTAAATTTCCAAAATAAAAAAGGCGCCGGTAAGGAGGGACCAGCATTAGGGTGGAACAAAAAAATATTTTTTATCAATTTCAATATGTAATAGTGATTGAAAGTAGCCTTTTGGTATTGTTAGGTCAATTGTAAAATTTGAACAAGATTAGAGCAGGGTAGTAGGTAGTAGGCAAAACCAAATGCCGCAGATCCAAACACCTAGTATATTGAAATTTAGCAAATTTCAATACATTTCTATCTGCAAAAACCGTATTATCTATATAATTAATAGGCAAGCACCTTTTTTTATAATCCCTTTTACTTCCGTAATACTGCACCGAATTTGGAAAGACTTATATGGTTTTAAAGCATTTTCCACACAGATGTGGTTCAGTACTTTAGTAATAATACGACTATACAGTTCTTACTAACACCAATAAACAAATACATATGTTGTTCTCTTAGCTGCAAGTCGAAAACATAAGTAAATTTTAAGAGAAAAACGCGCGTTTTCGTGTTTAAGCATGGCCATACTTTTTCTTCCAAGTGTTTATCTTATTTTATTAATAATTTTTGCAAAAAAAACCGACTTCAAAACAGATAGAAGGCCACAAGTTTTAAACTAAAAATGTAAGAAGTAATCTGTAAGAATTAGGTTTAAACCAAATAATAGATACGCCAAAATTAGCGGAAAAAAAAGTAAAGACTATGTGAATGTCAATCCTCTCCCTATTACTGTTCAAAAGTTAAGCTATTTTTACCAGCATCCGTATTTTATGGGGACACCATTCACGCCTCTGTCTATAACGGTTTCAAAGATAGGATCACATAGATCAAATAACATCACCTATTGAGACACCCTTTAATTTACAATTTTAAATTAAAGACCTGTTGTTATAGAGGACTTGGCCACAAAGATTCTGTTTAAATTTCAACTATCTGTCTATAACGGTTAAAAAGTTTAACCATACATATCAAATTACATGAACTATTGGGACACCCTTTACATTATAATTCCAAATATTTATACTTGTTATCATATCAGAGAAAGTACTGGAAATTCTGCCTAATTTTTAAGTGTTTGTGTTTAACGGTTCAATAGACAGGGTCATATAGATCAAATTACATAATTTATGGGGACACCCTTTAGTTTCTAAATTCAAATTGTATACTTGCTATAGTGGACTTTGCATTACAGGTTCCTTGTAAATTTTAGCTGTCTGTCTATAACAGTTCAAAAGTTTGGCCAGATACATAGAATTACATTAACTATTGGGTCACCCTTTTATTTCCAAATTCAAATTTTATAATTTTTGTTATAGTGGACTTGTAAATCTCAGCGGTCTGTGTACAACTGTTCAAAAGTATGGCCATATACATCAAATTAAATGAACTATTGGAGTACCCTTTAAAATTTTGAATATTTATACATTTTATTATAACAGTCATAAAAATCGACAATCTGTAAAATTTTCAACGTTTTGCCTATAACGGTTCAAGAGATAGGCTCAAATAGGTAAAAATACGTCACCTATGGGGGCACCCTTTAAATTTTAAATTTATTTTTTTAATAATAATAATAATGAACCTGGTTACTTTCGACTTGGCCGTACATTAGAGGGATGACCCGCAAATGATTGCAAAATCCGTGAAACAAACATTATTTTTGTCTCGCACTGGCTGGACTTAAAAAGTATATTTTATTTTAGATTTATGATACGAGTAATTATTGTTAGTTCAAAAATATTGAAGATACAATAAATAAATTATGACAATACAAAAAAAAAATATACCAACGTTCCAGCCTAACCAGCATATTCGACCCACGTGAGCTACGAAAACACAGTTGCCTTACCCAACTAACCTATCTTTTACTTTCTCTAATTTGTTCTTTGTATTATACGTTTAACACTATTACATTTCGTAAAGGCCGTTTTACACTATAATACAAGTTTTATAGTGTGTGAAACGTTTGCCTGATTGTTATGGTTTTTTGAAAATTTTCAAACAGTTATTAGATCAAAGTGGCATTTTATTCAATAATATTATTATTACTTGTATTTTAGTGAGAAACGACCTTTAGTAATATTTTTCACAGCGGTCCGTTTTTACAACTATGTTCTGTATTATCCTAGGCTTTCTTGTTCGGTTGAATCATTAACAACAGAAACAATGAAAATGTAGTCTTGTAAAAAGAAATTTGCATTTGCGGGAAGTTTTATCGATTATTAATTTAAAAAAACGCATACTTGTCATAAATAGCTTAGAAGTGGTAAAAACCAGATGCAAAAGTAAAGAAAAAAGCTGCATTTTTTATACAAAAATGATATTGCTAAATAATGGAGCAGAACGTAGCGGAAAATGTAAGAGCTTTTAGGACAACCAGCAGAGATAAAAGATTATTTTCTAAAAAATTTAAGTTAGAAAGTACTTGATTGAATGCACAATTTAAGATTGTGCTATTTATATGTCCATAGCTGTACATAATAGTTCATTAGTTAAAACCTTAATAAACATATACATAATTTGATTTTGAAAAATTATCGTCACCTCTTTATTTGCTTCAAATCAAAAAAAAAATTTACTTTTTCTCATCCTTAAATTGGCGAATATTTTTAAACATTGAATTTTCGTTAATTTGTTTTTTTTTTAGTTTGATTTATTAAAGTAAATTGGTGGGTATTCCAGTATGGATAAATTTAACCCGATGAAGATTCGGTCCGATGCCACTGTTGGCGGAAAGTACAGACTAAGTAGAAAAATAGGTAAATATGAGCAAAATAATTGTAAATAAACTAAATCCTTAGCTTCATTTCATTAAAGGGAGTGGCTCATTCGGAGATATTTACCTGGGTATAAGTATTCAGAGTGGAGAAGAAGTGGCTATTAAAATGGAAAGCACCTCGGCACGCCATCCTCAGCTGCAGTACGAAGCAAAATTGTACCGTATTCTTAATGGTGGTGCTGGTATACCTAGAATTCGTCATCATGGCAAGGAGAAAAATTTCAATATTCTTGTTATGGATCTTCTTGGACCGTCTTTGGAAGATTTGTTTAACTTTTGTACTCGACACTTTACTATCAAAACTGTATTAATGTTGGTTGATCAAATGATTGGACGTTTAGAATATATTCATATGAAATGCTTCATACATCGTGATATCAAGCCAGACAATTTTCTAATGGGCATTGGCCGTCATTGTAACAAGTTATTTTTGATTGATTTTGGTTTGGCTAAAAAATATCGAGATCCTGCAACTCGACTTCACATTCAATACCGTGAAGACAAAAATTTAACAGGTACTGCTCGTTATGCATCTATTAATGCTCATTTAGGTATCGAACAATCTCGGAGAGATGATATGGAATCTTTGGGTTATGTTATGATGTATTTTAATCGTGGCGTATTGCCCTGGCAGGGAATGAAAGCCAATAACAAAACTCAAAAATATGAAAAGATTTCGGAGAAGAAAATGTCAACTCCCATAGAAGTTTTATGCAAAGGATTCCCAGCCGAATTCTCAATGTATTTAAATTATTGCCGCAGTCTACGGTTTGATGAGCAACCAGATTATATGTATCTTCGACAACTTTTTAGGTAAGTTGATTTATTTGTTTGTTTAATTTATGGAACCTGCTTTTTTGAAATGAACATTACATATTTAACTCTTACAACTACAACTTAAAGTATTTGCTTTCAGTTGAGAGAGACATAACTTAAAATGCTCCCTAGCTAAGCTGGGTCGTGATTTAGTTCTATTTAGAGTTGCGCGTTTCCATTTTCCTAAAAGAATAAAATATTTCGCTGCATATGCGCTCTGATATATCAGGTGGGTGCCCGTGAATATAATTGCGGGCAAATTTGCTAGATCTGGAACTCGCCATATATGTCGGGAGAAAGATTAACTACTTGGTGTCTCGTTAGGTTGCTGATGAAAAGCGAACTTCCAGCCGGAATTATTGTAATCGGTGCAGACAGATGATTTAACGAGGTAACCTGCACGGTTTTGAAACTTCTTTGGCAACATTGTGATTGCAAAAATATTGCAAAACTGCTAAGAAACATCGAGGACTGTTGGGTTTAGCTTTGTTTGTTTCCATTCTAGGAGATTAAATCTTTCACTTAAATGGTTTGTGGGTGGAGCTGCTCATCTGCCTTTGCCCACCTTTCTATACTGACATTATTACTTGGCAGTTCATGGTAGCTAGACCTTGCATATCTATAAAGCTGTGACATTCTTTGGATAATTTATGTGGTGCCATATTCTGTTATTCTCGTAGCTAAAGCTATCGCTAAATTTCTAAAAATGAATAAAAAAAATTACGTGTTTTTTTATATACAACTTTTTTAATCGTAATCTGGTATTGTCAGAATAATCCAATGTGCGAAATGTTTTAATAGAATCGGCTGAAGAATAGAAATTTTAAAAACATACTTGTTTTTATGGGCGTGGCTTTACCCACTGTTCCTATTATAATCTTGTATTGCCAAAATTAGTGAATGTGTGCACAAAGTTTTAAAAGAATCGGTTGAGAAGAAGTACTGTGGGCATGGCTCCGTTCACTTTTCTTAACATAACCAACCTTATTATGCCCGAAAAATTTAAGGTTTGATAGAATTAGGCGAAAAGAAATACATACACGAAAAGTTTATTTATATATTGAATCAGTAAGAACCGGTGGCACTTGCATTGTTATGCAAAATTTCAGCAAAGTTGTTAGAAACCGGTAAGTGGGTCAAATTTAGCTTGCAAAATTCGTTTGCAGACACTGGGACAGGTGAAAATAAATTAAACTGCTGCGAAGCAAGACGACTGTCTAATTTAAAGCAAGACATGTGATAAGATCGGACTGTGTGGAAGCTTTATGTTGGTAAAAACAACGGCGTACCAATTTCCTTACTGAGTTTAAATGTAACGGCCTACTTTTAAATTTAGTTATTTACTCGTATCCTCCTGCTTTAAAATCGTCAGTCTACCGAGCCTATGAGAATCATATAAAGTCCATGATCGAGAACTCAGGGAATATATATGCCCGGGAATATAATTGCAGATAAACTTGCTAGATCTAGATCGTATCTTAGGAATCAGGAGATAGATAAACTATTTGGGGTTCCACGAACCTGTTGTAAAGCACCTGTCAGTTTCGTGGTTCTATGGCCTCATTATGAATGCAAGACTGCAAGCCTGCTTAGAAACCCTCGAGGACAGATGCGCAAACTAGTGGCTATGCCGACAGAGCACTGCGTCATTGTTCAATGTGGATCATACAAATGAGGAGACAAAAATATTGCCGGTCAAACAACACATTGAGCTGGCCGATTAAGTTTTTGATGGGATGTATCCCTGTAATATTCGGGACGTTGAGCGGATATACATATATACGTAGTGATTGACACGCACTTATTTGAATGTCCCATAGCGGTCAACAGACATGCTTCCCATTGATCTATGGTCCAGACCGAATTGACTCTTAATAATTATAATAACAAAATAATAAATATTTATACCATCGCATTTTTACTAAATTTTTACTATTTAGAAAGACGAAAAACTATTGTAAATATAACAATTAAAAAAACGTATATATTTTCAGAATTCTCTTCCGAACTCTTAATCATCAGTATGATTATATTTATGATTGGACAATGTTGAAGCAAAAAACCCATCAAAGTCAGCCAAATCCAGCTCTTTTATTGGGACAAACTGATACCCGTAACGACAGAGAACGAGAAAGAGAGAAGGAAAAAGAAAAAGCCAGCGCAAAAACTCTGCTCTCTGAATAAATGTGAAAAACACAACAACAAAATTATTTCGGTTAACACTAAAACAAAAAAAAAAAAAAACAATATAGTTGAAATGTATGAACTCATGTAAAATTCAACATTAAAAAAATTTACTTTTAAAAACGTGCTGCAAAAATATTTTGCATCATTTACTAAAATTATAATATTACGATAATTATTAATAATAATAATTTTGAATTATGTCAATAAATGCTAACTGTGTTGGAGTTAAACAATAAATTAAAATCAACTACAGTTTATATTAGAAAAATGTATTCTTCACAATTACTAACATTATTGCAGTAGTAATGGGTTAAATTGTTTTAGAAATATAATCAGCATCTAATAAAAGCGCTAGAAATTAATTATTTTTGCAAACGCATATACATTTATACAACATTCGTAGTTTACAAATAGTATGCAACAAAATATATATTTTCGAAAAACTTCACATTTGTCTTGAGATTTTTTTATTGAAAAAAAAGCTAAAAAATGGTAGTCATGAACGAGTTATAAGAAACTAAAGCATAAAACGTCACAACGGGACCAAAGGGACCCAATTGAGTCGGTTTTCCCCCCACACGGAGCCGGCGACCTTTGCAAGAACTCGGTTTAACATCGTTATTTTTTAGGGTTCCGTACACAAAGTGTAAAAACGAAACCCTATTATTTTCGCTACAATGTCTGTCCGTCTGTCAGCGCCTTTTATCTCTGGAACCGTAATAGGTAGACTCTTGAAATTTTCACAGATGATGTATAGTTGTTGCCGCTATAGCAACAAGTACTAAAACTTATAGGGTGTTCCAATAGAGAGGTGTTATTTACGAAAATGTGTTTATTTCTTGAACTGAAGGGGGGATACACTTGAAATTTACAAACAGTTATTAAAACTTATTTCAGTATATAAACAAGTATACAAATAAAACTAAAAATTAAAGGGTGTTCCGATAGTGGTGTGAAATGCACTCCAATAGTTCCAATAGTGACGTGATTTGTATGTATATATCCTAAGTTTTAAATGAATAGGTGGAATCTTTTTTTTACAGGAGGTGTATAACTATGTCCACTATAACAAATAATAAAAATTAAAGGGTTTTCCGCCAGTGACGTGATTTGCATGTATAAAGCCTTATTTCTTGAACCGTAACAGGTAGACTCTTGAAATTTTGTACAGAAGATGTGTTGCCATGGCCGATATGAAAATTACTAAAAATTAAAGGGTGTTCCGACAGTGACATGTTTTTCACTTATAGTGACTTATTTTTTAATCGCAATAAGTAGACTCTTAATATATTTATAGAAAGGAAGTTGCCATGGCCACTATAATGAATAATAAAATTAAAGGGTGTTCCGACAGTGACAACATTTTATAAACCGTAATAGATACCCTCTTGAAATGTTAACAGTAGATGTGTTACTTCGGCCGCTATAACAAATATTTAAAATTGAAGTGTGTCCATTAGTAACGTGTTTTTCACGAATATTACCTTATTTTTTTAACCGCAATAAGTAGGCTCCTGATATTTTAATAGAAAGTGTATTACCATGGTCGCTATAAAATTAATTACATATTAAATTTTAAAGGGTGTTCTAATTATGATGCAATTTTCGCGAATATTAATTTAATTTTAAAATTAAAGGGTGTCCCATAAGACATAAAGAAATATACAACTGGAATTTTTAAATTATACTGAACATAGTACGGAACCCTACGTGTGTGAGTGTAACTCGCACTTGACTAATTTATTTTATAAATAACGTTAGTCATTTTTCTGTTAGCACTTTTTTTTCAATTGTTATGCGTTCTCACTCTCGCATTGGATTAGGTTTAGCCGTGATTAATTTATCGTGTTACGGTTTCTGTGATTTGTTTCGTTTGCGAAATGTATTTGTTTTTGTTTATTTGGATTGTTTGGTGGAGTACCATATAAATCTGAGATGATTTGCCACATGCATTTAAATCTGCACCTTTATTTTGTTCGGTTGAATACCGTATGAAACTTCGATGAACAACATTTGAACATTTTTGCCTGTTCAGAAATGTATCCCTGCATTTGATGCGCATACTTGATTAGCCTCGAACACGAAAACAAAAAAAAAAAAATTAAAAACATAAGTTTGTAATCTGACTTTGATGACAACTTAAATTGTGGAATCGACAAAATATTTATTTATATTCCATAATGTTAATTTATAAAATATAATTAAAAGGCGCATATGCGCTCCAAAATTCGTATTCAGGTTAAGAGATACATATATGTACAGTGAGTATTTAAAAACAAAAGTTATTAACAGCAAAATATATAAAGATTTTAACATCTGACTTGTACAGTGTTGAAAATGAGTACCTTTAAGGCACAATAAAAAATTAGAAGAATGTGTAACACTCTAGTATGTATATGTTTTTAACCACACTTTTTTGACGTGATGAAACGCGATAAAAACTTTACTTTTGTTACTGGTGAAGGATCATTACTGCGGGAACCTTTTTTAGCGGAAGATGGCGCTCATATTGTAAATGTCTTTATTTTCCATTACACACTTGAACTTTTAATACCATACTTATTATCACAAAAAGAATAAAAAACACTTGGAAGTATAAGTACGGTCATGCTTAAATACGAAAACACACGTGTTTCTCAGAGAAGCCTATGTCAAATTTAGAGAGTGTCATTATTTCAGTAATCTAAAGGGTGGTTAAATTTTAAGGGCCGATGTTTTGACACAAATTATTTAGGAAATTATTATCATTTCTCTTTATTTTGATAATATTGGAATGGTTCAATTATATATGGAACAAAATATAGGCGAAATGACCGCGACCTCGGCGGCACACCACCATCCGATGCTCCAAATTTACGATGACTCTGAGGCATAATTGAGGTTCTTTAGCTTGAATTGTTGCCGGCTTATCGATGTACACCTTTTCTTTCAAATAACCCCAAAGAAAGAAGTCCAACGGCGTCAAATCTTGGCGGACAATTGACATCGTCACCACGTGACGTGTTATCTCACGTTGAATTTGTACCGCAAAAGAGCCACTGTTTCGTTAGCTGTGTGGCAAGTGGTACCGTCCTTCCAATTCGGGTCATTAAAGACTCGTTATCATCTCACTATAGCGAACACCATTCACAGTAACTGCCTGACCGGCCTCATTTTGGGAAAAAATACGTCCCAATGATGCCGCCAGCCTATAAACCGCACCAAACAGTCACTCTGTGGGTGCACTGGTTTTTCGACAATCACTCTTTGATTATCATTCACCAAAATACTCGTACGGCAATTCTGTTTATTGTCGAATCCACTGAGGTGAAAATGTGCCTCATCAATGAAGATGATTTTCTTCGAAAATTTATCATCCAATCTAGCCTAATTTTTGATCTAGAATGGGTAGAAACTTTAATTATACTCTGCGTATGTATAAATTTGTCATCTATTCCAAGAAAAACTAATAAAACCAAAAATTATAGGGTATTTCGATAATGACACGATTTTGCAAATACATACATATGTACATAAATATAACCTTATATTTGAACTGTGATAGGCACTTAAAATTTATACAGATTATATTTTACAATATCTACTTTAACAACAAGTAATAAAAATAAAATTTATTAAAAATAAAAGGGTGTTCCCTAGATTTCACGAATTTGAATTATTTGACCTACTTTTTTTAATTTTATAGGCAGACACTTGATATTTACACAGGGTATTTAGTACTATGCTCTGGTGTAAAAAATAATTAAAAATTAAAGGGTGAGCTATAAAATATGTATGACAAAATTAAGAACTTGAATTTTTTCAGTGGTACTGGACATAGTACGGAATCCTATATGTGTGTGTCTTAGTCGCACTTGACTGATTTATTTTAATTTTAATTTGACACTAGCATAATGTAATTTTTATTGTGACTCGATTTTTCGCTGGTCTCTATTTTTATCGAAATACGATTTCTGTTTTTGTAAAATATACATATATACAAGGTATATTTATCTTACTAGGTAGTGTCGTCCGCCCAGCTGATTTAGTAGTTCGACATGTCAAAAGTAGTATGTGTTCAGAAATTTTATAGTGTAGAAGTGAGAAAGCAATAAAACACATACACGCCATCTCAATTTTCTTATATGTTTTTTGACATTTCGAACTACAAAGCAACAACAAAATGCCATGTTGTTTTTGTATTGTTGTATTTGTTGTAGGGATGCCACTACCTAGTAAAATAAATATACCTTGCATATGTACATATATTTACTATTATTGACAAAATTATTATTTTTTGTTTGGTTTTTTTCAAATTTTTATTTTTTAGAATAAAATTTCCAATTTTGGTGTTAATGCAGTTTTTCGGATTTTGAATTTTTTGCATTAGGTTTTTTTTTTTGGGGGGGAAATTTCCGTTTTTATTATTGTTTTATAGGATTTTTAATGAACGAACGAACATACATTTTTTGTCTCTTTTGGGATATTTTTCATCTGATTTTTATAAGATTTTTCTTTGTATGCATGTAATTACATACAATGTACATATCTACTATGTCTTTAACTGCAATAGTTATAACAAAGTCTTCTTCAATCATTATAGCCATTTTGAAATTTTCAAAGATGTCTACCACAAGAATTACTAAAACGATAAAAAGTATATTAAAATGTGCTTATCTAAAGAGACTACTTGTAGTTAGTATTTACCAAATAGATGGAACGATCTGCTGCATTTTGTTTTTTGTTAGCAATTCTGGAACCAAACTGTATAGCTCTCTTCTTTAAAAATGCAGAACTTTTCAAACCTAAGTAATATCCATAAAGTCTTAAAAATAATTTATCACCAATTCCATCCTCCAATAAAAAACAGCATCTTTGGTAAGGAAAGAGAGAGCGTACAAAATGAACAACATTTTCCTCAATAAAAGGAGCTCTAGGTGTTTTTCCATTATCAGATATTACACGATCATCTCTTGCCAAATTACGCGATGGAATTCTGCTCCAATCCTTTTCCAATTCCTTAAGAAGATTTTCTTGCTTTTCTGCTTCTGTCCCATTGTATCTAATATAAGCGTTTTTATGTCGTACATAACCTCCAAATAACTCATCGGCTCCACTTCCCAAAATAACAACCTAAAATTAACGAAAATTATTTGAAAATTTTAAGAAAATAATATGTTTTTAATATATCGTTGGCTTAGTCAGTATATGTCTTATTGTAGAATGCTTATACTAGTCGGAAAAGCGTTCGACAATATAAATCAAATTATATATTGTTACGAAAGAAGAATTTATTCATTATAGGCTCTGAACCACAATACTCTCGAACAACAATAACATTAATGGTTTGTTTTCTTACAATGATAAAAGAAAGAAACAAACAATAAAGAGTAACTCCTTAAACAAACATTCGCATATACACACACACATTAAATAAACACTCATCAGTTAAATACACAGCCACATACATAAATACAAGCCAAACAAATAAACATACAGGTATAAAGAAATAAATAGCCACACATACAGGTATAAAGAAATAAACAACCACACAAACAGAAAACAAGAGCAATAACAATCGAACCTGCCAGATCTGTCTGGAATAGAACATTCTGGTGCTTTTAAATCACCTATATAAGTGAATCGTGCTGGCGAGTAGTATGGCAGTATCAATTAAAAAGTCAAAGAGTTAAGTTGTGGAATTTTAAGAGTGTTTAAGAGTTTGCTGTATTTTTGAACATTGGTGTTAATAAATAAAGTGACTTACAGTAAAAGTAATAACAGTGTGTATTTATTTTGCAATTAAAAGAACCCAACGTAAAGTAAAAACGTAACAATATGTATATGGTTAGCATTTCGCAGAAGAGGAATACCGGAGAAACTTATAACAACATCGATCAAAGAAAGATACGACGAGGCCAGATGCTCCGTTCTTTACAATGGCAAGCTTTCTGATTCTTTTCTGGTAAAATCTGGAGTCCTCCATGGTTGTATACTCTTTTATTCCTTGATGTGATGGAAGACGTTCTGAGTTCAATAGAAAACAAAAGCCATAGAATACTGTGGTAAATTAACTGTCAATATCTGAACTATTACCAATACGGCAAAGTAATAAAACCAGCTTCAACACAAAACTAAGAACTTTCAAAGCAAACATCAAGACTGCACTTCTCTATCCATGTCAGTCCCATTATTACCCACCGACTCCAGACAGACAGACAGCCAGTCATGCCGGCAAGCTAGCAGACCGGGCACTACATGGTGAGATGAAATCCGGATCTTTTGGTATGATGTTTCGGTACTGACATATAGATGATTCTACTAATAAGAAACCCATTACATTTGTATGAAGAGTTTGCCATTAAGAACAAGGAGGCCCACTGACGCTTTTTGCGAGAACTTGTGAAATTTTAATTGTGTAGCCATTTTGTTTTTTTTTTCATTTTTCGATTTTATAGTCAAGTCCTTTTCGTAATTCTAATGAAACTCCCTAGTTAAGTATTACAGAATTTGGTTAATGAATTAGTAAAGTTGTGAGGTTTGGAGTGTTTTTTATTCCCAGGGCAGTCGATTTTAATACAACACTGCTTCCGTTTACTGTTCTCTAATACTCAACTACTATAGAATTTTAAGCAAGGTGTTTTTGACAGCCATTAAGGGCAGACAACCTAGGTAGTTTTAACGAACAGCTAATTCCGTGTGCTGTTAAAACATAATTTTTTACGTAAAAAAAACCCATCACCGAAACCAAAGACGTCTTAATAAATACTAAGAGGCCTCGCTGAATCAATATCAAAGATTAGATAGTAGTTTACTGAGTTTCGTTGCGGTCCTGCCGGCAGAAATGACTCCAAACGCCAGAAAAAGTCGATAAAAACCATGTAATGACATGGGATGAATGGAGTATAAAATGGCGTGAGTTAGCTGAGTCTATAGACATACATATCAACCGATCAAATACATAACATTTTGCATGAATATTTGGATATGGCTTACACTTGACCTTAAAGGCAACCGTTACCATTTTAAAGCAGTGTTTGGCGATATTTAAGTAAAATTCAAACGATTTTTTCCCCGCTTTGTAACTGTGGACAAAATATCGATCAATCACAACACACCAGAGGCCACAGAACAATGAAAACAGTGGCTCTCGTCAAAGATTTCACGAATACTCTGTCTTCTTTTTAAATTATGTCAAAAGGTTTGCATCACCAGGAGTTTTCTATTTACAAAAACAAAATCTCTATGCTGTGAAAGAATAAGAATCAAATCGCTATCTTTTATCCAATTTTACAGTAGCGGAACAATTTTCGGGATTCCAATGTTGAGTCAAGTCAATCATGGAAGTCAGACTCACAAACGTAGGGTTCCATGCTATGTTCAGTGCAACTTTAAAAGTACAAGATATTAATTTCTTCATATCTTATATGGGGTCTTAAATGTTGGCTGATTCTTTTGTGAAAATTTCAAGAGTCTACCTTTAAAGTTTAAAAAATAAGCCCATATACATGAATATTAAGTCACTATCAAAACACCCTTTAGTTCTTATTTTTATACTTATTAAAATAGCGAATATAATTTTAAATACTATGTTTCAATTTCAAAGGAGTGCATATTACGGTAAACAAATAAGGCTATATACTTGAAAATCACGTCACTATCGGAACACTCTTTAATTTTTCGTATTTATTATTATAACGGCCAAAGCAATACGCCTTTTGTAAACAGTTCAAGGGCCTTCCTCTAACAGTTCAAAAATTAAACTTACGTCACTATCGGAACACCCTTTAGTTCTTAGTTTTATTTTACATAATTGTTAATTTAGCAAACATAGTTTTGAATATTACGGCTTAGAAAATAAATCCACATACCTGAAAATTATGTCACTATTGGAACACCCTTTAATTTTTTGCATTTTTAGTAAACACCCTTTGATCTTGGGTATCATTTTATATACATGGAAGTATAGCGAACGAATATAGTGACTGCGTATTATGGTTCAATTACACAAATATCTATGGGAACACCCTTTAATTTTTAGTATTTGTAGTAATAAAACTTCTGTGCAAATTTCATTAATCTACCTATTACGGTTTCAGAGGGGGAATGCGCTGACAGGCGGACAGACAGTTTAGCGAAAACAATAGGGTTACGTTTTTACCCTTTGGTTACGGAACCCTAAAAACTAATAGTGTATTTCAACACACCATCTACAGTACAAGGGTGGTAGTAAACTGAAGAAATGTTGCTGTTCTTAATTTAACTAAAAATACACACAGTCCAGGTAAGTGCTCCGTTCGGCTAGTTGGTAGTTAGCTAGTCTTTCAGTCTGGGGGTTGTGGGTTCGATTTACAAAAAAGACTAAGGATGTTTTACTAAAACGTTTGAAGATTTTCGTTGCTATGATCGATAATTAGAATAGAAAATAATTTAAAATAAATACGACAGGTGAACAATAAAACAGTGGTCAACAAAAGCAACAGCTTTTGTTTTTGTAGTTGTTTTACATATACATATGTACATATACATAGCTTTGTCAAGATGTTGCGTGCCTAATCCAGTTTGTTTTTGGTATATTTAAAGTGAATATATATATCGGATGGTTAAATTTTAAGTGCCGATGTTGAATGTGAACCACATGTGAAACGATGTGGAATGTAAACTCAATTTTAACCATGGAAAGATACACAATAGAGTGTTGATAAATTCAATGGCCGTGTTATCTCACGTGGTAGCGATGTAAATTCGCCGCCAAGATCATGTGATATGACACCGTTGGACTTCTTTCTTTGGAGTTATTTGAATGAAAAGGTGTACATCGATAAGCCAGCAACAATTCAAGAGCTAAAGGATTAGATAATTCGGCATAGAACCTCAATTATGCCTCAGCGTCATGGAAAATTTGGAGCATCGGATGGAGGTGTGGCGCCGAGGTCGCGGCGGCCATTTAACCGATATTTTGTACCATACATAATTGAACCATATCAATATTATCAAAACAAAAAGAAATGACAATAATTTCCTAAATCATTTGTGTGAAAATCAACATCGGTCCTTAAAATTTAACCACCCTTTATTTGGAAAATATCGAAAAAACTTAAATCGGACTTTGTGAAAACTGCGTATTTATCAATACTTTAATATTAAATTGTGTAATCAGGACAAATCATGGCTAAAAATGTGTGGTATGTCTACGGTTATGGTCCAGTGTGAAAAGAGTTGCAATAATGTTCGTATTATTCTCGCCAATGATTTAGCGAAACCCTCGAAACCATCACGACGGCTGCTATATTTGCGTTGTGAAATTAAACAGAATTAATCCTGGAGATCTAATAAAAGAGCTGAGAGTTGGTAAAAAATTAGCCGAAACGTACCTTTAATTAGCCGAAACCGCATTATACTTCCACCACTTCATATTAAACTTGACATAATGAATCAATTAGTGAATGCGCTCGACAAACGCTTCGAATATTTCAATTTACTTTCACGCAAGTTTCCAGGATTGAGTATAGAAAAATGGAAAGCTGTTATTATTAATGACCCATAGTAGGCAATTCGTGAAAGATCCTTATTTTATGAAATCAATGACTGAGGACGAAACCAAAGCTCGGAGTTTATTTGTTTTGGTTATGAGTAATTTCCTAGGCTACAAGAAATCTGACGACTATGTCGAGCTTGTTGATTGTATGTTATCGCAGTTGCAAGAGCTAAGGTGCTACATGAGCATAAAACCCACTTTCTGCCATCGGATTTAGACTGATTTCCACAAAATTTGGGCGAGCAGCAGGGTGAAATATGAAAGAGCGTTATCAGCGTTATAAACAGTTATATATAAACAAGTTGTATTATATAAACAAAAAGTAACTTTCATTGCTAACCGAAGGTTCGCTGAAGGAACAACAAAATATAGGTGGTAAATATTAAAAGTAAAAATATTCAACAAGAGGGAAGCTTAAGGTAGTGGTAGACTTCGTTCTCACCAACTGACGATTGATAATTGAATACAAGTTTTTTCGTATTCCTTTATCTGGGTTTGGTTGGTTAAATAGATGAAGCTTACAACTAAAACACTACCCTAAGTAGATTAGATACAAGAGTGCAGATGACGGACGTGGCTGTCTAGAAAATGTGCATTCCGCTCGTGCTGGTGTCTAAAAATTAAATTTTCCCAATTTTTCTTTAATATTATCACCTAATTTGTAATTTAATTAATTCTTTCTTAGAGAGAATAAAAACGAACTTAAGCTTGATTATAAATTTCATTGTATGTAATACATAAACAGTTCGACTAATAATAATTAAAATTTTCGTAATTAATTTAGTTAATTTAAATTATTTCTTTTGTTTCTCTTTTATTTTTTTCAATTGTTTACATTTATCAGCTCTTTATTTTGCAGTATATTTCTCAAGCTGTTTCTAAGCCGTAACTGTTGAGCTCAACAGTTGGCAACAGTTTCGTAACAGTTGAGCTCAACAGTTACGTCTTATGAACGTGCCCAATCTCGCAGTATTTGTTCATAGAGAAGGCCGTGGAAGTTCCCAATAACACAACTAAATTTAATGAATCAAAAGTTGTATTAACCAGTGTAATAATCACTTACCCGAGCAGATGATATCCAATTTGAGTCACCTTTTAAGCCCGTCGCTCTCGATGCAAACCAAAATGCACAACCAATAGACTCATCAAGAACGGTGTTGAGTGGGTAAATCAAATATTTGATATGTTTATCCAAACGTTCATGTAATTCATCTTTGCTAACATTTACTTCAATAAAATTCCACTTCCTTAATAGAAATATTATTAGATTTTAGTACAGTATAATGTGCTTGTACATACATACCTATCGGGACATATATCCTTTAGGTTTTGTAATGATGATTTCGCAGAAATTCTATCGGGTACATTCCAACTGTTATTTTCTGTTCTTGTACTTTCGAATGCAACATTAACTAAGTCAATCGTATCATCTTTCGGTATAAATTTATCAGACAATACGGCTAAAATGGAACAGTCTATGCCACCGGAAAATAAGATTGCTATCTTCGAGTGATTACATGGGTTTTTCGCTTCTAGGCATGTTGTACAAAAATTCGTAGTGTATTGCACACGTTTCTTAACGGAGTCTGATAACAGTTCAGAAAACTCATTTATAGCTTTGAAAATTTCATTATTTTTTAGAAAGAAATCGTATAGTTCCGCTGTGCTCGAAAATCTGGGATTTATCATCTCATAAAAGTTGAAATTGTACTATAGAGGAAATACATATATTTAATTTAAGGAAACCATTGTGTGAATTCAGATGTTTTTACCTTGCTTATGTTTAATTCATTTCCTGAACATTGGTGTTCAATAGAAGGCATTATACTGATACCTATATTGCAATATCCTTTAAGCTGATCTAACTGATCGTTGCAGTCTTGGTCTAAGGGCCGCCAAGGAAATAGAGTGCAATTTTGAAAATCGTTATTACTGACTTTGTAAATTCCGAGCGGTGGAAGTTCCATGGTATTATTTTCAACATTATTTTTATCTGTAAAAGTTGAAGCTCTTCTTATAATCTTT
This sequence comes from Phasia obesa, assembly GCA_949628195.1. Taxonomy (NCBI): domain Eukaryota; kingdom Metazoa; phylum Arthropoda; class Insecta; order Diptera; family Tachinidae; genus Phasia; species Phasia obesa. The sequence goes on along the minus strand of OX451218.1, from coordinate 23,811,725 downwards.
TTCATTTAATAATATTTTTGTGGTGTTAAAATAATTTTTAAAAACTTAAGACCAAATAATTCTTTCAAACTTTGGATATTTTGTTTAGAGGATAAGTATGAGGTAAGATGGACAGGAAGGTAACAATTCTGTTGTGTCATGTTATTAGCCTGACTTCAGGCTTGTTGTTGGATAAATTAAGGCTTAGCCATGATAATAAAAGAAAATTGAAATAAGATTGCTGATGCCTAAGAAGGCTTTTATCGCCATGTCTCTCCTTTCTCTTTCTTACTCTGTGCCTTCTCTTTTTTCATTTTAATTTTGCTGGCGAGAGATTATAATATCGGGCCCGTATAAACACCTATCATAGAGTAGGGCTAGTAATTTATAAACCACAGATGTTTTTCTTGGTCTCTTAGACTACTGTATTCAGAGAACCTTCTTCTTAAGAAGTTCGAAATGACAAAGGGTCTCTATAAGGTCGCGATTAGTTTGTGTTTACTAATCGCGATAAATTAGGAAGAAAAAACGGTGAAACACCTCCTCTGTCACTGCCCAGCCCTATTCACTGAAAGAGCGGCGCTTCTTGGCAGTCAGAGGTTGCAGGGCCTCGCAGACAGTGAGGCTGCAATATTAAAAGGGCTTCGGGATGCTTTTGTACTAAATAGAAAATTAATAACAATTGAAACTACCGGGTAGATTGATACAAAGAGTACTGATGACGGACGTAGCTGTCTAGAAAATGCATTCTGCTTTGCTGGTATCTAATTTTTCTTTATCTCTTTATAATTAAGAACTTAGCCTAAATAATTAATTTATTAATTCAAAAATAGTTCAAATAAAATTCATATAATTATAGATATTGTATCTGCAACGAAAAATTCTTAGACCCATTATTATAACTTGACAAGTAAGAGATAAGTAGTTTTTCGAAATGCATTTCTTATAAGCCTAGTAAAAGTCTAGTATTGTTAAGAGTAACATCGTAACCATATACCTTAAGTCAAAATAATTTCCATAAACCCTTACGCTTGAAGCAAAAATGACACAACCAAAGTTCTTATCTTATACCCTAGAAGCAATCCTAGGTCAGGTTAGCTGGAGAAGCGATGTGCCGATGAAATGCCACCTCCACTCGGAGACATAGAGGGCCCATTGTAATTCTCTTCAGATATGTAGCTAAACTGAAAAAGGATAATATTTGAGTGCTACTACTTAGCTGGGCTTGTGAGACTAAAAGAAGCCAATAGTAGTGACTAATCAGTGACTTCACCGATGCTATTCGTTCTCAATTAATCTCCTCCGCGCCCAATCTTGCAAAATCGACACGAAATTCAGCACAATCTAACTATTTACTTGTCGGTTAGCACACCGAGACCTTTTTGGACTCACTTACCAGCCTTGGTTTGACGCTGTCAACATCCCCTTTCAAGATGTGCCCGGGCACCAATTTAGTGTCCTTCAGGACCGCCATTAACTCCCCCTGGAACACACTATCTTTGAACCATCCAGATCGAAATTAGCTAGTCAATCAATAATTTCTAAATAATAGTTAAGGGGACTTCCTAAAACGCTTTGCACAAGCCGCCATTTAATGATAAGTGATTATCAATGATCGGGTGGCTTAGTCTTAAATGCAAATGGTTCTGAACCAATTTGAGCACGTGAAGTATATTGGTCATTTCAATTCAGTAGTGCCCTCTTCAGTTAAATCCTAAGAATTTATAACAAGCCGAAACTGTATCTGAGTATAAACTAGAAAACATTTTAGCGTTACTTACAAGATGTACTAAGTAAACGAAAATGTACATCGTTGTTTTCGACAAGAAGAGAATTTCGTCCAAGTATATCTCGCGCGAAGTAGAGAGCTTTGTTTAATTTATCATAAAATATAATGCTGTATGGTCCTTCGATGGCCTTAAAGCAACCAATAAGTTTATTCTCATTTTCCGCAGACGAAAATTGTTCGAAAATCCACTTCGAATCAGAACTTTCCTGTGGTGTGAAATTAAACATATCGCCATTATAAAGAAGAATATGTGTTTCAGAATCCACCGGTTGAAGACAAATTTCAGTTCCTTGGTGCCATAAAACAAATCCTCCAAATACAATATTACCGCATGGCTTGATTAGTTGAGCGTTGGGACCTCGGTTTTCAAGTAGTTGTATAATACTCTGAAATTAAACAGGGAGATAGAAAATTAAAAATAAATTAGTCAAGTGCGAGTTAGACTCACACACTTAGGGTTCCGTACAATGTTTAGTACAACTTTAAAAATTCAAGTTGTTAATTTTTTCATGTCTTATGAGTTACCCTTTAATTTTAAAATTAAAGTCATAATTGCATCACTGTTGGAACACCCTTTAAATTTTAGCAATTTTTGTTATAACGGCCATGGTAATACACTATCTATAGAAATATACATGAGCCTACCTATTGCGGTTCAAAAAATAAGGAACACCCTTTATATATTAGTAATTGTTACAGCGGCCGAAGTACAACATCTACTGTAAACATTTAAAGAGTCTACCTATTACGGTTCAAAAAATAAAGCTATTTACGTACAAATCATGTCTCTGTCGCAACACCCTTTAAGTTTGTTATTTGCTATGGCGGCCATGGCAATTCTCTTTCTATGAATATATCAAAACTCTAACTATTACTATTAAAAAAATTAGTTACTATACGTGAAAAACACGTCACTGTCGAAAAACCCTTTAACTTGTTATTGTTTTTATATGGGTCATAGTAATACACCATTTGTAAAAATTTCAAGAGTCTATTTATTATGGTTAAAAAATTAGTCAATGTACATGTAAATCATGTCACTGTCGGCACACCCTTTAATTTTTACTATTTGTTATAGTGGCCATAGTAATACTCATCCTGTAAAAATTTCAAGAGTCTACCTATTATCGTTCAAAACCTATGCCATATACACATACAAATCGCGTCACTAACGGAATACCCTTTAATTTTTAGGTTTAATATTGTATACTTGTTTATAACGCGAACATAGTTTAAATCATTGCAAATTTTAAGTGGTTGCTTCCTATAGCTCAAGAAATAAAGATATAAAGGCAAATAACACGTCACTTTCGGAACACCCTATAAGTTTTAGTAGTTGTTGCTATAGTGGCCACAGTTATACGCCTTCTGTGAAAATTTCAAGAGTCTACCTATTATGGTTCAAAACTTAGGGCTTATACATGCAAATCACACCCCTATCGGAACACCCTTTAATTTTTAGGTTTATTTTTTTAGACTTGTTTATAAAGCGAACTAAGTTTTAAATACTGTTTGTAAATTTTTAGTGTATGCCTCCTACAGTTCAAGATATAAACACATATTCGTGAATAACACCTCTATATCGAAACACCCTATAAGTTTTAATTTTTGTTGCTATAGCGGCCACAGCTATACACCTTCAGTGAAAATTTCAAGAGTCTACCTATTATGGATCAAAACTTAGGCCTTATACATGCAAATCACACCACCATCGGAACACCCTTTAATTTTTATTTTTTTATAGTTGTTTATATAGTGAACTAAGTTTTAATTACTGTTTGTAAATTTCAAGTGTATCCCACCTACAGTTCACGAAATATGCACATATTCGTGAATAACACCTCTCTATTGGAACACCCTATAAGTTTTAGTATTTCTTGCTATAGCGGCAACAGCTCTACATCATCTGTGAAAATTTCAAGAGTCTACCTATTACGGTTTCAGAGATAAAAGGCGCTGACAGACGGACACACGGACAGATATTGTAGCGAAAACAATAGTGTTACGTTTTTACACTTTGTGTACGGAACCCTAAAAAGAGAAAAACATAAAATACACCCATAATTTCCGAGTTATTTTTCAAAGTTTGTAAACCTATCAAGAGCTGACACCGCTTACTAGAAATTCTCTACATAGTCAAAATTATTATATTGTTATAACCCAGACAGGCTTCGCTTAAAGCCATGATTCAATATTATACCCAGTCGTTCGATCTATCTAAAATACCATGCGTGCTCGAAAAGTATGATAGTGCGGATTAAAATTGTATGTGTTTGACGGACTCTTTAACATGTCTGTACGATTTGATAATCTTTTAAAAAAATTCATAAAATACACTTATTCATGTGATCAGAGTTGCAAATCTTTTATTATTTAATAATAGTGTGTCAACTAAAACGCCATTTTGAAACGATTTTTGGAGTAGGACAAAATTTTGTTGGATTTTTATGCTGATTAAATTGTACGATTGTGTTGGATATTGCATATTGACCTTGACCTAACACTTTCTGAAATTTCTTTTTCGAAATAAATCTTACAGTTTATTTGTTTATTTATTATTTGGACAATACTAAAAAATATTTAGTTTTATATATTAAGGGCTAAATTCATAAAAAATATTTTTGTTTTATAAGAGGTTTATAAAACAAATTTTCATACAAAATTTGTTCAATAAACCTTTTATAAACCAAAAATATTTTTTATGAATATGGCCTTAATTATTTAATATTATGCTAATTACCCATAACGTTTTTTAATAAAAATGCAATTTATTTGTTGGGGGAAATTTACACAACGCACGAGCTATAAAAGTATTTTACAGTTTTTAAAACATTTATTTATTAGAAAAGATCATAAAGATTTCCCAAAAAATTTCGACTTTTATATTTTGCTCCTTTTGATTTAAAAATTATATCAGTATTCGACTTCTTCAGGATCTGTAGCCAACCTATCTATACCTTTTGTATAGAAAGTCAAAATTCCCAAATTCGTACGAAAATTTAAGATTGTTTTACGCCTCCTCTAGGATTTGCAGGCTGACTTATACCTTCGTATAGGCAGTCAGAATTCCCAAATTCAGCTTCTATATAACAATTTGAGTTGTAGGGTGCTCCACCAATAAACAACATTTGATTTAGAAATTATAATTCATGATAATTTGAGTTTTAAGTGGCGCTGTTTTTTAATATATAAAAACTTTGTTAGTGATACATTCCTTTATTCATATGTTTTTTATTCTCTTATACAAACTAAAAATAATAAATATCGCATTTTTATAAATATATTTTTACTTTTTTGACAGCTAAGAAAACTACAAAAAAGATAAATCTTCACAGCTGGTAACACTGTGATGGCGGCGGCACAATATATTTTACATATCCGGTTATGTTGAATGTATTCCTACCAAGGCGAATTCATACCAGGTGGAGTCGATAGCCCATCTGATTGTTTTTTTCTCTCGTTTTTTTGCTAATGTCTTGTCAAAAAATACATTGCTTCATATCTGCTAATCTAATGTCAAAGTTGTTGTTTTGTTGTAATTGTTGTCCTACCGCTCACACCAATTCGCCTTGGTAGGAATCAAGGCGAATTCATACCAGGTGGTGTTGATAGCCCAGCTGATTGTTTTTTGCTCTCGTTTTTTTGCTAATGTCTTGTCAAAAACACATTGTTTCATATCTGCCAAGGCGAATTCATACCAGGTGTGAGCAGTAGGACAACAACTACAACAAAACAATAACTTTGACATGAGATTAGCAGATATGAAACAATGTATTTTTTGACAAGACATTAGCAAAAAACGAGAGCAAAAAACAATCAGCTGGGCTATCGACTCCACCTGGTATGAATTCGCCTTGATATCTGCTAATCTAATGTCAAAGTTGTTGTTTTGTTGTAGTTGTTGCTCTACTGCCTACACCTGGTATGAATTCGCCTTGATTCCTACACAATCCAACAATAACAAGTTTTTAAATTGTCTTTATTTTTAGCCGTAGCCGAGAATTGCAATATAAGCGGCGGCAATAAATAATTCGGCCTCGTTCTTTTAATCAATATACACCACACGTGCATACATCCATACATATGTTTGTGTGTACATATGTATTTATGCCAGGCATACTAATCTTCACTATGTTGGTTATTCCAGTATAATAAATAGATGAACAGTTCAAAAACAATTAAAACTTACAGAATTTTGTATACAAGAGTGTATTTTCGGGGTATGCGAAATGCAACAAAATATCCCACACATTTTTCAATCAACTGGATAACATTTGTTTAATAACACAGTGTACCGGAGATGGGTTGTTCAATACAGTTTAAATACTGAAACAAGACATATATGTATTTATTTGTACCTATGTATGTATGTATGTATGTATGTACCCACTAAACCAAAGCTTTGGATTTTTTCTGACCACTGATTTTTTATGTTTTACATAAATAAAGTAATATATTGATACTTGCAATAAAATATCAAAATGATTTTTTTTTAACAATTTTGTAGTTTTCTAGTTCTTTTTATGTTATTTTTATTTTCTGCCAGCAACAAAAATCAACAATTTTTCTGCTGAACAGCTGTTTTGTGCAAAATTATCTGCAAATGTTTTGATCGCAATTAAATAACAATTATATAAGACTGAAAAACTGAAACTCTATTAAATACAACTTAAATTTAAATAAAAATTAACTAAATTCACACTTAAATATAAAGTTAAAAATTGCCCATAAGAGTATTAAAATTTGGTGTGGATTAGTTTTAAAGCAAAAGCGATCAAAATATTCTTAGGAGTCAATGACGTGGCGGGTACAGCGAATGTGTGTAATAAGGTAAAAACAAATCTACACAAACATACAATCTGTCAATAATTAGTTTGCACATTGGAAACAAACAAGGTTTAGTTAATTTTATTAGTAAATTAATGACATTTTTATTTAAAAAAGAAAATATTTTAATTACATACATATATACATACATACTTATGCATATGAGCCGTTTATTTCGAAAGTGGCATTAGTCACTTTTTCAAAAATATCAGGGTAATGATAACATTGATTACAATTTAACTGTATCTCTACATTTAAAAAAAAATTGCAATCAGATGTTAAGCTCCACTGAAATTTTGTTCAAGAAAAGTAATACTAATCAACGTTATTAGAAAGATGTTTATTGTAAGAGTGACAAACCCTTAAACATATCAATTTAAGCACAAAGTGACTAATGCCATTTTCAAAATAAACAGTTCATATCATAAATTCATAGGCATTTACATACATCGTGTCAGAAAAAAGAACACCTGTAATTAATTCGAAGCAAAAAATACAACAAAACAAACAAGGCTTATTAAACAAGGTGAGCGGAAGGGAACATAAAATTGTGCAACGATTTTTGTAATTTATTTATATTGACTTTGACAGTAACAACTATTTTATTTTCACTTAAAATTTAATATAAAAAAATTTTAAAAATGTACTGTCACACATTTTTTGAGAGGTATCGATGACGTGACCACAGTTGTATAACATGGCCTTTTTCCTGACAAAATTTCTGCGTACTACTACTAATTAAATGCGTCTGCAAAATATCCAAATATCGATGCGCGTCCATTGTTGAGTCTATAAGAACAAGGATTGGGACATTAGGCGTGGTACCTCCCATTCAATGTGAAAAATTATTATTGTGTGCCTAGAAAACTACAATATATAGTCTTGCAAGTTTATGTAAGTAACCCTCACACTTATGTACGTGCATAATCTACTAAAATACAGTTTGGATGGAAACAGTGGGCGTTGTACCTTGCATATAAACTGAAACAGTTTTGTCGTGAGAATAGCGTGCATTTTCGAGTAGAAGTTTGGCCATAATTTTCATCTAAGTGTTTTTGTATTTTTATGGATGGGCGTAGCGAATCCCACCGGGTATAGCTAGTTTTTGACATACCTATGTATTTTCTACTAAATTAAACATTTTTGATTTTATTCCGAAATATTTGATAAAACTAGAGTTTACATATCTGATAATCAAAATTAGCCGATACTTACGTTTTGGCTGTTTCATACCTGTCGTAGGCAGACTCATTCAGATACTTTTTTTATTATTATTCCTCACAAGTAAAATTTGTTTGACTATTATATTTTTGTACTTTTATTGTTTTTCTACAAAACTTTATAAAATCAAATCACGATTTTTTTCATTATAAATATTGTTTAGTACTACGTAACAAAGACGGTTAGCAATATATTATTATAGAAATCATAGTAGTAAAATGATGTAATGTATAAATTATGTTAATTTTGTTAATAATTAAATTAGGTTAATACGTATAAAAGATTAGTTTTCGTAGGCAGCATTACGAACATTTTAAGACACAATTTTAAGCATAGTTTCTAAAAGTGGTAAACAAACTGTATAACACACGCAATGTCGATTTTAAATCCATGTTGACAATGTCTGTAAAAAAATAAACAAATTTTAAACAATTTCGCACAAATATCAGAATTATAAATATAATAAAATAATTTAAAATAACTATACCTTCTGGTCGAGCTTTTGGCTTCGGCAATCCAGCATCCTGCATTAAATCAAATGAAAAGGCTACATTGCTAACCATTTGCTCAGTATCTTGTGGCGTCAAATGAAATTCATAAAGGGGCACAAAAAATCCCCCAAGCAAACCCATTAAAAGACATAGATATACACCATCGTGAAAATCACTATTTAAATCAGTTATTTCAAAATTCAATTTGGACAAATGTTTGTTAACAAATGTTATTAGAGACTTCTTGACGACGGCCAATTTATCGGGAGCACAATCAAACAGAGTATCAAAAGCATCTTTTTCGCAGCGCATACCAACGTCATCGTACTCGGAGGTTATTTGTTCTTGAAATTTTCTGGTCAATAAATTTTATAGCTTTATAGTTTTTCTGTAAAATTGAAACTCGTATTTACTTACTGCGCATTAAGAACTCCTCCACTTTTTTGGGCTATAACTACTGTAACAAATACATTTTCGGGTAATCGTATGGGAGCTCTGAAATGGCGCACTAAGGCAACTAAGAGGTGAAGTATGGCAACAATATTCTTAGAATGGACGCTTTCTACAGACCACTTTGGTATTTTTTGATGAAAGCCTAATGTCTGAAAAAATTATAATGGAAATCAATGTCAAATTATTTTGTATATATTTTGTGTAACTTAAAATAAATTTCACTTATTTAATACCCACGTTATCAATAAAACTCAAAATTGACTAAAACGCGTTTTTTGATAGGTAACAACAAATGAAAGAAAAAAGATGAGAAAATTAAAGAGAAACTTTTCCATTTGGCATGGAATGCCCCATATGTTCTAAATATTTATGTAATTTTGTTCGTTAATATTTCCACATTTTACTGTTTTCAAAACTTGGACCAGAAGAAGAGAAAAGAAAAATAAATTTATAAAGCTGAACCAATTTTAAGAACATTTAAAATCCGATTTTAATAACATTTCTTAATAACATTTCAAGCTGAAACGATTTGAAAGAAATTTATATGGCTGACCCGATTTGAAAGAAATAAAAAATATATAAATCCTTGGAAGTTGCCATAAGCAATGTTCTTTCTTGAAACTGTTGCCAAGATAAGAGAAAAACGGGCAATTTCTGTCACTGTGTTCTATAAAGTTAAGTTCAAAAACTGGCTGGTCAATGACTTAATAGATTAGACCCAATAGGTGGCGTTGTAGTTGAAATTTAAACGAGCGTTTCCTATACGAAATAACACGGCTCTTTATCTCTCTAAGTTGAAGGAATACTAATTAAAAATTACGAGATCCAATTAAAAAAAAAAAAATGAGAACATTTTTAATTTTAGACGCTAGCAGAATAGGCAGTCACGTCCGTCATCAGCACTCTTTGGGTAGTTTTTGTTGTTAGCATTATATATTTAACCAGCCAAAGGCAGATAAAGAAATACTAGAAAAACTGTATTCCAATTATGATCTTCAGTTGGTAAGAACGAAGTCTACCACAACCCAAAGCTTCCCTTTTTGTTTGATATTTTTCTTAACCTTCGGTTAGCAATGATAGCTACTACTGACTGTAAACAAAAATTTGTTTATAAATAATTAATTTATACAATTTGGTGTATTTTTATCATAATTTAAATAAAAATGCATAACAGTGAAACGAAGAAGTGAAAAACAATAAATGTCTATATAACCTGGTACCAAAGAATATAAAAATATATAGAGAAAAACGGAGATTTGGTAAAGTATTGACGCTTCTTTAAATTTTGTAGGTCATTATGTTATTGTCGTCGATTATACGGAACGAATTTTTGTCCATGAATTTGTCGTACAGTGCGAAATTCGTCCTATTTGTGTTTAGCTCAGTTAATTTCTTTTATTACACTAAATAATTAGTAAGAAATTTAAAACATGAAATCAGAAGCACAATTCGTCGCCGGCTAAAAGATTAGGTTTGAGACCGGCGGCGGCTGTTATCCGTTCGACTTCGACCACTCCTTCTTAATTTAACGATTTGGATTTCCCAAGAGAAAAGGTTGTTCACAGCCCTTAATTTGTGAAAACTTTAAAATTGAAACTATAAAAAAGTTAAATTTAAAACAAAAGGTGAATTTAAAGTATAAATTGTTTAAGTTATATGTAACGATTATGTTAAAATAGGTTTTTGTCTTCACTAGCTTAATAGGAATTTATGTTGTCATTGTACCTACATCCGGGAATTAAAAAAAATACTTTTAGTAAACATTCGGACATTGACAACTCAAATAGAAGATCCAAAATACATTTATGAATTATTAAAAATGGAAATACGAAATAAATTATTTATTGTTTACAGACCGGTTGGTCTGGCGACGTTTCCTTTCAGCACTCTGAATGGTTCCAAACCTTCTGGCCAGGTTCGTATCCGAACACATAAATAGGAAACACTAAACTAAAATAACTGACACTAACGTTCACCACACAAAGAATTTAGAGATCATTCGGTTGCCCTCCCAACCGTTTCGTAACTACTTCCTTTCGATTTTGTTCTTCAATCCACTAAATCACTTGATCACTTGATACTTACATGATTGACTGCATTTAAAACAATATTAAGTTTTTGACGCTGTCCTTCTTCTGACTGAGTCACTTCTAGAACGTCTAACTTTTTGCCAGTTAATTTTTCCCATAATTTATGGAGAACCTGTTGAAAAAATTCTTTAATTGTATTACTTTTTATAAGTGTTTGTGAATGGCTAATTACCTGTCCATCATACATATCTTCATCTATACTTTGAACTATTATACGCTGTTCGGCAAGTTCGTCATTTATCCAATCAATTAATATTTGCTGAAGTTTCAAAACCTCAGGATCGTTAATCGACTGAGGATCAATTACAGCACGTTGTTCATGATCGCCTGTATATTTTTATTAAGTAAGATTTAGGCAATTATGGTAAGAATTTAAATTTGTGTTATCAGTGAGGCTTATGAAATAAAACTTACGTAAAGCATAATCTTCAGGAGGTATATCGAACTGGCTTGGAGCTCCCGGTGAGTCTATTGCATGTTTTCCCTCTTCCTGAACTTTTTGAACTACAGCAATAAGAGAAAGAAAGTACAATGTTAATAATAATAAACCAGAACGATTTTTTTGGTTCGTTTTTTTACCAAAATATTAATTATACATTTATGATGCTTTATCGAATATTCGATTTTTGTGAACTATTGAATATTTTTGTGAATGGATGAATTATCTAGGTATGATATTTTAAAACTTTCGGTTTTTTGGTGAAACATTTTTTGCTTGAATTTTGATTTTTTTTGTTGAATTTGATTTCTAACCATTAAGACACAAAACACTGGAAGGCCAAAATGATCTTTTTTACTTTGGCCAGATGAAACTTACATGAAATGCTTTAGAACTGAATTGTCTGTAGCCAAGATATGTACAGGCATATGTATGTACATACATATGTATATATTTATGCTTCCCACTGAATGAATACCTATATACCTACATTCATTAAAAATAAACAATGACGCAACGGTTGTAAAACAAAACATATGCAGGCATTTGCAGTTGGTTTAATATCGAACCCAGTCTGGCACAAAATGTAATTATTTTCACAAAAATAACATTCTATAAACGTTAATATAAAAAAGAAAGCTGGTGTAAAATCTACTGAATTACCTTCTTTAGTTCCTTTTTTTCTACCTAAGGTACTAAACTTATCCCAGAAACTTTCTTCTTTTTCACCAGATTTAATTTGGTTGCTCGAATGAGGCGATTTCGGACGGCTAAGAGTGCTCATTTTATATTAATAATACTAAATATAATTTTAAATATTATATTATTAGCTCAGATCCACAAAACAAATAATAATGTATTTATGTTGGTATGATGGCTATCCCAAGGCGAATTCATACCAGGTGGAGTTGATAGCCCAACTGATTGTTTTTTGCTCTCGCTTTTTTGCTAATGTCTTGTCAAAAATACATTGTTTCATATCTGCTAATCTAATGTCAAAGTTGTTGTTTTGTTGTAGTTGTTGCTCTACTGCTCACACCTGGTATGAATTCGCCTTGGGCTATCCCAAAGATTACCTAAACAATGTTGCCAGAAATTTGTATTAAAATCAAATGAAGCAACAAGTTTTAACCTTTGCGTACATAGATTTACATTGGTACAAAACGTGACCAACATAAATGGAAAATGAATTTAATTTATCAGATGCCATATTCTGTAATTCTCGTAGCAAAATCTATCGCTAAAATTCTAAAAATGCACAAACAAATTATGAGTGTTGTTGTAAGATTTAGCTACGAGAATTACAGAATATAGTTTAAAAATGCATTATTTTACATATGATAGTAAAATGTCAATGTATTTTTTGTTGTACACAGTTGATTTCGATGTGCAAAATTTAAAGAATTATATTTTAAACCTGCTTTAAGCTAAATGTTATGCGAAATGAATTGTATTTGACAAATAATTCATGAAACTCGTTTTCGACAACAATCCAAATGAAATTCTTAATACTTGTATCGCGCAATATGTAACAATATTTTATAAGAATGAAGGGTTATAAAAGCATTGAAAATCGCATCATATTATTATATATTAAGCGGCCTAGACACGATCAAAAAAAATCATCCAGCACATACGATGCTGGATGAAAAATAAAAAAATTTCTGATTTCAGGCATGCATTACATTTTGATGTGTGTATTATGTTTGTTCTTCAAGCACGTAAAAATTTGAATTTTAAATGAGATTTCAAGTTGTGCGGTTGTCAAAAATTTCGGAAGGAAAAGAAATCGTACAATTTATTTAAATGACTATAATTTAAATGATGAGCAATGAATAATTTTATTGTAATGCTATAAAAACAACATCAGGATGTAAATCTCTAAGATTAAAAATGAAAAAAATGTGCTGCGCATAAATTTTAGACGGAAGTTGCATTACGATATTGACAGCACAAAATCAAATAAAAAATGCAGGCTTGAAAGCATCTAGCACACATATACGATTTTGGCATCCATCATATTGATCGTGTCTAGACCGCTTTACGCATTCAGTTATCCAGCTGTGAGCGATAGACCAGCTGCATTGTTTTATTTATATATGCTTAATGAATGCCAAAACTGTTGGTATGTTTTTTGTTGTTACCGTAGTGCTCCCACCTTATAAAATCAATCAGCCTTTGTATTACCAAAACGATGGCTTTTGTAACCGGAAAAGATATTTTTGTCAAAAAATAATCATACATTGTGAAAAGAGCCGTAAAACGTATACTTTCTACTTTATATCGTATAAAGTATTCATTAGGCTTCAATACAGCCATCTATATGCAAACATCATATAAAAATAGAATCTGACGTTGGCAAGACATAATTATGTTAGATATAGATCCAATGTAAATCGCGTAATTCTTTTTACAAAACAAAATTGTTATGGGCAGTCTGGTAGCACTTGTAGTTTAATCGCAAGTTCTCATTTATTAAGGTGAATTCGTATGGAAAATAAAGTTTAATGATATGAATTTTAACGTGGTTAAATAAGAAATATTATGGAACAGCAGTTTACGAATCAAAATACAAGATCCCAAACATCTAAAAAAGCCAACTACAATCGTCACCAGAAAAAGAAACCTCCACCAAAAGTAAGCAGGAGGCAAAACGACATTTACATTACAACAAAATCTAATTTTAAGGTATCGAGTGGAACATTTAGTTATTAAAATATTTTTAATAATAATTTGTTTAGGCACAACAAAAACATTGCGAAGACCTTTTGAATGCCGGATTAAAGGAAATATATTTACATTGTTTGGGTAACGCAATTATAAGAGGTCTTAATTTAGCACTAAGCTTAGTGAATAATTCAAATGATACCCTTACCTATGCTATAAACACCTCCACTGTCCATTTAATAGGTAAAGTATCTGAATTTTAATATTTTGTTTTTCAATATATTGTTTATTTCGAAATGAAGACGCAAAGATTTAAAATGTTTGATGAAATACTGCACAATATAACACTTGGAGACATAATTTAAAAACAGTCTTTAAGGCAACACCACACCAGTACCTGTTAAAAATAAAATTTTGTTTAAACTATGTCAATGAGCCAAATTAGACCACTTAAGATATGAACGACACAAGAGCGCCAATTATGATTCCCTAAAAATAGCTAAACTAAAAAAACAATTCACTTAGCCACCTAATTACTCTAACGAAGACAACGACATCTGCCAGTTTACAACGAGAACTATTTCGCCTAGCCATCTAAGCATGCAGCCTTGTAATACCTTGAAGTGACAAAAAATGTACACTACACTTTCCAGCTCCTCTTCGTCCTCGCATATCCTATACAGAAATCCTGTTCTTGCCCTAAAGTATTTGTCCAATCCCTGACAGGACCAAATTGCCTGTGGAACTGTGCAATCTTCCCCAGCTTTTCAGGACTGATTAGTTCTTCCTACTACCCAGTTAGACAGAAGCCTATAGTAGTGACTAATTAGTCGCTTCTCTGTTTTTTTCTGAGTTAATATTCTCTGAGCCCAATAACACAAATTCGTCGGCAATTTAGTTGCCCTTATCATAGCAATCTAACTAAAACTTCCGCACCGGTGCCCACAATCATCTTTGAACTAACAAAAAATATTTCGTACAGTTTATCAGGTTTAAACCAATTACCCCTGTTATAGATTACCACTAAGGATACCCTGTCGAAATCAATCTCAATGACCATAAATCTCGTTAGCTCAGGGATTAATGGAAACGGTCGATTGAGCCCGACCTCGTACAGGATTTATATGTCTCCTATGTTGTACAACCCCACCAACCCTGATTCAAAAAAACTGAGCAAACTTCCTGCCCCCAATGGGAAGTATGTAGCAGAAAGTTGTCGAATGCACCTGTGAAGCCAACCAAAGCACGATTCTGGTGTCGGCAAGAGTTTTCCTATGAGCATCCATTTAAATAATAATTAAATGTAGTAGAATTCTAAGTTCTAATTCTAATTAAAAACTTGGTTAATTCTCTCGAATTTAGATTTTTTGTTTTCATTTATTTCCAGATGAATATCATCCACTTTGTGATGAAGACGATATATCAATTCAGCGAAGAAATAATTCTGCTGTTCACATTAAGATTGTACGAAACTCAGTGTATGACGTTGATGTTGCCTTTTCAGTTTAATTGCATCTAAAAAAAAAAACTCGATATAAGTAATACAAAATGTTTAAACTATCGGAACTTGTACGCTGGCTGGGGCTTACGGAATTTGAAATAATGATTAATTTATGCGGTCTCCTAGTTTTCACCATAACACTTGCTTTTCGAATATCCGGGACTGTTGTGAAAAATACGGTGGATTGGTTTACAATATTTAGTCCTCTTTTCTGCATTGACATTTGCAATGCATATTTTTGTATAATTGTTGGTATTAGAATGTACTTGGACTCGGATAATAAACGTAAAGCTTTGCATCGTTTCATGTGGAGCACTTATTTTTTGTTTCTTGTGGCAATATTCAAATATTTGCTTTGTCTTAAGTTAAGCGGCCAAACCAATTTAGAATATAGCGAAGTGTTTTCACCCATATTTGTTTTGCTACAGTTGGTAGCGGTACGAGCCTGTCAGCTACCTAATTCGGTGTGATTAACTAAACAGATGAAGATGATAATAATGATGAAATAAAAATGTATAATTATGTAATAGTTCTTTCTGTTTTATTTTTTCCTTTTTCTTCTTTTAAAGAAACTATAAACAATGAGAGGAATGTAGAAAAATTAATTGGCATAACATTAACGAAAATTATATTCGGTATTTATGATTTTATGTTATAAAAATAAAAATATTTAATGAATAAACACAAAAAAAGAGTACGCTAAATAAATCAAACATAAAACTGAGATTTAAGTTCCAATTTTTTCAATTTCTTCAGTGTTGTCAGCATTTAGTTCCTTGATGCTTTTCTTAAAGTGATCTTCTATAGTGCGGCAGATGGCCATAGCTTTGTCGCTATCAACTAGATTAATCGCAATGCCATTTTTACCTGTTTAATGAATGTTATTTAAAAGAATTAAGTTAATATTGGGAATTAAGTTAATATTGGCTTTCTCCAAGCTGCTTATTTCATTACCAAATCGACCAGTCCTGCCAATACGATGGAGGTAAGTTTCACAATCAGCATTGCCTTTGACGTCCATTGGTAAATCAAAGTTTACAACAATAGTAACTTGTTCTACATCAATACCTTGTAAGTTACCCAAATACAATTATAATGATGAGTCATAAATAACACTGAACAACACACACACGATTTTTGCCGACAATACAAATTACGAAACGTATAAAAACGATTTAAAACTTGAACTGCCTATTTCACAACGTCACACGAATTCGTTCTTTCGCACAATTACATTTAAAACAAAAACAACATTTGTAACATTTGTTTGTAGGCAGTAAATCTGTAAATGTTTCGATGTAATAGAGCTTTTTTAATATTATTCCCTATAATACTTATAAATGATGCTTTTTATAGAGGCGAAGAACTTTAAATTGAAATATAAAAAAGAAAAATGTTTTCTAAATCCATCCAATTGGTTTTATTATTAAGATAATATTATGACATTAAATTATTAATATGATTTTGGGCATATGGCCCTCAGCTTGTGCCGCCGACAAGGCATTACCTAGAGATCCACAATACTTTCGCAGTAAATCAGGCCTTATTTCGTCAATAACTCGTCAAATATTTGCTACCAAGTGCTGGGGGGTTACTGCATAATTCGATTCAAAAAGAAAATCATTCGAATCTGTATGACGTTAACATTGTGTTTCAAAAACGATTTCTTTCGAATCGAAACACGCAGTAGCCTCCCAGAATATTTTCTGCTTTATCTGAATAGACCTGACATTACATATCCCCAGACAATATAATCTTATGGCTTCAAATCACATGATATGTGTTCAGTTACCAGACCCATTTTTTGAAATTATCCGTTCGCCAAAATTTTCTCTCAGTAAATTGATTATATCGCGTGACATGTGACACCATTCTGCTAATACCACATTTCTGCAATACTAATACCTTCCAATTGAGGCACGAAAAAGTTAGTTAGCACGTCGCCATATTGCTCACTGCAGACCGCAATGTTTTGACCATTATTATTTGTAAAAACCTGAACAATGGCACAATGATTCCACCGTCCCATAAAGCGCACTAAAACAGACGGATTTTCTGGATATAATGGCGTTTCGACAATCGTTAAGCGTAAACGTTTTGCGAAAACCATTCACAGTTTTTCGAATTAATCGCTTTGATGGTCGATTGAGCACCAGAAAATGCACGTAATTTTCGATTAATCTGTCGAATTGAGCCACGATTTTCAAAATAAATTTGATATATAGCCAAACCAAACTACACTACTACCACAAAACAACCAAGAAATGTCAATATGTTTATATATATGTAGGTAACAGAAAACAGTGCTGTCAATTTGAAGTTCTCCGCTTCTGAAAAAAAAACACGATCGATACCGAATTTTTAAGATTAACTAACGGATTAACTAAACGTCAGAATTAGCAAATTTGGATTAACGGCAACGAAAAATTTGCTTATTTGTTGTTCAGTGTAACATTTGTTCGCTTTTTATAATAAATAATTTTCTTACCTCTAGACAACACATTAGTCGTTATCAATACTTTTTCTAAACCTATCCTAAAACGATCCAGTACTGCTAATCTTTGTTCCACCGTTAGATCACCAGATAGCACAGCAACGGAATGACCATCAGATGACAACTTCCCTGCTAACCAACCAGCAGTCTTGCGAGTCTAAGGAGAATACATATTTTTTTTATTTAAATACTTAATTGTAAATCAGACAATGCTATGCTGAGTTATTAACTACTCTAAAGAGGTATTGCAAGGAGCAATAGCTAAAATTTACAAAATGATATCTTGATATTTGTTTTGTTAGTTTTAAAAATGAGCCCAAAAAATACTTTCACAAACATATCGAGAGTTATGTGGTTAATATTGCTTCACGAAGCCAGAGTTATCCGAAGTGCAGATATAGCCACGGACCAATTCTACCACCTTATGTTAGGTTAGGAAGGGTAGTTATTTCTAGACACATCATACTTACATGACAAAAAATTATAGCTTGTCCAATTGTAATACTTCCATATATATTTTGAATTGCCTGATATTTTTCTTCTTCTGAGTGACATCTTACATAATATTGTTTTATGTTGTCGAGCGATTCTTGCTCCCGTTTAAGTCTGAAATTTAAAGAATAAAATTTAAAGCTTATAATTTGTCCACTAGAAATTCTCAATAAAAACTAAAGCAATTACGCTTGTTAAGATTGATTGACTTGGCCGCCTCAGACTGTCAACATCAACCCGGAAAATTCCAAGCAATAAAATATCTATAAAATATTATCCTAATACAACTACTATTTTACCTTATAATATTTGCTTCTGGCACAATATGCTCTGCGAATTCCATCACCTCTTTATCATAAGTAGCTGAGAAAAATAACATTTGACATTTTGGTGATAGTTGTCTGAAATTCGTGAAATTAGAAAAGAGCTTTTAATTATTGTAGTCTAAAAGCGACACGAAAAATATTACTTATGAATACGAATACATTGATCGTGATGCCCCTGAGTGGCAATCATAACGTCCGCTTCGTCTAATACAAATACTCGAATTTTCTTCAAGTCGATAACGCGATATTTTAGACTCCAGTCTAGCACTTTTCCTGGCGTTCCAATTATTATATGATCTTGTAGTTTTGTACCGGGTACGACTATTAAAGTTAGATATAAAGAAAAAAAAAAGAACATATTTAGAAGAAAAGGAGACTTAATTACAAATAAAACTCTTTTGATTTTTTTAAACTTATTTCAGTTTTTTAGTATTTTTTTCTTATATTTATAAAATTATTTCATAATGTTTAAATCAATTATTCTTAGTCTCGAGGTCGTATCCTAACTAGGTATGCTTCGATAAGCCTTTTTGCCGATACGATGCACTTTATAAATTTAAATTAAATTAAACACCTGCATCGCATAGTGAATTTTCAGGGCTTTTGCTTGAGATTTGTCGTTTTGGGACACTGTTAAAATCGGGAAAGTTTAGTAAATCGCATATGTTTTTATTGACTTGTTAAGAGGTTTGCAATATATTTTTTGTGGCTAAACGAATAAAGATTTTGTGGTGATTTTTTTCTGTGAAAGGCTGTATTAGCAGCTACTTTTATTATTTTTTAAAAAAATTTCAATATAAATTTTTATCATAAAAAATTACTTTCGCAATTAAAAAAAGGATTTTTTGTTATTTTTTTTTTTTTTTTTTTGTAAAAAAAGTGGCAAGGTTTTTGAGAGTGAGGTCCATCGCGATCCTAAGAATGTTATAAAGGGTGATCCATTTCGAGGTACTTTTTTCAATATCCTTTTTTGACAGATCACGTGTGAATCGTGTCATGCTGTCATGTTATTTTTGTTTTGTATTGTTTGGCATTTCATAATGGAAAGACTTACGCCTGAATCGCTTTGCTCTTGAATAGTTCCAAAAAGATCCGACGTTTTCGAGGCAAATTTTGTTTCGCGATGAGACCCCTTTCTGGCTCAATGGGTATGTAAACAAACAAAATTGCCGCATTTGGGACGAAGAGCAACCTGAAGAGATTCAAGAGCTGCCACTGCATCCAGAAAAAACAACGGTTTGGTGTGGTTTGTGGACCGGTGGAATCATCGGTTCATATTTCTTTAAAAATGATGCCGGTGCGAACGTAACCGTCAATGGCGACCACTATCGTGTCATAATAACCGACTTTTTAATGCCTGAAATTGAAGCTCGTGATATCGGCGGCATTTGGTTACAGCGCTTTTTTGTTGCAAATTTCACCTTTTTTCTGTTTTTGCTCATATTGCAGAGGTAGATACTATTAAGAAACCTTTTTGTCGATCATAAAATAATTTTGGTTTCAAAGTTGTTTTAAATAAATTAATTGCTATTGTTTTAAATAAAATGTTACTAAAATTGTTACTAGTGTAAGTTATTTATTATCTATACATATAAATGAACTATGATTTTCTGCCTGTCTGGCTGTGTTCGCATCATGTAAAAACTACTTTATGAATTTTAATAAAATTTTATGGAAAGCCACCTTAGTGGATCAAATATATAGTATATTTCTTTACCATAAAAATATCTCATGAGCAAGAAAGAGGGAAAACAAGTAGTGAAAGTACGCCATTTTACAGATTCAATGGTACTGCAAACTTGGCAGCATCTTTTATTTTTTCAGCGGGTAATTTACAACACTATCTACAGTACTCTACAATAATTATGGAATCAACAAAAGTTTCAATGAAATCAGAAGTAGTTATTTTTAGGGGTTTTGTTGTTTTGACATGGAATAGCACATAGACCAACGAAAAATGTTTACTAAACAGTATAATACTTATCTAATTATTACTTAAAAACAAAGTAAAATTTGAAAAGAAAAACATTGTTTTCTGCTTAATTACCTTCTTCGCCACGCACTGCAAATTTTAGTTTTATATCTGGACAAAATTGTGCCATTCTAGCTGCAGCTTCTCCAGTTTGAATTGCCAATTCATATGTTGGAGACAGACAAAGAACCTATAATAATAAACAAACAACAAATGTATTCAAAAGTCAAAGAAAGCAAACATAGAATATTAAAGCTGCGGCAAAACACCAAAAATAAAAAAAGGTTTTTTTCTTCCATTTTTTCTATTATTGTTGTTTAGGTTGAACCCTTTGGTTATGAATTTTACTAATTAAATGTGACCCTGTTAGGATCTAAATTCTACTCCTTTTGTAAATTCGTATTTTTTGGAAGTATTTTGGATTTTAGGTTACGTCAGAAAGGGGTGTGTAACATGTTTCAGACATCTCCGCTCGAAAACAAAGAGGTCCTTTGAATCCCCCTTTGATTTACTTGAAAGTACCCCCTTGCCCTTGATAATATTCTTTAAATAGGCTACATTACCTGTCATTAAGACACCCGATTCCCATAACGAATCAGAGCTCATTATTACGATTGCATATAACGATATCATCTTAAACAACTTGAAACCTTTTGTCCAGTAAACGGTGCTTTGGATTTGCAATTTAGGGCTGCAAAGTTTCTAACTCTTTATAATCTTTGCACATTACGCAAAAAATCGTAGTGATATTTGTAATAAACTGGTACTTGTTATAACCAAACAATAACCCGTAACTAGACCTATAACAATGCTAAGCAGAACTGATCAGTTTTACCTAAAGTGAACGCATTGAACTCCCTGTGTTAGTGAGTGAACGCTAGTTGTTCTGGCATCTAATTACCTCATTCGATATCGAGTAAAATCTCCCGTAACTTTTCATTTTGGGATCATGACTTCGATATCGAATAAAAAGTATCGTTGTAATTTTATTCGAGAGGAAATGTTTTTAAACCTTGTTTTCTTGTTCACTTGTTGACTTATTATGATTCTATTACAATTTGATAAAAATAACGATTCGATACATGTCGAATGGCTAGCGAACTAGCTTACTCGACTCGTATCGAATTTGTTACTCGATGTGATAGTTTACTCGATATCGAATGCGGTGATTAGGCCCCTGTTCTCTCCATCATCTCACGAGTTCATTGCAGAACCTAGCCTTGTTCCTTCATTAGAGATCTCATTTTACTCTACGTTGCAATGATCCAGTAACTAGCATAACTAGAATTATAATTACCTAGCAACTTTTAATTTATACTATAACGCTTCAAAGACTACAAAGCTGACTGTCTTTCGACATAGGTAGACACCAGCCATTTCGTCTCTATTCACGTGCTCAGTCTGAAAGCCTAAACGTCCCCCGAATATCTATACCATTGTAGTAGACACTAAGTCCAGTGCTTGCATTCATCTTCAAGTCGTACGTAAAAACTGTACACTCCTTTAAGTCTATAAAATTTAGTTGCAGGTACCTTATAGTCCAAATAGTCAGGGAGGCTACTGCGTATTTCGATTCGAAAGAAATCTTTTTCGAAACACAATGTTAAAGTCATACAAATTCGAATGATTTCCTTTTCGAATCGTAATACGCAGTAACCCCCCTGTATTAAGTCCACTGACTGTCCCAAGATTGTCTTAAAATTTATTTATTTCATTTGTTCTAAACTAAAAATATAATTTTAATTTTCTTAGTCCTTGCAGTAACTTTGTGATTATACCTTAGGCATAACTCACATTATTGTAATTTATTACCTGAGGATAATCGAGTTTCGTATCTACTCTGCTTAGCATTGCGAGTACAAAGGCGGCAGTTTTCCCAGTACCCGATTGACTTTGTGCTATCATGTTTTGAGGCGGATCAGCCAATAATATTGGTAATGCATTTTCCTGAATTTTAGAGGGCGCGTTGAATCCCATGGCATATATACCCTTTAAAATTTCCGGTTTTCTAAAAAAGTAACGAATATTTTTTTAAATAAACTTAAATTATTATTTTGTTTGGGAGTACTTACAAATGAAGTTTTTCAAATGTTTTTACCGAATACAAGGGTGATGTGGGATCCTGACGTTGCACTTCTAAATCCAGTTTGGTTTCTACTAAACCTTTTCGTATAATTTTAAGTAAAAGACTTGTTTCAGCAGGACTAAAACAAGATATAAATATAGCAGTAAATAAATATATAAACAATATAAATATATTGGATATTAGGAGTTAAAACAACAAATTTGTAAAATTCTTTAATAAAATTTAAAATAAAATTAAAAACGTTTTCGATCTCAAATTTAAAAATGTCAAAAATATTTTATATTTTTCGGAGTAAACGAAGAGTTGGCGCCAGTTTTACAACCAAGGTATATTTATTTTAGTAGGTAGTGGCATCCCTACAAAAAATACAACAATACAAGAACATGGCATTTTGTTGTTGCTTTGTAGTTCGAAATGTATAAGAAAACTGAGAAGACGTGTATGTGTTTTATTGCTTTCTCACTTTTACACTATAAAATTTCTGAACACATACAACTTTTGACATGTCAAACTACTAAATCAGCTGGGCAGACAACACTACCTAGTAAGATAAATATACCTTGTTTACAACTTTATTTTATTTGCGGTGTTTATTAAAAAGATAGTTTTTGATGGAATATTATATTTAAACCTTACCTTACAACGTCGGCTTCTTCTTCCTTTTTTTCATTTGAATCATTATCTTCTTTTTTATCTATTTCCAAACTACTGACCTAAACAGAGATGTAAAACAAATCAAAATAAAATTATCATTTTATTAATAAACATGGACGCATGGTTTGTTTAATGTTTTCCAAAATAATTTGTAATTAGCTATTTTCAGTCCTCGTCATTAAAAAAAACAGATATACGATATTTGATAATTATTTTGTAATAAGGTACCCCATTCACGAATCTTATCCATCAGCATTTCTAGGGTACGCCCTTTGTTTTTAAAGTAATCTCCAGAGTAACGTTAATTAAAAATTGTTTTAAATGAAAGAAATACTCCCTTGATCCTATCCCGAAAGATATTTTTCCAATATGGCTTTAGTTTTGAAAGTAGCCCAAACCAAAATTCAGGGTTCTATGGAATAATTTGTATGGGGAACTCCTTTCCGACAAATTTCTCAGGAGTTCGAAACACTGTTTTTAAATAAAATTTAATCATTATAATGTACACACCTATCGTCTAAAATGTTGTGTTAACAACAGGTTCAATTTTCCTGTATTTTTTAAGTCGGCAAAATTCCATACTGTTAGTTTCCTCTCTAATAGAAATGAGATATTTTCTTGAGGTAATAAGAATCCTATAATCGAATTTGTATTTCTTCTACATTGAGTTTCGAACAATTTTCCTTTCGAATCGAAATACGCAGTAACCACCCAGTTGGGCAAATATAAGTATGTATCTTCGGCCTAAATATAGTTTAGCGAAGCTACTCTAACTTAAAAAATTAGTATCCAGTGATGTAAAATTGAAAAATAAAGTAAAAACGGATATCAAATCTAAAAACATTATTTTATTTTTTTTTTTGGCACTAATTCTAACACCGGTTGGGAAATCATCGACCTTAACTTTTTAAGAAGTAAATCAATAAAGGAAAGGGAGTTAAATGAACAATTTTATTTTCTTATTAAAACCAACCCTTTTAACTCCAACCTGCAAAATAAATTATTCAAAATCATATGTAGTTATGCCAATGGATTTGTAGTCAATATATTACGATACAAATTTAAACAATAGAAGGCAGGACTCATACTGGAAAAAGTACATGGATATGAAGGTATGTTATTTTAACAGGTAAAATTTTCTTACCAGTTTGGACATCTGGTCCTCCGCTTTTTTGGCCCAATCCATTCTTACAAATCACTGCAATATTAAGCAAATGAAATAAATACAATATGCCCTCAAATTATAATAACATACATACATTTATGTCTTCACAACACGAAAGTTACCTTAAATTAAAATTATTCCAATAATACACAATATTCCTCGCGAAATTCTGTTCTCTTTGCAAAATCACTTCGATTGTAAATGTAAAAGAAGCACACAATAAATGACGCATGAGAAGTAAACAAAATCGTAGAATAGCAAATTCTTACACAGTTGCATAAAAAGTACTATTTTATGCTAAAACAAGCTCGTAGTGTTTTCGTGATTGTCTAGTCGCTGCATGCTTGTTTGAAAATTATGAAAATCAACATTATTTCATATTTATCTACCATATGGGATGTTTGTTATATTACTAAATGCTTCATAACATACCGTCTTCACGAGACATTGTTTTGTTTGCACATGAACAAACCTTCGGCAGAATTGGGAACAAAAATTTCTTTATTTTCTACTCAGTGGAGACTACGTATCGATGTTTATGATCCTTTTAAACATAATTTTTGTTTGCCGCTAATATTGTTTGAATGCTTATAGCACATAAAATACGGTTTGCATGCTTGATCAACAGATGGTGTTGTTTACAAATCAAAATTTCATCCCAAAAAACATAATTTTATGGCAGACATCGTTGTCCAAACAATGCTGTTTGCACAAGAACATGTCATCGACAACGATGGTCTTCTCACACTATCTACACGAGCCACTGTTTTGCTTGCACATGAACATAACGTCGCCAAAATAGGAAACAAAACTTTGCTTATTTGGCAGGAAACGTATCGATGTGCATGTTCCGACTAAAGATAATTTTCTGTTTGCTGTCAATGTCGTTTAACGCATATAGGACAGCAAATATGATTTGCACGCCAAATTAACATATAGCGTTATTTATAAGTCAAACTTCCTTACTAAAATCAATATTTAATGTGAGACATAATTGTGCAAACCAATCTATTAACAATGCTGCAAGGCGAATTCATACCAGGTGGATTTGATAGCCCAGCTGATTGTTTTTTGCTCTCGTTTTTTTGCTAATGTGTTGTCAAAAATACATTGTTTCATATCTTCTAATCTAATGTCAAAGTTGTTGTTTTGTTGTAGTTGTTGCTCTACTGCTCACACCTGGTATGAATTCGCCTTGCAATGCTGTTTGAACAAGATCATGATATCGGCAAGGATGGGTTTCATGAGTCGTTTTAATGTGCGTACATGAAATTGTTAAATGGTCGAACAAATCAATAGCTCGTCAAGACGTAATGTTACGAGAGTTTTTAAGGGCACATTAATTTGTTCAATGGTTTAAAAAATCAGTGGCTCGTAAAGACGTAGTGTATCAACAAAATGTTTGCCAAACTGCTGGTGTAGTTTATTTAACCTTTCAGTGCTTGCATTTACTTGCTTGACGAAATGTAAACAAAATATTGGTATAAGGTGTTTTTATGTAATGAAAACTCGTAAAAAATAAGTTTTAATAACTCATTTAATAGTTTTATAGATTCAATAATATTGCTAATACTTTTGGGATTATCGTTTTTGTGAGATTATAAATATTTTTTTCTTCGGCTGGGGAGCTAAAAGTAATTTATTTGTATATTTAGAAAAATTATGTAACCTTTTATGTATTTTTATATATTTTATATTAATTGTAATTACTTAAATATTAAAATATAATAATAATAATAAATGGCAAAACTCTTTCAGTATGACGCCCACTGTTTCCGCTATAATAATATTTTTATGGGAGGTACCACTTCCACTATTCTAATCCAGTCTGTAATTTGCTAGATTATGCATATTAATATGAAGGTTAGTTATGAAAATATTTCAGACAATAATAATAATAATTTTTCACTGTGTATAGGAACCCACTGCCCCAATGTAGTGTACATTTTGCTAGAGCTTGCAAATTAGTATGAGGGTTACTTGTGCAAAGTTTCAAGAATATACCTATTGTAGTTCTCTAGGAAGGCGATAACATTTTTTCACTTAATGTTGGAGGTACCACACCCACCGTCCCATTATAGTCTGTTTTTTGTTGCACTATGCACATTAGTATGGAGATTCTACCTATTGGAGATTATTGTTCACTTTGTCTCGTTTTTCCCATTCTCTCCCTCATAAGTTTTCACCTATGTTTGAAATTTCATTAACAGCTGTCCATCCGTACACAAACGAATTTATATCTACCTCCTTTTCTCTACTCTACGTCCTACGTAAAAAAAAATCGGTTTAGCCGTAAAAATTCCCCGATTTTCCTTGTTGATCCTAGTATTAAAAACAGACATTGTATACTTTCCAGATAAGTAAAATGGTTCACATTACATACTGATTGCATCTAGCAACTAGCTGTGCCCACACTCACTGTGTGCGTCCTTAAAATATTTTGTTCGATTTTGCTTTAAAAGTAGTCCACACCAAATTTTAAGACTCTTACGTATTTACTTTATATAAAGGTATCCATTCCTGGATCAAATTATAAAATTCTAAAAGTTATCGTAAAGCTCTGTAATAGACAGACAGAAAATAAGTTACTCCTTATTTTATAACAGCGCGATCTGTTGCGAAACATTGCTTAAAATATACTGCTTTTAAAAATAAAAGAAGCTTTGAAGTATGCAGTACCTTTAAATCGGTAAAAAAAAATCGACGTACTTTTACTGCTTTTTCTCCACTTTATCTTGGAAATAAGATACATATTTACATTGTATATTTGAATCAGAATACTAAAGGTACCTTCTCACAAAATTTTGTTAAAATCTAACAAGTAGATTTTACGCGATGCGAGCAGAAATAAAGAAAGACATAGACAGGAAATGAGTTCCTATTTTATTATACACTAGTTGTGCCCGCAATGTCGTGGGCGTCCTGAAAATATTTTGCTCGATTTTGCTTTGAAAGTATTCCACCACTTTTATAGTACTTCAGTAATGGTTTATGTATTTACTTTATAAAAAGGTACCCATTCCTGGATAAAATTCTAAAAATTATTGTAAACCTCTGTAAGAGGTGTTTAAAATATTTTAATAACAAATGTAATTCTACAAAGAAAAAATGAAAATTTTGTTTAACTGGCGCCATCTGTTGCAAACTAGTTTTAAAATATCCCACATTCAAAAATAAAAAGATTTGTTGAAAATATAACCGTGTTGAAAATATCCCAGTATTAAACTGAAAATTTCAAAAATAAAAAGGTGTGTTGAAAATATAATCGTGTTGGAAATATCCGAGTTTTAAGCCAAAAATCTCAGTACCTTTTATACCGGAAGTTGCATTTTTCACTGCTTTTTTCCACGTTCTTTTGAAAATAAGATATTTTCTTCATAAATTTTTTTTAAAATCCATTTAGTTGTTTTTACTTGATGCGAACGCAAAAAGCAAATAGACAAATGGAAATAAGTTACTATTTATTATATGTACTAGCTTTGCCCGGCACGTCGTGGGCGTCCTGATAATATTTTGCCCGATTTTGCTTTGCAAGTACTCCACACCTATTGTAAGACTTACTTTTATAGAGTAGCAACTACATATAAAAGAAACATCCAACAAAACTAAGAAGAAACTAAGAATAACACAATTTTATAGCCACACTCAAGTCGTAGTATTCTTACCAAATTTTAAAAAATAACTCTAAATAACAAAAATAATCTAATCTCATAATTACCTAAGTATGTACATACATAGGTATGTATTTCAAAACATAAGCAATTTATAGAACACTTACGCGACTTAAAACAAATACAAATTTTATTCAATTGGCTATTTGGCAGTAGTGCTGGCAATTTCTAATACTTTCAATTACTCGATACAACTCAATACTTTTAATTTTGGTACTCAATAGTACTCAATACTTCCGTTTACATACTAGCAGAGCAAATTTATTGTCGTACATTTATTTCTAAAAATACTACCGCAAAAGTATCGATTAACTACTTTTGTGTATTGAGTACCCAAAAAAATAATCGAGTTCTCGGTACCCACTACTCAATACTTAGGCAGCACTATTTGGCAGGAAGTAATTCATATTTTGTCAGCGCCATCTGTGTTTAAATATTAAAAATTAAGGTGCCGTGCCGTACTAAGTAGTTAAAACGATCTATATTTTAAAATATACTACTTTCAAAAATTAAAGGTGCCTTACTACGCAGTACTTTGTAAATACATATTATTTTGTATTATTTTAAATTTGTTTTATATCTTAAGAGGCTGCTGGTTGCAATAAGCTGTGAGCCACTGTTCATACGAAACAATTCAATTGCATTTAGGCTACTCATATTAAAATGTGTCCAACGTTGCTTTGTTGTGATCATTTTCTGTAGCAGGTAAAAATATGAAATATGCACATGTTCATACATACATATCTAGTTTGTATGTGTGTACATAGTTTAATTTACTCAAAAATTGAGTTTATTTTCAAGCAACTAGTTTTCTTTTAACTCAATCTCTCACAATAATAAAACTTGGATTTTGTCTCTGGCTTAAACGAATATTTTACCTGTTAGTTGTTAAACCATCGTCTTAGAAGTAAATTCATATAAAAGTTAACGATCGTTTGCGATAAATATTTTGTATACATACTTATTATAAAAACGCATTAGTAGATACAAAAAAACTGGTTTGTTAGAAAAGCAAAATAAAAATCAAAGGCTTTTGTTGGAATCTTTGTATTTAAAATGAGCAGTGATTAATGTTATGATTTAATTTGTTAAACTTGAAATTTTTGTAAATTATTAAAGTTTAAAAATAAGGAATTTTACTTTAAATAAAGTCAAAATGCCCTGCTCCGCTGTAACGCTTTCTATAGCTACAATTTCCGCCATTATTGCAACTGCTTTATTAGTGATTGCGTTTTCTACGGATAACTGGTTGTATTATGAAGTGAAAAGAAACAACATACAGGTGTGTACCTCCTTCATTCTAAAAAAAATACCTACACACATACATATGTACATATTAGTAAATATGAAACTATGTACATATATATACATACATATATAAATATATTTACATATATAAACATACATATGTATGTATGTACACACATGTACATATGTATGTATTTATTTTAAACAAACATGCATTCATATTTATCTACACATCCTTGTATGTAGATACATACATATATACATATGTATGTATGCATATTCATTCATACATACATATGTACCTATCTAATATAAACAAATATTTTTAATTAATTTACGTACGTACCTATTACCTAGGTATTTAGTAATTATTAATTTTATGTGTATTTAACTCGCTAGTATGTACATATCTACATACATAGGTATAAAACAAATGCTAAATAACGTTTTTTTGCTTTTTAAATTTTCTCAACATCCAAACTTTCTACAATTTATAGTGCCACCATTTAATATTTTTTCTTAAAACTACATGCAACTACTAAATTTATTCGTTTGATAGAGTGTGTGTGCATGTATGTAGTTGGGTAGGTCCGTTGAGTACGTGTTCGTTTTGTTGGAATGCGAGTTAAAAGAAGAAAAACAAAGCAAATACAACAAATATACGCTTAAAACATAAGGCAAAAAAAAAAACACACATATTTAAAAATAGAGAAACTAAGTGTTAAAATGTTTAAATATTTTGTTCGTTAGAATTTGTTTGAACTTCCATATAACAAAAAAAAAAATACATATTTGCAAACAAATATTGTGCATGCAGAGATGTATACATACATAGATACGTAAATTTGTATAGCAAAACCTGGTTATAACGAGTTCTTGGTTGCAGCGAGTTTCCGATTTTAACGAACTAAACTTAATAGCAAAACTCAGCATACGATTTAGTTTTTCAAATACTATTATGGTTTTTAATCGAAATACATATTTTATTTAACAAAATCAACTCAAAGTACATATCGCAAACTAAATCATAAACAGTCATAACTCAAAATTTATAAAAAAAAGTTTATTTTTATTTAGGTATAAAACTTTGGAAAATCAGTACAATCAATTATCTACCGTCCATAAAAACAATGTCTGCAAAAACATAAGATCCAATATGTGTAATTTTATTATTTCTTACTTTATTTATTTGTTATTATTTTTATTATTTAATCTCTACTTTAAATCAGTTTTTAATTCTATAATATTTTATATTAATGGTCTTCCTATTTTAGTTTTTAACCTTAATCTATTATTTTGTTACGTTCTTAATTGTCAGCATATAGGCGCTTTTATATATGTACATATGTATACTTTTATTCAGGGAACGTAATATGGCGTCACACTTAGGTCTTTAAGCAGTTTTGATGTGTTTAAGCGCAAAACAAGGTGTTTTTGAGATGTTTTCCCATACATTGACGTGTTTTGAAAACACTTAAAAATTAGTTGTTTACGATTTAAACACTTCGCAAAACACTTCAAAGTCAGAGTTCGCATATAATCTTGAGGTACGTTTAGTTATTTTTTGCGTTTTTGTGTTAACTAAACATGTTTCATAATGACGGCGAACATAAATTAAGCGTCATGTCAAAAAGTGTAAACAAAGTGAATAAATAAGCGAGTTTTTTAATATAAATATATTTTTGAATATTTTTATTGTCACAATCTTTTCTCATAGTTTAAACCGTTCAAATGCTCCGCCAACATTAATAAGAGTTGCAGTTGCTCCATTTTCAAACTTAAAATATTTTTATTTAATGCAGAACGCCGCCTGTTATAGTATCTTTTTTTTGTCTAAATAGCTTATCAATGTTTATTACTGCATCGTTTATATAATTTAAATAATATACTTACCATTAATTCCACTACTTGTTTTTTTATCCATTTTTTTAAAGTACGATACTTTATTTTTTGTACCAGCTGTGTAATCAGCTGAATAAATGTGAAACTAAAACACGATAATTGTAGTGTGAACACTTTGCTTTAGTTTGTTAAACAACTCGCTTAATCACTTTAAATTTTAGTAGTGTGAACGCCATATAAGTAACAGTTATTAAAAAAAATAAATCTCAAAAACTCTTTATGTTATAATCAAGGGAGATCTACACTGTCATATATCAATAGATTTGTATTGACGAGCTATTTCAGAATCTATGGTGATCTTAAAAAATTGATCTCAAATCCATAATTAAGAGTTATTTTTGAACGAAAAATTAAAAAAAAGTTCAAATAAAACTTTTAAAAAGAGATAAAAGGAGAGTTTTATTTTGCCGTCATAAAATAAAAATTTTTTAAGGAGTTTTATTTTTTCCTTCTTTCCACGCTTTGTTGTATTTGTATTGGTTATCAATTTACATTAAAAGATTTTTAATTTCTAACGAAAAAATAAAACTTTTAAAAAGTTCTAAAAAAGTTTTATTTTTTACGGCAAAATAAAATTCTAGAGCCTAAACACAGCATTCGATATCGAGTAAACTATTGTATCGAATAAGAAATTCGATATCGAGTAAACTATCGTATCGAATAAAAAATTTGATACGAGTCGAGTAAGCTAATTAAGCCATTCGACATAATTATATAAAATTGTATAGATTAATAATAAGACAACAAGTGAACAAGAAAACAGAATTTAACATTTTCTTTCTTTCGAGTGCCATGATACCAAAACGAAAAATTACGAGAGATTTTACTTGATATCGAATGTGGTGTTTAAACCCCTGTTTTTAAAACTTTCATTTGAGTTTTTATTTTTACGTTGAAAAATAACTGTTTTAAATGGATTTTTTTATGTAATTCTCAAAATAACTGTTATAAAATAATTTTTTTTTAAACAATAACTCTTATTTACGGTCCCTGCTTTTTTAATTCATTTATAAAGTCTATTTTAAATAAATAAATATTAAGGGCCAAATTCATAAAAATAATTTTTGATTTATAAAACAAATTTTCATACAAAATTTGTTTATTAAACCTTTCATAAACCTACAATATTTTTTATGAAAATGGCCCTAATTATTAAATATTTATATAATTGCCCATAATACTTTATAATAAAAATCCAATTTATTTGTTGGGGGAAAAGCTGGTTCCTATACATACATACGTATTTTGCTTGTTGCTTAGGTCAGATAATCATGGAACATTTTTTCCTAATTTTAGAAAAGCCAAAAATAATCTGTAAGTAATAAAATTCTAAAAACAAAATGAGAATCCTGTTAATAGAACCCTATTATAAAAGCTATATCATAAAAAGTTATTAAGTTAAAAAATACATGGTTGCAATGGTTATAACATTACAACCTGAACGTTTGTGAATTTTGAGTTGTGACTATTTATGAAATTCACTAGGTTTATTAGCATTTAAATGAAAAATTTTGATATTCAGTCTTTTTTGAAAATGCGTACGTCATCATACAACATATTGTGGGACCCTCTTGGAAAAAATTCTTTAATACATACATATACACTTTGTTAAGTTTCTTAGGCATCGAAACAGCCAGTTTATTAGTTTTAGCTGTAAAAAAAAGTTTCCCATTCTTCCTTTAGAATCATAACTAACTGAGAAATAAGCGAAGCCTTTCTATTTATAAGCTCTTGTTTTAAATGGGCCCACAAATATTCGATGACTTTTAGGTCTAGATATTGAGGAAGATATAAAAGCTGGTTTTGCATTGTATCTATTCTCCAAAATTCCCGAGTTTTGCTTGAGAATATTTAAATAGCTACGTCTGTCGATAATACCACCAAGAAATTTTAATTTTTCGACGCTACCGGTGGTTCGGCCAGCCAATATTAAATTAGTGCCATGGACACTCATGCAACTCCTCCCTATCATTATTTTGCGGTGGTTCGTTGATAGAGTGGGGTAGCAGGAGTGCAGATGACGTCGTTAACCTAAATTTAGCTGAAGAATCAACAAATAAAATAAGGTAAAAATTAAAATAAAAACACATCAAACAACTCGTTCTCACCAACTGACGTTAAACGTTTAACTGCAATTTTACGTATTCTGATAACTGAGTTTGGTTGGTTAAATGTTTACGACTAAATTCAGTTAATTAATTTTTCTGAAGATCTTGCAAATTTTTACTTACGTCATTAGATACTACGTTTATACGTACTTTTTATTTATATAACACGCTGTATATACCTTCGGCATTGCATTACAAAATATTTTTAACTTTTTAGTGTTGCCGATAGCAAAAATATTCCATTTTATAAGTGCCTCGGAAGATTAGAAGGTAGTGTGCTAGTCAAGGCGAATTAAATACTAGGTGATCGCAGTGTGGAAACAAAAACAACCACAGACAATTTTGTTTGTGTAAAACCACCCACAGTTGTTAAAAAACCAAAGAAAAATTCAAAAGAAAATAAAAAAAGAGAAAATTTGTTAGATAAAACACAAAAGTTTTGTTAGTTTTTGAAAAATATATTACAATATTTAAATATTAATTATATTATTTAGAGTGCAATGAATTTTTATTTTCAAATTTTATTTAATAAAATGTGTCGCAAAGAAAATGTAAACAAATTTCGACACAAGAGGGTATGAAACACATATAGAAGAAGGTGCTCAACTGGGCTATCAGTATCCAATTCGCCTTGGTGCTAGTTATCAGTCTGGGGGTTGTGTCTTCTATTCACACCAATAATTATGGGTATTTCACTACAATGGGTTAAGGTCTTCGTTACGATGGTCGATATTAGAATATAAATTGTGGTTGTATTGTAAAATTTGATGAATAACTATTTTATTTTTTATGGAACACAAGTATTTACAGTAAAAAAATTAAAAATCGTATATGCTGTTCCTGAATTGTAAGCAAATCGTCTCCTAATTGTTTAGTTTATTAAAATTTGGATTTGTAACACAACAATTATTTGATTAATAATAAATTTATATATAAAAACAAACAATAGATCATAATAATAATAATTATATAAAATTATATAAAATAAAAAATGATTACTATTTAATATAAAATAAATAATTAAAGTTATTATAAAATACATATATATTAGTACATATAGTATATTTGTAGAAAAGCTAATTATTAAAGGGTTCAACAAGTAGTTTTCTAAATTTTATTGCGTTCTAGTGGTTTGTAAATTAGATGGAAGTTTATATGTATTTATACAGAAGTTTATATTTATACAGAAGCAGTAACAGGCCGAATTGATTTTACCTGGTGGGAGCGACAGACCAGTTAATTATTTTTTACACTTCCTTTTGTCAACATTTTATTTTTGTTATGTGCTAAAATGTTGTTCGTTTTGTCTTATCGAGTACCAGAACTAGCAGCAATTTTCTTTTTATTAGAAATAATTACTTCTTTTGTCACGGGAATGTTGAGAAAAATACACTTACACTACATTTTCCATCCCTGCCCCGTACACAACATTTGAGTACATATCAATGAAAAACTTATTGTATGGATGTTTGTATGTACATACATACATACATACATACATACATACATACATATAATTATATACAGATGGGCATGCATACGTTTGTATACATATATGTAAATATGGTTGATTGTAAAACTGGTTTTGAGTTTATTTTAGTGCTCCTCAAACACCAACATTGTGTTTACTTTATATAGTTTTTCTCTTGGCTTAAATTTGTAAATATAGTTGCCAGATAAATATTATATAAATTGTCGGATATTGCGAAAAAATCGTTGGCTAATTAGTCTATTTTATGAATTTTAAACACATTTTCTAGGATGTTTTCAATGGGACATTGACTTTATAGCAAAGAGATGTTTTAAAATCATTTTCTTATTAATATGCATAAAGGCATAATATTTTTAATTAAAAATATTATCGAATGAAAATTACAACTATAGAGTTGTGCCGGTCATGTACCAAATTTTTTTAAATGAACGATACAGGTAACTGAACGATTTAACCTCGGTCAGGGTATTCTTTTTTGTCGTTCATCATTCGTTGAGTTTTTTTTTCGGTTTGTTCATTTGTTTGACATTTCGCTCTATAAAAGTTTATATAAAAAATGTCAACTGTACAAATTTTTTTCTTGTTTTATGTCAGTGCCGTCAACTGGTACATTTTAAAAAGCAAATCATCTCAATTTTTATTTTAATTTTTCCGGCTATTTAGTGCTATGTGGTAATACCGGCGAAGGCGTTTTTAGTTGAGCCTTAAATTATGCTGCACATCGGTTTATGTATTTTTTACTTTATAAAAAATAAAGTATGCATATCCGGTTAGTTCAAATGCGTACTTTTAATGCCTTTTCTCCACTTTCTCCTGGAAATAAGATATTTTTGCGGAAAAAAGGATTTTGTAAAAATTCATCCAGTAATTTTTACGTGATATGAACGTAAAAGAAAAGCAGACAGACAGACGGAAATGCGTTAATACTTTATTATATGTATAGATTAAAACCTATCCTAAAATAAAAATGTTAAGCTTTAATGAAGTAATCTGATAAAGAAGTATATAAATAAAAAATATAATAATAAGATAAAAATTATTTGTGTACTTACTTCATGCGAATAAATTTTGTACATTTGTTTACAATTATGAAGTGTTGGCAGAATTAACTCTTGTGTTTAATAAAAATTGTGTTGAGTTGCTATTTAAAATAAGGAACGATTCAGCCCAACTCTAGCTACAACTATTCAAATCTGGCAATTTAGATTAGAATCCACTTTAAAACCAGAAAAATTTGAGGCGATCGGCGTTTTTGGACAATACCTCCATCATACTTTTATATGTACATATACCCACTTGCGGTGAAGAATATAAAAATACTTTTTATACAGCTGAAATTTGAAGTCAAGCTCAAGTTCGTTTTATTCTCTGTATAAAGAATAATTTAAATTACAAATTAGGTGATTAATATTAGAGAAAAATTGGGAAAATTTATTTTTAGACACCAGCAGAATGGAATGCATTTTCCAGACAGCTACGTGCGTCCTCAGCACTTTTCGTATCTACCTACTTTGGGAAGTGTTTAGTTGTAAGCATCATTTATTTAACCAACCATACTCAGATAAAGGAATACGAAGAACTTAAGTTTGACTTCAAATTTCATCTGTATGTAAAATAAATAGTTCGACTAATAAATAAAATTTAAAATATTTAATAGTAATACATACTTTTTATTTTAATTGTATAAAGTGTCAACTACTTTTTGACCTTGCAGCTTTTGTGAAAATTTCAAATGTCTACCTGTCACAGGTAATAAAATATATCCTTGCGACAGACGGATAAACAATGAAGTGTTCTATGTTCTATTTTTAGGAGAATGAACTATAAAAATAATGCGAAAATAAGTTATTGAAGTTTTATTTTAAAAAATCGTTAAATTTGGGAGGAACAAAGTCGTCAAAAGATCTGGCAGCCACGTTTGCAAAGTAATATATGTGTGTAATTCTTACCAGTTTCTGTAAAGCGATCGTTTTTCAATAGAGAAAACTTTACATGTGTTACGACATGAAATTTCTTCATGCGTCGAAGACTCTAGTCTTACAGAAAACACTCAATTCAAATACAATTATATAAACATACACAGATACATACATATGTACATACATACAAAAACGCTTAAAACTTTTTGTTTTTGTAACTTGCATATGTATGTATGTACATACATGTACATACATAAATGTAAACATTTTGAAAAACAAAATCATAAAAATAACTCTGGCTTTGTACTACTTACATAAGAGTTACCCGTTAAAAATCCTTTTGAAAATCTTTTGTTTTAGGCCCATTATTAAAGGTAGGATTTTGTCAGAGAAATAAGTAGTTTTTTGTTATTTTAAATAAGATAAAAATAACCTTTAACTATTACGTATCTTAAAGGCAAGTTAAAGTAACGATCCGGCCTTTAAGGCCGTCATACGTTATAAGTCGTCTTTTTCAACGTACAAGATAGTTGAAATACGGGTTTTCTTATGACCGTTGTCACAATCACTACGTCTTTGTCAACACAAAGTACGAAACGCAAAATAAGCAATTTTTAATTTTGACGTACGTTGAGCAGTTTGGTAGCTATCAATTGGTTTTTCTTTGTTTTGATTAAATTTTTGTGTTGAGTGGGAGCAATAAAAAAACTAAATAAATAAATTTTTTATAGTAAAATCGAGAACAAAGCTTTTCAAATGTTTTCTTTCCTGATTTAATATCCGTCAACAAAGTACTCATTGTGTCAACCTCTTCCGTCGGTAATTTAATCAGAGTTGAGTACGTCAAAGTATAACGTATGACGGATTATATGTGCCCCGGTCTTTACCCTTGTTTTTATAACGAAAAACTATTTATCTCTCTGACAAAATCATAACTTTAGTCATTGACAAGTTATAATAATGTTAAGATCCATGTTCTTTGGATGAGTTTTACAATTTTGAGCAGAAATATTTTTTTTGATTTATAAAACTTATTAAAATTGTTTAAAACATTCCAAACTGCTTAATAATTTATGTATACCCTTCTTTACGAGTAGAAAAGTTATACAAATAAACATTATTCAACCCGGTTTTAATTTCTACAATATTCATTTGCGACGCCATAAAGTATATGTTTGTATATTTATTTTGGATTCCTTAGGTAGGGTAGTCAACGTAACAATATTTGTTTGTCTGTTTATCCTCACTCGGGGACATGAATATCCTTTAATCCTTTACGTTACCGAAGTGTATGAGGAACCTGTCCTGAAAGGTTGTAAGAACTCTGGGTCCATATTCCGTTTGTTTGAGAGGCTCTTCCGGGAATAAGGTGGTAGCTGTATATTGAGTCCAAATAGCGGAAAAAGCCTACTGTACTGTACTGCTCCATAGCAACAGAGGCCGCCTAAAGCAGGGTAGTATTCTACTTCTTATCAAGGGGCATAAACATGGTACTAGCAACTATAAAGTGAAAATAGTTGCTTATGTGGCCCGACGCTCACAAGAACATTGGAGGTCGTATTTGTATAGAGCTAATAC
This sequence comes from Phasia obesa, assembly GCA_949628195.1. Taxonomy (NCBI): domain Eukaryota; kingdom Metazoa; phylum Arthropoda; class Insecta; order Diptera; family Tachinidae; genus Phasia; species Phasia obesa. The sequence goes on along the minus strand of OX451218.1, from coordinate 23,773,161 downwards.
ATGTGTACTGTACATTAGGTAAACGAATCAAACGAAACATCCCTATTGATCCACAATTTTATTTGAAATTTTTGTTGATGAAGCTCTCTTTAGGCTTAACGGCTATGTCAATGTCAAAAACACCATTACATCCAGAAACTTTACTGCTTGGTACCATCTATCGGCCGTGAACATCATTGCTTTCACAAATAATGGTCAGTACGTTATAATTGACGATGAGAGGTATAGACAAGGATGATAGAAGACAAGGCTACGCTATCACGAAAATAAAATTGAACTTTTCTGCGCATGTCGGCCGAATGACGTCACGAAAATGTCTTCCTATTGGCTAATAATTCTGACTGAGAGTAAAAATATAAATTATGAGGGTTTTTAATAAAAATGTTGAGAGTTAATTTATAGGGTTGCCAATTTTTGCGTATTACTTAGAATTTTTTGTACGTATTTATTTGAAGAAATTTGTTGATTACAGACTTTGCAACTTTAAATTGGCCGAACAACGTCATCTAACGGCAAAAACCTGTTTTCTATCATTCTTGGGTATAGAGCTTGAGTCTCTCTCCCCCAGGCAAACCCCTAAGGGTCTGTGTGAGCACATACACAATCTCAACCAGTATCTCACAAAGAGAACAAAACATGTAAAAAATTTAAATCAGTACCACACCAGCTTTCAACAATGTAGGTTTATGTCACTTTGCTAAATATTTAGCAAACCAATGCATTTTCATTTTAACCACTTTTTTTGGTTGGGCGCCTTTGGTATAGAGACATGTTTACTAACTTCTCCGTGTTTCAATTGGAAGGCTTTAGTATTGCCGACATGTGATTCTAGCACATGTGAAACAGCGCGCAATACAATCATTTTACTGACAGAAGAATTTGACGCATGAGTTATTTGAAGAAATGGAGATTCATCATTAGATTATTTTCTCTGGGAATATGTAAAATACCTCATCTATGCATAATTCGAACCTAAATTATGTATTTTTATGACAAATTAATTACTTACTCATCCATTGCATGAAACATTTTCACGATTCTTTTGTTTCCGTTCGTTTTCGCAAAACACTGCAGTAATGCATTTTTGAACATCTTACAGCTGCAGTGTTGCCACTGTTTACACTTATGACCGTGCTGTGCATCAGATGCTGTTCAGTGATGCATTTACAACTAGGCTTTGATTTCTAAGATTTAGCAGAAAATTATTGACCACCCCTCGTACATATCGCACCCTAAATACAAAAGGGTCACAACTCAAAATGTTCCAAAACTGACTTTTTTCCATAAATTAAATCCGAGTGCATATCTCTAACTACTGTAAAAATTTCTATCACATCACTATCTTCTTTAACTGGAAAAATACAGTTATGTCTATTTTTATGTTAAGTGTGTTGCTTCTGCACATACATAAACAGTTTGTTGTCTCTCCTGAAAATTTTAGTATTTTGAGTTGTGACCCTTTTGTATTTAGGGTGCGATATGTATGCAAGTGTGTATAAATTTCTATTTAGATAAAAACTTTTTAATCGCTTTTAATGAAAGTATTTAAAAAAACGGAAAAAACGTGCAAAAAGAATAGAATAAAACCAAATAATCTATTAAAATGTAATGAAAGAAATGCATCGTTTCGCGATAAATCACGTTCTTGCTAGCAGCCAATGCAATAATCTACATACTATGTACATATATGTATGTAGCAGATATTGTGCGTGTAAAGTGAGAATATTTATTTATTTTTGATTATATTCTGTTTTTTTTAGCCATTTTTTAATGATCTTTATTTAAAATTACTGTCTATTACAAAGAAATGGATAACTAACTAAAATTAGAAAATTAACAATGATAATAATATTAATTATAAAAATCATAATACTTTTTTTGGTAAAGCCTAGTACTCTGTTCGAATTTGTGGAAAATGTTGAGCACCATCTATTATTTCACAACGAAAATTTAACACTTAAAATGTGATGTCTATTTCGCGATTTGGAAGAATTTTACGATGTTATTACTTTTAAATATATCACATTGTTTTAAAAAAATTTCCACAAACAATTTTACAAAAAATTCCACATGAAAAAATGCTCATTTGCTTTCATTCATGTTTTTCCACAGTAAAAACAGGTACTACTTCTGCAACATTTTTTCATGACTTTTTCATACGTATGTAGTTTGACAGTATTCCGCATGAAAACCTGAACAGAGTACCAGGATTAAGGAGGGAAAATGGCTAACGCATCTCAATTGCTTTGTCTTCAAACAAAGTGTAGAGTTTCATAACGCCACACAGTGGTTTGAAAATGATTTATTTGGATATAATTTGGTATCTCATGAACCACTAAAGAAAACTGAAAAAAATCATGTCAATGTGTTTTTTGATATATAAATTATCGAATTGGAATTGCCAAAAAATCGAAATGAATAGACCAAAAAATTGTTTTTTTTTTTACAAAAGTGCCTATCCAGCCTCTATTAATTGCGGGTCTGTCAAATCCTTTTTAGAGTATGTAGTCAACAATTTAGGCCTTAAAATTTAGTTTACGGTTTTTAATCGGTGCTTTACATCCCGAGAAATTTAAAAATAATTTATAAATTTGGTTTCAAAATTGGCTATGTTTGGATAGGGCTGGAGGGAGAACCATTAAAAATTTTCATCTAATTTTTCTTTTATTCCCATTTGCTAATCGTTGTATTTAAATGTATGTAAGTTGAAGAAGTAAGTTTAAATTACATAAGAAAAAAATACCACATTTTTGGGGAAAATCCTGAAAAAACGGTATTTTTACATTTTCCCAATTCATAGGGTTGTAACTTTTTAATGAAAAGCGCTATCAGAACAAAACTTGAAACTAATTTAATCGAAATTTTATCAATCATTGTTTTATCAAAATCAATGTTTAAAAAAAAATTATCCGATCATTAATAATTACACTACGACAAAAGGACTTAAGGTCGGAAATTAAAAAAAAATAGTAAGCCAAGTTTTTCCCATACAAATGTAGAAAAAGAGGTAACCTACATATGTAAGCACATTTTTTATAGATATTTTCGAGGTCTACTTAAATTTAAAAAATGTTAACATTTGAGTTAAAACTAAACTTTTTAAATTTAAAAAATGTTAACATTTGAGTTGAAACTAATTTTTTTATGAGATTTCCAAAAATTATATACCCGAAGTACGCAACTTCTGGGTAAGCCCCCCTTTACCCTCGGAGGCCAACCGTTCGCAGCTAGATTTAGAAATACCTCTACTTTGCCTCTGTGAAATTCATTAAGATATCTTCGGCGGTTCATGAGATACCGAATTATGTCCAAAATAAACCGTTTTCAAACCACTGTGCGCCGTCAGCAAGTATTAGTAACGCAGTAAACAAGCAATCAAGGCATCGCTTTTAAAGTTGATGTATTGTTTCACAACTTTGCATACATATGTATATGACTTAAATACGGTAGTACAAATGTATACTGACTTTGTATTGATACATTTTGGAAGTCAGCCATAATGTTTTAGTGGATGCTTTTCGCCACCTGCAGGATCTGCAGGTCCGTGCTATACCTGCGTAGAGGAAGTCAGAATTCCCAAATTCCGTTATTGCCACTTAACTTAAATTAAGTTTCAAATGGTGCTCCATCAATGAAAGACTTTTGATTTGAAATTTAAGGTTATACATGATTATAAATGCACGTAGTTGATTCATGCATCGCAATACACCTTTTCAAGACAGACCTTCAACTTCAGTGTCCTGACAATATTTTGTTCGAATTTGTCTTCTGTTTTGCAAGTAATCCAGTCAAAGTTTAAGACTCCTACTTTAAGAGCGCAGATATGGTTTACATATTTCATTTGTTTAGAGGTACCTGTTTCGGGATAATTACTCAGGATGTTGAAACTTAGGTTTTATATAAAATTGCGTACTTCCACTTTTTTTATCAAGTTTTCTGTATACTAAGGTACCTCCACACAAAAGTTTATTAAAACTCATCCAGTAGTTTTTACGTAATGCGAACACCGACAGACACAGTTCTGTTACAGTATTATTATATTTATAGATTATAGACTAGCTGTGTCCGCCACGTGGTAGGTGTCCGGACAATATTTTGTTCGATTTTGCTTTGAAAGCAATCCTCAGCAAATTTGAGACTATTTTATAGTTATTCAGTTATGGTTTATGTATTTTCTTTATATGTATAGTTGTACCCATCCCTGGGTAATTCCTCAGGAACAAAGGAAAACTATTGTAGAGTTCTATCAATAGTTATTAAATTATCTCGCTTTTAAAAATAAAAGTAGCAGTCCTTTTAAATCGGTTAAATTGCGTACTTTCACTACATTTTCTCTTAGAAATGAGATATTTTTGCGGAAAATAAGTATCCTAATCCTAAAGAGGTACTTTAGAACCGGAGGCCCTTTCACCCAGCCCTGACCTGCCCTGCAATCATTGTTCCTACAATAATCAGACCAAAACAAAAAAAGCATAAAAACCTTAAACAACGCACCCAACAAAAAAAAAGCATAAAAACCTTAAACAACGCACCCAACAATGCTTCTGAAATAGGGTCCATAGGCCCGCCCGGTCAGCAGACGTTCAAAGCATAAAAACTGGAAAATACAAATCCAACTATGATACCCCTAACTGAATTCCATAATTTTATACAGATAAAAACCTGATAAAAGAATTCAATATTACTCTCCTTTAAAGGGGTCTCCCGTCTCCTTAATGCTCTCTGAGGATCTTTTGACCATATATGGTTCTCATTAGCCGCTTCCAGGGTACATTGGCTGCCAATTTCGGTACATTGCCTTCTAGAGTAGCCTTTAATACAGATCAAAGCAAATATTCCCACCAATCTAAAAAATCAATAACGAAATAGTCTTTACCAAGAAGCCTATTGCCCCCGGAGGTCCTTTGGCAATCTTTGCGGTACATTGGCCGACGTGTTTCCCCGTCTATGACCGTCCACCCACTTCTGTCTTCTGTCTCTAAGTTTCTTCCTCAGTCTATAATGACCCTAATCTTTGTTCTCTATCTTTTATTTCTATCCCTCCTCTTATCTGCAGGTATCACAAAGGGACCAACATAATGGACCCAAGTGAGCTATTTTTCCACTTCTTTTTCTGATTTATTTCTTCTATAAGCTTCCTACTTAATCTAATCTAACCTTTGGCCGACGTCTAATGTTCGTTGAATTAATATTTGAACTCTGCACACTGTATGCAAAAATTTGTTTCTTTTTCGCAAACCTTTTTTTTTATTGTGTTTCGAAACCAAACACAACGAAATTTGCGATTGGAGTTGCAAGCAATATAATAAATATGTTTGTAGTATGAATAAATAAATCAATATAATAAAATTATTAAAAGCATTAGTTTCACATTAAAAATTAATAATTTATTAATAATAAAGAAGAGTTGAATACGTTTTAAAATATTTTGAAAACGGCATACATATTATGTATGTTTGTACGTTATGAGCGAAATGGCATAAGGTTGCATAAACTCGTTAAATAAAATATAAATATGAAAAATTTCATACATACGCATACTGTAACAAAAATGATTTAAAAAAAAAACAACTGAAAACCCGCTTTCGCTTTTTGTACCTCTTCACATGTATTTAACTTAACCACTGGTTACTGATCCCACATGACCTTTTAACTGTCATTTCAGACGTAGGAAAATTTCGTTTTTTTTTTCTTGTAAAAAGAAAAAGTTTTTATTTTAAATTTCTTTTCGACAAGGCTTATAGAGTGCCTTAATTTCCATTACCCAGGTCCATGCGGTACCGTGAAATATCTCCCAAATGAAATAAATAAAAAAAAAAAAAAAAAAATGAAATAACTCCCAACAAAAAATTCCAAAGGCCGGCTATGCAGCAAAACTTTAGTAAGCGAAACCGGTGTTGGTTATACCACAGAGGAGAAAATCCTTGCGCCCGGCCGAAGGCCGGCTATGCAGTAAATTTTTAGTAATCGAAGCCGGTGTTGGTTATACCGTAGAGGAGAAAATACTTGCGCCCGGCCGAAGGTCGGCTATGCAGGAAATCTTTAGTAAGCGAAGCCGGTGTTGGTTATACCATAGAGGAGAAAATCCTTGCGCCCGGCCGAAGGCCGGCTATGCAGGAAAACTTTAGTAAGCGAAGCCGGTGTTGGTTATACCATAGAGGAGAAAATCCTTGTGCCCGGCCGAAGGCGGGCTATGCAGGAAAACTTTAGTAAGCGAAGCCGGTGTTGGTTATACCATATAGGAGAAAATCCTTGCGCCCGGCCGAAGGCCTGCTATACAGGAAAACTTTAGTAAGCGAAGCCGGTGTTGGTTATACCATAGAGGAGAAAATCCTTGCGCCCGGCCAAAGGCGGGCTATGCAGGAAAACTTTAGTAAGCGAATCCGGTGTTGGTTATACCATAGAGGAGAAAATCCTTGCGCCCGGCCGAAGGCTTGCTATACAGGAAAACTTTAGTAAGCGAAGCCGGTGTTGGTTACACTATAGAGGTTAAGCCCTTCCATACGGCCGAAGGCCGGCTACACAGCCCGGGATGGCTCAATGATCTCTCTATGGTATATGGAACAGCAGCTTCGCTAACAAAATATTGTCTGTATAGCCGGCTTTTTGTCATATATCTATGATATATGGTATGATATCAAAGCTATGGACCTCCTTCATCGGGAGGTATCTGTTATACCATAGAGGTTAAAACAGTTAAACAGTGCCCGGGTGCAAATATAATTTGTATTGGGAGTTATTTCTTTTTTGTTGGGACTTATTTCATTTGGGAGTTATTTCATTTTTTTGTAAAAATATAATTGTTTTAAATTAACGGGTTAGTTTTTGGATCTAATTTCATTTTGGCGTTGGGAGTTATTTCGTTTTTTTAATTAGGAAGTTATTTCATTTTCGTTGGGACTTATTTCATTGGGAGTTATTGCATTGGGAGTTATTTCATTTGGGAGTTATTTCACGGTACCGGTCCATGCCGCAGGAATTATAACAGCAAAATATAACATATTTTTTTAAATAGGAATTTCTCTCTTCGTGGCTGGTCTAGATTGGAGGTTCTAGAGTTTCCATCCCTAAAATTCTTTCAATAATCCCATTTCAAAAATTGTATTCTCTAAAGCCTGGTACTCTGTTCAGTTTTTCATGCGGAATGCTGTCAAATTACATACATAAAAAATTTCTATGAAAAAGTCATGAAAAAATGTTGCAGAACTCTGTTTTTGCTGTGGAAAAACATTGAAATGTTTCTAGCAACATTTTATCAAAGCTGTGAAATAAAGCTGTGTAAAACAATGTGGTATACTTAAAAGCAATAAAATCGTAAAATTCTTCCAAATATTGAGCAACATTTATTATTTCACAAGGAAAATTTGACATTTAAAATGTGGTGTCTATCTCGAAGTTTGGAAGAATTTTACGATTTTATTGCTTTTAAATATATCACATTTTTTACAAAAATTTCCACAATGATTTTCAGAAAAATTCCACATGAAATAATGCTCATTTGCTTTATTTCACAGCTTTGAAAAAATGTTGCCAGAAACATTTCAATATTTTTCCACAGTAAAAACAGAGCACTACTTCTGAAACATTTTTTCATCACTTTATCATACAAATTTTTTATGTACGTAATTTGACAGAATTCCGCATGAAAAACTAAACAGATTATTTGCAATTTCTACAAAAGATGGCGAGCAGAAGAAATGCAACCGGTTCTTCATTCCTGCTGCTACGAAATTAGGTAATTTCAAACTGAAATTACGAACGAAATCTAAAATTAACTTACTAGGTCATTTGACATTTCAGTTAATTTCGCAAACAGCTGATCTTGTCTAGTTACATTTGTATATTTTTATTATTTTGCAAAAAGCTTTGTATAACACGTTTGTAATATATTAATTTAAAGAATATTTAAAAAAACAGTAAAACAAATTCTTAGTATAATTATATACATACATACATATAATATGTAAATACATATAATATGTACATACATACATACATACATACATACATACATACATACATACATACATACATACATACATACATACATACATACATACATACATACATACATACATATGTATATAATTCCATTATTTCATTTGGCAAGTAAAGTTTGTTTGTACAAAAACAGAGTTGTCTATCGTAGTTTCAAGATAATTTCGACGAAATTAAGTAGAATTAGACATTGTCGTTATCGCTTAAAATCAATCAGGCCGTCCTTGTTGCTTGGCCTTCGAGTGGTTTGCGTCTCACTTTCACACTGGCTGATTAGCTTCCTCGAATAGTTGTACTGCGGTACTGTTATTGGGGGTTGCTTTGATCAACAACGTGTAATCGTTTTGGCTTTCGTGTATAACCTCGTAATTTTTATTCAATAAGTCGTACATTGGTGGAGAACCATTTTTAAATAATTTTTCACTGGAGAAGCACTATTAAACTCAAGTTTTCACTGGAGAAGTACCATTAAAGTCATTTTAATTTTATCTGGCTAAATTTACCTTAGTCTCACATACTAAGGTATAGGTCGCAATGCAGATTTTGGATGAATCAAAGGATATCAGTTTTTATCTTTTTCCAAATGTCCCAAAACAATAGTTCCAATATTTAATTTTAAGGTCAGGTTAAGAGTTTTTCCAAAAGTATGAAGGTAAATAAGAAGGCTTAATTACATATATATGTATATATATATCCGCAAGTCAGTAGTTTTGTGATACCTGTAAGAAGATAAGAAATGAAGGAGTGAAGGAAGAAAAGGGGCTTAGTTAGCGTAAAAAGCTAGAGAAGGTTGGTCCCTATCGCTATGCGCTTTTCCGATAGGAACTCATTGCAACTCCTGACAAACATGTCTAATTTATTTAGTTCCGCTTTCGAAAGTGAACAGAGGATTTCATGGGCAGCAATATCTCAGGATGCTTATTATTAAGTAATAGGTACAAAGTACCGCCGCCCAAAGGATATTATGTACAGCCTTTATGTTCAGTGAACAAGTTCTAGACTACAGATAAAGTCAAAAATCTTGTATATCGGTGAAAAATCATTCATATCCCCTGGATACAATAGAGAGCCTCCTGTACTACGAGACCCAAAGGCAGAACTGGCAGAAACGACGTGTTCAGAAGACTTATCATGGAGCTCATAGTACCTGCAACTTCTGATCTCAGTGTTGCCCTAATTGAATTGGTGGTAACGAAGACTGCAATGTCCTGTAAACTATGCCGTAAGTAGCCCTGTCTCAAGCTTCCCAATGTCGAGAGAACTATGCATCGGCATAGTTCTCTCGAACTCTCTCCCAAAAAAGGTTCTGGTCCTTGTCAAAACATCAGATACATTTATTACCGTTTGTTTTTCTCCTTAAGCATTCCCTGGAACCGATGAGGATGGCGTAAACTTCCGCCTGAATGATCGTTGGGTATTTGGTCATCGGAATGGCCAAAAGAACTTGTCACCACTTCTCTGTTTGATGAAATATCGAGTAGCCGAAAAGCGCGTAGAAACACACTTCAAATTGTCCTGTTATGTGCAGTGGCAGTATGTGCAGCATAGTGCCTAGGTCATAGGTGGGACTAGTTTTCATGACCCCCAGTAATAGGGACACAGTTTAAGGGTATGTTTCAGAAAAATGACATAAACACGCATTCGACACTTAAACCAACATACACAAATTAATTCCATTGCTCTGCCGGCGTAATGTTTATGTTTTATTCAAATTGATGGCTAGTGACGATCCCCCGTTTATATTAGTCAATTAATTTGTCTTAACAAGAGTTAAACTTCTTATAAAAAACCTGTATTAAAAATAATGTTTTTTATACAATGTTTGACTTATGTTGGGACAAGTTGATGGCTAATGTAGACGCCGCCTCCTAGCTCTAGTCCAGTGATGACCCCTTTCTAATTTCATATACGCGCGAGTTTAAGGCCAAATAGTACAATTTAAAAAGCCTGTTGCTACTTTTATCTGCTATCCCTGTTTAAAACACCTAATAAGGTAATATCATTATTTCGTGTGTAATAATAGGGAAAAAGAGACAATTAAAAAAAACGTTGTAAGTTAAATACGGTTGCATGTATTTGGAAAATGTAGATCGTATATGAAGAAAATTACTTAGCCAGCTGCTTAAATTATATCCATGTAAATAAATACATACATTTGTTTTTATGTATTTCTAATGCTGATACAAAAAAAAAAAAAAAATAATGTACGATTATGTATGGGTGTATTTAAACACACAAATATTTGTTTGAGTTAAATGAATGCAACTGTCGTTTTCTATTGACAACTAAGTCTTAGTTATTGTTTTTGTCATCAGTTACTAACATCGTTTTCACTTTTATTTATAAATGGTCAAAAAATTTTATATGAACTAACACGCTCTCGTTCAATATGTCCAAATAATTTTTTAAAGTATGTCAGTCAGTCAGTCGACAGCACTGTGGTACCAAATTCTTGTTTTTTTTTATTTTGTAGTATTCAATGAAAATTACAAATTTCTTTTACATTAATAGTGTAAACGAGTGTGTGGCCGTAAGTGGGGAGTCTCGCCAAAGGCTGCATACTGGATTTACACAATGATGGTGCGACCCATAATAACTTATGCTTCAGTGGTTTGGTGGCCTAAAGCCTCTCAGACAACAATAAAGCGTAAGTTGGATGGGGTTCAAAGAATTGCTTGTATGAGCATATGTGGCGCAATGCGCACGGCTCCAACACAGGCAATTGAGGCAATGCTGGGATTGCTGCCGCTGGACTTATTTATTAGATCAACGGCTGCGATGTCTGCTTTGCGTATGAAGAGTGATGACATTTGGCATCGCTTTGGGCCGAACATCGGTCATAATAGAATCCTGGACCTTATTAGTAAGGAGGTTAGGGAAGCTCAAATGCCGATGGAACGCATCAGTAGAAGAAAGGTAGTCGAAAGACTGCATCGGACACTAATTGCGGACGGCGTTATACACAATGAGTTTATGGAGAATGACATCAGAATTTTCACTGATGGTTCTCTTATGGACGGTAGAGCAGGAGCTAAACTTGTCCTGTAGTCTCCGTAGGGGGGAGTACGTCTCCGTTTACCAGGCAGAATTACTTGGGCTGCTACATGCGTTGGATCACCTGCTGGAATATCGAGTGCAGGGAAGAAAGGTTCTCATTGCTCTTGACAACCAATCGGTTATACAACGCATGAAGCAGGTGAACGTGTACCCCAAACTAGTGCTGGAATGTGTTTTAAAGCTTAACAGATGTTCCTCGGTTATCGAGGTAACATTGATTAAAATCACTAGTCTCGATTAAAGACTGGTTGTAGCACAAGACTCAATGATAGTAAGATTGCCGCAAGTTATGTCGGTTGTCTATAGTTATTAAGGACGGAGGGGGGTCGAAAAGGGCCCCATTTAGTAGTGGTCTGCTTCGTTATTCCCCCTACATTAATAATAATAATACATTAAAAGCGCGTATTATTGTATTGAATACATTGTGCATTTAGACAAAAGACTTTATAGGTATAATTTAATTTAAAATTATTTTATTAAGGATTAAATTTTTTTATTCTCTTTGAGTACTCTTTTTTGAAGCCTATTAACAGTCAAAGAGCATGAAAGAACTTAAACCTTACTTTAACAATCTCTATCTATACATATAATAAAATAGTAACTCATTTCCGCCTGTCTGAGGTATGGTTCCTTGGGCAAAGTTTTTTATTTTGATCCATAGAATACGATTTAACTTGCGATTTGAGCGATTTTTTCGCGTCCACATATATATATATAATTCCACAAAGTAAAAATACAAATCAAATAAAATTTTATTCAATTGGCTATTTGGCAGTAAGTAATTGATATTTTGTCATTATTTGAAAACAGCGCCATCTGTTGCGCAAACGTCTTTAAAATATCCCGCTTTAAAATATATATATATATATATATATATATATATATATATATATATATATATATATATATATATATATATATATATATATATATATATATATATATATATATATATATATATATATATATATATATATATATATATACATAGGGCCGTAAAATGTTCCAACAGATAATAAAGAGAAAAAGCAGTAAAAGTAAGCCGACTTTTTTTTTTACCGATTTAAGGGTATTGCATTCTTTAGGGCATCTTTTATTTTTTTAAGCGGGATATTTTAAAGACGTTTGCGCAACAGATGGCGCTGTTTTCAAATAATGACAAAATATCAATTACTTACTGCCAAATAGCCAATTGAATAAAATTTTATTTGATTTGTATTTTTACTTTGTGGAATTACAATATTATTAAAATATTTTAAACACCTTTTACAGAGCTTTACAATAATTTTTTATAAATTATAAATTTTATCCAGCGAGGGTACCTTTATATAAAGTAAATACATAAACCATAACGGAAGCACTATGAAAGTAAGAGTCCTACAATTAGTATGGAATACTTTCAAAGCAAAATCGAGCAAAATATTGTCAGGACTAGTTTATTTATTATTATTATTTTTTATTTTATGTCTCTCACAGTGTTTTAATTATCTTGTTTATACTTCTTTAAATAAGTTTTTGAACTAAAAGTGTATCGATTGGACTATTATTCAAAGCGATTTAAAGTCAGCCATTATTTTTAAAACAATAAAATTACAAAAAATAATAAAAATTCTATATAAAAAAATCAAATGTCGTTTGTTCGTCGTTCTTCATAACCCAACTTAGATTTTTATGCAAATAAAAATTGGACACGCCCAATATTACGCCCACGTTTTAAATAGCTAGATAACTATAATAGGTATTTCTGTGAAATTTTGCACAAGTAACCCCCTTATTAATATACATAGTTTAGCGAAACACAGGCTAGATTGGAAAAGTAAGTGTGGTACCTTCCATACAAAGTGAACACTTATTATCGTCTACTTGAAGATCCGCACAAGTAACCCTCCTTGCACAATTAACCCTCATAATTATGTGCATAGTCTAACAAAGCATAGACTGGATTGGGACAGTAGGCGTGGTACCTTCCATACAATGTGAAAAATTATTATCGTCCACCTAAAGAACTACAATAGATAGAGTTTTGGAAGTTCGCACAAGTAACCTTTATACTAATGTACATAGTCTAGCCATATACAGAACGGATTGGGACAGTGGGCGTAGTACATCACATACAAAGTGAACAATTATTATAGTGTTAATACGCATAGTCTAGTAAAAAATAGATTGGATGAGAACAGTAGATATCGATGGATTGGTAGATTTAACATTAAAAGTGTAACTTTTAAGCCATATTTTATCCTAATTTTAATACATTTTCGTGGAATAATTAATTAAATATCACCTATTTATTTAAATACTTATTGAAAATAATAGAAACTTTGGAGAACATTAACTGTCATTGCACGAAACTGCAAAGCAAAAGCCTCCAAGGGCTGGGCAAACAGTTACACGATGAGTCAGATGATTCAATGAGATCAATTAAAATGCCTCGTGAAGACCATCGTTTTCGATGTCATTTTCTTGTTCAAACAGCTATGTTAGAACATTTGTTCGCACAACGATGTCTGACATCAAATGTTGTTTTTAGTGTGAAAGATTGACTTTTAAAGAACGCCATCTGTTGATCAAGCGTGCAAATCCTATTTGCTGCGCTATAAGCATTCAAACAACATTTACGGCGAACAGAAAATTATGTTTAGTCGGAACATGCACATCGATACGTGTTCTTCACACGGAAGAAAATAAACAAATTTGTTTCCCAAATCTGCCGATGTTTTGATAATGTGCAAACAAAACAAGTGCTCGTGAAGACGGTGTATTAATGACAGATAATGAATCCTATTCAAATTGTAGGTAATAGAGGTTATTCCGGAAAAAACAGAAGGTAATAACAATGGACCGCGTGGAGGTGTCTATTACTTACTAGCAGTAAACAACCTTCCTAACCTAACATACGTGATTACATTCGACAAAGGAGTAGTTACATGTATTGTTTCTCTTGGTCGAGCATCAGAGGGTTTACCCGCAAATGATAAAAGAAACCGGGAAACATACACTAGCCATCATAAGTCTACGCGCCGTATCACGACCATGGCTTGTTATTACCAAAAGTTACCTCCTCACAAATTCTGTATAATTTAATATAAAATTCAAATCTAGCCGTTTTTTTGGTAGCGACAATTTTTTTGTTTGCGACAATTTTATTTAAGGCTTTGATCAAATATATTTATTTGTTTTCATATGACAAAAGCGTATTTTGAAAAAGCATTTTTTAAGTATTTCTACAATATTTTCATAGTTTTTAAGTATGGCGCTGTCGTCTTCAATATAATTCAGTAGCTCACTACACGGCGACGTTTGTCGTAAACGTCCTTTGTAGTAGTGTAGCGGTATAGCCGCTGTCATCTATGTGATTAATACATCAAGTAGACTTTATGTCGAGTGATTTTTTTTTTCTTTTCACTGTATCATAGAGTGATTGGTCTGCCTCGAATAGATGTATTGCGATACAGTTATTAGTGGGTGCATGAATCATCCCCGAGCGTAAGTTTTACAATCGGTTATAACCTAAAAATTTATAATAAAAAACTCGATCACCATATAAAACTCAATTTAAGGGAATTAATAAAAACCGAAATTGGGAATTCTGACTTCCTATACGAAGGTATAGTCAGGATGCAGATCCTGAAAGGGACAAAAAGCATGATTAAAAAGAAAATACTTGAAACCAACACCCTACAAATATTTTTTTTAAAGCAAAAAAAAAAAAAAAATATTAATAAATAACTAATTTAAACTTCCTTGCATTCAATATTTTTCAGACATTTGCTGCTAAACACTCGGATGCCGAAACATTATTAAGTAATTTGAATAACAAATACTATTATTATACAAGAACACGAGGTCTTTTTAGAATATGCTATCCCAAGGAAAGACCCCCAACAAGTGCAGGTAAGTTTCATTACACATTTTATCAACTCGGAAATATTTATTCATTTAATTAATTAATCTAATCATTGCGTTTATTTGAACAATTTTAGTGCCAACATATTTATCGCCAATTGAAACACACTGTTCAAACATTGATTATTTTCCCCAAATTGATGAGGACAAAAGCTATAATGAAGATTCCACATCTAGATTACATTTAGCGCGTTCCTGTGTGGCAATGTTTATATTAAGGTACGTTGCAAATAATTAAATTCGGTTGTTTTAAAAATAATTTTTGCAATAAAAACGCTGACTTTAAAACAAACAAACAGACGGCGTTATATCTCTAAACCAAGGCGAATTCATACCAGGTGTGAGCAGTACCGCAACGACTACAACAAAACAACAACTTTGACATTAGACTAGCAGATATAAAACTAAACATTTTCCAAAAAAAATAGCTAAATAGGACGCGTCAAAATGACATCTTTTGTTTGACAGCTTTTTATTGTATTGGATGAAGTACAGACTCTGTATAAATTTCAACCGTTTTCAATAACCTTTTGGACTATTTTTACACGTCTTCTCTTTCAGTAAAAGCCACTCAAGCAAAAAAAATATTTTGTGTAAAGTAGGTTTGTCCTGATAAGGACTTAGAATCATGGGAAATATTTCTTGATCCCAAATTATTAATTTTGTTTAAACCTAAACTTAATTTTGTAATCGCGAATAGCGCGTAATTTGGCGTTCCAATTTTCGCACACCCCTCGCAGCAATCAGGCAGTAACAATTTTAGTATGCTTTACAGTGTTCGATCACGTCTGGTTTATTCGCATAGGCTTGGGTTCCACTAATTGTCATTGTCTTTACCTTCTTATGAATTAACGCAGTGCTTCCAGGGTATATAGGGCACCTTTGGGTTTGCTTGAATATGAATATGGAAGAACTAGGTCTCTTGAGGCCCGACTTGTGTCCAAACTACTAATACCACAGGAACAGGTAGCCTCGCAGAGAGCCACCTATCTTTGTGACCGGTGAGGACTTTTCGAGGTACACGTGGAGGCATTGTATTCATTCAGTGGTAAGACCATGATCCCCAGAGAGAATAATGTAACGGCGTCAAATCATATGCAAATTGATTGTGGTACACGAAGTGTGACATGTGACACCATCATGCTGAAAACACATGACTGCAATACTAATGCCTTCCAATTAAGCTGCGAAGTAAGCAAAACTCTATAGCTCACCACTGACTGTAGCGTTCCGACCATCGTTATTTGTGAAGGCGTATAGGTCAATAATTCCACCGGCCTAAAAAGCGCACTAAACAGTGATTTGTTTTATGGTAAATGATGTTTCGACAATGGTTTGAGGCTTATCATAGCTCCATAGTTTCTGGCTCTTCTAGA
The DNA here is from genome assembly GCA_949628195.1 of Phasia obesa. Lineage (NCBI taxonomy): Eukaryota > Metazoa > Arthropoda > Insecta > Diptera > Tachinidae > Phasia > Phasia obesa. The sequence goes on along the minus strand of OX451218.1, from coordinate 23,756,824 downwards.
CAATTATGAGCACCACAAAATGCCCATAACGCTTGATGAGTTTGTCGAATTGAACCATGATTTTCAAAATAAATTTGAGCAATCTGCAATTGTGACGTGAGTCTATTCATGATAAATTTCCAAATTTAAATAACCTCAAAACAGCCGGGAAGTGTCAAGTCAGCTGTCATAGAAAACAGTGCTGCCAATTTAAATACTATTGTCATACCTTCCGGTCGTCATTGGCTGTTAGTTTGGTACGTTTGGCGAGGGTTTTCGACCACATATATAGCAAGTAACGACGGTCTTCACTATTTCATTTACAGGTGGAACAAATCCTATTCAAAGTTCTTCGTCTCTGAAAAAACACGCGATATATAGGGAGAACTCTTTATTGCCAATTATTAAATCATCCGACAAAGAACTTTTACATATAATTTTATTTTAATAAAAAATGTTAAAAATACAATTTGTAATCTTGTTTAATATTATACCTAAACAGCTTTATAACAACATTTTGTGCTTTTTGGACCGGTCTCTCTGGATGCTGGAAGAGATCATCTGGTGCTATAACAGCAACATCAATACTGTTATTGGCAACATGTCTGCTTGCGGCTGGTGCTATGGGACTCTGGCATACTGTTGAATTTTTTGAAAAGGAAAAAGTTGTTGGAGAGGACTTTTATCAACAGTGGAACACTGTAAGTATTAAAAATATTTTGTTTAAACTAAGAATTTTGTTTGTTATATTGACATGTATGTTAATTATATCGTTAAAGGTCCTTAAGGATAACACCAAAATAAGTTATGACTGGTCTTACATTGTTGCATGGGCTGGAGTTGGTTCGTGTCTTTTATCGGCTATATTATTGTCGGGAGCTGCCGTCTGTTTGAGAAGTGAACGTGAAAAGGAGGAACAACTAAATTTACAATACCTCATGCCAGGTAATTTTAAAAAGAAATGTTTACACATATCTCTAAACATCAGTTTTTTTTTTCTTAAAAAACAGAAATACCACTAAATTTAAAACTTTCTCCTATTTTTAAAACATTATCTCCAAAGCTCTAAAAATGTTCCATACATATGTATGTATGTATAAATAGGAATATATCGAACTAGACCACTAAATTTATTATAGCCCATTCAGGCTGCCACGAAATTAAGTCATTTCGTGATTTCGGCCGAAATCAACTTGAAATTACGTAATTTCGCATACATTTTACCATTGCCAAAATTAACTCATTCTACTTAATTTCGTCGAAATTAACTTGAAATTACGATAGACAACGCTGGTTTTGTATAAAAAGCTACACTTTTTGCAACCATGACCATATTTACAACCTTGAAAGTGCGCTTTTGTCAGAAAAAATTTAAAAGCCAAATGAAATGGAAATATAAACATAATTGTACATTAATTTTGTCGTAGTGCTGTTTTTAATATTCGTGTATATTTTAAATTGATACGAAAGTATTGTGCGAAAGCTTTTTTCTAAAGAATTAAATTATACAAATGTAACTAAACGTGATCAGCTGTTTGCGAAATCAACTCAAATGTCAAAAAGCTCAGTATGAACACCTTAGATTTCGTTCGTAATTTCAGCTCGAAATTACTTAATTTCGTGGCAGCCTGAATGGGCTATTAGTTACTTTTCTCTTAATTTCGCAGTAATTTCTTGTATCCGACTGGTAATTTACAATTATTTAATTATCATTGAGTCTCGTGCCTTAACTATCCTTTACTCTCGACTATAGTGATTTCAGACATTCGACTGGTATCTTTCGACCTTCTTTTTCAACACAGAGCCTCTGTTAGCTGCTAGCATTTGTCTATGGTTAAGGTCCCCCATAGCATCCATATTTAATAAGTGTCTGCCCGTGACTTAAGTCTAATGATAGCTATTGCTGGACCTTTACATGCAATGTGCGCTACCGTCTCAGCTTCTACCAGGCACAGACATCTTCGACTTTCATTTTGATTAAGCCATACCTAAAGTTTCCCTGACAGTTATTCGTTAGAAAACCCCAAACATCCTTCTGATATTCCTACCGAAAGGCTATTGCCTCAGAAATGGCTTTAGAGATTAACCTGCCCACCTCTTATGAGGACATGCTTTTCCACGTTTTGACAGTCTTTCGTGCCCCTACCTGCCATGTTACAATTCATAATATTAAAAAAAAAAAAAAAATTCACTCACATAGAACTTTATATAAACAGGTTAGTCCATATTCAAACGAGGTCCACTGGACTTAATTTAGCCAGTCTCCTGGCAAAGAAAACCCCTACCTAACTATGAGCATGTTACCAGCCAGTTTGAGAAACTACAGTACAGTACATTTAGTTACGGGCGAGCGTTATCATTGTTTCTGCCAGCCGGTCCACAGCTATCTTGCTTCTTTTCTTCATGTAAATCTGAAACAGTTTTCCTAAAACATATCTAAGAGCAAAAAGAGGCTTTTTGTTCTAAAATCCCTTGTTCTAGAATGCCCGTAATTACGAGTACATCAGGTTATTTACAGAAATTGAAACTAGAGTAATCGTGGTCCAGAATGGGTTAATTTAAGCGGTCCGCTCGCAAGCACAAGTTCACTCGGAGCCCATTAAACCCATTTATATGCTCTGAAGATCACTTACCCCCACAGATCTTTATAGAATTCTAGTATACATATTCTGTAAGACCACTTATTAGGCGAATCTGTGTCAAACCCTTAGATAGTCCAGGCCCTGACTACACATTTTTTCAAAATACTTTGAACAAGAAGGTGTTGTACTGACTCTTCATCCTCCTCTTTTAGATAGCTTTTGCGGCTCTCATCACGAAAAATTCGACATACAATACGCCATAACGATGCCAATTAGAAAAGATATCGATTTTATCGCTGGCTAGTAGTACCTTCGTCCTTCTCTATCGATTCTAGACAATCAAAAATGGTTATCATAGACCACCTGTGTCTTTTAATTTAGCACCCATACCTGTATTGTATTTGACAATTTGGCCAGGACGGTGTTAATGTCTATTTGTGCCTTTATCACGAACTGTTTTTCGTTTAATCATCGGTTATTTCGTTTCCACAAATTCCCTCATGCCTCGGAAACTAATTTTCAATCAAGGGCCTTAATAGCAGCTGTCACCCACTTGTTAAGTTCCTCAATCAATTCTCCTTTCATCTACTCCTAAGGAACACGTCTCTACCTGGCATATGCTTCAGCGGTCCAGTAGCCTGAGTGAGCCTGAAAGGTCTCTTATAATAAGAGAAAGTCGTTGATTGAGACATAGACTCATCTGCTGTCAAATGAAAATTAATAATATAAAAATAGAAAATATCTCAGTTTTAACTGGCGCTAAAAAATGTGTATGAAAAAAAAAAAATGATTACATTTGGAAGGGAGAGTCAATACCTTTTAAAAACCCTTGTGTGGAAGAAATGAGGATCACAGCGAGAGAAGGCCTACTAAGTATGCCTCATAGAAGGCCTTAAGTCAGAAACTCTTTTTTAATTTTACCCCTGGGTTTTGTACTTGTTTCTTATGAACGTTTATGTAAGAGTTATTCTAGAGAATTCCGCAACAATACTAATACGGACTTAGAGCGACTTTAATGCAGAGTACCAAAATGTTGATTCATGTATGAATGTGTACATTTTATTTTTTAACTTCATCTTCTCATACATGTGTGAGAGACTACAACATTTTTTGTGTTTTTTCGTTTATGAATACGATGATTTATTTTTTCCCTTTCTGTTCAAAAGTGAACAAATGAGAAAATATTTTTTTGTTCAAATTCGAGAATTTAAAATTTTGTTAATTTACATAAATGAAGAGATCATAGAAAAATTTGCGCTAAGCATTCGCATACATAGATGTACGCACATTTTTTTTTAATGTGCAACTGCCGGCGTATGCAGTAACAAAATGTTTTCTTTATTTCTTTCTTCTGCATGTGCCATCGTAGGCAGAAAATTCTTTTATATTCATTTATTAGAAATTTTATAATTGTTCAACGTTCATAAGTGAACATGTACATTTATGAGAAAGAACAATAGTGAGAAGAAGCTAATTTATCACTCTTCATGTATCTATATTACAAAAAAACAAACAAGTACACGCATTCATGTATGAACATAGGCAGAAATTATTTTGTTGTTCGTTTATGAGCACGAAAAATAAATATAAAATTTTAGATTTCTCATTTATGACAATATGATATATGATGTCATGAATGAGAAATGTCATAAATGAGAATGTTGTTTTTTGAATGTTCATAAATCAAAAATGCTGAACCCTGTTTTAATATGTTGTTGTTAATATAATTACTACGCTTTTGTTTTCAGTTATTATAAAGAATTAATTCTTCTTTCATAACATTATCTTTCTCGCTTACATAAATATATTTTATTTCTTTGCAGTTTATTCACAAAAGCAACCTCCCTATCCACCCTACGCCAACTACCCGCAACCGCAAATGTTTACCGGTCCATATTATCATGGGTCTCAATATGGACCGTATAACTACTAAGAAGCAACAATATCATACGCACCATCAATCCAATCACAAAGCTACATACATACGATAGTATGTATGTTTGTATTTTCTTATCTATCCAATTTTATGCATCAATCCAAAAATCTATTAAATAATTACGTTTTACAGAAGAGATGGTGTTATAACTTACAATTGGATAATTCTAAGAGATCAGATGAAAATAATTTGAAAAAAAAATCTAGTGAACATCAAAATTATTTATTATAATAATTAACGTACCGTACATATACATATGTATGAATATCAACATACATATATTTTTTATTATTGTTTATATTTAATTTTATAAAAAAAAACACATAAATGCATACATACGTTAATATACACAATATTAAGAAAAGAAGAGAAAGAAAAATATGTAATGTACGAACAAAAGACTTGAGTCAACGATATAGAAATTTTTACAACGATTTTTAAGGTTTTAAGAAACTATTTTGTAAATTGTACGTTACTAAGTCTATTCTTTAAGCTGAAATTTTAAATATTAAATATATATTATATTTGTCTTCCAAGAATCAATTAAATTCACAACATTTAAATAAATTAATTGAAAATTTAGTATAAAATAAAAGTCTTTGATTTTTGTTTGTCTTACAACTTGCAGATATTCCGCAAAAACAAATTAAAGTGACGTATTCAGCGTTCTACCAGTATTTTGTTCAAATCCACCTTTTGTTTTAAGAGTATTCCACACCAAAATTTAAGACATACTTTTGAAGTCCTGCAGATAGCTATGTTTTATATATTTACTTTTGTATGAAGGCACCCATCTCTGGGTATTTAATTATGAAATTGCACATACATATACATATATGTATTTGCCGAATTCATACCAGGTACTCACACCGTATGAATTCGCCTTGTTATCTGTTCATGTGAGGTAAACTCACGTAACTTGAAAATTCTCGATTCTGGGGTTTTTGATCTAACTGCATTGTCGAGGTGTATATTTTTGAGTGGGAAGTTTTCATATCTAAACAGCTAATGAACGGCATCATAGCCAATGTGAATTTATTGCATCTGGCATGGCAGAAGTAAACTCAGGAAACTTGAGTTACCACCAGGGATGCCACTTTGGTCTGAATGGCCAAAATTGGTAGTTTTTTCTAATTTCTAAACGATTTGGTACTTTGTTTGGTTTGTTCCAGTTCTGCGATTTTGGTAGAAAAAATATTTGTCCATTTTAAATGTTAAAATTACTTTCCAAAAAGAAAATGCTTGAAAATTTCTATACGAGTTACTATAACAATTAGAAATACAATTTGTAATTGTGCAAATGTATAAGTTTAACAACCCTATACTTACTTATAAATAAAAGAAATCGTAGTAAATGCCATTTTAAAATCAAAGCAAACGAAGTTACAAAACTTGACAAAAAAAGAATACAATTAATTTATTATAAACAAAATTTGGTACAAGGGATATTTATTTTACTAGGTAGTGTCGTCCGCCCAGCTGATTTAGTAGTTCGACATGTCAAAAGTTGTATGTGTTCAGAAATTTTATAGTGTAGAAGTGAGAAAGCAATAAAACACATACAGGCCTTCTCAATTTTCTTATATGTTTTTTGACATTTCGAACTACAAAGCAACAACAAAATGCCATGTTGTTCTTGTATTGTTGTAATTGTTGTAAGGACGCCACTACCTAGTAAAATAAATATACCTTGATTTGGTAGTTTTTTTAGAATTGGGAAGGTTTTGGTAGATTTTAGGGATTACTTTGGTAGAAAAATATTTTTCTTTGTGGCAACGCTGGTTACCACTGTCTACCACCATAAAGTAAGGATATCAATAACGATAATTAACCCCTGAGGGAGGAAAATAATATATTTAATCAGGAAATTCCATAAAATTCTATTATTGTTCTATAAATAGTATCTAAGAAATTTCCGTTTACAAAAATAAAAGGTGCTGCAAAGTTTCATTCTATTTTCTCTTTGATAGATATTTTTACAAGAAAAAGACTACATATATATATTTGAGCCGATTTTTTAAACTTTTATTTTGCCATTATGTGTATTCAGTCGAGTCAATTTATTTCGCCTTGAAGTTTAAATATACGTAAAAAAATAAAGAGTGTTTTTTATAGAGGTATAGAACTTTAAGTTGGCATTACTTTTCAAGATGGCGACCGATTGAATAGCTGTTAAGTGATTTATTCTCAGTTTGGCAATTCATCATGAATAGACTCACGCCTGAACAACGCTTGTAAATAGTGCAAATAGGGCCCAAAACGAAATTACCGTTGTTCCCGATTTTCATAAGCGAATTCTGTTTAGCGATGAAGCGCACTTCTAGTTGAATAGCTATGTCAACAAACAAAACTGCCGCATTTGGAGTGAAGCTTATCCTCAAGTGTATGTCGAAACACCGTTACATCCAGAAAAACTGACTGTTTGGTGCACTTTATGGGCTGGTGGAATCATTGTTCCGTACTTTTTCAAAACCGATGGTGGCCAGAACGTTACAGTTAATGGTGATCGGTATAGAGCCATGATTACTAACTTTTTCATTCCTAAATTGAATAAACATTATGTCCAGGAGATGTGGTTTCAACAAGACGGCGCAATATGTCACACAGCTCGTGCCACAATAGATTTGTTGAAAGACACGTTTGATGACCGCCTAATTTCACGATTTGGACCTGTGATTTGGCCTCCAAGATCTTGTGATTTAACACCGCTAGACTACTTTCTGTGGGGTTATGTAAAGTCATTGCTCTATGCCGATAACCCACAAACGCTTGACCATTTGGAAGACAACATTCGCCGTGTTATTGCCGATATACGGCCACAAATGTTGGAAAAAGTCATCGAAAATTGGACGTCCAGATTGGACTACATCCGCGCCAGCCGTGGCGATCACAAGATTATCTTTCGGATAAATAAAATTCATGTCAATCCAATAATCCATCGTTGTTTTATTGCAACTTAAAGTTCTATACCTCTATAAAAAACACCCTCTACATATTTTTTTGCATTAATTTACAGTATTTACGATAGCTCTGTCCAACTTATATTTTATTAATAGTCATTCTATATCTTCTTCAAAATAAAACATTTACACATATGCCTAGAAGACGAATTGGCAAACAACAGTGTGTCTTTGCTAAGTACTAATTATTGCCACTTAACTGTGCTTCTCTTTACTAGGTGAAACTTAAGGCCGTCTTACACTATAATACCAATTTTCAAGAGCATTTTAGGAGTCGCAAAGTATTGGTTTCTCAATTTTCGTGTAGTTTTTACGCCTCACTCTCGCATTGGTTGATTGGTATGCCTCAATACCTTTACTGTGCTACTGTTATTGGTAGTTGTATGAATTAGCTGCGAGCATTTTAAAATAAAAAAGTTATATATTGATGGATCACTATACAAAACTCAACCTAAGTTAATTAATGATAGCTGAATTTAGGAACTCTGGCTTCCTACACGAAGGTCTAAGTCGGACTACAGATGCTGGACGAAAATGTATTGGTGAGAAAACCTACATATAGATTTGTATGAGCACAGCGCTTTTTTGAGCCTTTCAAATTACTTTTTTATTTGGTAGCGCCAAAGGAATTTCATGTAGGTTGCAGAGGTGCCAAATCTTGAGAGTTTTCAGACGAGACATTGAACGGCGGCTGAGCAATTTCATGTGGACGGCAGAGGTGCCGGATCTTAAGTTTGTTTGGCCGTTCAAGTTTTCGGTTAATAAAAAATAAATAAATAACAAAACAAAACAAAAAAGTGATAAAATTGAGAAAAATCTCCAATTAAAGAAGTATGATGTTCAAGTAAAAGCTGCTAAGTTTTTTCTTTTAATGGTTAAATTCCATTTATACTTCTATCTAAATGTAATACTATTAGTATAATGTACGTTTAACAATATCTAGATATTGCAGAAACATAGTACATACGTAGGCGATAAGACTGATGCCAATTTAGGACAGGTGCAGGACAAAGAAAATATATCATCGACGACGGCGAACTATCGGCTGCGACTCACTTAACTTATTTGCTTATTTGCTTAGAAAAAAAAACACAACCCTGATAAAATGAAAAATGTTATCGTTTCGAAAATTTTCTAAAAATGGTTTGGTATAATGGGATGTCAAATTTCTTTCCGTATTATTTCACATTTTGATAACATACTGCTTTCACACTATAACACTTTCTCATTCGATTTAAGATTTTGACAAGTCTTACTATTCAGTATAATAGTTTGAAAATGGCTTTAGTAGAATGACAAAGTTGTTGTTTTGTTGTAGTTGTTGCCGTACTGCTCACACCGGTATGAATTCGCCTTGACGGGGTTTAATGTACACGTGGGGTTATAAATATTATAACACTGCAATAACACTAATTTAAGGTCTATATGTATCAAAATTTGGGATTGAATTTGACGTTTGTTGACATAAATATTCTAGATATTATCCCAATTGTAAATGTTGCATGTTTTTTTGTTTACTTTTTTTTCATGTAAAATAATTTTGTTAAGCAATAAAATTCGAAACCCGGTTTGGTTGCAAAAATATAAACAGCTGACTTTTATAAAAAAAAAAAAACAATACTTTTCTTTCTGTGATATGTTTATATTTTTTTTTTTTTTTTGGATTCTGTCCAAAAAGAAATTGGTAAATGGCAAAGGTACGAAACCACAGCGCCAGGGTATGATTGCCTTAGCTTCCTCCAAAATCTGCAGAGCGACCTATACCTTCGTATAGGAAGTGAGACTCCGAATTCAGCTAGGTAAAATTAATGAGAGTTTAATGGTGCTCCTCCAGTGAAAATCTTGAGTTTATTGGTACTCCTCCAGTTAAAAATTGAGTTTAATGGTGCTCCTCCAGTTAACAGTTGAGTTTTTTAAAATGGTGCTCCACCAATGTCCGACTTATTGAAATTAAAATTTATAGGTTATAAACGATAACCAAACGATTACACGTGGCTGATTAAACAACCACCAATAACAGTACCGTAGTACAGCTATTCGAGGACGCCAATCAGCCAGTGTGAGAACGAGACGCAAACCACTCGAAGGCCGAGCAACAAGGACGGCCTGATTGACTTTAAGCGATAATGACAATGACGCACGCACGTGTTCCCCGACCCAGAGCTACTTTACGACTGATATGTTTATAAAACAAAAACATTTGTAGTAACAAGTATTTACTTTTTTTTTGTTGAATTTCATTTCTTAACCCCCCGTCTACTTTAGTCATCAACATGTCTTAACACTAGATGGCCCAAGGAAGTCATTTACAACTTTCTGACATTTTGCACACAATAACTTTTTATATAACTATAGATAATATAAAAATTATTAATAATCAATTTTATTTATTTATTTATGAAATGAAATAAATATAAATAATATAATATGAAGCCCAAACAAGCAAAATAACAATATTACAAAGGAACAAAGCCTGAGATCATATCACACACACGTATGGAAATAAATTCAAATAAACATTCTATATACATATAAAAAAGAGGATAGAATTGATCTGGTTTAATTTAATTGAATTTTAATTTGGCTCCCCAGCCGTAGCAGAAAAAATATATAAAAAATTTAATAGGCCCAATCAAAAATATAAAGACAAATATATATGTATACTAAAAAAGAATACCTTCATTATAACATATTTCTTTACATATTAACTATTTAGGGGAAAATAAAAATATCCTCTTATGGGATATTTTTCCATTTTAGTATTGACGCAATAGATATTATAGTAAAAAATTGTTTCTTTTATTTTTTTTGAATTAGTTAATTCTTTGCAGACTCTGGGTGTGAAACAACGTTTTACTAAATTCACCATTTTTACTTTGACTTGCCAGATCTTATTAAATTGCATAATTTGTTTTTTATTGCGGGTGGGAATACAAAAAAGGCTTTAAGTACAATTTTTATCAACTCTTCATAATATGGCTACTGAATTCACTGAATTGATTGTATATTTAATAGTGAAAAAATGTAAAAAATATTAGAATCTGTGCGTAAAATTTACTATTTTCATGGAAAATACCCTAATAAAAAACAAGTAATAAAAAATAAAATAAAAATCATTCAATTATTTGATATTTTCATATATTTTTCGCCGAAAAAATATGTGGTTATAAGAAAAGAATTTGTTGTTTTGCATTTTAGAATTTGTTCACAAAGTGCAGTGAAAAAATAATATATTACTTCGGCTAAGAAATCCTATATGCATGGCCAAAAAGTTTTAGGAAAATGGTTTGATTTATCTTATTAGAATCCATTTGGATATATACATATACGAATTTTACCGACAACAGTGCGTAAAATTATAATGGGCGTGAATTGTTGTAGAACATCCTGTCAGTACAATAAGCAAGAACAAAATTAACCCTTACGGATTTACAAACATTTCGTTTTACGAGTAGTACAAGTTTGTATTATATACAAACATACTAACATACATTTATATACATATATGTATTTCGAAAATATATATATGTATATAATATAAGTATGTAAGTGTATGCACTCGCTTGCATATAGACAAAAAAGGTACATATAAAGGTACATAGGGATATTCATCCAAACATGTAAGTGTCCCTCATGACTCCTAAACCCCTTTAATGTTTTAAGTTTGTAAAACAAATACTAAAAAGGTATTTTATGAAATTTTTTCACTATTAATTTAAAAAAAAGAAGTTTTTTTCTATTCAATTTATTTATTCAGTTGTAACATTGCGTCTTCTTATATACTATATAGTTGTGATTTTGTTTTACTACAACTTAAAATATCGATACACCATAAACGTCTAGCTTACATATGTATATATATGCATGTAATACATATAGGTACATATATGTATTACATACATATATGTATCAATATGTAATTCAATTCATATTAATTGAAATCAGAGAACTTTAAATTTATGACTCAAATATTATTAATATTTGTGTTAATTCTAGTAGGTTTAATATACAGTGTAGGACAAAACTGACACACTAAGTTTTGCATACTAATGAGTATCTAAATAAGAACAGACTATTGAAATTAGGTATGTGAACATCTATGGTTTTTCTGACTATTAAAAATGGAGGGCAGGGCTATGCAAAAGCATTAACAATGTCTAACTGCCTGGCCTGGATTTCGATCTGGCGGACTAATTGTACTTTTTTTTATCGATTGTAATATACCTAGTGTTTGCGAAAGTTTCTTTGTGGTCTGGTTTAAACGGAAGAGATATAGATGCGACAAATGATTTATATCAGCAATGACTCAATGTAGATGATCAACTGGTCAATAAAATGACGGGGGCTATTTGACGGATATCTATACATATAATAAAAAAGTAACTCATTTCCGTATGTATGTATGTCTGTTTTTTCTTTAGCGCTCGCATCACGCAAAAACATGTTTTGTAGGTAGATACCTAAGTATCCTGATTCCGTAAAAATATCTTATTTGCAAGAGAAAGTGGAGAAAATGCAGTGAAAGTACGCAGTTGAACTAACCGGATATGCATACTTTATTTTTTATAAAGTAAAAAATACATAAACTTATATGCAGCATAGTTTAAGGCGGAACTAAAAATGTAAGAGTCTGTGGTGTGGATTGCTTTAAAAGAAAAATATAACAAAATATTGCAAGGACGCTGACGAAGTGGCGGGCACAGCTAGTTTATTCTATATTTAATCGGAACATCTCCACTTTACTCAAATGTATAGGTACATACATATAATAAAATAGTAACTCATTTCCTGACTGACTGACTGACTGACTGACTGACTGTCTGTCTTACTTTTTTGGTGTTCGCATCACGAAAAAAAATACTGGATGGATTTTAACAAAATTTTGTGAGGAGGTACCTTAGTAACCTGATTCCAATATACGATTCTTTTTTATTTTTTTAAAAGAAAGTGGAGGAAATGCAGTGAAAGAATGCCCCATAATAATTTTTAGAATTTTAACTTTACATTTTATCTAGGGATGGGAACCTTTATATAAAGTAAATACGTAAGAGTCTTAAAATTTGCATTATTTGTTCGATTTTACTTTATCCATTAAACGTAAAAAAGCATTAAAATAGAATTAAAAAATAAAGCCAAGAGCATCAATCATGCATTGAGAGTTGCCAGGGCTGGTGTGTTAGACAGTGATTCTCATTTGTAATAGGTAGAGGAGACCCTTAAAATACAACCAACTTCTCCCAATAACTGCCATTCTGAGATAATTTATAAAAATTTAAGGTTAGGCTCAATAAGGTTAGACAATGTAGCTCTTATTAGTAATTGACACCTCCACTCTGAGCCCCATTGGTAGATTATGACCCCTTATATTTTCTTTGTACCTGATAAAACCCAATTTACTGTTTTATGATCAGGCTTAATTATCGCTCATTTAGTTACTTGCTGAACCTGACTGCATCATCAATTTTGAAAACTGCGAAATCGTCCAACTAATCCTTGCAGCACATCCTGCAGAAAATTTAACCCATTATTACCCCCCTTAAGGACCCCAAAAACTTTTCTGTCCTAACCTAGAATACGTTAGATCTTAGAGTGTCCAGTCTGGGCCGCATGGCATTTGATACCCTGAACCAATAAGTTCTCCGAAATAGTAGCTGCACCGAACTTTTTCCCATCTCAGAGTTCACTGCAGAACCCAATTTCGTCTGATTATCAGCAGCCTCATTCCCCTTAACACTGCAATTGCTGCACTGCAATCTTTGTAACATTCTACATTTAATATCCAGATATTTTTTGATTTCAATAATTAAACGCATTAGATGGTGTTTCAGATGCTTTCTTCAGCGAAATAGCCGTAGAAATCGGATTCATGCATGCGGAGTCTTTATTGTTGTTTTGTGCTATTTGAACACAGCTCGCAACAGAACTTCTTACACTGGGGATTACTATCTCTGAGTGTTCATATGGTGTAGCTTAGTTAACGACTAACCGGCCAATTACTTTTTTATGTTTCTTTTTCCATAGTCTAGGACTTTGAGGAACCTTTCTTCTACTTCACATTTAATGGGTGACAAAAGTAATAATTCATTGACTAAATGTGGGGGCTCTTTGAATGTCACATTCAAATCATTTAAAAACCCTTTAAACAGCCATTTTGATAATCGTCTGCCAAGGATAACATATTGCCAGCTTCCGTTGGGTTTTGGTGTTTCGAATTCAATCCACAAGGAAACTTACCACTAGGATACTCGTTAAATTTGAAGCAGTTCAATTTCTAGTTTAAAAACTCCACATAGGACTACCGTCCACAATAACTCACTGGCCAGCTCTCTATGTTTATGGAAAGATTTTTTAGCTGAAATGCGATTAAAAAGTGTAGCGTGGTTGAAAGCGTATTGCATTTTTATTTGCTTCATTGGGTAATCATTATATTTTATTCTTATTTATTTTTTAGGCTGATGATAGTGTATCGTTAACATGGATACTTCGACGAAAATCAAGGATTCCTGTTGCAATTCTTCAGCAACTGCTTCGGTGATTGCGAGCATCTGTAGCAGTGATAGTTTTAGTATTTTTCCACAGCATCATCATGATCTAACAAGTGCCAATAGTATTGAACTTAATGCAGCTGCTTCGCTGAGCGATGACTCTGGTGTACCACTAACTACAAACAGTTCAATTTCTAGCGGTGATTCCTATCGATTAGGACTGTGTAAATTTGATATAGAGGTATGATCATGAGTGAAATAAAGTCATTGTTAAAGATTTATTGAATGTGTGATTATATTTTTAGATTGTTGAGAGCGATGGTGAGGTATCACAATTTGATTCACTGGACAATTGCTCGGAAGGTGGCATGAGTGCTGAGAATTTTAATACTTTAAAAAAGGGGCCGTTAGCGCCAATCGATCCACCGCCAGAATTTCAAGATTCGCCACAAACGACTCTAGTTCGTTCAATGACCAAAAATCGTGTCGGCAGCTTAAGACGTTGGACCTCATCACAGTCATCTTTTGAACATTTAAAGGATCATGGCAGCAGCGAAACAACAAATATAAGCAATGCAACAATTGGCAATACGAGCGGTTGTAACGTTGATGGTCATGTTATTATTGATAACTATGCACTGGAAGAAGATAAAATATCGAAGGAATTATATGCTGTTAATAAACACTTGTACTCTAGCGATTCTATTCTTAACACCCACACGGATAACATTTATGATGAGCCAAATAATATATTAAGCTCCTCATTAGGCAATAGCGTCGATGTATTGGAATCGGATTCGCCAACACAATCACTTCCACCACCCCCGCCTCCGGTATCTATAATAAAAATAAAACAAACCTTGTGCCCCTACTTTCAGGACCACACACGGTATTTTAAGGCCATTCCGTCGGAACAGGATAATATTACAACGGCGGCCCAACGTTTCAATATACCAGGCCTTTCAGAAATACACGATTATGATCTCTATTATGGAATTAAGCGAAATACATATCAACAATACGATAACAGTCTACAACGAAAAGTCATGTATAGTCCCTTAAGTAACTCACATCATTGTCACAATCATATCTATCATGGTGGTAAGTATTTTTTATTCTTAAAAAAATAGAAATCAATTCAATATATTTGATGCTCACATTTTTGTAATTAAAGGCATGAGTAGTAACCGACCCAACTCCAGAAACTCTCTGAACAGCCGTCTTTCAAGCTCCCACAACTCTTTAAGTGTGTCGTCGGCTAACAAACCAGATGATTCTATATTTATAACACAAGCCATGTCACACGATGCTCTTTTGACCAGAGAAATATCGGATTTTTACAATGTTCCCATTGATTCTGATATCTATGCCCTGCCCATTGATATGATCAGGTCGGAAAAAGAACGTTTCAAACATAATCATCGACACCAAACATCCGATTGTATGGCAAGTGAAACCAAAGAAATGGTGTTGCAGAACAGCTGCAACAAGCACAGTAATGCCAAATGTCATCATCAGACAAAATCAAATCGTAAAAATAGAAATAAAAGGAAAAAACGAATCGTTTCAAATTGTGCGGATAATGGAGGAGATTGTAGTGATCAGGCGCCTAGTCACATATCAACCAGTACAACACAAAGGTATACCACGACATTCATCTCCACGTCTAGTATGCAGGATGATACCAATATCAGTGAACCTTTGCATATGACATTAGATGAAGTCAAGCAGTTCTATCACACACTGTACTCAGACACAAAGCCAATAACATCTACAGCAACAACAGATGCTAGTGGGTGCAGTAGCACAAATGGAGGCATCTCGCTGCGGCACATAAAAAATATTAATCATCATGCTGTTGCCAAATCTTCGAATGAAACAATTTGGAGTGGTTCGACAGCACGTTCACGTAGCAGTAATTCAACACTTGGGCAAAATAGAAACGATAAAAACATCACAACACATTCCAACAAAAATAACGTTGTGGGTCAGAAACATTTTGCTTCCGACACCGAAACAATTCAAAGCATTAACAATAACAACAGCTTAACGGCCATAAATAATCACAATAATCAAAACCAGCATCAGAATCAATCACCTGTTACTAAAGTCTACCATTACCAGGACAAAGATCAATCGTTACAAAATACACAATCAATTATTAAGTCTAACATTATAGCGACGACCCATGAAAAAAAGTCACAATTTACGTTAAATTTAAAGCAAAAGTTTTGCAGCATTTTTCGTTTTCGCCGAAATCACAATAGATGTAATAATAGAAATGTTGCCAACGAGGGCGACGAGAATACTTCAAATAGCGAAAAGAGCACACACAATCATTCCAAATCATCTGATGATAAACGTAAAAAATTCCAATCAAGAGCTCTACCACCTCTACCAAAGAAAGGTAAGTTGTTTTAAATATTTAATAAAGTGTTCGTTTGCAAAAAGAAAGTTTTTTCAGTTACATCACTGTTAAATACGTTTCACACACTTTAAATCGAATATTTAAAGTAAACAAACATCTCCTCTGTTCTGTATAATTCGAATTCGAAAAATTCTATTCGCAATGGGAGTACTCCGAATATTTAAGGTGTACTTCTTTCTATTCCAGTTTCGAATATATTTTTCTTTTTATTTTCTTTTTATTTATAATAATCCACTCTTTCAAACCAAACTTTATTTGGAGGTTAAAATAATATCTATAGTCCCTGTTCTGTATTTAAATAGAATAAAAAAGTGTGAAAATTTTATAAATTTTATCATACTATTTTAAATTAAAAGTATTTGCAAAACATAGAAATCTATGTTGTGTCCTGATAAAAATATGGCAACATTCCTCTTTAAGGTCAAAGTTGTCAGACGTTATGTTTAACTAGCAAAGGAAAAATCGAAAACGAAGAAAAGTTTAAACTTATGTTTATTGAGCATGATTTCGGCACTGCGCACACTGGGTTGAAATTGCTAAAAACGTCTCTTAATTTAGGCGTTAGAGATAGTACTTATTTTTTTGCGTCGTAGTATTAAGTGGGTCACCAGGGATGTTCGTTTGTCAGCTCGTATGAATATTTAAATTGCTTTGAAAGCTCCATTTTTAAAGATAAATGAATGAAATTTGGGCAATTTGATTTTTTTAGGTTAGTAACTCAAAATTCACCGAAATCGGTAAATGATTTCGTATAGCCCCCATACAAAATTTTCCCGGAAATAGACTATACTAATCTTTATTATTTATAAAAAAGTTTTTAAATTTATATTAAATTTACATTTTACTCCCAAGCTTAAGGTTTTTATTGAGTCTTCTTTTAATAAGAACCATGGTATCTCAAGGGAAGTCCTTGTTGCTCATTATCGTTCTTCTGTATACTCTTACAGTTCAAAAAATTTCACCTTAGTTGCTACAGATGCCTCAATAACTGATTCTTGCACGGGGTGTGCTGTCTTTAATATTCAAACTAGTCGGTTTTTCTTAAACAGACACCCTTTCAGATTTTCATCCTTGACTGGAGAACTAATTGCCATCAAGAGAGCTATTGATACTGCCATTGAAGATGGTGTCTCTCGGCTCGTCATTTACACTGACAGCAGGAATTCCTGTGTTTTATTGCAATGTGTTAATTCCAAAAATCATTTAATTTCTGATATTGTTAATTCCATTAAAAATTCTCAAATGCTAGAAGTGCATATTGTTTGAGTTCCTGCCCATGTAGGAGTCGGTTTTAATGAAAGAGTTGACTTCTTGGCTAAACAAGCCATTTACCTTGGGGCACCCTTGGATATCAGTCTCCCTTACGGTGATGCAATCAGAAGGATTATGAACGCTCTGAAACAAGAATGGCAAGAATTTTATCACACAAGGTCACAACTTGTTGGTCGCTTTTTCTTCTCTCTTTTTCCTGAGATCCCTGATAAGCCATGGTACAGAAACGTTAAATTGGATGCAGTTGATATTAAAATTTTAAATAGACTTTTATGTGGACACTGCTATAGTGGTGTCTATCTTCACATGATTCGTAGGATACCATCTGATATGTGTGATTTTTGTAACATGATCGACAACTCAGAACATCTAATTTTTCATTGTTCTCAGTTTAATAACATTAGAATTAAACACCAGTTATTTCGTAACTTTACAAACCTTTTTGATTTACTTAACTCCCATGATATTGGTATATATTATCAACTAGTTAATTTCATTAAAAAAGCTAATATACAAGATCGTTTTTAATTATTATACAACCATCAGTCACTCAAGCGTTTATATTAAGAAGTAGGCATTTTTCAATGCCCAACTTTACCCGAGTTAATTTTTAATCTTTTGTGTGGGATACCCTGGCAAATTTGCGAACAGCACATGCCATTTAGTTATTTATTCAAAAACCAAAAAAAAAAAAAAATTTACATTTTATGTTTAATATTATTAGTCTTCATATTCGCTGTCACAAAAATAAATATCATCGGAATTATTTTCTTCAGAAATTTCAGATAATACTAGAAGGTCCAATACCTGCTGTGTAAGACGCTAATTAAAAATCTATTGAAAATATCTTCAGTGGACTTTTCACGAAAGCATTTCCGTGAAAAAATGTTCTCTGTATGATTTAAAATCTTTATTACGAGCTTCCTGTGCTTCCTCCGATAACTGGCCAATAGGTAACAGTGCATGAATAATAATCTGCAGACCATGTATTAAAAATTTATGTAAAGTGGGAGACATGTTATACCATGGGTATTTTACAACAAAGTATTTTGCAGTCGATAAAGTAAATTTTCTAAATTTTTCAACATTAATCTGATGACCGCACGATACAGCAACTAAAATAGTATGTAACTTTTTGATAGTTCAATGTCGATTTTTTTTAATTGGTTTTGTTTGGTCAACTATAAGACCGGTTTTTTGTCTGAGCTCGATCTATATTTTTGATCTGCTTTTATTTACATCACTTTTAGACATAATAACACCACGATATAAAAAAAAAAACAAAACATTTAAAATTGAAACAAACAAAAAGAATGTTTAAAAACAATTATTCACGTTGCTAAGCATACACGAATTTTTCTTTGATGTTTAAATAGAAAACAATTTTTTTTCCTTCTTAGAGCAAAAAACCCGCAAAATGTTTTTATATGATTTGTAAGTAGACATATCATAGAAAATTCCAAAAAAAAAAAAAATTTTTACCCAAGCTTCCCCAAACCGGATTTGAATTTCTACTTGAAAGTGAAAAATGATTGTATTTTACATCAAATTTCAAAAAAAAAAATATTAAAATTATTTCTACAACAAATATATTTAACTGAGATACACATTTGAGTTTCCAAATACCTAAAGTTGAAGGTTCCATTGAAAAAATATTACTTTTATGCTAGGAAAATACAAAAAATTAATTTAAAAATTTTTTTTTTTCAGTTTTTACCACTGTTTTCAAAAACTTAAAAAAAACTTCAACTTTGACTACGCTCAACTCGAAAACTAGATAACATAGAATGAAAAAGATAATTAGTGATGCACAATTTTGTTTACTATAACCTGAAATAGATTAATTTTTAAAAATATAAATTTTCAATTTTCAATTAAGAGCCATTATTGGGAATTTCAATCCAACGTGCGGCGCACAGTGCTTTGTTCTCATATAACGATGTGACAAAAATAGAAGGAGTTGACACAGACTTTTGAAACTTTGCAGGCCAGTTGTTGTATTTAGCCTAACTAAGAAAAATTTTAGTTTTTGAAAAAATCGGAACAGGGACACACCTACCGCCCATGTTGTATTTGCTACGTTATTCAATAAGAAATCATAGGTTTGTTAAACCCATCATAATCGCTCTTGAAAAAAGGACTCTTAATCCTGTCAAATGTCCTTTATAGGAAAAATGCAATAAATTTTACAAAAATTATGCGAATTTCACGAAACTTATAAATACCTATTAATACAGAAGTTTACATGGCTGTTTTTGACTCACGGTCATGCATACCCACGGTGAGAACAAATTTATTCACGCACGATCACGCGCAATTATTTTAGACAAAAATCTTTTCAAAGCTCATCGCCACTACTTGAAACGCTCTCTTCATCATTAACGACAATATAAATATATTCAAAATCTATATTATTTTCAATCTTAATATTACCTCTTGAAAACCTAAATGGATCTGTGGATATTAACAAATGAGTCATCAAATCCTTATGCATGTTTATTCGAGACGTTTTTTGGGTATGTGACAACCGTACTTTTCTCTCATTTTTGTAATTTTCTTCTAGCACTTCTTGCGAAAACCAGCCTAAAATGGTTTTTTATTTGATTATTATTTGAATTTCAGAATGGTGTTCTAAATCATTACCTATTAGCAAATTCAAATATTGCATCAATCCACGGATATTCAAATTTTATATTCGTTAGATTTACTAGACCATACACAACAATAATTGTGTAAATGTTTCTTTGAGGCTTTTGTTCTGCTACTTCAACACAAAAGTACAGCATTTTAAGTACAGTTAGCAACATAAATAAGTACATAGGACAAATAAAATAAAAAAGTACGGATCTTTCGTAATCTTTTTACACAGTTTTAACAGTTTATAATCGATAACACCCTTCTTATACCACCAAATACAGAGCATTATCTTGGCATCATAGACTTTTGTCTTGGCAGACTTTAGAATTTAAAGAAAAGTTGTGCCACTTGCGAATGTTTATTTAAAAAAGTGTTGCCGTTTGCAAATAGTTTTTTATTTTATGCACAATAAACAAATCTTAAACACTAGATCCCATGGATATTTATATACTAGAATCTGAAGCGATTTTAATTGAAATTATTGCAAAACTTACAAGTTGCGAATTTTCTGTGTTATTTTTGTAATTTTATATTTTAATTTGTGCCCACATTCTTAAAAAAATAAAGCTACATTAATGATTACTTTATGTCAAATTTTTTATAAAAATTACTTCAATAAATGGCAACATTATTTGTTATGAATGAAGGGCATTAATATTTAATATTGACCCCAATGATATTTTTTAATCATTCTTTTTTATTCAAGTATTTATATATAAAAAATTATTTTTATAATTAACTAAAAATAGTATTAAATATAATCATAAAAAAGGATGATTATGCTTTTTTATTTATCTTTTTTTCCAAGTGCCGCACAGTGTCGTGACTTCATATATCGAATGGCCATAAATAGAAAAAGTTATTGTAAAGAGTTGAAATTTGGCACATATGTATATTTAAGTTGGCAAAACGTAACAAAATCTAAAATTTAAAAAAATTCGAAGCAAGGATTCGTGTCCCGTATATACTGAAATTTATAAGTGTCATAAAAGTTAGAAAAATTGCTAACTGTATGAAATTTTTTTTATAGTAATTCGAGGTGATATTTTTAATGATTTGACCAAATTTGATTCAATTCAGATAAGGCCCACATTAGGCTACAAAAATATATTTTTACAAAAAAAAAAAAAAAAAAGAAATTAAAAGTCAAATAAAATTTTTTAAATTAATTTCGAAGACAAGACACTCATATTTTTTCAATTAGATGAATGGACGCCCTCACCTTCAATATATCCTTAAACTTAAGTATATACATATTTTTTGCCTATTTTTTCGGGTCCATCGAAGCTGACTATCTTTATTTTTAAAGTACATATTTTGGCTAAAAACTTCACAATTTTTTTACAGTGTTGTTATAAATATTTGAATTTTAGGATTTTTACATTGTTTCTGCTACATTTCTGAATAAAACAAATATAATTGCATGTATTTTTATTGAAAAATGAATTCTTAATATTTATTTTTCCAAACCCATTTTTTGTTACTTAAAAATTGTGAAAAAAATTATCAAAATAATTCGATTTTAAAGTCGTGTAACTTTTTATAGGTGTAACGCGCTTGAAAAACTAAACCACCTCTGGAATCGTGGGAATCACAGCTTGATAAATTTCAACGTTTTTTTTCTGATTTTTTTCCACTAGACGGTTTACTTTGCTACACTTAAAAAAATAACAATAATTTAAATTGGCGCACTTAAGCGCAGCTAAATTTTTATTTTTATAAATTAACATACTTTTTGTTATAAAATGAAAGAAAAAATATCCCGGTAATACTTGAAAATTTTTTTTCTTCACTATTATATGTTTGCTTATCACAACAAGTTTTATTTTTAACCGACTTCAAAAAAAGAAGGAGGTTATCAATTCGTCTGTGTGTTGCTTTTTTTTTTTTTTTTTTTTTTTTTTTTTTGTATGTTTGTGCCTTCAGAACTCGGTCATTTCTGAACCGATTTTCAACATTTTTGCACTATTACAAAGGTTATGGCTACAGATTGGTCCCATTTTAAAAGAAGTTCAAAAGTTTAAAAATTGAAGGGTGTCCCAATACAACATACATGTTTTTTACGTGTATTATGAACTTTATAGGTCACCAATTTAAAATTAAAAAAAGTGCGTATCACTGTAGCTCCCAATAACAAAAAGTAATTAAAAAATAAAATTAAAAATTAAAGGGTGACCCCATAGGTGACCTAATTTCACCTTTATTCTCCTATCTTTTGAACCGTTATAGACAAACTCTTGAAAGTTGCACAGAATGTTCGTTACTATGTCTCTTATAATAAGTATAAATATTTAAAATTAAAAATTAAAGGGTGTCCCATTAGTTGGTTTATTTTGATATATATTAGCCAAACTTTTGAACCGTTATAGACAGACAGTTGAAATTAACAAAAAACTTGCATTGCTAAGTTCGCTAAAATAACAAGTGTAAAATATGAATTTGGAAATTAAAGGGTGTCCCAATAGTTAATGTAAAAGTAATATATATGGCCAAACTTTTCAACTGTTATAGATAGACAGTTGAAATTTACAAAGAACCTATATTGCTTAGTCCGCTATTACAACAAGTATAAAATTTGGATCTATAAATTAAAGGGTGTCCCCATTATTGATGTAATTTGACCATTATGTCCTCATCTTTGGAACCGTTATAGACAAACACTTGAAAAATAGACAGAATGTTCACTACTATGTCTGGTATAACAACAAGTAAAAATATTTAAAATTGGAAATTAAAGGGTGTCCCAATAGTTGATGTAATTTGATGTATATGGACACAAAGTTAAAATTTAAAAAGAATCTGTATGCCAAAGTCCTCCTAAAAAGTATTTATATTAAAATTTGAATTTAAAGGGTGTCCCAATAGGTGATTTCATTTGATATATATGACCATATCTTTTAAACAGTTATTGATAAACACTTAACAATTAGACAGAATGGTCCATTACTATATCTGTTATAATAAGTATAAATATTTAAAGTTATAAATTACAGGGGTGTCGCAATAGTTTATGTAATTTGATGTATATGACAAAACTTTTAAACTGTTACAGACAGATGGTTGAAATTTACAATGAACCTGTATTGCTACGATCGCTATAACTAGTATAAAATTTGAATTCGGAAATTTCAGGGTGTCGCAATAGTTACCATCTTAAAGAAACATGATTTAAGTTTGTCTGTTTTGAAGTCGGTTTTTTTTTGCAAGAATTATGTT